>CAJGYO010000007.1:102808597-103513310 GCA_904845875.1 Miscanthus lutarioriparius | reverse complement strand
TTGTAAATAATCGGTGGGCCCCAATTTTGAGATGCCGGAGAGGCCGGAGACGGCATCATAGATCGTAAGATGGACGGTCGATGAGGCGTGCGTTGAGTCGCAACTGCCTCGCGCAACCAGAAAGAAGCATTCTGATTGAGAACCAACAGAACGGTGTGGTGTTGTAATTGCGTTTATGAGGGAAAATGGCATTTAGAAGTTCTTATTTATCCATAAAATGAATTTTAAAATCTTTATTTTTCTTCTACACGAAGATAGAATCGTCTTATCTGTGTACGATTTTACCTGAAGTCGTTTTCCAAAGGAACGAACTTAATAGTCATTCAGCAATATCAGCATGGCACAAATGTACAAGCCAATTAAATTAATTAATGCCAATTCTGCCGTAAACAGTCAGTTATAATTATAATAAATATGTCAATAGCAGGAAAAACAACCAAAAAATTATTATGTATACGTACGTTCTAGCCACTCAATTTGGTAGCATTCACGCATACTCTACGTACTGCATTTTGTTGAATATATATATATATATATATATACTTTTTAATAAACTTATTTGAAAATATTAATGCTACTAATATTTTCTATAAACCTAATTAAATTTAAGAAAGTTTGATCTTCACAAAACCTTAGACAACTTTTTTTTAAGACAGTTGAGCATGTATGTTAAAAAAGGATTTTTTTTCTCAAAAGTTTGTTACCAAAATAATTCATCCAATATAGCTGCCTGCACATTAGATAATAATATATATATATATACACACACACACACACACACACACACACACACACACACACAGCTAATAATCAAAATGAATCAAAGGTGGATTGTTTCTGAAGTAGGTTATATGTGAAAATTTAGAGTAGATTAATCTGCTTCCTATAATTAATCATCAGGCCTGACATCTCCATTAAGTTACAACAGCATAGAAATATTCCAAAATTAACAAATTTATGAAACGACATCATTGGGTAAACACCTGGTGTGCAGGGTATGCAAAGAGGGGATTCGTACAATCAGTAACAATTCTCTTTCTCGGAGAAAGGTTGGAGCTTTATATTAGAGATGAAAAAGGTTACAATAATCATCAACCACTAGATGGCCTACAGAGTCGGGTGCTCGCTTGAGCCACACCATCGAAGAAAGAAGATTACAAACATGCTGGCCTAGTTCATGAGCAACCCTATTACACTCATTACAGTGGATATACTCAACCCTGTAAGCTCTAGTAATTTAGCCTCTTTTGGTGAATATATCTATTGGCTCAGATCTCATAAATTTTAAAAATCATTTTTCATAAATAAAATTAAGATTGAAAACCCAAAAAATAATGCCACAATTGGGTCCATATATGGAATATACAGTAATTATACTCATTGTTATATGGTCACAAGGGTCACAAGGCAAACTGAGATTCGAATCTTTATAAAGCATAACATGAGTAATTAATCATCGGTCAATCCATTGCTTCATATAAAGACACAAATGACAGCTTGTTCAACTGGAACGAAATTGTATAGGTGAACAATTGGTTAGATAGATGATGTGCCCTATTGGATACATTGGGATTGCAGCCAAATCACCATAAAGACTTTTAAGCATATATTACCTTTGGATTACGCTGCTATAATATCTAGAACTGGAAATAGAAACAAAATAAATGATGATCCATAGGGATCAGGAGAAATAGCTATACTGGCCCCTTGAAGTTCCGTTGAGCTCAAATTCATCCCTCGATCTCGACTATCAAAATGGCCGCTTTTAGTTCTCGAATTTGGCAATTTTGGCCTCGATCTCATCCCCTTCGACATGGCTCGCCACACGACGTAGTTCAGCCCCTATCTATCAGCACACTCTCGGCTAGGGTTTGATGCTCAACATGCAGCCAAAGTTAAATGTCTTTCTTGCCCTTCCCAAATATAGAAAATCGCTAGTCCAGACCGTCATGCGTGCTTGTTCCGGTGCATGCTCGCCATAGTCTTTTGCATCAGTGTCATGTGTTTTTGCATTATAAGTTTCTCGCGCCTATGGTTAATCATGTAAGGATGTTTGAAATCAAATGATCTTGCCGGAAAAATAAGGGTGTGTTTTGCAGCACTCGCAAGCAGCCTTCTGCATGTGAGCGAGATACCAAACGCCTCCCCGCCACTCCGCCCGCTAGAAGAAGCTCCACGAATTAATTGCACCAGGAGTGGAGGAGAGACTAAAAGTTGAAACATTAGGTTTGCTCGGCTTCTCACAATCTCATGGGCCTAGTAAGTGCATCCGATGTCCGATATCATTTCCCATGTGGGCAAGGGTGACGCCGACACGAGGCCATGTGGCGGATCAACTGCGGAGGAGTGGAGTGAGCCGGGTGATGAATATGCCGACTGGGTGAGCTATTGTCCGTCGCCCACGTCGGTTGGAGGATGAGATAGAGCCAAAATTGTAAATTAGATGACTAAAACGATCGTTTTGATAATTGAGGGACGAATTTGAGCTGAACGAAAAGTTCAAGAACTTAATATGGCTATTTCGCCAAAAAAGACCAAATGAGCCAAATTACAGGCACAGAGTTGTTTGTTTTCTCTCAAAAAGAGATGCTGATTAATTTGAGTATATACACAATCATACAATCAGTAAAACCATAACGTGATAATAAGCTAAGGAGCATGCCAAAATCAACGAAGAAGAGGTTAACACGAAGGTGCGGTACTGTATACATGTAAAATTGATGTTTTGCCAGCTAGGTACCACCTGTTATCAAGCAAAACCAATAGTTTACCAAAGTAATCATCTAGGATTTTGAATCATGAGCAAGCTCAGGAGTTGGATGCATATAGGTTATTTAGGAAATAACATATAATTTTTTTCCAAAGATAATGAATCACTTGTTGGACCTGTTTTATGTACGCTGGCTCTCTCATCCCAAATCCCTAGGAGCACTCAGCCCTAGCCCACTTTCTCTCCTCTCCCTCTCACTGAACTCCGCATCCATCGGCAGCAAGGAGATGGGGTTATCGGCTAGAGAGGGTGGAGGCGGAGAGGACGTGGTCGTCCGAAAGCGGTGGATCTCAACGACATCTAGGTTGAGTTCAAATGCCCCACCTGTATGATGAAGCGTGTGTTGTTCAAGATCGGCTACCACGACAAGCACCTCAAGGATTGCCACAAGGCTTAGGTTACCCTCTAGAAGGACCAGCGAACCCGAATACCAAAGGTGAGCGCATGAAGCAAAATGCGACCCCACCAGGACGCCGACGGCCCAACTATCGCTTTTAGGTTTCGTGGGATAAATTCTAGTTCCATACCGAGGGTTCAGCTTTGAATCGGCAGATATATCTTATCATTTTACTGTGCTGACATTCATGAGACATTAACACTTCCGTTTGATTCTGCTGATCTATGTGATCGTTTTGCTATGTGACATTTATGAGATATTATTGTTGTCCAATTTTACCATGTTATTGTCCCGCTACTAAAATGATGTTATTGTCTTGTGTGGAATTTGCTTGTGGCAATGCGCATTTATTTCCTTGTATCTACTCCTTTTAAATCTGATTGGTACTAGATTTAGTGGAGGGACTCCTAACACACTTGTAGTATGCAGATGATATAGTGTTGTTTGTTTAGAACACTGAGATTAATATTGCAATCTAAAGTTTTTGTTATTTTGTTTTAAGAGGTGTGAGATTTTGAGATCAATTGCCATAAGTTATAAGTTTTCAAAGTTGGTATAGTAAAGGAGGAGGCATGCAGAGAATTGTTGATGCTTTTAATTGCAAGCTAGGTGGTTTCAATGAGGTATTTTGGTCTTACTTATCAATTATAAGATGCTCACCAAAGCTGAGTTGAGTGAACTAATGTAGGTTGGAAATATGGAAATGCAATCAATTATATATCAAATGGATGGAGATCTATTCTAATCAACTTTAGTCTGACAAGTACACCAATGTACACCATGTGATTTTATTGGCTACATGAAGGTACTAGAAAAGACTGGATTATGCTAGAGGAAGATTTTTTCTAGGAATGAGTAGGCAACAAGAAGAAATATCACATGGTTAAGTGGGAATCATTGGCCTCACCTGACTTTAGGGTTTGTGTTTCATTGATATGAGAGCCACGATGCTGTGTTGTTGGCCAAGTGGATGTACAAAACTAGATAAATGTGACAAAATTTGGCTCTTAACTTGTTGAGAAAGGAATATCTACAAGGTAGGAGCTTCCATCAACTTAAAAAGAAGGAAAGGTCTCAATCAATTTTGGCAAGGATTAATAGATGTGAAGCACTAGTATGAGAATGATATGAGGTGGAAGGTTGGTAGTGGTTCAAATGTGAGATTCTGGAATGATGTGGGGCTAGGGAATGCCTTTGATGAGAGTCTAACATTTGGGTATGCTAAGTCCCCAGGTAGGGAAGCGCGTCTTCGTGTGTGATTGCTACTACTGTGGTGGCTAGAATCAGCAGTTTTCGGACGGAGTCGAAGCGTCGCCTCAAGTGTGACGTAAGCTTACGTTTAATGTTTTATTTTTTGGGAAAACTAGAGTTAATTAGCAAGTAAAAAACCCATCGTCAGTCCCCAACCACGTGCGTCTGACGGTTGCTTTTAATTTTTTTGGAAAATTGGAGTTAATTAGCAAGAAAAAACCTTGCGTCAGCTCTGGATCAAATCTTACAAACAGACAATTGCGGTGGGTTAATTCAAAATGTCCTGAAATGGAAGAAAAACTAATTGCCGTTCAGGCCGAGGCAACTTCAATTTTAGCCTCGAAAGCTTTGGGCCGGTTCGCCCATGCAGAGAGTAGCATGCTTGGATTGCTCGGTGCAAGATAGGGCCTGGGCTGCCCATTCGACCTAGGTAAAGACTAAGGTGAGTACCATCTATTTTTTTTAAGGGAACCACGTGATTCCATTAACCAAGTGAGCCAGATAAATCGCTGGTCATCAACACATGAGTACAAGCTGGTAAATCACCAGCACCGAACGCAACATCTTCCTGACAGAAATTACCCAGCCTAGCTAGATCATGTGCTATGCTATTACTAGATCGCGGGACATAAGCGACTAGAGCTTCAGAGAACTCTTCCGATAGCAACTCCTTCAGTTCAGGAATCAAACCTCCCATTGATGCTAGCCTGTACTCGGTCGACTTCAGGGCTGGGTCACCATCTGCGCATCTGTTTCAAGCATAATGCGGTCAATGCCTAGACACTGAGCTGTTTTCACCCCTTTGATACAGGCGATTAGCTCTGTCTGCCATGCCTCCAGCGCATGCTCAATATTCCCTGCTCCCGCTTGGATTACTTCCCCGTCTCCATCTCTGATAATAAAACCCCAACTGCCCTTGGCCCTTTCTTTACAAAATCCGCCGTCAACATTGATCTTCATCACTCCATTCAGATGTCTTCTCCATTTAGGTGGTGTCTGATGCTGCTGCATTGGCCTATTGGAAATCTCACTATTCCTAATTAGAGGCCCCAATGGAGGCACCAAGTTAATTCTCATCAGACGCGCTAGGATTAGGAAAAAGATAAATTCTAAAAATTCTCACAATAATCAGAAACATCTAACATTTGATTTGGTAGACTCTAATCATGATCACCGATGATGGCCATTGGATCTATAGTTTATTAAAAAATTACCCACCATTGCCATTACGAAAAATACATAAAGTAACCCCTTAATTTTGCATGTAGATTACCCACCTCTGCCATTACAAAAGATAATTCAAAATAACCCCCTAAATTTGCATCTAAATTACCCACCTTGGCCATTATAAAACATAATTAAAAATAACCCCCTAACATTGCGTCTAAATTACCCAACTTTGCCATTATGAAAGATAATTTAATCCTCGAACCTTGTATCAAAATTACCCACATATACCATTATGAAAGATAATTTAAAGTAACTCATAGTGACTTTATATATTATCTACCTTTATCATTATGAAAGATAATGCAAAGTAATATTCTAAGTATGCATTTAACATATCCATATATGTCATTATGAAAGATAATATAAGGTATTATCTTTATATTTGTAGGTACCTTAATCATTATAAAAATAAACAAAAATCTTTGAAATCTACACATAAATAGTAATATATATATTAAGAAAATAAAACAATATCCATAAACTACGGTACGTATATATTCTAAATTTGCATTTAACATATCCATATATGTCATTGTGAAAGATAATATAAGGTATTATCTTTATATTTGTAGGTACCTTAGTCATTATAAAAAATAAACAAAAATCTCTGAAATCTACACATAAACAGTAATATATATATTAAAACAATAAAAAATATCCATAAAGTATGATAAATATATATATATCTAATTCATAGACTACTATAATCATGAAATAAAATAAATATAATGCTATATTCTACCATGTATATCAACTAAATATATATACGTTAGGATTAATAATTATTTTAACAACTTATGAAACATGGAAAAATGTTCACTTAACAAACCACGTCGCAATAACACTTTATATTTGTACTCTATGATAATAAATTTCATAAATTATTATTTTAAATAAGTTTATATACTTTTACTAAAACTTTATGTCATATCAATATTATTAATTTAATTTTATGCACACTATGATACATAAATAATACTACACACAATTAATCCTATGATATAACAAATTTAACATGTTTACTGTCGGGATGCAAGTCGAGTTTCAACTTATGTGAAAAACAATACTACTAAGACATACACTCTTTTTAATAAAAATGCAATTTTTGAATAAAAGATAAAGAATACTAGAATTCTAGGACCTAGACTCTTTTTAATAAAAAACAATTTTTGAATAAAAGATAAAGAATACTATAATTCTAATTAACATGTGAAAAAATTGCAACACTTTACTAAAAGTTAAAAGATAAACTATAGATTTTACTAATTCACAAAAAAAGTTATATCAAGAGTTTATATATCTTTAAGACTAGATTTCAACTAAATACATATTACACTAGAAAACAAAGATAAATACTAGAAATTCTAATTAGAGGTACCACTGGAGCTTGCATAATAATCATCACAAGACTTGATAGGAAAACAAAAGATAGATCCTTGAAATTCTCATAAAAGTCAGAAACATCTTACCATTAATTTGATATAACCTAATCACCATTGATAATAATAATAGCTATTGGATATATTCTATTTTCTAAATAATTATCCACTTCTGCTATTGTGTTGAACAAAATAAACTAACTCATGACTCTAATTTATATTGTTCACATATGTCGTTAAGAAAATGGTCTAAAGTAGACCTAAATTTGCATTTAAGTACTGATGTCCTTCTCATTATTAGAAAAATTAAATACCCCCTCAAATCTAAATCTAAATTATCAACATCTCCTATTACAAAAAAATTATTTAGATAACAAACAGAGCATACATATGTTTCTACATTACCCCGCCTCTATCAATACTAATATAGTAAGATTTGATTAAAGTAAATATATGTGTCGTGGCAACATGCATGAGCAATAAAATATATTTGTTATGTTTCATCACATAAACAATATTTTCTTAACAACACATATACTAATGATACTAACAAATTATTTAAAACCACCTAACCATAAGTATAATTTATAGATTGTTTCTTTAGATATATTTATGTATTTTACCTAAAATATTTGACATGTCCATATTGATAGTATAACCATAGCTGCAAATATAATTCCTTGATAGGAAAATTAAAACATCTTGAGAAGTAGAGACCATTGGTGGCTATATTTTCCTAGCCTTTTAAGAATACTTTATAGTAAAAATTCGATTATTATAAGGTATAAGTATTAAAATTCTCTCGATGTTAGCATAGCTACCCCTGTCTGAGATCTCACTTCAAGCTCTATGACTTATCTTAAGTGATATGGTAGATGTTTCAAATAATGATTGCTATTGTAGTACTTAAGAACATACTCTATGGCCTAAAATCCTTATTTCAAAAAGTGCAAAAAGGATAGTTAATGAAAGATACATTAAGAACAAGAGTTTCAACTTAACTTGAGGAGATAAAAAAATCCATAGCAGTTGATAAGAATAAAATTTGAAAAATCAAAATTTAGATTCATGGCTTCGTAAGATACATGATACAACAAAAGCCACCTTGATTAATGATAACGTTTCAAAGTAATTGCATATTTAAAATGTATAGAGGTGTCATGCAACAGAAAAATATGAATATGGATAAAAAAATATATATAGATTAGTTCCTTGAGAAAATAGTAGCTAATATGTTTATGATATCCAGATATATATTATGTTAGAAAATAAACAAAGAGAAAACATACAATTTAATATAAGTAAGTCTTTATTAATCACATATGTTCCCTCTATTACAAATTATAAGACATCTTGGGTTTTCTAAATGCATAACCTTTGTTATACACTTAAGATGTACTGTCTAGATACATAGTAAAAATAATATATCTAGAAAAACCAAAGCATCTTATAAAATAAACCAAAGAAATTATTAAACAATACCTAATACTTATATCTGCTAAAATTCTAACCTATGCGAGAGCACGGGTTGATGGACTAGTCTCCACCAATCTGAATTCCTGCACTTGTCTCATGGTTAGTACAGCAATATCTTGCGGCTCATGACCAGCTTCTCCATCCCTCCTATTTCGTTCCCACCACCAGTTATTCAGTAAGAAGGCGATCAGTTCAGCCTTGTCCGGTTTCAGTTTCAGGATGAGTTCAGTGCACTGTTTTAGCATCTGGCAATAGGCTTAACTGAACTCTGACATCCTCCATAGCCAACTCCCGCCAAAGCCTCTTTGCTCCTTTGCACTTGAAAAACAGATGTGCAGTCCCATCTATTATTTTAATATATATACAAATAGAAACAAAGATAATCATTACATGCACGGTTTACATGCAGTCCCACCAGATTAATCATAGTTTGTGATCAGCTAGTACTACTTGATGGAGATAGATAGGCATGAGGCCATTACATGCACGGTTTACATGAAAGCAACCTTAATAAAGCATCTAGCTCTTTAGATGGAAAAGTTTAGCTAGACTTTAAAAATATACAAAAACCTTTATTAATTTTTTAAGAATTACACAGTACAATGTTGACATCCACAACACGCACGCACAATCACCCCTACGACCCTTACCCTATGAGCACTTCCGAAAAGGACTAAGCCGACAGACCTCTAGCCAAGGTGGGGCCAGAGCCTACTATGGCCTCCACTAGGCTCCACCAGTACCGTTGTCTAAAAAAAGTTCCATTTTTAGACTTTTATTAATTGTTCCAAAGTAATAGAAGTAGCACTAATTAAAATTTATTTTTCTTGTTCTATTTTAGAGTATCTATTTATTCGATGCTCTTCTGCTTCTAGTTCGACTTTATGAAATGGGATTTGAGCCTTTTCGAGTTGTTCAAGGGTCCTTCTATGTAATTCTTCCAAATTTAAAATAGTATTTAAAATCCTATGTTTTTAATTATCTGATAAATCCTTTAATGAAAGTAGCCTATCTAGCTATTAAGTTTAATTTTTTATGATCTCTTCATGAACCAAACATTAATCTTTCGGTTCATTTGGTTCTTCTGCTCTTTTGTTCTTTTTTTGCTATGTATTATGGCTATTTCAATTGTTTTAGATTTAAATGCACACGAGGTCCATTAACTTATGCGAGGATTTCAATTAAGTTGTTCACGACAAGCATAGGTATATATATGTGCCGCCACCGCACGGTGAGGTTGTTGAGTAGTGGGTCGACTATTACTACTTGTTGTGGCGGCAAAATGATAATATGATAAAACTAGCTTTATTATGGGATTAATCATAGTTTGTGGTTAGCTAGTATAAGCTACTTTTTTTTTTGACAAAAGCTAGTACTAGCTACTTGCTAAAGATAGATGGACATGAGGCCATTTACATGTGCAGTTTGCAGGGAAGGGAGCTTAAAATATCTGCCACGAGTACTATTTAGCTATATTTGTAAATATATACATAAACCTTCGTTAATCTTTGTTAGCCAAGGGAGGGCCGAAGCACAGTATGCCCTCCATCATGCTCCAGTACTTGTGCTGCTGTGAATCATCGCCATTTGTTTTTTAAAGAAAGGGTTTAGTTTTAGAGATGACCAGATTTGTGAGAGGTTGAACTACTCACATGCCTATCCTTGATGACCACACACCAACACAGGAAAATATTAGGTGGGAAACCATCTCTTTGGTGGAATCATGAAAATATTCTTAATACACATATTTATAATTTTTTCAAAAATTATAAGGAGATGCACATATAGTGTATCTATAGATGTACATTGTTGTAAAAGTTGAGATTCAAACTCAATCTATAAAATTCATATGAAAATGAGAAAATTCATGTGCATGTGCTAGAAGACAAAGTTTGTGTCTTCTAGTTGATATACACATGAAAATTTGTTATTTTCATGTTAATATTTAGAAAATGATTTTGTATCTAACTTTTTTGCGACAATGTACATTCATATATTATGCACTATAAATATGCATCATTTCAATTTTTTAGAACTTCTAGGCATGTATTTCAAGAGGGTTTTCACGGCACGGGGTAGTAGTTTTCACCAATTATTTTCCCCGTTAACAGTGGCCTTGGTCTCATAGTAGAGTTCAGAGTTTACATACCCAACAGCAGCTCTAAAACCAAAGTGAAAACCCATTATCCGCAACATGTAGTCCCGACAAGACTTCCAACGAGAGTTGAACGCATTTTGGTGTTGCCAAGTCAAATGAGCTCATGATTCAAGAAGCGGTAGTGCTAGCACCGGACATCCGGACGGATGCTCCATGTCCGGATGCCCACGCCTTTGCACAACATCCGATAAAACACATGCAACGTAGGTGTGAAACACATGCAACATCCGGATAAACACACTTGCAACATGCGTCCGAAAAACACAGATGAAACATATCTCTGAAACATCTGAAACACCCGGAACATACGCTTGCAACATGCCTCTGAAACAATTGCAACATATGCAATATGCGCAACATCCCCCGATCTACTTTTGCAATATCCATATGAAACAATTACAACATACATATGAAATGCCTAAAACACATGAAACATACATATGCAAATATAGGGGAGGGGAAGGCTGGACCAGTTGATTCCGGTCGTCAGGGTCGGAGACGGCGGCGAGCGGCTGCGCGCGAGCACCACTGCCACCAGCGCTACTAGTACCGGGCTTGGCTCAGCGCCGTCGGGGTGGGGGAGCTCCATCGCCAGGGTTGTGACAGAACCACCCAATTTATACAAGATCAAGTACGGTTGTCCCCGCTAACACGTTGACACGCGCATACTTTCACTTATATAAACTCGGTAGTCCGCCGAGTGTCTCGAAAGACCTCGGTAAATCAACATCACAACCAATATCGCGTGATTAAGCAAATACACATCACATACGCAGAGTTGCAGCAGAAATAATCTTACAAATGGGTTCACAAATAATAGTACAAGTTTGGGTTTCAAAACCAATTATTGAAAATAACATAGCTTTCAAATGATTACATTAATATAAGTTCCAAATACATTACTAGCATAAGTGACATCCTCAGACAAAAGCATATAGATGAGAAGTAAATATAGAATCACCGAGCCCACCGGCGGTTAGCCACCATCTTCAGCAGGCCAAGAACTTCACCTGCAATATGGTGGGATAAACCCTGAGTACTCGAATGTACTCAGCTAGACATACCCGTCATAAACCAGAAATAAAACGACACCAAGGATTATGCAAGGCTCTCTTTAGTGGGCTAGCTGACTTGTTTGCGAAAAGCATAAGCTATCATGAAGAAACCATTTCAAGTACTTTTCATCATCTTTATTATAACCTATCCATCTAGGTAAGCACCTGTGCTATAGCAATCACTTGATTAACCAATAACATCCAGTTACCAATTTAGATTTAGCATATCCCATACCATCCAGATAACCATCATTGTTCTATAATAATTACTACGATGCCGTAGCTCGAGTCAAGTGCTCACTATCCAGGAGCGATAGCGATTCAAATCGATTCCTAACCAGCTGGTGATTTATTCCTCACACAAACCACGCTTCCCCCGTTAGGGTCGCTTAGATCACCAATGACACTTTCCAAGTAGCCGCGTGATAACAGTCATGGACCGCACTACCCAGGGACCGCCCGACTGCCAGGACGCACCTTGGGCTCACTCTTCGCGTCCCCGTCATACCCTCTTCAGCACCAGTCTGCCAATCCGAGTTTATCCCGGCTCGAAATAGTGTCACTAGCTTCGCGGTCGAAAGGTACTTTATTCGGCCAGCTAAATATGAGGCATGCGTTCAACATGACAAGAGGGACGAGCAACGATCGATCCTTAATCGACACAGACGGAAACTACCAGCACCCCAGAACCCTGTCCGGTTGCCTCCAACTTTTTCTGTCCGGTCTCCAATTATCCATCACACATGGTTAATTCTAGGATATCATTCTTTCCATAGCTAAATTCTTCCAGTAAACACCTATAATGTAGGTGACCGGATATCACCGATCGCTACCGGTCTAAGCAAGGCTAAGCAGTTATTCGATCCCCGACTAACAACAGGTAAAAGGTAATAAGGTAGGCAAGGATAGTAATAAATGCATCAACAGCTTTCAATCAACTCCTACAACTTAATGCAACAATATATAAACTCATATATATATAGAAAGAATTGCTTTTGTAAATTAGGAGACTTAGAATGCTCTGAGCTTGCACGGGATCCAACACAAGTCGATTCAGGTTAGCTTGCACCGTCTCCGGTGACATCTCGAGTCCTAGCACTCGCTTAGTCCTTCCATCTTCTGGATAGATCCTCCATACACCGTCTTCGGGTTCGGCTCCAACATCACGCCATTCACGTGGTTCATCTAGCGCACCTAGATGAGATGCAAGATGTATGTGTATGAATGTGATGAATGGTAACACAAGATGCATCACATAAGCATTCAAGACAAACCAGTTATTCACGGCAATCACAGAGTCAAGGCTGCAAACAGCAGCAGCTAATTTTACTCATAACAGGAGTTGTACTAATCCAAAAGACATGCAACAAGACAATCTAGAAAGCTTATGAAATTTTCTACAATTCATATTTAATCATCTTAGCATGATTCTCAAGTTAACTAAGTCAAATATACCCATTTACAGAAACTGGTCCACAATTGACAGAAAGCAGCCATTTCTGAAACCCAACTTTAAACAGGCATAACTCACAAACCACAAGGTCAAATACCACCAAATTTTAACAGAAGCTAGATACATAAATTATATACAACTTTTTTATTATCATCAAAAGCTCATTCAAATCCTAACTAGATCAAACACTAGCATCTTTCAGATCTGCTCAGAATACAATCAAAACCTGACAGAAGACTTAAAAATCATGTAACTCCTACACTATCAGGCCTATGGCCTTACAATTTGAACACAAGCAAGATCATGAAATTTTCTACAACTTTTGTATTCACTACAACCATAGAAAACATTATTTACACCACGAAAATAATTGCACAAGCAAAACTACAAATGCAACCCAACAGCAGTGGTACAGAAAACTGATAGGAACTTCAGAGAAGCATAACTGGAGTTCTAGACCTCCAACAAACATGAACCATAACTTTTTGAAAATCTTAGGAAGTTACCTACAACTTTCTTATTCTCATATTAAGATGATTCTACAGTTAGAAGGGTCAATTAATCTAATAATTGTATCTCTGTCCAAAACATAAACAGAAACTGACATGCCACTTTAAACAGATATAAATGGAGTTATACATGTCCAACAAATGTGTTTTTAGACTTTTTAGAAAGCTTATCAAATTCTAAACAACTTTGTTTTAAACACCCCAAGCTAATTCTACTATTAAGAATGTCCCACAGTAAGAACAAGGAAACCCTCTCTGGGTTTGGGCAGAAACAGCCACAGAGATATAAGCAAGTATAACTCAAGATCTACTTAACCAAAAATCATGATATTTAGCTTTTTGAAAAGCTTAATAAAAGTACTACAACTCATGTATTATCATAAATTCATGATTCATAACTTAACTGAGCCAATTAATTCAAACATGCAGGACTATTCAGAATAGGAGCAAAGCAACACAAGTAATTTGTTATTTTTATAACTCTTAAACCATCAATACTAAACTACTAAAATTTTTACCAGACATCACTAATCACATCAGTAACACTCCATAAAAATTTCACATTTATTTGAGTAAAATAACTGCAGTTATGAAAAAGACAAGACATAACTAGTATTAAGAACCTAACTGCATTGATCTATTTGTACAGAAAAATATTTGAACTAAAACATGTCATATTATAGATCTAATGCATAAACAATTTCACAAGGATTCCAAAAAGTCCTCATTTACTATTTTACAATTTTTATACTAATTACTATGAATTTTCAAAGTTCATCATTTAAATCTGTAAAAACAAAAGAAAAGACATGTAAGTCTTGCATCGGGGTCCCTGCAAAGAACTGAAATAAAAGATCAGCGATTGACCCTTCTTGACACTATTCACCAGAGTCACTGCTTATTCACTTAACCCCCTGGAGAAGCTTCTATTTCCGCGCGTGGTCCACCTTCTTCTTCCTCTCGACAGCAGCGCAGGGGAGCGGCCGGCTCGTGGCTCCGGCCGGCTGAGGCGGCGCCGGCGACGTGCTGCTGTAGGTTCCGGTAGAGGAGGATCTAGGTGCGCCTCTAGGTGTCCGCGACATGGACGGAGGCGGCCTGTGGCCTGCTGGCCATGCGAGCAGGCGGAGCGCCGGTGACTGCTCGGCGGCGACGGCGCCACGGCGGTTGAGGTGACCGGAAAAGGGGCGCAGGAGGGGCGGCGCACGACGGAGAAGGTGGTGGCACACACGGTAGGACGCGGGGGAGCTTGAAATGACGGGGACGCGACGGCGGCCAACTCGCCCATGGCGGACGCGGCCGCGCGCGGCGTCACTGTGCGAGAGAGCGAGGAAGGGCGAGTGAGGGAGGCGTGGTGACGCTCGGGCGCTCGGGCGTTCGCATTAGGAGGCGCAGGGAGCAGGGCGGCGCGTGGCGTGGAGGTTGGACACGCGTCGGCCAAGGTAGGGCGTGCTCTGGTGCATGGCGGCCACGCAGGCAAAACATCGAGCACGTGGCGAGCGTCGGTGTGGGCAAGGTCTGGGCCGATTTAGACCTCGGGCCCAAAACAAAGTTTGTTCACCTCGGCCTGCTCTACATTTTTCATTAAGGCACTCCAGTCATTTGAGCAACATAACAGTGGGTAATTTAATCTCCAAAGTGGCATTGTCAATGTATTGACGACGATGAACATACTCCAAAATTGAGGGTCATAACAAGGTCAAACGAGTGCCATCTCTTTACATGATCTTCTCCATGAACTTGGCTCCAACTTTTATTTTGGGGTCAACTTGAGATGCTTAACGAATTTTGGAGAACGCGAGGCGCCAATGCCGAGGTCGATGAATTTCTAGACTTTGAATATTTCTAAGTCTTTGAAATCAGTGAGCAGATTCAACTTTGAGCCACTGCTAGACTTAGTTCCGAGCCGATCCATGGTATACTCCAAAATGAAGTTTCTTCTACATAACATGAGCTTCAACTTTTATTTAATGTCCAACCTTAAAACAGGTGCGAAGCTATAGTTCTACTTTGACCAAAGTAGGATCACGATAAAGCTTAAATTATCCTTCGTGATCCATATTGAAACATTTTCTTGGTATTTGCTCAACATGAACCTTTCATGACTTTTGTTGTAGAGTTCATCTAGAGTCATTTGGGCATGGTTGCAAGATTTGGTTGACGATCGAGAATTCCATTCACTTTATAAAATAATTCAAGAAGGGACATAACTCATCATTTCATGTGACTTCTTGATTCCAAACTTCACTGAAACTTTTCCATGGATTAATATAGATGGGTATTGATGTGAGACACATGAAGATATTCCAATAACACCAGCCAAGCATATATCTTGAAAATGGCCTATATGTAAAAGCAAGGGTGCAATATCCAAGTTTAGGTTGGGGCTCATTTTCATAGGTTTGACCTTGACATCTTCATCATCACTTAATATGCCATGTTTGAGCTCAAACCCATTGCTTAATCGGTGGCAAACACCTAGGGTGTTACAAAGGTGACAGAGGGCGCCGTCGGGGTGGTGAGGGCGCCACGCCAGGGGTGGGGGGGGAGAGCTGCCCACTCCCCTACAACTAGGATGAAAACGGTGCGGAAATATCCTGCATCAACCGCATCGCTTTCTATATTTGACCCGATCGAATTATTATTTTGAACAAATTGAATTCGGTTCAAATCTGAAACACCAAATTGAATCAGAATGAAAAACGGTTTAGATGTTTTCCAACCGCTTTCTACTTTTCTACTTTTAATTGAATATCCCGTATTCAAATTTTGGTTTGAACCAAATTTGGCTCACTAGAAGTCCAAATTAGAAAAATTGTATTTTTTCATACGATCTCGGACGAAGATGATTTGTATATGAAAATCGTAATTCTCGGCCAGATCTACAACTTCCTAGTTTTTAGTTTTTTCATTCGAGGTCACTAATATGTTCAAAAAAATTAAATAAAGTTTAAGCAAAGATATTAATCACGTACTAGCACTTGTTATCTTAGAAAAATCATATCTTTCCGATATGGTGTCGAATGGAGATATTTTTATACGAAAGTTGTAGACTTGTTAATTGTTATGCACTTGGTCATTGTTATGCACTTGGTCCTATGAGAATATTCCGTATTGATTTTTCGTATACCAACCGTGTTCGACATAATTCTGCTAGAATTAGTTCGTTTTCAAAATTCTCAATATTCCATAAGTTCGTGTTTGTTTTCGTGTCTGGTTTTACAGCTTTTGCTTTTATTTTTGTATTCAAATGTAGAAGTAGAAAACGGTTGAGGAATTTTTCGACCGTTTCTGATCTTTTTCATTCCTACCTGCAAAATCGTCGTGCCACCTCCGTGGATCTCACCGGGGTGGGGGAACCAGATCCGCGGGCATTAGGCGCTCCCGGTGGGTGAGGATGCCGGGGTGGGCGGAGGGGCGCTGCCGGGGCGGGGGAGGAGCCGCCAGGGTGGCTGAGGGCACCGCCGCCGGCCCGGGAGGCAGCCATGGCTGTGCGTCGGGGACTCGGGGTGGGTGGGGCGCGAGCGCGGAAGAGAGGAGGAAGCGTGGGATTGGGTGCGGGAGTGAGCGGAATGAGGCGTACGTCCGTCCGAACGTCTTAATTGGAGCATTATCGTTGAAGAAGCTCCAACTTGCTCATCTGGATTAGCTTAATGAAGCTTGTGTGCAGATGTCGTAGAAAACAATTTTGTGTGCTCACTCCAGGCCCCGTGCTCACTCCAAGCCACATGGGGGCTTTGCTTGTAGGCTGTCCGTTGGGTGGCATCTCTTGGCCGGAGATTAGACGCGACTTCACAGTGAATTCAATCTCTATTTTGAATCTGGTATCTAACATGAGAATCTTTTACAGCACTAATCATCCACATTTTTTGGCTAACTTATCTCATGTGCTACTTGATACATGTCTAAGTTTTTCATTATTAAGAAAAAATGGACATGACCGGTGGTAAATGCGAGTCAGAACTTGAAACTAGGTGGTAAAATTCGAGTCAGAACTTGAAACTAGGCGGTAAATTCGAATCAGAACTTGAAACTAGGTTGTTGGATCTATGATCGTATCTTCCACCCAACTAATTAAGCTAGACTCACATTCTTTAGTTTTAGTATATAGATCAGGTTATGGAACTACCAAGCGAAACAGAATCGATAACTACCATTGATGTAATCAAAATGAATATTTTTCAAGACTAACATTAATATATAACAACTTAGTCTACTACAAAATCGCATAATAGGATGTTCTCTACATTGTCGTTTTGACAAAAAAAAACGATAGCAGGGAAACTTGTTCCTGCCACCGATCAAAGTTCAGAATCTTATCAATTGTAAGCAACAAAATGTTTATTGTTAAGTACTCCTGTAAAAAGTGAAGTTAAAATCGAGTAATGTGTTCTCTAAAATGAGCTAAAAGAAAGGGCAACAAAATTGGTCAAGGCCTATCTGTTTAATTTCTTTATTACCATTTGGACTATCTGTTTAACATAATTAGTCGACCCATGGTCCTTGAAGTTTTGAGAGCTTAGCAATCATCAGAACCTGCTATCAATATGGAAACTGTAGATTCAGCAAATAAACAACATCAAAACCGAGATAGGATATCACATGCTGCCACTAAAATCAGCATTATAGATCACTAGACACGAGTCTAACAACTGTCCTTGCCACTGGCAGAAATAGAGTATATATTTGAGGGGTATGCTTCTGTGTTGCGGTTGCGTATCACTCGCTCTTCGGTTACACACTTTCACTCGTCAACTTTCTCCACCAACAATCCTTGCATTTGAACTGCTTCATGTTGTACTCTTTCTAACTCCCTTTTTTCAGCGTTGAGTAGGCTGATAAACAAACAATGCATGCATGAGCATGGAGATCTGAGCTTCACAGTGGAGTGCACCCTAAGAACTGATCACTTTTCAGTTGCCACGCTAATTACTCTCCAAAGGAACTAACTTCTGGCACCAAGAGTCCAAGCTAGACGGCAAGAGGTCACAGCACCATTGACACGGAGGACAATGGAGGGCTTCTGCTTCGCGCGGTGCCGGTTCACGCGGCTCATGGCGGTGATGCAGCTGGCGATGGGTGTGTTCGTCATGATCATCAGCATGGCTAGCCTCCACCGCTTCTACGCCACCCACAGCCTCCTCCCGGGCCTCGACGTCGACCCCGCCCACTGCACCAAGTTCCACACCGACACGGCGGGCTACGCCAGCTTCGACATCCGCGCACTCGCGGACCGCGTCGACGACGTGCTGGTCCAGCTCGCCGAGCTCCAAGACAAGCTGGAGACCACGGCGCTCAAGGTCGCCAAGAAGACCAAGAAAAGCAAGGCCAGGCGCAAGCCGCAGGAAAACATGACCATGCCGGAGTTCCGCCGGTTCCTAGAGGACGAAGTCATCCACCCGCTCTACAGCGCGCACATCGCCCTCCGCCTCATCCGCATCCCGCGCCCCGACGACGGGGACGGCGACGCCTCCACCACGCCGGCCGTGGACCCTCTCGTCAACTTCTTCACGGCCGAGGAGACGCGCAAGTACGTGACGGCCAAGGGCAACCGCGACGGCCTGCCCAGCGTGTACGGGACGAACCGGACGTACAGCACCATCGGCCACGCGTGCGTGCTCATGCGGCGAGAGCTGGACGAGTACATGAGCTACGACGTCGGCTCGCACTGCCCCGACGATTGGGACCTCGGCCAGCGCCTCATGCTCGGCGGCTGCGACCCGCTGCCGCGCCGCCGCTGCCTCGCCCCGGCCTCCAAGCTCTTCCACCGCCCGCTGCCTATCAACGAGTCTCTCTGGACGCTGCCCGACGACGGCAACGTCCGGTGGAGCCGCTACCACTGTCGTGATTACAAGTGCCTGTCCGCGAGAAACCAGCGCCGCGGCTACGACCGGTGTGTGGGGTGCTTCGACATGGACCCGGAGAAGCAGCGGTGGATGGGCGCAGCGTCGACCAACCGCACCGCCTCCCTCGCCGACTTCCGTATCGATGACGTGCTGGCGGCGAAGCCCGGCGAGGTGCGCATCGGCCTGGACATGAGCGTGGGCACGGGTAGCTTCGCGGCGCGCATGCGGGAGCGCAACGTGACCATCGTGTCAACGGCGATGAACCTGGGCGCCCCGTTCGCGGAGACGATGGCGCTACGGGGGCTGGTGCCGTTGTACGCGACGATGAGCCAGCGGTTGCCGCTGTTTGATAACACCATGGATTTGGTGCACACGGCAGGGTTCTTCGAGGGGTGGGTGGACCTGCAGCTGCTGGACTTCGTGCTCTTTGACTGGGACCGTGTGCTCCGCCCTGGTGGACTGCTCTGGGTGGACAAGTTCGCCTGCGCACGCAAGGACCTCGATGACTACATGTACATGTTCCTGCAGTTCAGGTACAAGAAGCACCGGTGGGTCGTCTCCTTCAAGTCCAAGGACGAGGTCTACCTCTCCGCGGTGCTCGAGAAACCGCCAAGGTCGTGATATGATCATCATGCTTACTCTGGTTATTTGCATGCACTAGATGATCTTTGTAAATTGGGTCTGATTCAATCTAACTTGTTGAACAATAAATGCAAAGGATTTCAATGTGTTTTCCCAATCCAATTCAGTATGACATTGTCCTCCCTCAAGCCAGTTTAACTGTGTCTAGTCTGGCTCCTCATAGAAAGCTTGCAAGATGGACCAGAGAAAAAGCACTTTGCTGTTTACAAAATTTCAATTGTGTGAATGCGGAGAAATTTAAGCTAGATTAATGGCATGCCAAAAGGGCCTGCATCAGACTGGATAATCATTAACCTCCCTTCTTTTTTTAAGGGTACAATAGAACTTTTTTTTGAGAGGGTACAACAAAATGCACTCAACCCACACACTCTATAGTTTTCTGTAATTATGGTTTTTTCTCCTTTCTTCGTCTAATAAGAAAACGGCAAAACTCTTGCTCTTTCTAAAAAACAATCCACACACTCCACCCTCACACCACGTCCATACATATGTAAAGAAAGGGATTACGAGGCTCTAGCCTTCGGTGCGCTGGATACGCAGTACGTATACCTTACCTTTTTCGGGAAAAAAACTTAGAAATTATTGTGTGACACCACATTCGAACACAGGTGGGTAACACCTCACTAGGCAGTCACAATAGAATCAGATTGTCAAACCATTGTTTGTGCACTGACACGAGTTCCCAAGTGAGATTTGACTAGTTTACTTAGCGGTACAGTTCTAACACGGTGAATTAAACCGTCGCAAAAAAAAAGTGGTGAATTAAATGCTGTGCACACGAGACAAAGCAACCACATATATACTTTAACGGCCAGGTCAAGCTCATGATTCAAGATCCTCTGACTTGCTCATCTGGATTAGCTTAATGAAGCTTTACGTGCAGATGTCGTAGAAAACAATTTTCGTGTGCTCATTCCAAGCCACATGGGGCTTGCTTGTAGTGGCATCTCTTGGCCTGACATGAGACGCAACTTCTCGGTAATTCAATTCGAAGGCACTTTGAATCTGATATAAAAAATGTGAATGAATCATATAAAAAATGAGAACATTTTACAACACTGATATTTCACTTTTTACAGCCAACTTACCTCATGTAATAACTTGATACACATCTATCTAGGTCTTCAGATATATTCACTACTACAACCGATGGCTCCTGATCGAGCTGCCTCTGTAGTGCCTAGCAAAGCGAGCCGCCTATGTAGATGCATCTTCAGAGGTGGCTCGCTGTCCAGCCGCCTCTACAATTGGCTCAGTAGAGGCTTCTGAAAATGCAATCATTATCAGAGGTAGCTAGTATCTATAGAGCCAATTGTGTAGGTCCCTCCTCTCTCTCTCTCATAGTTGCCGCTCCCTGTTCCCAACAACAGCCACACAGCCTTGCGCCAGTAGTAGCAGCCGCACCTTGTGCCTTTAGCCACCACCGCCACCCCTCCACACCAGCAGCAACAACAGCCAACCGACCCGAGCCCTAGCCATCCCCCACGCCCACCACCAGTGGCCGGCCTCGCCCTAGCCTGTCAATTCAGGCCTCGGCATGAAGACACATGACAGATCTATTGCACCAACTTGGAGTGTATAGTACACAACTTGAAAAGTCTTTAGACAGTTCTATTGGATATGGGTATATCATGTTAAAACAAGGATCACTATTCATCTTCCTCCTCTCGACGCATCAATGCCACCCACCGCCCACCGCCCCAGCGAGACCCTATCGCGCCCGCTGCGGCCACCTTCTTCCCCTCCCCCTCCCGCTGCCACCATGGCCATGGGCGCCCCCACCCCGACCAGGCCCGACCGCCTCCACCACCGCCAGAACCCTAAGGCTACACTCTCGCCGTCCCCACTGCCTGCCAGCCCTGCCTCCCCCAAACCCCTTCTAAGGCCACCGAACTTGCAGAAGAAGAGGGGGAGAGGCCGGATTTGGAGAAGAGAAAATTTGAGTGATGGATTGCTCCAAATCACTCGGGCGAGCTATAACTTCATCGTTAAATAATGACATAAAACAAAATTCTTTAGAACTCAGCTAATGGCCCCCATGCAGAGGAATGACTTAAAATTATGATAGCAAGAGTTAGTTACAACAATTAGCCCTATAATATTATTTTTCTACTAGAGCATTATTATTTTATTTGAAGAGCAACCTAACATGTTTTTCCTTAGCAAAGATTTCAAAGAAAAAAAAGGTTGCTTTTCCTTAGGGAGTTACTGGCGCCTCGACATCCAGTGCAACTCCAAATATCGGACACTTAGCTCGCATGGCCAGCGCACGTCCAGTCACGCGCGCGGTCATGGGTGACGTCACGACATCAGCCTCCCCTCCCAGTTCGCGCATGACAGGTGGGTTCTATTGCAACATGTGCAACAACAGATCTACTTTTACAATATCCAGATGAAACACTTGCAACATACGTCCAAAACAGCTGAAACACTTGTAATGTACATCTGAAACACTTGCAAACACCTAAGAATACTTGAAAACATGTGTGTAGCCATTGCAACACATATGCAACATCTAGATGAAACACTTGCAACATATGTATGAAACACTTAAAAACATAAGCTTGCAACATGCATGTATATACAATATCCAGATCTACTTTTGCAACATCCAGATGAAACACTTGAAACATACGTTTGAAACATATGAAACACTTGAAACATACGTGTATAGCCATTACACCATGTGCAACGTCCCGATCTACTTTTGCAACATCCCGATCTATTTTTGCAATATAGATATAAAACACTTGCAACATACCTCTGAAACACTTGAAACATATGGTTGCAACATGCACTTTCAGCGCAAAACATCTCTTTGCTGCTTCAACGAATGGAGGCTCATCGGCGCGTGGAGGTCACCGGTGTGCTCGCCGGCGACGCGGAGCTAGGTAGCGACGCACAGAGGGCGGGGTGGGGGTGGCACGGGCAGCGGTGGCGTATAGGGCGGGTGGGCGGCGCGTGGAGGTCACCGGTGTGCTCGCCGGCGGCGCGGAACTCGGTGGCGCTGAGGGCGGATAGGGAGTCATGACGGACGAGGTGGAGTGGGGAGTCACGCGCGCGCTCTTGTCCGTCCGTCTGGGATGCCTTCCATGGGAGCGAACGGAGGTTGGTGGGGATCAGCTGGGAGTAAAGCACGACGGCGAGAAGACATGTGGGTGGATGCAGCGGCGCAGGAGCAAGCAGGGAAAGGAGGATATGCAAGCGTCCAACAAGCATGGAGTGGGGATTCTTTTTTATTAACTCAGGAGTGGGGAGTTAGCGGTGGACGAGGCGTCCGACGGAAAGATAACTGTTCGGACGCCCTAATCCTAGCGTTTCCGTTTTCCTTAGCAAAGGTTGCAAAGAAAAAAAGGTTGTTTTTCCTTTGTTCTTCATCATTAGTTAGCAGCTGGCGACTCTCCTACCAAATCAACTAGAATAACAGATGAAAAGGGCACTGTATAGGGTATAGACAGAACTGATTGATCAGAGTATCATTGCACCAATCTATATTGGTATCATCTTCAAAAATACCAATCACTAAAGATTCCATGCTCATAAAAAGGGAAAGGTACAGTAGAACTTGTTAGATAATTACGCATTTTCATGGTCAATTTAATCTAGAAATATAACATCAGCAGGTTTGTGACAACATATATATGCATGTGTATATCGCTAACGAACGCTACAACATGCAAACATGACATACAGATCGATACAGTAAGAACACAAAATGCGGTAATTACAAAGATAAGAATGTACCCAGCGGAGGGTCCCATGTCGAGGGCATCGGAGGCTCCATTCGCACTAGTCGACATAGTGTGTTGCTCGAAGTCGTGGACCGCAGTCGATGCAGGAAGATGTTCACAGTGCAGTCCCACGAACGGTCACCAGGAAGAAGACGCCTTGCTGTTCCGCAAGCAATCACTGGGAAGAAGACGGGTTCCGAGAGCGATCACCATCAGGAAAAGGACGTATGTGGATGAGCAATCGCGGATCGCTCCCCAAAAACCTAATCGCCACTCACCCCGTGCAAGGTTCTCAGGCGGACGAGGGTTCCGGAGACACCTGCTCTCCCGCTACTCTGTGCGCGTAGAGGTACGGGACGGGGAAGCCAGAGGGCTGCTGAGATGTGATTTCTCTCAGGAGCGATTGTGGAAGAAGGACTGACGGAGGACGTTCTGTTTTATGCCTACGACGGGGAGGAAGAGAGCCAGTGGAGGAATCCAGGAGACGGAGACACGAAGAGACGGGGAAACAGAAATGGTGCAATCACCTCGCCTCCACCATAAAGGAGAGAAAACTCCCATAATTATGTGGATTAAGTGGCAAAAGACTGGCCATGCCAACCCGCTCGCTCGCCGCCCGCCCGCCCGCCTCGCCACGCCCACGTCCTCGGCCTCGGCCCGGCCCGGCCCGGCCGACGGCGGCGTGCGCGCGCGTGTGGCACGCCTATGTCCTTTTCTCAGCTTCTCAATTAAGATGAATAATTTCCAACCATATAAGCTAAGTCAACGTTCAGTCAAAATCTCGTATGGTATTAAACCATACAGCGCTTAATGTTACGTACCATAGAGTTTTATTTGATTTATTAAATATTATACGGGCCAAACCCATAATATATCCAACAATCACCACCAAACTCTAGGGTTTGTAACAAAGTAGTCTCAGAATCATATTTCTTTTATATACCAGTGTTTCGATGAAGACTGTTAAGTTGAACATCCATCTAGAGCAATAGTTTCACTCAGTCACAACTGAACAATGGACTAAGTCTTGAATTGATAGTTTTATGTGAGGTGAATGTCACTAAAGTCCTTAGCTGATACTTGGCTGCAAAAGGCATCCCCTCTATTTGAAGCATATAAGTCATACTCTAGTGCCTTTCATGAGTATTTAGAGATCACCCAAATTTCATAGACTATGACCAGCAGTCTGACTCATATAGGTGTGTTCCTCAAAAGATGTTCTGTAGGACAACATCTTTGCTTTAGCAAGACACTTGGAACACATTAAGGTAAAAACCAACCTATCTTATAGAAAGGAAAGATATGCATCAGAAATGAGTCTTACTAAAGATCTTTCCTCATAATTTACTACTAGCTTGTTTCATCGTCCTACTTCAAGGGATCTCCGATCACATAGAACAGGTTACCACTATAGTAAATTTTATGTGGGTCTCAAATCCATCTCTTTCGATGCACTTTCTATCACATTACGTGACAGACCCTTAGTGAACTGATCTGTCAGATTGTTAGACGTGTGAACATAGTCCAACGCTATTACTCTGGAGTTTCTCAATTTTCTGACAGATTTTAGTCGTCTCTTAACATGTCTTGTGGACTTCATGTTGTCCTTAGAACTGTTAAACTTTGTAATCATAGTTTGGTTATCGCAGTTCATAGAAATAGCTGGTATGGGGTTTTCAACAACCGATAAATCCATAAGGAGATCACGAAGCCAATCGGCCTCAGAGCCAGCGGTGTCTAATGCTGTGAGTTCTGCTTCCATTGTAGACTTCATTAAGATAGTCTGCTTGCAAGACTTCTAGGAAACAGCACCACCTCTAAGCGAAAACACATATCCACTTGTGGCATAAAGCTCATCAGCATCAGAGATCTAGTTGGCATCACAATAGCCTTCCAACACCTTTAGGTGTCCGGTATAATGAATACCATAGCTCATAGTGCCCTTTAGATAGCGCATCACTCTCTCAAGAGCACGCCAGTGATCATCTCTCGGGTTTGACACAAACCGGCTCAGCTTGCACATAGCAAATGAGATGTCAGGCCTTGTTGCACTAGCAAGATACATGAGCGAACCAATGATCTGGGAATATCTCAACTGATCCCTTGCTATTCTCCGATTTTTTCTCAATAGCATACTCATTTCATAAGGTGTAGGAGCAGGTTCACAGTCACTAAACCCAAAGCGACTCAGCACATTTTCCACATAGTGGGATTGTAATAGAGTCACCCCACCATCACCTTCTCTCAGAAGCTTGATATTAAGAATAACATCAGCCTCTCCCAAATCTTTCATCTCAAAATTATTAGATAAAAATTCCTTCACCTCCTCAATCACTTTGAGGCTGGATCCAAATATCAGTATGTCATCAACATATAAGCACAGAATAACTCCTTCACCCCCACCATACCGATAGTACACACATTTATCAGCTTCATTCACAACAAAGCCAGCAGATGTTAGAGTTCTGTCGAACTTCTCATGCCACTGCTTAGGAGCTTGTTTTAGGCTATATAATGACTTTAATAATTTACACACCTTGCCTTCTTGACCATTTGCTACAAACCCATCCGACTGATCCATATAGATCTTCTCCTCTAACTCTCCGTTTAGGAAAGCTGTCTTAACGTCCATTTGATGAACGATGAGACCATAATAGGCTGCTAGGGAAAGCAAAACTTGAATTGTGGTCAATCGGGCAACCGGTGAATAAGTATCAAAGAAATTCTCACCTTCCTTTTGAGTATAACCCTTGGCCACAAGCCTTGCCTTGTACCTCTCGATAGTACCATCAGGCCTAAATTTTTTCTTGAACACTCATTTGCACCCTATAGGCTTGCACCCATAGGGATGATCAACTATTTCCCAAGTTCCATTAGACATAACAGAATCCATCTCACTCCGTACTGCTTCCTTCCATAAGTCAGCATTAGAAGAGGATTATGCCTCTTCAATGGTTGTTGGTGTGTCATCCACAAAGTACACAATATAGTCATCACCAAAAGACTTTGCAGTCCTCTGTCTCTTACTCTTTCTAGTGACTATAGTGTCATCCTCCTCAGGATTTTGCATATAGGGTTGCTCAATTAGTTCTATCGGAGTAAAATTTTCATGCTTATGGGGAATTATAAATTCATGACCAGTCGTGCTAGGTGCATTTTTCATGGGAAATTCATTCTCAAAAAATGTAGCGTCTCTAGATTTCATGATTGTATCAACAGCCATCTCAGGAACACTAGAATTTAAAATTAAAAATCTATAACCCACGTTGTGAATAGCATAACAAAAAAACACAATCAACAGTCTTTGGTCCAAACTTTTGTTTTTTGTTTATTGGCACATTCACCTTTGCCAAACAACCCCAAGTTCGTAGGTAAGAGAGATTTAATCTCTTCTTCTCCCATTCCTCGAATGGTGTAATTTCTTTGTTCTTTGTGGGCACTCTATTCAGGACATGACACGCTGTCAATATAGCCTCACCTCACCATTCCTTAGATAGTCCCGCAGTCTCTAACATGGCATTAACCAAATCAGTTAGAGTGTGGTTCTTTCTCTCTATAATCCCATTGGACTGTGGTGAGTATGATGGTGTCCACTCATGAATAATTCCATGCACCACGTAAAAACTCAGAAAATTCATTTGAGAAATATTCTCCCCCGCGATCGGACCGCAAACGCTTGATTTTCTTCTCAAGCTGTTTTTCTACCTCAGCTTTATAGACTTTAAAATAATGCAACGCTTCATCTTTAGTTTCCAATAAATACACGTAGCAAAATCTAGTACAATCATCTATAAATGTCATAAAGTATCGTCTACCGCCTTTAGTTAATTCACTATTCATTTCGCATAAATCAGATTGAACGAGTTCTAATGGTGTCAAGTTCCTCGCCTCAGCAGAGGCATGCGCAGTTGCTTCGATTGCACACACACTTGGCACTTAGAATCTTTGACTAAGTTAAATTTTGGGATTAAATTTAGATTTGCAAGCTGCGTGAGACAGCCAAAACTAATGTGACAAAGTCATGAATGCCATATATTCGACTCATCCGAAACATTAACATTGTTCACTACTTTATTACACACATCATCAAGCAAAGATAAGCGGAACAAGTCTCCGCAATCATAAACTTTTCCAACAAATGTTCCATGTCTCAACACAACACACTTATTGGACTCAAGCACAATTTTAAAGCCATCGCGACACATCTGAGAACCGCTAACAAGATTCTTCTTGATGGAGAGGACATGCTGCATGTTCTTTAATAGCACCGTCTTTCCCGAAGTAAACTTCAGAATGACCGTACCAGCACCAAGAACACGTGCATGCGAACCGTTTCCCATCAGCAAGGCTCCAGTCCTGCCAGCCTAATAGGAAGTAAACAAAGAAACATCAGCACACACATGAATATTAACACCGCTGTCCATCCACCACTCAGGTGAAAGACAAACTAAAAGAACAAAAGGTAAATAATTACCATACCCAGATGTTCCTCCTCTAGTCTCGCTAATCACCACGTTTGCTGATTTCTGTTCTTGCTTATATTTACGGTCTGGGCACGCACTTGCCCAATGCTCATCACTCCCGCAAACAAAGTAACATCCACCTTTCTTGTTGTTTTTTTCTTAAACTGTGCAGTTTGCTTAAGCTTTGCATTGTTGTTCTCTTGCATGTTCTTCTTCTTTTTATTACGGGATGCAAATGCGTTTTTCTTCTGCACCATATTGACAGCGGAAGACTCAACTCCCTTTCCACGGTTGTCTTTTGCTCTCACCATCTCCTCAATATCAAGAGATCTAATAAGCTTAGCCACGCTAAACTCTTGTCTCTTGTGTTTTAGAGAAGTAGCAAAATCCCTCCAAGAAGGTGGCAGTTTAGCGATTATACCGTCGGCCACAAACCTGTCGGGCAACAAATATGGAAAATGTTCTAGTTCCTTTGCTAGCGCCTGTATCTCATGAGCTTGTTCGACTACAGAATGGTTTTCAACCATTTTGTAGTCATACAACTGCTCCATAAGGTACAACTCACTACCACCATCAGAAACTCTAAACTTTGCCTCAAGAGCATCCCATAACTCTTTGCCTGATGTGCAAGATATGTAGTTTTTCTCATACTTAGGATAAAGTCCACTAATCACGGTGCCTCGAAATAGGTTATCGGCAGCCAAGAACTTTTGCTCCTCCTCAGGAGTAAACTGTTCAGGCTTCCCCTGTGCGGCGTGATAGCAGTTCATCGTAGTCAACCACAATACCATCTTGGCACGCCATATCATGAAATTCTTGCCATCAAAATTATTTGGCTTCAAAGCAGCAGCAAAATCACTGACAGAAAATTGCATAAGATTAGGTTTTTGAATTGTTAGATAATTAGGCATTTTCATGATCAATTTAATTCAGAAATATAACATCAGCAGGTTTGTGACGACATATATGTGCATGTGTATACCGCTAACGAACGCTACAGCATGCAGACATGACATACAGATCGATACAGTAAGAATGCAAAATATGGTAATTATAAAGATAAGAATGTACCCAGCGGAGGGTCCCATGCCGAGGGCATCGGAGGCTCCATTCGCATAAGTCGACATAGTGCGTTGCTCGAAGTCGTGGACCGCAGTCGATGTAGGAAGATGTTCGCAGTGCAGTCCCACGAATGGTCACCAAGAAAAAGACGCCTTGCTGTTCCGCAAGCAATCACCGGGAAGAAGACGGGTTCCGAAAGTGATCACCACCAGGAAGAGGACGTACGTGGACGAGCAGTCGTGGATCGCTCCCCAAAAACCTAATCGCCGCTCACCCCGTGCAAGGTTCTCAGGCGAACAAGGGTTTCGGAGGTATCTGCTCTCCCGCTACTCCGTGCGCGCAGAGGTACGGACAGGGAAGCCACAGGGCTACTGAGATGTGGTTTCTCTCGGGAGCGGTTGCGGAAGGACTGACGGAGGACGTTCTGTTTTATGCCTACAACGGGGAGGAAGAGAGCCAGCGGAGGAATCCAGGAGATGGAGACACGAAGAGACGGGGAAACGGAAACGGCGCAATCACCTCGTCTCCACCGTAAAGGAGAGAAAACTCCCGTAATTATGTGTATTAAGTGGCACAAGACTGGCCACGCCTGCCCGCTCGCTCACCTGCCACGGCCACGGCCTCGGCCCGGCCCGGCCCGGCCGGCGGCGTCGCGCGCGCGTGTGGCACGCCTATGTCCTTTTCTCAGCTTCTCAATTAAGATGAATAATTTCTAACCATATATGCTGAGTCAACGTTCAGTCAAAATCTCGTATGGTATTAAATCATACAACGCTTAATGTTACGTACCATAAAATTTTATTTGATTTATTAAATATTATACGGACCAAGCCCATAATATATCCAACAGAACTAACTATGAAGATATGAAGTCCAATGGCTAGCTAAATTTTGCATGCTTTCTAAAAGCAAGAGTATCACATCTCAAATGCTAGGACATGTTACCATAGGCATCTTCCAACACAATATACATTTCAGTAGTAGGATCATTAAAACATCAATAACTCTTTACTCCTGCAAATGAGAAAACACACATAGATCAACACAACTTCCCCAGCAATAAAAAACTATCTATTAGATTCGTCATTGCAACAGGACAAGCCGCGACAGGAACGAGGGGACTCAGGAGGCACAGCACAAATTGCAGCAATCTAAACATGTTGCTTCTACATCCAGAATGCAAAAGGACGAAAGTGACCCCTATGCCTAGACACTATGAAGGAGCGTGTGGACCGGTGATCTGTGGTTTGGAGCTCTCCCTTGTCATTATACTTGAGACCAAACATGGTCATGTGAAGCACACGTCCATCAGAATCTCCCACTTTCTTCGACGCCACGCACTCGACAAGACAAAATCTAGATGACCCCATAGAAGTGAGAGTGGCTCCCATGGACGTCTCGAGATCCTTGCGGAACAGTTTCTCCTTGGTGGTCTGGCAATCCAAGTACACGTTTGGATCTACGTACCCAAAGCGTTTTACGAGAGGCCTCGTGCTAACGAAGTCGGTGGAGACAGCTTGGCAGGAGCACACGTATCCCTCCCGGTGAAGGCCGACCCACGTGCCGAGCTCGGCGTCGAAGTGACCTTGGCCGACGAACGGCAAGGCGCACTCCCCGTGCCACCTCCACGCAGCCTCCTGAGTGTCGAACGAGTAGGTGCCCAGCGGAGCGCCGGGAGTGTCCTTGTTACTCGTGGTCATGAAGATGGTGCGGCCGTCCGGGTGCAGGGCGTGGGAGACGACGCGCTGGCGGGTGTGAACGTGGGCGGCGGCGCCGGCAGAGTGTTCCAGGACCAGCTGCCGGCGTCGTCGGGGGCGGTTCCGGTGGGCGCCCACGACATTGCCTCGAACGAGTGGTGCCCGTGCTTGTCGAAGTATCGGTATGTTAATAGATAGAGCACGTCGCCGACGGGAACGGAGATGCCGAAGCCACAGACCATCTTGGCAGGGGCGTGCGCGCCGACGGCCAGCACGGCCGTGTCGGTGTCGTAGACGAGGCCGCAGCGCCGGTTCATGAAGACGAAGATCTTTGTGCCCATGGCCGAGAACGTCATGCCGGTATCGGCCTGGTTACGGCCAGATGGTGACTCGACCTGCAGGGCCGGAGGTTCTGGGAGGTGCCGAGCAACCACACCCTGACCCAGGTGGTCATCGTCGTCAGAGCCGGAGCAGGAATCGAAGCTGTCGGCGTCGACCTTGTGGAGGCTGAATCCCTTGTCCCAGTCATCCAATACCAGATAGAGGTGCTGCCGATTCCACCACGACCTCTTTCCCCGGCTGCCGCCGCCGGCGGTGGCGTGGTTGTTTCGGTCGTCCTGTCCCCAGCGTTTACAAGGCATGATGACTGCGGCGCCGGGAGACCTAACAATATTTGTCTACCAAAAACTCAACTCTGTAGGGTCTTGGATTTGTAGCAAGCACCAAGCATCCGGAAACTCAACTGTGTCGGGTATTGGTCTATTGGATTTATAGAATCGGGACTGAAGAATAACGGGTGATTGATTCTATTTTCTGTTGTATGAGAGTCGGACGCGGATAGATGACGTGGAAAACAAAACAAGGAAACAACTCAAAACAAATACGGCGAAAAAAAAGGAGACGTACTGTTTTTTATAGCAAAACACCTATGTTTTTTTATGTGTCAAATGTGTAAAGATCCACCCATGTAAAATCTAAAATAGGAAAATTTAAGTCACCATGGAACTGTCCTCGCCAGGAAAGGAGAGGAGGAGGTGCCTAGCTTGTTGGCCTGATCGCTCTGGTGCTGAGCTTTTCCAGACTGATCAGCCAACGGAGACGGATGCAGCTAGATCAAATAAATAATACATGTTGGACAACCGTGTGGATATGGTGGGCTGCTGATTCACGCAAGGCTTTATCGTTAATTACGTCCAAAGCAATAGGACCGAAAGATTAAAAAGAAAGCAAAATAGGTAGGAATTGTTATTGCTAGCCCAAATTGACCACGTATGAGATGGATAGAGAAATTGGGATAAAGAGATATGTGACTTGAGATTGAAAGAATTTTGTCCGTACAATGGATTGAGATTTAAAACCGTTTTAAAAAAACTAAAAGTAGACTATTAAACTATATTTAAAACTATTTATTTTTTAAAGCAAATTTAGAAATATTTTTTATACATATTCTTTTAAAAAAAGTTTGAAACATAACTTTTGAGAATAGAACAAAACCTATTCTAGGCGTAACCGAGATTTTTAATATATATATTGTTTTCAAATCAAATTAGTTTAAATTATATTTTATAAATTATAACAACAATTTAAATTATATTCTAAAAATATTTTATAAATTCACAATTTTTTCATTGTATCAAATTGTCAACAAGTTAACTAGATCTCAAAATTTTAGAGAAAACGATAAAATCATCCATTTAGTTTAGTCTTTTCAATCACAACCCAAAATGACAAATTTAGGGGTGTGACACCTTGCCTAGCAACCATGAGCGAAAGTTTGAAGACATTGTGCCTACCTCGCCTACTTTGACCACATTGACTACCTCGGCAAAGGCTCAATTATGAGGTGAAGCTATCAAGGGCTCATGCCCATGCGGAGGAGGTTATCAAAGGCGGAATCACAAAGGTTCAAGAAAAGTTGAATGCTGAGGATAAATTGAAGAAGAAAGTGCCCCATGACGACGTTTTTATGTACTAGAGTCATGTGCATGCTCTTTTCTCCATACTGTTTTTTTCCCACAAGGTTTTTGAGATGAAGTTTTTAGTGAGGCGCATATATGAAGTTAAAAAGGGATCCTTGCAGCCAAATTTGAGTTGTATTTGGGCTGCATTTAGTTGTTTTTAGCTACTAGGTCTGGTTGTTACGTTCCTGCCAAAACCGAATACCTGAGGAGCTACTGTTTGGAGTGTGGCATATGTAGAGAACCGCTTTTGTGCCCAATTATTAGACCTAAGGGCTTAATTGCGAGTGTTTATAGACCGGTTGTAATTTGTGGGAACTTACTGGTAATCACAAGCCCCGCAGGGGCAAGAAATGAAAACTCCTCCAACCATCTCCTCTTATAAAAGGGGGGGGGCAAGGTGGGGAGGCCTCATGGCCACTCAATTCTATTCTTTGTGTTCACTCTCATTCCTCTCATCTCTCCTGTTCAGTCGCTCTAGCTCTAGGTACACGACAAAGTAAACTAAAATATACAAGTATTCAACTTTTACATAGGCTCCGACGGGTTTACCTGGGATCAAGATTTGGTAGGGCATAACTAGTGAATTCCAACCATGGTACGGCGCCATGAGGTGCAACATAATCTTGTAGATGTCTAGATCATTATGCCTTAGGTACTCAATTCTCCTCCAAAACACCATAAGTTTATAAAATTCAAGAAGGTCGATCGAATTTATTCAGATAGATGACAATTTTAAAATTCAATAAGGTCGTCGATCAAATTTATTCAGATAGATGACAATTTTAAAATTCCATGGATGGAGATATCACGTGTATGCCGTATAAAAAATAGTGCAGAATTGCAGATATTAAACATACTGTACCTACCTAGTAGTGGATCCTCTCAGGAGCCCAAGATATTAAGTTATTAACACAACATTAACGAGAAGAAGAAATAAACCATAATCGACGAGCATTAGAATGATTAAGAACTCAAGAAACCATGGACAAACCCGGCTCTAAGCAACAAGCCAATACGTAAAGAAACCCTGATCGATCAAGAAGAAGCCAATACATAAAGAAACCCCGATCGATCAAGAACTCAAGAAACGAGAGGTGGGTGCCAGAAGCGGAGGCGGGTGGCGGGAGGCAGAGATGGCCGGATGACGACGCGTTCGCCAGGTCGATCGGTGGCGGATCTAGTGCGTGGATGAAGTTGAGACAACGGCGACTTGAAGAGCTCGCGCACATGGACCGGCCGGCGGAGGAAGGCGGGGACGGTGGCCGGAGTCCGGGCAGCCGAGGAAGAGGAGGAGAGAGGAGCGCTCGCGAGTTCTTAAAGACGAAGCCGATTTCTTGAATTGAATGTTCGTTCAAGTGAGGGAGAGAGGGAGAGGGAAATAACTACCTCGGCGCCGCTTTCCCCTGTTTGTTAGTTGGCCCAAACCTCTTGGCACATGGATTACCGGAGGCCCACAGCGTATGTTCAATATTTTATATTTTTTATTTATTTTCCACAGAAACCTATATGAAGGGAGTATTGTTTATGCTTATACAATTCCTTATTACAAATCTAACCTTATAAAGTTTGTTATTGCATATCTCTACACCTAAAAAAAACTCTAAAGTAATCATCTACCCTGTAATAAAAAACCGTATACTATTCGGTTACAAAGACTACACTACCCGTCCACAAAAACTATCAAATACGTATACTCGAGTCCTCAAACATGTATAGAGTCCGTGTCGAAGCCAATTCTAAGTTCGCGTCAGAAACGGTAGGCAGCCTCACATTATTTATAATTCAAAAGACATGTACGGCCGGGCTCATCGGTTTAATTAAATTCCAAAAGGCATGTACGGAGTGTACGGGATCATCAAGCACCGGCGACGCAACGTCCCACTTTCCTCCCCGCCTAGTCCCGCCGGCAGCCGTGGGAGCTCCTCGGCTATCCGGACGGCTACAAGATGGGAATATTCTCCGAGAACTTACTCGCAGGCATTGACCGTCTCAACGGTCACGACACGGGCTGCCGGCGCTCCATGCGCTTCGATGGGATATTGCATCTCGTCGACTCCCGTGACGGTCTCCTGCTGTTCGCGCTAAGACAGAAGCGATTTCTGATCTGCAACCCGGCGGCGCGCGGCATTGGGCTACCCTGTCGTCGCTAACGCCAGAGCCATGCATTTTCGTCGTGGTGTCTGGGTTCCACTTCCACCGGCTGTCCAGCGAGCACCGATTGCTGTGCATCGGCAACCTCCCGTCGCCCAGTTACAAGCATGACCCAGCGTGCAGCGGCGTCTGCGCACGGCTTCACCCCGACCCCGCTCGATGGAGTCGCCCCGTCCTTCGTTACAGTGGCGCCAACAGGTGCGGCCGATTGTAGATGTCTTCCTCTGCACGCGCGGAGCGAACGGAGATCTATCTGCCCGCCTCGGCCTATGCTGTGCCATCGCTACGTGGACTGAATATCAGTATCCTCCGGCCATGCACGCGAGGGGAAATCCTTTGGAAGGGCACGAAAAGGAGCAATCTCGCAGCTGTGCAGGGGTCTGTGAGGGGATAGGGAAGGAATAACCTCGCACAGGTGCGACTGCAGTCTGCAGCCATTTAGACTTCTGAGCTACAGTGCGTGGTGGCCTCTAGCAACATGAGACCTCCAGCTACAAGATCGGCAATTACCAAGCGCCGGTGACTTGATGCGTGGTGACCGACGTCCATGCATGGCCATGCGGACGTGAGGACATGTGATGTCACTGTGACTAACTTTAACTTACAAAATATAATTGAAGGAATGCGCTCGTACACGTACATGTATGCGGATCTATAAAAAAAATAAACATAAACTGATTGCCATTCAATCCGTAGTCCCATGCAACGCACAGGTATATATCTAGTAAAAGTTAAAAATTATTAGTCTAATTGTTCATCAAAGTTTTTAAAGCTTAAGTCTTGATATGTGCGTACGCCTTATAAAAGAGAACATAGGTTAGTATTACACAAAATATGTGTGCGACGACCCGACCAAAAAAGACTAGCGCCGAAACACGATCAAATCAAACATATAAGAGAATCAAACATTCACCTCATGAACGATCAGTAGTTCCGTAGGCGAGACACTTGAGCCGCCGAGCGTCCTTGCATTCCTTTCCTTCCAGATCATGCACCGCCTTGTTTGTATACATGTGTATTCACCTCAATCCACATGTGTTAGAGTGAAATGGAATGGAACTTAGTTTAATTCCACTTCAATTCACTTCAACACATGTAGATTGGAATAAATACATACGCATCAAACAAGAAATAGCAGGGAGTCGAAACCATGCCAGGCCGCCTTTGGCACACTTTCCCTAGCGGAGCCACCAGATGAGCATGGTGCTCTCCTCCTGCACCGTTACTAAGTCATGGATCGACGTGCACTCTGTTAAGAATTCTTGCCCAAACTATTACGCCTGAAGACAGCCTAGCAGGAGATGATCCATCGTCTCCGGCATCTAGCCATAGAGGATCCAGTCGTCAGTAGTGGACTAGTGGCATACAGTCCTTGAAGTCGTCTCTTGGCACGGTCTATCAATGGCCATGCATCACTAGCCAGAAGTAAATTTTTACCCGTGGTGTGGCGCCCCCATCCTCCTTCTAGACACTATTCTCTCGTGTTTCCCGAAATTATTCTAAAATTTACCGACACTATTCTCTTAGTGTGGTTGCCAACGTCCTCGTTGACAAGTTTGACCTTTTTCATAATAGGTGCAGGTTCAATTTTTCACAATGGGTGTAAGAATGAGCAGCGATTTAAAATGTTTTAAAAAATCCTAGAATATTTTTTAAAAAAGAGGCAAACAAAAATTGTATGAGCCGGCCGGCAACCTAGTCAGTGAATGAGCAGCAATTTAAATATTTATTTATTTATTTACATAAAAAATCCCTAGATTATTTTTGAAAAAAAAATCACTTAGCTAAGCAAACCAAGACCAAACAACAGGATGAAACAGGTGTTAGTAATAGAACAGATGTATCCCACTCGGTCACAAGTGTTCCTTCTTCTGAGCAAGCGAGGTGGCACTAAAAGAGGAATATGAGGTTCAGTTATAGTTTTCCAAACGTGCCGGCACGGCACTACACGGCACTAGCCCGCCCCGGCACGACACACCTGGGCACGGCACGCTAGGCACGGCTGATGAACCGTGCCGTGCCGTGTTGTGCCACCATGCTGAAAGGTCCTAATGGCTAGAGGGGGGTGAATAGCCTAATAAAATTTCTTCAACAACACTTAACAAAAGGATTAGACAATTATGAGGCGAAGCGAGTTTTACGCTAGCCTACCAAAATGCAAGCCACCTACCACAATTCTAGTTTAGATGGAGTATATCCACACAATAGCTATATCACTACGCTAAGTTAGTGTGCTCTCAAAGACTAACTAAAGAGCCACACTAACTGTGGGGGTATTAACCCCTATACCCTTACGGCTAAGCTTGGGTTGGCCTGGATCGATAGTTTCAGTCCACCCGAAAGATGACGTGCGGCCCAGTTAACCTGATCGGAGTCCCGCACAAGAAATCAAGACGGATTTGGCGACCAAGCAGGATCCTGGTCGATTAGAATAGGAATCCTTATCCGGCCACATATGGCAATTGTAACCGACTAGGATTAGTTTCCAGATCTGTAACCCTGCCCCCCGGACTATATAAGGCGGACAGGGGACCCCTCTAAAGATCATCTCTCATTGACATACAACAATACAAATCAGACGCAGGACGTAGGTATTACGCCTTCTTGGCGGCCGAACCTGGATAAAACCTCGTGTCTGTCTTGCGTCACCGTCTTGTTTGGGACTTGCGCACCTGTCTGCCGATAATCTACTACCTTGGGCATACCCCTAGGTAGACTGCCGACCATATTTCGTCGACAGTGGCGCGCCAGGTAGGGGGAGTGCGTACTGCTCTCCAAGCGAACAAGATGGTCATCATCTCCGGCTCCATGGCTACGCCCAACGGCCTCACGTTCACCATCGGCCAGATCACTTGGACCACCGGCTCTGACGTCTCCATCACCATGACCGAGGCGTGTATTCAACCCGCGCCGGCGACTACTTCACCTGCATCGGCTACGGCTCCGACCACGGTGAACACGGCTCCGACCACGGTGAACACGGCTCTGACCACGACGAACACGGTTTCGACCACGATGGATCTGGCTCCGACCACGGTACATCTGGCTCCGACCACGCCTACAGCCACGCCGACAACCCGTCATCCGTTTCCCCGCTACGGAGGGAAGCAGATCGACGACACCGACCTGCTCGACTCCATCGATCGGGTAACAGCTCCCCTCAACAGATCTATCCGACCAGCTCGGGCCAGTCATCCTGCACGGCTTGGAACAGATCTTGTGGTCGTATCTACTCCTGAGGGGCGCTCCGCTCGTCGCCAGCCAGCCTTCGCGACGGGCCTCCGACTCTGCGAGTACAAAGTCCCGACGGAGAACCACCAGGTCCAGCCCTACGGCCTGCGAAACGCCGCCTTCAGCTACGCGTGCAACCTACGACGCCGTTTGGATCTATGTCCTACACACCGATCTCGTCCGAAGCCATGCAACATCGTCAACATGGTCCGGATTGAAGATTATCAAGAAGGATCTGTCCACACAGTCCGAGAGGGTGACTCCAGCTCCTCATCCGGCATCGCATCCAACGCATCTGTCCACACCGAGCTTCAGCGTCATGAAGATGAGGGCGTCAAATACAATCTGGATCTACCAGACCACGCCCCGGGTTTCCCCCAATTTCCATCTTTCCCGCCAAGACGAGGGGATTTGATCCATGTTGTCAGCAACGACGAGCCGCCAGCAGTCGGCGAAACAGAACAAGAAAAGACTGCACGCGAAGCACGCAACATTGACCGGTTTAATCGCCGGCAAATCGAAGCTGAAGCAGACCAGGAGGCACGGCGCATAAGGATCCAACCGCGCGACCTCAACAATGCTTTCGACAGGGTGGGGGACAAACAAGTCTTCAAGACCCCAAGCGCCAACGTAGCCGTTGCCATGGCGACAATGCAGCGGCTGCCCAACACTCCAGAAACCCAAGCAGTCCGCGATGACATACAAGCATATCTGACGGCTGCTATGGCTCAGACCGCAGAGATGAATCAAGCCCGGGCCCCATCCGTTTCGGTGGAATCAAGCCACAGCCGCCAATACTCAAGTCGCTCACAGCCGCTCAACCGACGTGGCTCGCGCAACAACGACCCGTCGGACAATCGCCAAGGCGGAAACGGTGGTCATGATGGTGGTCGGGACGAAAACCGTCGCCGAGAGGATAACCGTCACGACGTTCGAGGTGACAACCGCCGAGATAACCGCGATAATCGCCGTGATAACCACGGTCGCAGAGCAAGTCCAGATGGCAATCGAGATCGCCGCGACGGCAATAACGATCTTCGCCATTACCTCGGCGGACGTGATCTGCGTGCTCGCATCAACCAGAGAGCCAACGATCGTGCATCCCATGAAAGCTATCGCCGTATGGAGTATGACACCGCCCACGGCCCTCCGGGTCTGAAGCAGTTCACTCCACACCTTCGCCAAGTCATATGGCCCAAGAATTTCAAGCTCGAGAAACTTCAAGTAATCGACGGCAAGGAAAACCCGAATTATGGGTCATGCTCTCACTTAAATCAAGCGTGCCGATCAGCCATGGTGACGAGCACGTTATGTCTAACTACTTCCCGATCGCCGTTGGTCATGCAGGTCACCAATGGCTAGTCACCTTCCCGCAAACTATTTTGACTCTTGGCGGGAGCTCAAGCGAGCCTTCATCGACAATTTCATCGCTACTTGTGAACAACCCGGCAACAAGTACGATCGCAACGGATCCGAGATCGGAAAGACGAACCCACTCGCGAATCGTTCGGCGTTTCTGGAGATGCGCATCAAGGTCCCATCAATCTCCGACAATGAAGCAATCGAGGCTTTCATCACCGGCCTCCGTTCCACGACGCCCTAAGAGACAAGCTCCTCCGGAAAAGACTGAAGTCGATCCACGGCGCTCTTGGCCACCGCTAAGAAATCTGCGGACGACGACGACGCTAAAAAGATAATCGTCGAAGAAGAAGCAAGGATCCCACGCTCGACCACCCTCCACGCCGCGACGACGATTACGCGCAACCGTAGTCGGAACGACAATTTTGACCGCCGCAACCAACATAACGACTCCAAATGACCACCGTGATCAACGTAATCAGCGGCGCGCAACCGCCGTGACGATTACAGAGAACAAGCGTGCTTTCGGGAGACGACGGCGAGGTCAATCACGGTGAAAAAAGGCGGCGGGACGTCGTAACTACGAGGACAACTTCGCCAAAGCATTGAAGGGCCCCCGCCAGCTCCATCCCAAGTCGAACCATACCATGGAGAATTGTCGCGTCCTCAAGACTATCTACACGCGCCAACAGTTCTCCGGATATTTCGACAAGCCTAATGGCGTAAAACAAACAGCGCCGCGAGGACAACGGCGATGATGATGCGATCCTCGTCATAATCGTCAAGCCGACCGATCGCGTGCACACCATCATCGGCGGCAAGGTGTCCATTGAGACCAAATGAGAACGCAAGCTGCTGCTTCGCGCCGCTTGAACGTGGCAAAGAACGACAACCTTCTTACCGATCCGCGGCTTCCTCCGTGGTCTCACCGTGAAATCTACTTCAGCAGAAGGACCAATGGGCCGCCATACCCGAGCCAGTATGCGTTTCCCCTGGTCCTCGATCCTTGTATCAACAAGGTTCGATTCGACGAGTCTTGATCGACGGCGGCAGCTCCATTGATATCTTGTTCAAGAACAGCCGCCTGCTCTGAAAATAGCCCAGCGGACTGAAGCCGTCAGTCGAGGCACGCAGTTACGGCGTTCTCCCCTGACGAGCTCCACACCTCTCGGGCGAGATCACGCTACACTCCGTGCGTTTGGGACTCCGGACCACTTCCGCACCGACTCGTCAACTTCGTGGTCGCCGATTTCGACGGTACCTACCATGCTATTCTTGGTCGACCGTCGCTCACCAAGTTCATGGCCATACCTCATTACAGGTGTCTCGGTGCTCAAAATGCCCTCTTGAGAAAGGAGTTTTAACCCTCGGGGGCAATGTATACGCAGCTTATACTGCGAGGACGACAACTTCAAAATAGCAGAGGCCCACGACCTCTCTATTCGCATGGCGAGACCATGCTCGGCGCTAAGAAGACCACGGCCGACCACTTGGAGATCCCAGAGCTCGAGGCTCCGCGCAAGAACATCGATCCAAGGAGCACAAGGCGATCCAATGGGTCGAGGCGATCCCAAAGACTACGGCCCTCATCGGGGCCAACTCGGATCCCAAATAGGAAGACGCTTCGTCGAGGTTCTTGAGGGCAACGTGGATGTGTTTGCATGGAAACCTTCCGACATGCCCGGTGTACCTCGGGACTTGATTGAGCACTCCTTAAATGTCAACAAAGAAAGCCAAACCAATCAAGCGAAGCTTACTGACGGTTCGCTCGCGACAAAAAGGAGGCGATTAGGGTAGAAGTTACACGGCTTTTGGCAAATTTGATTTATCAAAGAAGTGTATCATCCGGAATGGTTAGCCAACCCGGTTCTTGTACGCAAAAAGAATAATGAATGGAGAATGTGCGTTGATTACACTGATCTCAACAAACACTGCCCTAAGGACCCCTTTGGCTTACCTCGCATTGACGAAGTCGTAGATTCAACCGCCGGTTGTGAGCTGCTTTCCTTTCTCGATTGCTACTCTGGTTATCACCAGATCGCTCTCAAAAAGGACGACCAGATCAAGACGTCTTTCATCACGCCTTTTCGCGCCCTCTTGCTACGACGACTATGTCGTTCGGGCTCAAAAAGCGCGGTGCTACCTACCAACGCTATACTATACAGGCCTGCCTCAACGACGAGATAAAAGACGGCCTCGTCGAGGCTTACGTCGACGATGTAGTTGTCAAAACCAAGGAAGCACATACCCTTGTTGACAATCTGGAACGCACCTTTGTAGCCCTTAATACGTTCCAATGGAAATTAAACCCAAAGAAGTGCATCTTTGGTGTCCCTTCTGGCATATTGCTCGGCAACGTCGCCGCTCGATTCTGACGGCATACGCCCTAACCCGGAGAAAGTCAAAGCTGTCTTAGACATGAAGCCCCCAAAAAAGGTGAAGGATGTCTAGAAGCTCACCGGCTGCATGGCTGCTCTAAGCCGTTTCATATCAAGATTAGGAGAAAAAGGACTACCGTTCTTCAAACTGCTCAAATCGTCCGAGAAGTTTGAGTGGTCGGAGGAAGCAGATGTTGCCTTTACGCAGCTGAAACAATACCTCACGTCACCTCCGGTTACTTATCGCTCCCGGAGAAAGGCGAAACTCTCCTACTTTACATTGCGGCAACCGATCGGGTGGTTTCCACTACAATGGTGGTCGAGCGACGACGAAGTCGGGCCACGCCTACAAGGTACAACCAGACCAATTTATTTCATCGATGAGGTACTCAACGAATCTAAGACCAGGTACCCACAGATTCGTAAACCGCTCTCGCCATACTTGATAACATCCCGAAAGTTGAGACATTACTTGACGAATATCGTCGCGCGTGGTCATGACCGAGTATCCTTTGGGGACATCATTACGCAATAAGGATGCGACAGGCGCATCGTCAAATGGGCAATGAAGCTATGCCCTTTTCCTTGGAATTTGCAAGTCGTACTACAATAAAGTCTCGGGCACTCGTCGATTTCATCGTCGAGTGGATGATTTTCACGCCTGCCTCTCTCGAGATCCGACGAATATTGGACGATGTACTTGACGGTTCTCTCAACATTGACGGTCTTGGGGAGCGAGGAATTCTTTTGTATCACCATCCAAGGAGCAGCTCCGGTACGTCCTCAGGATTTATTTCCCAGCATCTAATAATGCCGCCGAGTATGAAGCATGCCTGCATGGTCTACGCATTGCGGTTGAGCTTGGAGTTAAACGTCTCTATGTCTACGGAGATTCGGCTCTGGTCATCAACCAACTCAACAAGGACTGGGACACGACCAGTGAAAAGATGGACGCATATTGCAAATCGATAAGAAAGCTGGAAGGCAGGTTCTATGGCATCGAGTACATACACGTGGTCCGGGACAAGAACCAGGCAGCGGATGCGTTGTCAAAGTTAGGATCATCCCGAGCCAAAATCCCACATGGCGTATTCGTCCAAGACCTGCTCACGCCTTCCATTGAAGACAAAGATTCAACAACCGACAAAGTTTCAGACCAGCAATTAGTGGCTACGGTTCCGGCGCCGAGCACAACCGAGCCGCTTCCGACCACTCATGAGCCGGACTGGAGAACACCTTTTATCAAGTACTTAACAGACGGTAGCGGTTATATCGATCAAATGTAAAATGAACGCTTTGATGCGTCGTAGTAAGCGATATCGCTTTCGTCGATGGCAAGTTATGGCGCAAAAAAAGCGCTAAGGAGGAAATCTTGATGAAGTGTATAACCCAGGGAGGAAGGCAAGCATCTTCTAGACCAAATCCACTCGCTCTCCTGCGGCAACCACGCGGCCTCAAGAACACTTTGGTCGGTAAGGCTTTCCGGGCGGGTTTTATTGGCCGTCGGCGATGGCCGACGCAGAAAAGCTGGTCCGCCGCTGTGAAGGTTGTCAGTTCTTCTCCAAGAGAATCCATGTACCAGCACATGAGATCCAGACGATTCCAGCCTCTTGGCCCTTCGCATCTTTGAGGATCGGACATGATCGGGCCTTTCAAACCAGCTCTGAAATTTACATGCGTCTTCGTACTAATTGATAAGTTTTCTAAGTGGATAGAATACATGCCTCTGGTACAGGCATCCTCAGAGAAAGCTATCACATTCCTCGACCAGGTCATCCACCGTTTCGGCGTGCCCAACAACATCATTACTGATCTGGGTACTCAGTTCACCGGGAACGCTTTTTGGGATTTCTGCGATGAAAGGAGCATAGTTGTAAAATACGTCTCGGTGGCGCACCCTAGAGCTAATGAACAGGTCGAGCGGGCAAATGGCATGATCTTGGACGCATTGAAGAAGAGGATGTACAGAGAAAGCGATAAAGCTCCCGGAAGATGGCTCAAGGAGTTACCGGTAGTTGTGCAGGGCCTCCGAACTCAGCCCGATCGTAACACGGCGTCTCACCATACTTTATGGTTTATGGCGCCCGAGGCGATCCTCCCACCGGATATAGCTTTCAGATCAAGACGGGGTAGAGAACTTCGACGAAGGCAAGGTCGACGCAATCACGGGAGCTAGAAGTCAACAAATAGCGAAGAGAAAAGGCTTGATTCTTGCGTCACGAACGGCCAAATACCTTGCTTTTTTTTTGCGTGGTACTACAACAAGAACGTTAAAGAGCGTTTCTTTGTGGTCGGGGACTTAGTCCTCGAAGTGGAAGACGAACCAGTGGTGTCCACAAACTCGCAACCCCATGGGAGGGACCCTTCATGATCAAGGAAGTCACACGCCCAACGCGTCTTACGAGTTAGCTCATCTAGACAGCGCACGGACGTGCAAACTCATGGCACATCGACAAGCTTAGACGCTTCTATGCTTAACCACTGAGATATGTACTCTACTTGTATTTTCGATTTACTTTACTAAAGCAACTATGATTTCTCCGACCACTCATGTGTCACTCCAAATTTTATAATTATTCTAACTTAAGCCAGTACAAGCCGACCACCACTCTTTCTACGGTTTTCGGAGCAGGCCCTGTCTCCGGTTCCTCCCAACACGTGCACGGGATCCGTTCTCTATGTTGCGGGTGATCGGCAGGTCCCCCCTAGTTTGACTTGTCTGCGTCCACATGTGCACAGGTCATAGTACCTCATACTCCGACCACATGCCAGACTAGGGCCGCACAAACTTTTCAGGGTGACGTGTCGAGCAAAACGGTACAACTAAACAGAACGTTAACACGTTCCCACTTAGTTACACCAACAAAAAATTTCAAGCTTAAAGTGTGTTTTGTATAAAACAAACAAGCTTATAATGATATACAGTTACGTTATTACAAGCTTGCCTGAAAAGGCTCAAGTTTACAATAACACAACTATGTCCTCCTTCTACAGCTCTAAGCCTATTACATTGGCTGGTCGGGACGCATGGCATTTACTGCCCGCCGCCTCTGATACCCTACTCGAGTCTCGGGGACTCTAGGGCTGGTCAAGCTGAAGGGGATGGCCCCGCCGGTGCCTGGCTGGTCGAGACCGTAGGCTTCGTTGGTTGGCTTGCAGCTGATGGCATTTCCAGCTGGCTTGTCGATGGCATACCCTGCACAGGTGATGTCCCACCTCCGCCGCAAAGCTAATATCGCCAATTATCTTTGACGACAATTCCAGGTGGGCCGTCCAAAGCTCTTCGACCTTGTGCTGGTCTATCTCCTTCGGTACCCACCTCCAAGCGTTCGAGGTTGATCAGGGGGTAGTGAGCACGCACCATGCTTAGCACATGGGCACCCGTGTACTCACCCGCCTCCTTCACGAAGTCTTGGAACCATCCGCATGCTTGCTTGCATCTCTCGACCAGTCCGAGCTGACGCGTCCTTAGCTCTTCCTCTGTGAGCGCCGGGTCGATAAGGTCGAGGACGGGCACAATGCCAGTTGCCATTTCTTGGCACCGTTTGCTCCACATGTCCCGCTCCTCGGTGGCCTTAAGGCATTGCGCTTTCCAGTCGTCACGCTCCTTGATCGCGGCCTCAAGGTGCCTCTTGGCGTTGACTTTCAAAACTGAAAACAGTACAAGACATCAAACGTGATGACACGACAAGGCCATGTGGGCAATTGAATGAGAAAGGTGGTCTGGAGTGCTTACCTTTTAGGTTGTCCTTCATTACGTTAGTGTGGTCTTGGAGTTACGGTGCGGCGTGCGGTTTCGTTGTCCTCCTTCAGCGACCACATTCGCAGCGCCGCGATTGTTCTCCCCACAGGCGGGTCACTTCAGCTTCTAAACCTGCATTACAGCTATTACTGTCAAGAACAAAATAACACAAGTCCCGCACTTGCTATGATACGGTGAACACTTACCTGTTTTCTCATGCTCTTTGTTTTCGAGCTGACCGACCAGGCTTTGGTTCTGTGCTTCTTGGTCTTTTCTCTCCTGGTCGGCGGCTTCAAGTTGGCGTCGTAGGCGATCCACTTCAGCCGTCAGCTCCTTATTGGTCATCATGATTCCTTCTATCTGGTCGAAGCACCTTTTTCGGTATCTTGCAGTTTTCATCAAGTCCTGCACACAGACAAGTTACGTCAGACAGTTCGACTACACAACAGGGTCAACGACTAAAGCCAAATATACCGGACTTGATCACCGGCGCTTGGCGCCCATTCGACTCTTATGGTCTCTTCGACCTCTGATTTCCTTGTGCATGACCCATTCGTCGTTCCGATAGCGCGACACATATACATGTTGTCGCCTATCTTGGGGACGGCCCAGGACTTCTTCCACTTCATCCTCTTCAGTTTCCTGTTTGGGAGGCGGCACTGGTCCGGGATTCGCAGACTCCACGATCACCAGGGCTTTCCCACGAGCCGTCGCGTCGGCAACCATGTTCCGGGCAACTTCTGGCTGCTGCCCCTCGGTTAGATCCAGCTCCCTGGGCGCCGTGGTATCCGCCTCATCAGGGTTCGTGCTTCGAGCACTTGTATTCCTTTCGAGGATCGGCGTCGTCGTCGTCTTTCTTTGAGGCCCAGCGGAGTCCTCGCCATGGGCTCCTCCACGGTGAGTTCTTTGGCGCTTTTGTCCCGCCGTTGTTGGTAAGGACGTTACGCACCCAGCTAGCTGGTCGGGGTTTTCGGTGGACGCCGATCTAATACATTCAGAGACAAATTCAGAAGATAGTAGCATCCAATGCAAAACGCAAAGCTTACATCAAAAGTATAGATACTTATAGTTTTGACTTGCGAAAGGATGTGGCGAAGGAACGTCTCCTCGACCGCCCCTGCTCCGCTTGCTCGGCAGTGTCCACTCGGGCTTGTTCAACCTCCGATGCGGGCGCGCCGGAGTATGATGCGGCATGTTCCTTCGTCACGTGCTCGTGTTGCGATTGGTCGGTCTTTACCACCACTTCTTGCACGTAGGAGCCACCCCGCCCGACGGTCCCACCTTTCTCCTCTTTGGGGACGAGCCGGAAGATGTCCGCATCCTCTGCTTCGTCGTCCGGCGAGGAAGATGGCTTGACGTCGTTTGTTTGGCAGCCGGGAGCTTGCCGGCCGCTCTCTGTCGGCGTCCTCTACGGTCTCGAAAATACCGCCCGATGAACGTCGTCGGTCCGGGCGCCGGTGCAAGGCGGGCGGCCCGAAGAGCTTGTGGCCATTCTACACCGGGGGGAGGCGACACAAACACTCCCCCCCGATCACGACCATTACATCGAGACACAAAATGAAGTAAAAGACGATTATTTTCTTGATGCAACATGACTTTACGATTAAAAGGTGGCGTCATTTACCTTTGGGGAGGGCGAGCCAGGCTTGAAGGCGTGTTCAATGGCATCCCATGCAACATAATTGGGATCGGCCAAAGTTGAACAGCTCTCAATCCCGCCTTGATTTCCACCTTGTCGAAGCGGCTCTTTCCGGTCCTCGTCGGGTCGGCGCCTCCTTGGTACTCGGGCGGGGTGAATCCTTTTCTGGCGGGGCTGGATTCTTGGTGATGAAGTTGCCGACAACGCCGGGCCATCAAGCCTTCCCCACGGATCATCCCGGCAGTTCGGCGATCTGCTCCAAGTTCTCGGGCTTCTCCAGGCCAAATTGCTTTTCTTCTCTGGAATCAGTCCCACATCGCATGTAGTGATGGTGTTCGGCTCTTCACGGATGTAGAACCATTTCTTGTACCACTCGTCCAAGGAGGTGTTCCAGGCGGTCAGGTGTATTGAGCCTTCATGCCGTCCACGAGTTCGTAAAAACGCCACCGGCGATCTTGAGCCACCGCTCCCTTTCTTCCAAGATGAAATAGGTGGCGAAAGAGGTCGAAATGGGGCTGAAGCCACCATAAGCCTCGCAGAGATGGATGAAGGTGGAGACAAGAAGAATCGAGTTGGGATGCGATTGCAAATCCCAATCTCGTAGTACAAGCAGAGACCCTGAAGGAAAGGGTGCACTGGAATCCCAAAACCTCGTTTGAAGAAATCTTCAAAGACCACAATCTCACCTGGTTGTGGATCGGGGAAGTTTTCTCCTACCGGTGCACGCCATCCCGCAAGTGCCTTGTTGTGGAGCATCCCCATGGCGACGAGGTCCTCGATGGTCTGCTCGTTGCTCCGCGATTTCCACCATTCCTTTGCCATGACCCTGCTTTTCTTCTGGGCGTCTCTCTTCGCCATTTAGTTCGTGCTTACTAAGTGGGTGGATGCAGGAGACCGAGGGGATTGGTGATGATTTTTGGGGCAATAGGGTTCGGCAGGAGGAAGAAGAAGGTTGCGGCGGCGGATGACAATGGGGAACGGTATGAGTAGCTTACGGATCTGCATTATATAAAACAACGAGCACCGCGTCGTTTAAATCGCCCGAATATTGGGAGTCGTGCGCGCTGCCGCAGAGGGTTGTTCACACAACCTCGAAATCTGCGCCAATAAACGCTACTTCATTAACGATGTACGCGCCTCCTCGTTGACGGTGTAAGGAGGCCCACACCGACACACCTCAATACAGTGTCAACCAACCGCTTTTTGCAAAAAAAAAAAAGACAGAATGACGTACTGTACCTATTGACTTTTTTGACCAGACGTGTCAGACTGGTCTTGGCAGAGAATAGAGAAAAGTACACAAAATAATAGTACAAGCAGCGCAAGTGATCGTGGATTTGTTCAGACCACTGCTGTGCTTGGATACTGCCCAGACCACTAATGTGCTCGGGGACTGCACAGACTACTACTGTGCTTGGATACTGCCCAGATCACTAATGTGCTCGGGGACTGCACAGACTACTACTGTGCTTGGATACTGCCCAGACCACTTTTGTGCTCGGGGATCGCTCCGACCACGGCCGTGCTCGGGGACTGCCCCGACCACTGCTTGAATAATTGTTCTCCTTGGCTACATGTGATTTGTACTCACATACAGTTAAGAGACTTTTCTTTTAGACCTTGCTACAAGGCTCATACTTCATTTTCCAGCAAGCTCCGGGACTACATCGGCACGATGCACCCGCCGGTGCATCTTGTATCGCCTGTACGGCAATTGGATTCTTAACCTCAGCGGAATTTCTTTTTTAGACCCTGGCACCACGTGCCTGCGTCACCTAGGCTCGGGGACTAAGTGGGCACACTTCACCTTGCGGTGAATGTGTTTGATTAAATTGACCCTTGTGTTTTGAATGGTTATGAGGATTATTAGTATGCTCGGGGACTGCCCCGACCACTGCTTGACTAATGGTTCTCCTTGGCTACATGTGATTTGTACTCACATACAGTTAAGAGACTTTTCTTTTAGACCTTGCTACAAGGCTCATACTTTGCCTTCCAGCAAGCTCGGGGACTAAGTGGGCACACTTCACCTTGCGGTGAATGTGTTTATTTTTCGACCCCTACGCTTCTGATGTTTAAGGATGCTATGCCTCAGGGCCACTTACATTTCTTTTCAGAAATACAAGTGGGCACACTTCTCAGGACAGAAATCTTTTTCTTTTTTCTTAAGAGCACCATACATTCTTCGGACAACCTACTTCTCCGGTGATGACGGTGGTTGGAGGTGTCAAGAATTCAAGCCTTGCTTGTCGGAGAAGGTTAAAATGGCGTGTCGCAGCATAATACATGATGCTCGGGGACTAGCTGTGGGGGTATTAACCCCTATACCCTTACGGCTAAGCTTGGGTTGGCCTGGATCGATAGTTTCAGTCCACCCGAAAGATGACGTGCGGCCTAGTTAACCTGATCGGAGTCCCGCACAAGGAATCAAGACGGATTTGGCGACCAAGCAGGATCCTGGTCGATTAGAATAGGAATCCTTATCCGGCCACATATGGCAATTGTAACCGACTAGGATTAGTTTCCAGATCTGTAACCCTGCCCCCCGGACTATATAAGGCGGACAGGGGACCCCTCTAAAGATCATCTCTCATTGACATACAACAATACAAATCAGACGCAGGACGTAGGTATTACGCCTTCTTGGCGGCCGAACCTGGATAAAACCTCGTGTCTGTCTTGCGTCACCGTCTTGTTTGGGACTTGCGCACCTGTCTGCCGATAATCTACTACCTTGGGCATACCCCTAGGTAGACTGCCGACCATATTTCGTCGACACTAACCAAACTAACAAGCTCTCACAACTAGTTACACTAAAGAGCTTGACAACTAGTTTGCGGTAATGTAAAGAGTAGGCAAGAAGGTTATACCGCCGTGTAGATGTATGAACCAATCAATCACAAGTGTGGATAACTATGAAGACCAATCACCTCGGAATCAATGATGAACACAATGATTTTTTACCGAGGTTCACTTGCTTGCCGGCAAGCTAGTCCTCGTTGTGGCGATTCACTCACTTGGAGGTTCACACGCTAATTGGCTTCACACGCCAAACCCTCAATAGGGTGCCGCACAACCAACACAAGATGAGGATCACACGAGCCACGAGTAATCCACTAGAGTACCTTTTGGCGTTCCGCCGGGGAAAGGTCAAGAACCCCTCACAATCACCACGATCGGAGCCGGAGACAATCACCACCCTCCGCTCAACGATCCTCGCTGCTTCAAGCCGTCTAGGTGGCGGCAACCACCAAGAGTAACAAGCGAATCCCACAGCGAAACACGAACACCAAGTGCCTCTAGATGCAAACACTCAAGCAATGCACTTGGATTCTCTCCCAATCTCACAAAGATGTTTAATCTATGATGGAAATGAGTGGGAGGGCTTTGGCTAAGCTCACAAGGTTGCTATGTCAATGCAAATGGCCAAGAGAGAGAGCTTGAGTCAACCATGGGGCTATAAATAGAGCCCTAGAGAAATAGAGCCGTTGTACCCCTTCACTGGGCTGAACACGGGCTGACCGGACGCTCCGGTCATATTGACCAGACGCTGGACCTCAGCGTCCGGTCGTGCGATGAGCGCCACGAGTCATTGGCTTCAAACGTCGATCGCCCGATTTCAATGGCTACGTAGTTGACCGGACGCTCCGGTAAAACTGACCGGACGCTAAAGCCCCAGCGTCCGGTCGTTTCCAGTAAGCTCCCCGAGGCGTATTTCTTCGACCGGACGCGTCCGGTCCACCTTGACCGGACACAAATCAGCGTCCAGTGTAATACCCTCGACACTGCGCAGACCCGTCAGTTTGACCGGACACACGCAGCCAGGGTCCGGTGCTTTCAGACCCAGCGTCCGGTCAGAAGACCGACGCCAGCGTCTTCGCGATCAACTCGTTTTCACTTCTAACTTCTTTACCCTTGCTCCAATGTGCCAACCATAAGAATTTGCATCCGGCGCAATAGAAAATAGGCATTCCATTTTCCCGGGACCCAAACCCATCTCAACCCTGCAAACACCACCTCCTTTGTAAATGTGCCAACACCACCAAGTGTATCACCTTGTGCACAAGTGTTAGCATATTTTCACAAACATTTTCAAGGGGTTTAGCACTCCACTAGATCCTAAATGCATATGCAATGAGTTAGACCATCTAGTGGCACATTGATAACCGCATTTCGATACGAGTTTCACCCCTCTTAATAGTATGGCTATCAATCCTAAATGTGATCACACTCTCTAAGTGTCTTGATCACCAAAACAAAATAGCTCTTACAAATTATACCTTTGCCTTGAGCTTTTTGTTTTTCTCTTTCTTCTTTCCAAGTCGAAGCACTTGATCATCACCATGCCATCATCTTTATCATGCTATGATCTTCATTTGCTTTACCACTTGGAGTGTGCTACCTATCTCATGATCACTTGATAAACTAGGTTAGCACTTAGGGTTTCATCAATTCATCAAAATCAAACTAGAGCTTTCACATGCCCGACTCGAGGCCCAAGCACGGCACTATCATTTCTGAAGCGTGCCGTGTCATGCCATGCCGACTCCAGGCTCAGCGTGCCCGTGCCGGCCCAGGCACTAAACTGGCAAAACCCCTCAATGGACTCAGCACAGCAATTCAAAGAGATCTAAAATGACTAAGTTCACAAAAGATCAAAAACAGATCAGAACACAGCACAACAAAGAACACAAACTTTTGAAACTAAAACTAATTTAAGTAGGAGATGTGCAATGGTTGCCTCATTAAAAACTTGTTTAGGTAAAACTCACCCTTGTGAGAAACCCTAAACAGGAAAAGAGTACAACCAATTCCTAGATTAATTGTTCATTACATCCATCACCACAAGTCCAAGTCTCAGTTATTACAGAACCATTACATAAATGGGAAGTGAACTAGTCGACATCTGAGGGAGAAGAGGGAGATTGAGGGCGGAGAGGGAGAAGAGGGAACCACCGGCCACCGGAACTGACCCCTTACCCGCCGGAAGACTCCATGGTGACGGCGTCGAGGAGCCTAGGTTACGAGTGCGGCGAAGAGCGGCGAGCAGGCGAGCAGCTAGGGTTACGAGTGCGGCGAGGAGCGGGCGAGCGACAGAGTAAGCGGGGAGAGCCGGAGAGGAGAGGGCGAGAAGCTAGGGTTACGAGTGAGAGGAGTGGGGAGAGTGGCCGCATCGGGCGGCTTATATACCGGACCCCCCGGCCGCCCGGCGATCCAACGGCTCCGCCCCGCCTCCGTGATCCGACGGCTTCGAGCCGTGCCTGCCCCGTGCCTGGGCCGGCACTACGGGCCGACCTTTCGGCCCAGGCACGGGCACGGCTACGGGTCGGGCTAGGCACGGGCATGGGCGAGGCCGGGCCGTACCGGGCTAGGGCCGTGCTTTTTCGCACCGGGCCCGTGCCAGCCCGTTTCGCGCGGCCTGTTTGGAAATTTATAGGTTCAGTCAGCCAGGCAAAACCAACAAAACGGCTCTAATGGGCCAGGCCTAGTCGTTTTCCTTCCCTTTCGCAGCAGTCATGGCACGGGTGCGTCTGACGGCCCATCATCCCCTTCTGCTTGGCATGAACACATTTTTAACCTCTTGTTTTTGACAGTTTGGACTAGGGGTAGATCTCTTTCTTTTGGACGTGTATTATTTCCGCTTCTTTTGGACACTGGGCAGCGAAGGTACTTTCTTTTTTTTCTGGTATACTAGATAAATGCTTGTGCGTTGCACGGAAAAAATAATACTATTATGCATTGTGACACCTTCATACTAACATTATCTTTTTTTTTGTAACACATTCATACTAACACTAACAGTATCATGATAATGTTAGTACGAAGGTGTTAAAAAAAATAGGTCGTGCATGGTGTCCACGCTATTTATTGTATATAGTGGTTGCATCCTCCTATTATGCAAATTATTGAATATTATTATTAGGACGGGCATTGCAGGTATTACTATTTAGTAGTCTACATAATGTTACCTTTGGATAGTTCAGGGAGCATAGATTCGGCTTTTCTTCAATGATACGCTTCATGGCCCTTCCTGTTAACTTCATTCCATTGGTCTTTCGCCATCGTTGTACGTCACTTCCTACTATTTATATTAATTTTATTCCGCTACTCTTCAGTAATAGCTGCACGTTGTGCTCTGTCTCTTTGTCTTTTATGTTCCTTAGGATCGACGATTTGTGTAAGTAAATTAGATTGACTTTGGTCACCTAATTTTATAATAGATAAAAGGACATAATTAATTAGCATCATTTCCATTCAGCCTATTCGCTTATTGGTTTCAGCCAGCCTAAACCAGCTAGCCAACATTATTTTTCTCTCACAAAAAACCAGCACCAGCCAGCCCAAACCAGCACCAGCACTAACCGGCGAACAGGCCCATTATATTTCAAAGCATTCATATACATTTGATTATTATTATTTACCTTCATTGATCGGGTTTGTTAAGTCTCTGAATGGTGTTGTACAATCTTGTTCCTGATTTTCAATAGGTTCCATGCAGGAGATCGAGAATCTATAAAAGTACACAAAGGGAGTCATTGGAATTGATTCTTGAACCAATTGGACGAACTCAGTAGGGTCCTCCCGCACCTCCGGTTCCTGTAGATGGCACGATCAGCAGCTTCCCACGGGGCACGTCGTAGCTGGGCACGTTTTGTGATGCGTTTCACGGCTGTGTTTCTTTTTTTTTTCCCCCGAGGTTTTGTTTCACGTGAGTCAGGCTTTTTTTTTTTCTGTTCTGGTAGAGATCAATGGCTTTTTTTCCTGTTTCCGTATTCTAGCTCGCTTCCTCGCGATGATCTTCGATGCGTGCGTGTGCTGGATTTGTCGTGTGTTCTGATGTGCCTCACGCCATGCCGTGGGGTCTCGTTTTATGGCCTCGAACCTGCCCCTGCCCGTCTTGCCTTCCGACTCGGCGTGTGAGTTTTGTTTACGAGCCGAACTGCCGATCACGGTTTCCAGAACGTGTTTTGACCTGGCCGCGGCGTGGTGGAGTGGGGCCCAGGTCGGGCCCAGCGACTGCTGTTTTCCTATTCTGGCGTAGGACTTTAGGATTTCACGCGTTTGAGGGGGGCGCGCGTACATTTTTTTTTTTTGACGAAAGAGGTCCGTATTTTTAGGTGGTAATAAATAATTAATATATATATATATATATATATATATATATAAACCGAAACATTTTTACTATCACATTAACATTTTTATCCCTAAATATATTTACTATAAAATATATGACACGATTAATCTAATGATGTTTAGTGATATTATAAACATTAATACTTTTTTATATATATATAGTCAAATTTGGGCACCGTTTGTTATGGCTTCACTTCACCAGCGAAGCTTTTTTTTTTTTTTTTTTTGCTTCATCTCCGTGAACAACCTCCATCCTAAGACATTTTTCATTAAAAACAAGTAGAAGGAATTACCAGTCACGGTAATCACCATATTACCAACTTGAGGGCACACACCATGACACACCAACGTTGTACACAGGTTTATACTACTCCCTCCATCCCAAATTGTAAGTCATTCCAATAATCTTGGAGAGTCAAAGTTTTTCAAGTTTGACCAAATTTATATAACAAAATAATAATATTTATCATACCAAGTAAGTATCATTAGATTCTTCATTAGTTATATTTTCATATTATACCTATTTGATGTCATCAATCTTTGTGTTTCTCTCTATAATTTTAGTCAAACTTGAAAAAGTTTGACTCTCCAAGATTCTTGGAATGACTTACAATTTTGGATGGAGGGAGTATTACACAAAGCACGTGCACGCCGGCCCGTACCAAACAAGTAACAAGACTAGCGCCGAACCATGATCAGACAAGAGAGAACCAGCAGCGAGGTGTTTGGTTTGAATCCAGCCATTAACCAAACATTCGCCTCATCCACCCAACGAGGAATAGCAGAGAGTCGAAACCACGTCGAACCGTCCTTGGCACACTTTCTTGAACCGAGCCACCGGCCAGATGAGCATGGTGCTCTCCTCCACCGTCACTAAGTCATCGATCTGAGCTGCATCCTATTAAGAATTCTTAAACTTCGCGACTGAAGACACAGCCTAGCAGGAGATGATCCATCGTCTCCGGCATCTAGCCATAGATGATGTAGTCGTCAGTAGTGTCCTACAGTCCTTGATGTCGTCTCCTGGCAACAGTCCATCAATGGCCATACATCACCAGCCAGAAGTAAAATTTACCCGTGGTGTGGCGCCCCATCTTCCAGACATAGGTCAGTGATGCGAGACCGCCAAGCTCCTGGGGCTTGCAACAAATTCCCCAAGCCACGCACTAATTCAGACCTGCGCGGGATGAAAGCCCTTCATCGTTTGTCATTTGCCTCAACAGCCCAGGAGGAAAGATAGACCACAAAATTATAACTTTGCCCTAGTAATGTTGTCTATGATCGGCTCTCCACGTCTTTAAAAAGGGTATTATAGTCATTCGATATTTATTTCCTCGTGTCAAACCCATCCCAATGCCAAACAAGAGAATGTTATAAAAACTTGTATCCTGGCCCTATTACCATATCCCACCCCTTCTTATTAAAACTAATTCCCCTATCCCAAAACCCATTGCTCATCCAAAAGCCACCTGAGAGAGTATTGTGAATAAATGACATATAGATTTCAGAAGTATATATGAAGTGACCACTATAAAAAAGAATGAAACGTTGGTACTCAATATAGTGTAATTCTTGCTTCATGAAGTAATACACCAATTACAAATATTTTTCATGCACTGAGCGTAGCTTAGCTAGTTAAGTCCAGGCGTCCAGCCTACTCTCATATGGGCGCTTGTATTTCCTAGAATTAGGATCTTGTGGTGCAACCAAGCCACTCTGGCATGGGTGCTCGCATTTCGTAAGATTTAACAATACTATTCTGTATAGATGACGTCCTCGTCGATAGTGACATATCATGTCTTTTCCATTCTCTCCGTGGTAGGTAACGTTCTCAGACTTTTGGATTTCTCATAAGAACAGAGCAATAGGTTAAACCCCTATGTTTGATTTTTCATAATGGGTGTAAGAATGAGCAGAGATTTAAAATTTTTACATAAAAATGCCTAGAATATTTAAAAAAAATGGTTTTTTTTTGTAAAAGGCAAAAGATGTAAGAATGAGCAGCGACTTAGAGGTTTACATGAAAATGCCTGTAGAATATAGAATTGTTTTTTTCGCAAGAGGCAAAAATTGTGCTGCCGGACCTGGCCAAGCTGTCCCAGCCCTTCAATCTGCAAAGGGAGCACGGACCTGGCAAAGCCGGCCAAGCCCAATCAACAGCCCAGCGATCGGGCCAGACGTGCTCGGTCACACGTTTAAGTAGGGCTTTCCTATCCCGTTTTTATTAGCAATGGGACCCACTCAAACACGAAAGATGCATTGCAGATGTTTTTGTAAGCGTAATTATTAAATGATTAAACTGTAAGAGAAATTATCATTGAGTGTTCTTTTAGGTTTCTGGATCAAGAAGCTATGTAATGCTTCTGTTTCTATAGCACACTGAAATGATGCTCTATTGATTTTTTTTATTTTTAAGAAAAAAGGATAAAGATCATGAAACGTATTTTGTATTTTTTTCTATGTAATTAGATTTATAGATTTTCTTAATATGATTATCTAAACCACAAGCCACGTGTGTTGTCATAGACATGGGCAAAAATCCGTGACCCGGTGCAACGCACGGGCATATATCTAGTATACAAAAAAACTATAAAAGGTCCCCTCCTTCCCAAAACTTGGAACATTTCTTCTTAAAGAGAAAGAAAACCAGAAATTTGGCTTCGGTCAAGTGGAATCACATCAAACCAACCACAACAATCAATTTGCTGCACGCCAAAATTTACATCCCCTTCGATCCACCTACCATGACTTTACAAACTACAATACATCGACTCAACAAGCCTTTCCATCCCAAACTGCCTGAAATTCAGTGGCATCCATGTTTTCTACTATCTTACAGCAAGAACGAAGACGTATACCAGCACAAGACCAACAACTGGGGTCCAGGTCAGCTTGTGGGGAAAAAAAGGAGAACCGGCGGTAATTCTAGGGAGTGTTTCTAAGCTGATGATCATCACCGGTATCTATCTCTTGCCTGCTACAAACTATAAAGTCTGCCTGGTGTTTACTAGGTCGGCGAGTTATCTCGCAATTTGGCCCTGGCAAAAAATTCTCCTGCTAATAGACCTGCATGCATGGTGAAGCGTTGGAGATGTTAGTGATATAGGGTACAAAAAAGAAATAGTAACAATATAATATATTTAGCTTCGTTGTAAATATAACCTACCAAACAAAATGCTCAAAGAATTCTGCATGCTTGTCCGAACGTTGAAGAGAATGATTCCAGCAATGGAAAGAGGGATCTTGTTTTAGGAGCCCACATATGGCTGTATGAGAAGCAATGTCGGCATCAGAAAAGTAGAAAACAGATGAAGACTGAGAGGACAAGCAGCAATGTTTTAGAGGAGTCCAGTGGTGGCCCTTTATGGATTCGCAGTTAACAAAGCTGGAAAAGTTTTATATGGAAACCTATCTGCATGTGTTCACATGTATATTTCAAATATCAAATGCATTAAGAACCTATATGTTGTTGCACTTGTCTGATGAAGAAACCACGTGAAGGTGGGGCCCAAAGAGGGTCAGTCAAATCAACGGGTGGGCCAGGGATCGGACGATCCTTGGTGACCTCCTCTGGGGCCCATCCTGAGTGTGTGTTGGTGAGCAAGTGAGTTTCCCTCCATCAAGTTCTAAGCGATCAAATAAGGTCCTTGCTCTCGAGCCAATGCCAATTCCAATAGAGAGGCCGGTTAAGGGCAAATGCAATAATCTCGAAGCCAGTTGGAGAAAAAAGGTAATCAAAGAAAGTTTCAGTTGGACTTACCCTGCCAACCCTACCCTAATTTCATACCCTGCGGTTTTCATTCCTCTATTGATATTTCATTCCTCTCCTTACGTCGAGCGACTATCGTTCCCGCCACCATAGCCTTCTGGATTTGATCCTCCCCGTGTACCTCTTGTTTATGCCAAATTTGTGTGGAGTTAGCCTTTTGGTCTTTGTATGTATGTTGGCAATTTGTCAAAAATAATCGGAATTTGAACTTCTTCGCCATTTCTCATGTGTTTTTCATTCGCGCTAGTCCAGCTGGCTAGCTGCTTCCGCGTTGCACCCATGCGGACGTAGTTTGATCCCACGGGGGTGAATTTGTCAGTTGGAGGCAAAAAAAAATCCCCTCGTCTACCTCACGGCAAAGCATATGTCTAAAGTCAGCCCAGTCTCACGGGAGCTACGGTGTTGTTGTATGGGTGGGGCAGGGGATCAGGGGTTTTCTTGACCGGCATGAGAATGTCTTCTTCTTAAGCACAATGCACGGGGTTGTCTTACCCCCGCGGGTTGAGTTTTTTTTGAAAAAGTACCTATGACCAAAATTCTCCAAATACATGTGCAAATATGTTATTTGAAACTAAATATGCATGTTAGTGCTACTAGTTCTCCATTATTTCCAAGATAATTGATGGTCAAATTTGGCATTTAGTGACCATCACACAGTGCGGTCAGGAGCTCTCAGGTGGGCCATGCGAAGAAGTTTTGAGGCCGTTGTATTTGTCCAGTGGTTGGCCAAAGGGTGACCGGAGCAAGCGGTCCGGAGGGGCCAGTTAACAGAGAGTTGGTGTGTTCACTAGATTTATCCGGTGACCACCAAAAAAAAGTGTCACCGAAATAAAGAGCATTAACGGTTATATGACTGTTTGAATATAGTTGTTGGATGTCAGATTGGTGTTAGGGTTTTACTTCAGTGCTTTCTCCGGTGATGGCACCGGAGTTTCTGGAATTTCCGGTGCCGCGGAGAGAGTGTCCAGCTTGTAATGGCTAGTTTTCGTGGTGGCTCTAAAAATAGGATTTATGGCCGGGCGTTTGAGGTTGTTGGGGACTTTGTGAACCCTCCCATATATATGAGAGCCAAAACTTACCTATCCACTCACTTGCATAGTTGAGATTGCAATTCGATGTGAGATTGTAGTGATCTAGTGCATTTGCTTGAGAGAGATAGCATATAGGGGCTCGTTACTCTTGGAAGTTGCCACATCATAGATAGCTTGGTGGCTTGAGGCTCCGTCTTAGAATGCGTGGAGATTGTGCGATGCTCAGAAGTGAGATCGCATTGTGAGGGGTGTTGTACTCGCCCCGTGGGAGATCGCAAAGACCAAATCTAGTAAAGTCGAGGTGTGAAGAGCACAAAGTGGTCCGGCTGAATCAAGTGCAAGAGCTCATGCTGGGAGCATGCCTCGAGGGGTGAGTGTGAGCTGGCGGGCTTCCCACTAGCAAGAAGATCGACGACAACCATGGGTTAGCCTCAATGGGGATTAAGTGGTTGACAAACCACCAAACCTCGGATAAAAAACATCATGTCAACTTGTGTATCCTACTCGGTTTGCATCCCTACACTAGCTTGTATTTACCTATTCATATATATTGTGCTAGTGTGGTTCCTCTTGTGCTAGTTAGCTTGTGTAGCTAAATATCTTATCTTGTGTAGCTTGTTAGCTTGTGTAGCTAAGTAGTTCTAAGCTCTCTAGTTATGCTTGTGTTGTGTAACTAGTTGAGTAGTGTTAGTGTAGCTTGTGCTTTGAGCTTGCTTGTTCACTAATATGTGTATGAGCTCCTGGTTGCTTGCTTGACTAGTTGCATAGGTTTGTGTGTCCTTGCAAACTAGAATTATGTAATAGTGTTCCCACTAGCTCGGCACCTTAGACATACCATGCTTAGGATGTTTATATGGTGTCTCTGATATAGATGGAGAGGTATAGTCTTGGCCAGACCATATAGTTTAATTCAGCATTAGTTTTGGTTAGCCATAACAATTAGATTTAGAAAAGACTATTCACCCCCACGCCCTTTAGTCCACCATCTTGAGCCTACAGAGTTACAAAGGGTGCAATCCTTGCATCCAAGTTTGAGTTGTAATTCGGTTGCATTTAGTCGTTTTTAGCTATTATAGGTATTGTTGTTCCTACCAAAACCGAATAGCTAAGGGGCTAGTGTTGGGGCTGTGGCATATGTAGGTTACCCCTTTTATGCATACAAAGGCCCAATTACTAGGCCTAAGGGCTTAATTGTGAGCGTTTAGTGTTTGGAGGACTTATTGGTAATTATTGCAAGCCCAAAGGGGGAGAATGGAAACCTCCACCTTCCATCTCCCCTTATAAAAGGGAGAATGCAAGGTGCGGAGGACTCATGGACACTCATTCATGTGATCCATGCTCACTCTCACTCCTCTCCTCTCTCATGTTCGGTCTATGGACTAATAGATACTAATAATAATCATAAAAAGGAAGTAGTGTCTCTAGACCATGTTATCATCAAGATAGATATATGCATATGTTTTGATCGATCGACCAACCAAAAGCACAAGAACAACATGTACGTGAGCACAAGAACGCCATCCCAAGACCTAGTTAACCAGCTGCTGCTGCTAGCAATGCTATGATGTATATCAATCGATCAATCAGCCAAATTATGCAAGAACTCATGCAAGAATATAATCTAGGCACAAGCAGAATAAGTCTCATACATTGCTACCAATTGCATGCTACTAGGTAATAGTGGAAGGATTAAAGGGTGGAGACAAGAACAAAAATACGATTGATGATTATGGAACAAATTGACCGGGAAGCTAGTCAAGAAACACAACAAATCAGAGCGTCGATCCGATCCAGCGGATGGGAGGTAGAGGACTAGAGAGAGGATGATTTACCTTGGCCTTGCTGAAAGGTCCTAATATGTCTAGAGGGGGGTGAATAGCCTATTTAAAAATCTATAAATCAACTAGAGCAATTTGATTAGTACAACAAATAGCGAAAAGCAAACTTGCTCTAGCTCTACAAGGGTTGCAAGCCACCTATCCAACAATTCTAGTTACTATGATCACTAGACATACAATTTACTAAGTCACTACTCACTAAGACCTCTCACACTTATTACACTAAAGAGCTCCACTAGATGAACTTAAGCTACAAAGCAAGCTCTCAATTCTAGCTACACTAAGGAGCTTGCTACAACTAAATTACGAGTATGTAAATAAGTAAGGTGATTATACCGCCGTGTAGAGGAGTAAACCAATCACAAGATGAATATTAACTTAATCACCGGGAGAATACCAAAGGGCAAGAGACAACCAATTTTCTCCTGAGGTTCATGTGCTTGCCAACACGCTACGTCCCCGTTTGTGTCGACCAACACTTGGTGGTTTGACGGCTAAGAGGTGTTGCACGAACCTCATCCACACAATAGGACACTGCAAGAACCTACCCACAAGTGAGGTAACTCAATGACATGAGCAATCCACTAGGGTTACCTTTCGGCGCTCCGCCGGGGAAGGTACAAGTCCCCTCACAATCACCGGGATATGGTCACGAACAATCACCAACTCGTGCCAATCCTCCTCCGCTGAACCAAGGCATCTAGGTGGTGGCAGCCACCAAGAGCAACAAGTGAATCCCGCAGTGAAACACGAATACCAAGTGCCTCTAGATGCAATCACTCAAGCAATGCACTTGGATTCTCTCCCAATCTCACAAAGACGATGAATCAATGATGAAGATGAGTGGGAGGGCTTTGGCTAAGCTCACAAGGTTGCTATGTCAATACAAATGGCCAAGAGATTGAGCTTGAGCCGGCCATAGGGCTTAAATAGAGAGCCCCCACGAATAGAGCTGTTGGCTCTCTGTTCTCTAAAAACTCAGGGCGACCGGACATGCCGGTCAGATCGATCGGACGCAGGACCCTAGCGTCCGGTCGCGCGATGCACGCCACGTGTCCCTTGCTTTAAACGTTGATCACCCGATCTCAACGATCATCAGTGCATTTAAGTTGTGACCGGATGCGCTGCTCAAAGTGACCGGGCGCAGGACCCCAGCGTTCGGTCGTTTCCAGTAAGGTTCTAGTCATGACCGGAGGCATCCAATCATACCCGACCGGACTCACCCAACGTCCGGTCACTCATGGTCTTCTCTGTGCGCTGCCACATCAGCATGACCGGACGCTGAACAGTGTTTAACCTGCGTCCGGTCACCTGCGTATGGTCAAGAGACTGAGACCACGCACTCACAACTGCTACTGACCGGACACAGGGTCAGAGTCCAGTCACTGTGTGACCAGCATCCGGTGCACTCTGTGAAATCCTGTCTTTTCTATACAGGGCGCCGGTGGCACCATCGGACTGTCTGCACTCTACAGGTGGACACTCTGCCGACGAAGTTTCGAACCATTGCTCCCAAGTGTTAAACACAATGTGTATCACCTTTGTGCATGTGTATTAGCATATTTTCACAAATGATTTCAAAGGTGTTAGCACTCCACTAGATCCTAAATGCATATGCAATGAGTTAGAAGCATCTAGTGGCACTTTGATAACCGCATTTCAATATGAGTTTCACCCCTCTTAATAGTATGGCTATTAATCCTAAATGTGATCACACTCTCTAAGTGTCTCGATCACTAAACCAAAAAGCTCCTATCAATTTCATCTTTGCCTTGAGCTTTTGTTTTTCTTTCTTCTTTTCTAAGTCCAAGCATTTGATCATCACCATGCCATCATCATTATCATGTCATGATCTTCATTTGTTTCATCACTTGGAGTAGTGCTACCTGTCGGTGTTTCGAGTAAACACCAACGAGTAAATTTGTATTATTGCGCGTCTGGCCCAGATGGTGTGCTAAAAAGACACAAGGTTTATACTGGTTCGGGCAGAATATCCCTACATCCAGGTCGTGCCTGTTGCTCATGTTATTAGCACTGAAAAGTTCGTGGTAGGGGTTACAAACGGGTGAGAGAGGGACAGGTCCTAAGTCTCTGATGGAAAGGTCGAATGGGTGTTGAGAGCTTGGTTGTTGCTCAGCTATGTTTGATGTGATACATGATGTCTTGAATCGATCCCCCTAGTGGGGTGCCTTGCCTTCCCTTTTATAGGCTAAGGGAGAGCAGGGATTATAGATGGGAGACAGAAGAAAAACCAGAGGCAAAGGAGGTCCTTCAAAGATGTTGGGTCTTCCTTTTCCTTCGTCCGGGCCCCGCTGACATGGCAGGCGGTGCCAGGGATAGCTCCACGATGGGTACATGTCCGCTGATCCTAATAGGGCCGTGCTGGGCGTCTGTCTGCTGACAAATGTCATGTCCTGGCATTTGTCAGCAAGTTGTCATGTCCCATCTCGCCCCGGTGGGCGGCGTGGCAGACCAGGGTGCTGATCCGCGGCCATTCATGGAGCAGACGGGGCAGTGACCGCAGGTCCGTTACTGTAGGTGATGCGAGTTCCATCCTAGACCGTACTGGTTGTCGTGAGCTTCCATTAGGATCCGCGCCCGAGGGCAAATGGCGGCGCCTACAACACTATAAGACAAATGTCGGTGCCTACAACACTGTCCGTGCTCTGACATGCCTAGAAGGTCTCAAAGCGCCCTTCTTGTCATATCCTGATGGTACTTTCCTACAGGCATGCAGGGTATGGTCCTTGGTATTGTGGTTGACTTGAGTGCCCTGCCTTATCTACGCGCATCGTTAGGAAGGAGTCGCACGCAGACGTCGGGCGAGGCGGAGCCAACCCTCAGGGGTCGGGCGAAGCGAAGCCAGTCCTCAGACATCGGGCGAGGCGGAGCCATCCTTCGGACGTTAGGCGAGGCGGAGATAGCCCTCAGACGTCGGGCGAGGCGGAGCCAACCCTCGGGGGTCGGGTGAAGTGGAGCCAGTCCTCAGACATTGGGCAAGGCGGAGCCATCCTTCGGACGTCGGGCGAGGCGAAGCCATCCTTCAGACGCTAGGCGAGGCAGAGCCAACCCTTGGGGGTCGGGCGAGGCAGAGACAGCCCTCAGATGTTGGGCGAGGTGGAGCCAACCCTCGGGGGTCGGGCAAAGCGGAGCCAGTCCTCAAACGTCGGGCAAGGTGGAGACATCCTTCAGACATCGGGCGAGGCAGAGCTAACCCTCAGGGGTCGAGCGAGGCGGAGCCAGCTCCAAGACGTCGGGTGAGGCGGAACCACCCCTCGGGAGTCAGCCTGAGGCGTTCCCCACCCTCAGGGGTCGGACGATTGGATGAAACAGAGCCTGCGGCCTTGGTGGTTTGGACGAGGGGCCTACTGGGAAATGTAGTCGCATTCTAGATCACTCTGATGAATTAGCATTGATGGGTATCAACTCCTTTTCTTTGGGTACCCTACTATTGGTCCCCGACACTACCTATCTCATAATCACTTTGATAAACTAGGTTAGCACTTAGGGTTTTATCAATTCACCAAAACCAAACTAGAGCTTTCACTTACAGACAAGATGGTGAGACCACCGAGCACATAGACCATATGGTCGGAGGAGGAGCTACTACAACAGTGACAAACAACGAGTTAAGAGCGGTGAAGAGATCCGAGGAGAGAGTGTGGATGTGTTGGTATTTATTAATGCACACAAATAAATCCGCAAGCGCACGGATACCACTGTAGCTTTCACCCAGAAGTATTCCAAGCATCGTATCCACAGGAAAACGTGTAACACTAACTACAAGCTAACTTAACTAGGGGTAGCAACAAGGTTAAGATAAATAGGAGCGTAAAGATGATTACTAAGGTTCTCTAGTTCTGACTTGAGTAAGCTATGTCTTCTACTGTTCAACTGGGGGACATTACTAAGGAAAGACACCAGCAGAGGATGCTTTCCTTCATAACCGGGTCCTACTTGGCCTACAAACGAGAGGTGGACTACAAAGGATTCAACAAGGCTATAAGAGTCACCCTCGTGAGTTACCATCGATCCGGAATACCGGGTGCATCCATGATTAACCTAAGTCTAAGTACCACGCTTACACTTACAATTAATACTTTACTCCCTCTAGAGCAGGAATAAAGCACTCAAAAGAGTCGTGAACCCGAAGAACAATATAAATAAGATGCTTACTTGAATCAGAAGTTGATTACCAGAGAAATCTCAGAGGCAAGCTTAGATAGAACTTGGATCTACCAAGGTACAAGCCATAGAGAGAGCACCGACAGGCCGGCACCTCCTCCAAACTCTTTCCTCACTCTCTATCTCACTATTTCTATTTATAAGACTAGATCCTATGGAGGATAAATCTTCTCTTGATAGCTGGATCTGATCCTGATGAGGAGAATATGAATTAGGGTTTCAGGATGGCTCAAGAGAGGGGGGTACAGGGCTGTATATATAGGGGGTAGCATCAATTCTAGACCCTTGAATCAAACCGATTTAAAAGGACGGTGTAGGTGCAATCTAGGAGGCGGTGGAGAATCGACATTCGAAGTGGAGGCTGACCGGTGGGCCCCATAGGCTGGCCGGCCTACAGGTAGGGCCGACCGACCTATCACAGTGATAGATGGGCCCCATCTTTTGTAGTTTGCCCTCTGGAGTCTTCTAGAGTCTTCCCGCGTCGGTTTCGTTGCGGATAAACGTGATTTGCTTTGACGAATAGGTCCTTCTTGACGGTTTTCTGATTAAACCCTGCTAAAAACATAGATTCACCAAAACTCATGGGCCCCATTCGCTGGTCTAAAACTTGGCTGAAAAACACTATTCTGGCTGGTTTGTTGTGAGAGAAAAACACTGTTCGGCTGGTTTGATGAACAGTAACACGTGAGGGGGACCAGCCGGCTGGCTGGTCTCTTCTAGACCAGCGAACGAGCCCATGGAATTTATTAGTTTAAACCCCTAGATCTATATTGGGTGATAGAATTAAGTATATATGCAGGTTATATTGATGGTTTATAATTGATGTTAATGATCGTCAACAAGCTCCCCCAAGCTTACCCTTTGCTAGTCCCTGAGCAAAGCTAAACTCAGCAATGGATAAGGAGTTGCTAGAATGCTTTCACGCCTTAAAAGAACGCATGCGTTCAATCAAAAATTCTCCTCCGAATTAGAATAAACTGATTTGACTTTCAAACTTACCCATATTACCTTCAACCATGGGGCTCTTAGCCTTCACTTGGGTCTTGAGCAATTGAAAGACAGAACGATCAAGTCAAGCACTATGTCTCAAGTTCTTTGTTTCACCATTGTTCTAGAGTTTTTATAAGTTTTCAAAATAAAACTCAAAGATTCCATTGTATGACACTCTCAAGTCTCTCAATATTTGTGATATTTGTGGATCCTCACCAAGACAATAAAGATGTTATGCCTTTTCTCTTTCTACCATTAAGGCTTATGTGGAGTTCATAGGTAGGGAGAAAGCTAGAGCATTCTTGCAATGCATATATTGTAAAGTTAAACAACGGATCCAAAGAGAGTTAAGTCATACAACAAAATCAAGATGTGCATATGTGTGGATATATGGTGGCTAACCTAATTCTACTTTGCTCCTTGAAAACATATCTCTCATTTCAAATTTGAAAATAATTTTGCAAGAGAACAGGGGCTATCTTATTCATCTATTTTTTTCAGGCGAGCATCTAAGTACCCATTGTTTTAGATATCTCAAACACTTGTCCATTTTTTCTCAACTCATTTTTTTTCTTTTCTTTCTTTTTTTATGAATAACTTTTGCATAGCTCATGTCTCTTTTCTGCAGCAAAACTTTGAGAGAGATATCAACGAGAACTTGGAGTATTTAATTGGTGGATGAAAAACCTATCAATCATATTTTTGTGTTCACTCCCAGTGTAGGAGTAAAACATTTTTGGGTAGATCTAGATGGAAAGCATGTTTTTGCACCTACCCCGAGTGTAGGAGTAGTGCATATGTGGGTGGTGTGTACGTGATCTTGATTTTAAGAGCATGACAAATCTCTCGTAAGGATCAACAAAGTTTGACAAAACTCAATGCAATTACAAGCAACATATATGTGGAAGTTTTCCTAGGCTAAATAACATGTATGACTCTGGTGGAATTCAAGCTTTGTCATCAGAACTCATTATGTAGCATTTTGTGTTTTAAAAAGTAAGTCTATAGAACTTTAGTGTCACTTAGAACAAGATAAACAACAGCTCGGACCTTCTCATATCATATCTGTCAATTACCTAGACTTAGATCAAGCATATGCTACCCACGAGTTTCAAGTTCAGAGTAAATTCTTATATCAAAGCAGTCTTATCCAAAACTCGAGAGAATTCAAGGCTGAAAACTAGGTACTTGAAAGGAATTACAATAGAGCAACTATTTATCATTTCCATTTAAGAGATTATTCTGAGTCCTCTTTATTTTATTTAGCTCTTAAAAACAAATTAAAGCAAACTAGACACACTTTTTTATTTTGTTTTTAATTTTACTAGATCACACATTATGACTAAAGCAAAGATAAATTTTTATTTTGTTTTTCATTTATCATTTTTACTAATTAAAAGAAACTAAAACTAAAATAAAAAGGGGAAAGAATACTTACCTAGATATACGGGAATACTTCTCCCCCAAGCTAGCTCTTTCAATGAGGGTTCGGTGTTGTAAGCCCTTCAAATCGAACTTCTCCTTATAAAGTTTATTGACGAAACACCTTGGTTAGCTCTGAAGATGAGAATTCTTGTGATGACGCCTCTAATGGTGATATCACCTCCTTCCGCCAAAACCTATCTTGATTTTTAGTTTGGATGTTTGGTTTGACAGGTTCAGGACTTTCACTTGTAGAAATTGGGGAATCGACTTTACCCACACTTTGCTTGAAGTGTGTCCTGCTCATAAGACAAGGTAGAGATCAAGTACACGGGCTCATTGGTGGGAAAACACCAACATAATCAAAATTTTATTTCATTCCTCTCTAACCTTTGGCACATCAAACAAGATTAAGTTGATGTTATGTGCTTTGTTCATTTATAACATGGGTGATAAGATCGAAAGATTGAGTATGAATGTAGAATTTAAGTACATTTGGCAAAAAGGGTTGAATTGCTTAACCCATGAAAGGATTGTCTATCTGTGCATAATGTATCAATCTTTATATGATTATGACTATCATCTTCTAGAGATAAGATGTGCACTTTTTTAACTCATTTGGTTAAGACTATGAGATCAAGAAAGTGGTGTTGGGAACATACTAAATATGTTGAGTTAATCAGGTTGGACCAAGTAGAACTATAACTCAAACATGTTTGTTTCTTATTTGTGTGCCTAACAAAATTAAGGAAAAGTTTTTTTAAATAATGACCATTTACCTTAGGATGTTACCTTTGTCATTGGAGCATGATGACACCATATGACAAAGGATAGATGACTTGTGATGGGCTTTTCCTTTTGCTTGAAGTTTTTGCTTGTTCTACTAGCTTTGCAGCTTGAGTCGTTCTTAAGCTTCTTGTTTCCTAGATTGTACCTTTTCTTTCTCATCCTTTTGTCATACCATCTTTTTACTCTTCGATCTTTATCACTTTGTTAGACCTTCAGCCTCACTCATTGTTTTATGCAGTTCTTCCATCCATGATGAATTTGTTTGCGCAATGTTATTGGAGTTCGTTATGTGCCTTGCTTCATCCCCTATTTGAATTCACTTTGTGACTTATCCAAATTGAATTGAGAGTTTCCTACATGAGGTTAGTCCAATAAAATATTCAGTGTCTACACAAGCAATTTTTAGTTCAATAACCAAACTAGACTCCATGTCTAATTTGAGTAAGGGAGGCTATTTAACCTAAGCACCATGCTTAATTTAAACACCTATGGAAGTATGTGCAGTAATTCCAAACCAAAACTTACTATGGCAGGCAAAGGTAGCATAAAAACATTATAGAGATTTATTCAATTGGAGATAAAAGAGCAATATTGTTATTGAGCATGACTTGAAGGTAAAGACAACCAAAATTAGCAACATGGCATAAGATTTTTTAGAGAAGCCCATCCCCACACATGACTTCTGCAAATGCAAAAATCGAGTTTGGATGGATGTGATTAAATGTTGCATGATAATTGGTTGGACATACCTTGCGTCATCATTCTTCATTCCTTTTGCTTCAACTCTGGAATGGTTAGCGGCAAAAATATCCAAAGAAATATTTTCACAATTATATTTCTATGCTCATTTCACAGGAGCATTACAGCAAGAGGTGAAAGCTCATGTTATTTCCCGAAAGTACTTGTTTTAGGACAGAAACTCGTCCTTGGGAAACCTTTGAATTGCGTTTCTAATTGGTGAAGTGGTTTTCCTTCTAACACCAACCTTCGTGTATCTATCTCAAGATTCTCACAATGAGATTTAAAATATTTATGATAAACATATGCATCTACAACCACCTTTTCAAAAAATTTAGGAACAGAAAGTATAAGGGGGTTGAAGATCTCGTGTGTGGCAATATTAGAGAGACCAATTAATTCAGGAGATTTCTCATATGAGCATGGATTCGATGAGGTGTTCATGAAGTAGCTTCCATGCTCATCTATGTCATCTTCCTTTTCAATCTCTAAGGGTTTTTCTTCATGAATGTTCATAGGCAAAAACTTTGTCTCATCATTCCATGCTTATGACATTCATTGGACGTTTTATTGTCTAGGATTTTCCATGGATCGGTGACTCTCGGGTTAATCTCGTCTAAGGCCTCCTCCAAACTTGGGTGAGTCATATTTATTAAGGAGATTGACTTGAGCTCACCGTTTGAATCTAAATTAAGTTTGGATTCTACCCATAAGGCTTCGTTCTTGTCTATCCATTCTTTAGTAACGGCATGAGTTCTTAATATATTTCAGCCATTGTCGTTGCTCTTCTTAGTCATCCTTATAGTCTTCATGACTCCTATGCTTTGGTTGTCTTAGTAGATTTCTAGGGTCATCATGAGACTTAGAAGAAAGAGCATAAGAGGGTTGTCAAGGATGGGTTCAGATAAGACATCTAATATGGTCATAGAAGGGGAGAAGATAGGATTAGCTAAATGACTCAGCCCTCCTTCTATAGTATCACTTGACATACCACCTTTGAGTTCTTCCCAATGTCCTATATGGAAATAAGGACGCTTTCTAAGAGATCTCTTCTTGAGAGAATTTGAATTATATTCGCTCAAATGTCTCTTGTGAGGCTGGAAGTTTAAGTTTTTTTCCAAAATCAACATTGAAAAGATCATCCTTAATTTCAAAAGGGATTTCTAAAGTTTGAATTTCTTCTTCCCTTGGAGGATTTTGGGGTATTGATAGTTTGGGATTGATAGCTAAACCTTGGGATTGAAGTGGTTGTGATTTGGCTATCAAAACTTTCTCTTCTTATTCGGGAGATGATTCCTTCTCTTTCTCGAGGAGTTCACTATGAATGCTAGTGCAGGGAGTCTTTCCACTAATTCTATCAAGCATAGACTTTGCTTCACTAGCAGACAAATGAAGAAAAGCTCCTCTAGAGGCTTGATCAAGGGTTTGCGCAGAATCCTCACTAAGACCCATATAAAAATGTTGAAGGAGCATCGAGTCTAAAATAGCAAGGTCTAGGCTAGTGGTAAAAGATCATTAATATGTTCCCATGATGTGGCAAGAGATTCTTCTTCTAGTTGTCTAAAAGATAGAACCTCTTTTCGAAGGCTGACTAATTTAGAGATAGGAAAGAAACGTAAACAAAATTTAGAGTATAACGTTTTCCAATCTCCTTGCATACTTCCTACGGTTTGACTATATCATTGTTTAGCTCTACCCATTAAAGAGAACGGTAACAACTTCCATTTTAAGGTTTCGTCATACATGCCCGTGATATGCAGGCATGCATAGGTCTGTTTAAACTCTTGTAGGTGTGAGTATGGGTTTTTATCGTCTTCTCCCGAGAAAGATTGTTCCCGAATTAATTTTATGAAACATGGGCGTAGCTCATAGCCATGTGTCAGGATAGGCTGTAAAGATTTTGGTGGTTTTAAGCTTGCGCTCGTGGGTTTAGCATATTGATATATATGTGTGTTATCAATGCTAAAAGAAAAATAAAAATAAAAGAAAGAATAAAAGATAAAAGGTTAAGCTAGGTTCGTAGTTAATTCAGCAACTGTTTTCTTGGCAATGGCGCTAGAAAGCTTGTTGGTATTTATGATCGCACATAGATAAATCCGCAAGCACACGGATACCGCTGTAGCTTTCACCCGGAAGTATTCCAAGTATCGTATCTACAGGGAAACGTATGAGACTAACTATGATCTAACTTAACTAGGGGTAGCAACAAGGTTAGGATAAATAGGAGCGTAAAAAGGATTACTAAGGTTCGCTAGTTCTGAATTGGATAAGCTATGTCTTCTACTATTTAACTAGGGACATTACTAAGGAAAGACACCAGCAGATGATGCTTTCCTTCGTAACCGGGTCCTACTTGACCTATAGACGGGAGGTGGACTACAAAGGATTCAACGAGGCTATAAGAGTCACCCTCGCGAGCTACCACCGATCTGGAATACAGGGTGCATCCACGATTGACCTAAGTCTAAGTACCACGCTTACACTTACAATTAATACTTTACTCCCTCTAGAGTAGGAATAAAGCACTCAAAACAATCGTGAACCTGAAGAACAATATAAACAAGATGCATACTTGAATCAGAAGTTGATTACCAGAGAAATCTCAGAGGCAAGCTCAGATAGAACTTGGATCTACCAAGGGACAAGCCGTAGAGAGAGCACCGACAGGCCGACACCTCCTCCAAACTCTTCTCTTACTCTCTATCTCACTATTTCTATTCATAAGACTAGATCCTATAGAGAACTAATTTTCTCTTATAGCTGGCTCTGATCCTGATGAGGAGAATATGAATTATGGTTTCAGGATGACTCCAGGGAGGGGGGTACAGGGCCGTATATATAGAAGGTAGCGTTAATTCTGGACCCTCGGATCAAACCGACTTAAAAGGATGGCGTAGATGCAATCTAGGAGGCGGTGGAGAATCGACATTCGAAACGAAGGCTGACCGATGGACCCCATAGGCCGGCCCGCCTAACAGTGACAGGTGGGCCCTATCTTCGGTGGTTTGCCCTCTAGAGTCTTCTAGAGTCTTCCCGCGTCAGTTTCGTTGCGGATAAACGTGATTTGCTTTTACGAATAGGTCATCTTGACGGTTTTCTGATTAAATCCTACCGAAAACACAGATTTAGCAAAACTCGTGGAATTTATTAGTTTAAACCCCTGTGCCTATGTTTGGTGATGGAATTAAGTATATATGCAGGTTATATTGATGGTTTATAATTAATGTTAATGATCGTCAACAGGATGCAACCTTACCTAGATCTAGATGAGGGCGACGACGAATGACCCCACACCGCCAAGAGAGCCAGTAACGTAGCAGGTGCAGATCTCGCCCTGACATCTCCGATCTCCCCGGCAAGCGATTTCAATCCCCAGCGGTGAGAGCGGAAGCAGCTAGGGTAGTGCAGGCTAGTGGAGTATCTCACATCTATCCCTAATAATAAAGAGGCAAAATTTCTCTCCACATTTTTTTGATCTGTCCATTTTTTTTGTCCGTCTCCCTCTAACTACCGGATAGTGGAGAATTTCTTCCATCCGGATTTATATGAGTTAGAACAGCTCTTTGTCTAGCGTGATACGAAGTCCGATTTCAAAACGTATTAGGTCGTGTATATGTTACCCGGACTCATAAGCCACCAAATAGATTTCCTCTCATCCTAAATAACTTGAATAGGAGTATTTAAGGCAAATAGTAAAAGATAATAAGAGTTTAAATCTGCATGTGTAGTTTTTCTCTAGGCACGTAGGCCAGCCCCTACCGTGACTCGCACCAGGAAGTGACAAACTCCGACTTGACTCCTCTACGTGATGGACCAAGCAAATAAACTACGTGACCAACTCAAAACCAGCCACTTACGTGTACATGGCATGCAAGAATAGAAACAATAATATAAACCGGCAAGGATACTAATCATGATATTTAGGCTTTCTAAACAAATAATGCCAAAACACAGATCGGACTGCAACTTCCTTAACCTGCTTGATTGACATCGATCTCATCATTCACGAGAAGGCACACATGAAAATAATAATGATATATTTACGTGTAAATATTTTTGTACCTTACAATAGAGAAAAAAAGATCTATCAAGGTTACAGTTTAATTCAATATAAACTTGATAGGATATTGTCATATTATTGCCAATAATAACTTATAGAATATTATTATACAATTGGCAATATTAACGGCTCTAGCACCATAGCAAGCGAAGCCACGTCAAACGAGATCGCAGGGAGGAACGCTTCTACACTTCCATACATGGAGCCAAAACTGTTTTGGTTACCAGAGTCGGAGCGCCAAACGTTGGCTCTGCCTGAAGGCCTTCGACTCCGGTTCCACTCCAACAACAAGCACTTGGCACATAGCCGTACCAAATACGTGCATCCTTATATTATGGATGTCATAGTGATCCAAGAATAACTTACAGCTACTAAATTTTCTAGAAAGGATAAAAAATAAATATATAAATTTAATATTTTCTGTTAAAGTTTTATAGTTTTTTCTCTCCTGTTGCGACATACGGGCATATTTGCCATAATATTAAAGAGGCAAAATTTTTGCAAACTTTAAATTTTCGTCCAACATAATCCGTGTTCTGTCCGTATTACCAGCGCCCTATTCGTGCCTTTTTTTCTATTTCAATCTCTGCTTTTTTTCCTTCTCCGGCCCGTACATGTTCCGTATTGTCCATCGGGGTGTCTCATCCTGGATGTGCTGCCCCGCTCATGCACGGTGGTGTCCGCGATTGCCTCTTCCGTGATTTTATTTTGTTTTTTCTTTTCTAATAAAGTACTATGCTTTTCTTATATAAAGGTAAAGGTAAAAATAAATACAGTGTTACGTTTGAAATTATGAACCTTAATAAATAAATATTTCTATTACTAAATTGTTAGTTTTAATTAAATATAAATCATTACTATAATATGAATCAGTCAATGGTCTAACCAATTAAATCGTAAACTAAAATATTAAGCAAATTTTCATTCAATCTAATCAAAATAAATGTTCATCCAAGTTATCTACATATCAGTGCAAATATTTAAGTTATCCGCATATACCAGTGCAACTCACAACAAGTGCTGACATGTGAAAATCGAGACACGATGACGACCAACCCATGCCGACTTTAATAAGATATTAAAATTACATATTTTTATGGATTTTCAAAATAAGTCACTGAACTTTGATATCTAACTCTGCCGACACATGGATAGTATGAAAACTAAAGTTAGGATACATTTGCGAGTAAATATTTTAATGTCCCACAGCAAAAGAAAAAATCCTATCTAGGTTGTAATTTAATTCAATACATAATTAATACAACATTGTCATATTATTGCCAATATTAACTTATATTGTACGGATACAATGATCATCATACAATAAGTAAAGTATAGCTTTAAAATTTTATAAAAAGAATAATACATAAATATTTAACATTGGCATCCTTGTTTCTATTAACAAACCCCTTTCGTTTGTAATTGTTGCAGCAACCACTCACGACATCAAGTCACCTATACAAATTAAGTTGTCGCGGCAGCTGCAGCTGTGCAGCAAGCTAAAGCAAACAAGTCGAACTTTTTTTTCTCCTGATGCAACGCACGGATATATGTGCTAGTAATTTATATGTGATGTGAGTAATTGGGTCCTATGGAGAGCGGAGGTCAGGCCATGGGCCGGGCCAGAGAGGTCGACCGCCCTCAGCTTGGGGCCATGGGCCTGGGGCAGATTGATGGGCGAAAGAAGGATTGTATGGGCGTGCTGCTCTCTTGGTAGGCTAGAATTTTTTTAATGTCAACACATGGCTCTACGACCTTTCAATTGAAAGAGCTGGCTCAGCTCGATCGTGAGCCACCAGATTAGTTACAGATACCGGGAGGACGTGTCACCAGACACATGATGCACCACGGGTCCCAACTCATACCTAGCCTCGCTAGTTCATGCGCAGACTTATTATAGACTCGATGAATCAACAAGACTTCATGATGACTAAAATGCTCATGTAATAGATAACAAATATCTTTGGACAGAAGGCCATTGGCCGCCAAATCCATGGATGATGACTGGAGAGCCTATCAAAGCAGAGAGTTTGGGCTGGGCTGCCTGCGTAGCTCTACGCAGGACTGGCTCCACGGCCTACCGACATTGCCCATTACCAACTAAATCTTTGGCTTGCTCTTCTCTGCTTCTTTAGGACCATCTTGTTTGTGCACTGAAAGAAACAAACAAACTAGTTCATACAGTTTTTTCATGTATCCTTTTTCCTACGTGTGATTTAGATACTTTGTACTTATATTTCCCATGCACGGAACCTATTACCATATTACGGCTATTGGTATTTGGTAGTGATACACCAGGTGTGTAACGTGCTCACAATGTTGGATGACTACAACTGACCGCAATTTTTTCCCTCTTTTTTTTTAGGACCTTTTGAACTGTGGGGAATCTTTGTGCACCTAATGTACTTTTCTTTTGGTATATATAAAAACTGTAAAAGGTCCCCTTCTTCCCAAAACTTGGAACTTGAGCATTTCTTCTGAAAGAGAAAGAAAACCAGAAATCTGGCCTTGGTCAAGTGGAATCATATGGAACCAACCACAGCAATCAATTTGCTGCACGCGGAAATTTACATCCCCCTTCAGTCCAGCCAACGTGACTCTACAAACTACAATACAATACACCGACTCAACCATCCTTTCCATCCCAAACTGCCTGAAATTCAGTTGCATCCATGTTTTCTACTATCTTACAACAAGAACGAAGACGTATACCACCAGAAGACGATCGACTGGGGTCCAGGTCAGCTTGTGGGAGAAAAAAAAAGAACGAGAGAGTCCCCGGCCAATCCGCGTGCTTGTGTTGTCACTTCGCCTAGTCAGGTGGGAAACAACCATTGCATCTGCACAAATTTCCCAGAGGTAATTCTAGGGAGTGTTTCTGAGCTGATTGATGATCATCACCGGTAACTATCTCTTGCCTTCTACAAACTATAAAGCCTGCCTGGTGATTACTAGGTCGGCGAGTTATCTCGCAATTTGGCCCTGGCGAAAAATACTCCTGCTAATAGACCTGCATGCATTGTGAAGTGTCCGAGATCGTTAGTGGTATAGGGTACAAAAAAGAAATAGTAACAATAGATTTAGCCTCGTTTGTAAATATAACCTACCAAACAGAATACTCAAAGAATTCTGCATGCTTGTACGAACGTTGAAGAGAACGATTCCAGCAATGGAAAGAGGGATCTTGTTTAAGGAGCCCACAATGCTGTATCAGAAGCAATATTGGCATCAGAAAAGTAAAAAACAGATGAAGATAGAGAGGACAAGCAGCAATCTTTTAGACGAGTTCAGTGGCGACCCTTTATGGATTCACATTTAAGCAAAGCTGGAAAAGTTTTATATGGAAACCTATCTGTGTTCACATGTATATTTCAAATATCAAATGCATTAGGTACCTATATGTTGTTGCACTTGTCTGATGAAGAAACCACATGGAAGTAAAGCTGATTCCAAGCCCCAAAACTCCACTGGCAGTGATGACCAGCCAAAACTCAGGCATCCTTAATAGAGGTCTGCAGATTCAGATGCAAATACATAACCACAAGATGGAGGAGTGAACGTGTAAATTTTCAGAAGAAGCCTAACTAATGGAGTAATTAAAGGTTCAACCATAGAAGATACATCAATTAGTGGTTACAGTTTCCATTTCTTATCTTTTGAATGGACTGACAGGAGCTCTGCCTTTCATTTAAGAAGGGAATGAAAAGTTTATGTACAGTTTCCGTTTCTTATCTCTGGATATGCTTTCCTATCAAGTTTTCAGAAGTGGTAACAATACATGTCCCACCAGACTCGTATCATGTTTACATGCCTAAATGTGGTTTGCAGAACAAGAAAGGGCAGAGGAGACTGCATGACAAGTCATTGAAAAATGATTATTGATACATAAATGGAGATCGCAGCAGTTTGTGTGTAGCCCCATAGGCTTATGATAAAAAAAGGGCGTACCCAGTGCAGAGAGCTCCCGCTCTGTGCAGGGTCTAGGGAAGGGTGTTAGTGGCAAGCCTTACCCTCGCCTGTGCAATGCGAGGAGACCGCGACTTGAACCCGGGACCTTCCGGTCACAGACGGTAAGACTCTACCGCTTGCACCAGATCCCATAGGCTTATGATAGAAAAATAAAAAAAAATAGTGAAGGTTGAATCAATAGCTTACGTCTCCAAAAGATACTCCACTTCATTCAAACCAAGCACAAGGATAATTCCCAATGGCAGTGAAAGAACGTTATTCAGCAACACCATTGAAAGCTCATTCAAATTCCCAGACTTGGTGGCTTGCTTAGCACTGTCCATTACATGCCGCAATGTAAGCTGAAAGGAAAAGCTAATTAGTTGAAATAAATGTTTAATACCTTTGCAACTAAATGCACTAGTCTTGTAAACTGAAGTGCCAATCTAAGGGGCTGGAAATAATAACTAAAATCATTTGGCTGGACTGAAAATTCAATAGCTGACTGCATGTACTAAACTATTAATCAGCTTGTCATTTGTACTTCGGAAAGCAATACCGAATATGACGCCGTCAGAAAACAGTTTAAGGTCTGCCAGATATATCCAACAGCATGGAATGACAGATCCGTTATTCCTCCCGCAACTGCAGAGATTATCTGCACAGACGTATCAATGGCTCAGGTGTTGAAGGGTCAATACATAATTATTGAGTCAAAATTTCACAGATTATTAGATATTTGGGAGGGAGCAGGTGAATCAGGCAATCAACTAGTAGCATGTGTACTGAAAGTTATTTGGTGGAAAACACTTGAGAAGGAAATGAACTCCTCATTCCTCGAGCTTTTCTAGCATATGAATATGACATACCATCAACATAAGAGCAATCCAAACTTGAGTACCATGCTGCTTCTTGAAAAAATAAGTTTCCCCAGAAGCAGTCAGGACATTGGCGACATTCTTCAATATAGTCAGCATTGCAACATTAATGTACTTCAAACTGAAAAGTAAAGAAAAATATTAAGAAATGAAGTAAATAAGTTTATAAAAGGCTTCCAATTTCAGTCCGAACTTCCTTGCTACAAGTACAAGGTTGAGTGAGGAACTGAGAATCGTTCACAGCTAATATGGAAAACATCAATACAAAATGTTCAACAAAACTACCAAAAAGGTTCAGGTTCATTATTGTACAAGGCACTAAATGAACCCTGAATAGAGCAGATTCATGAGACAGGCAACACATTTTCCAAAATTTAAAATCAACCAACTGTTAGCCAAATGAAATTCCTTGGTATTTTTTCAAAGAGAAATAGCCTAAGCATTTTAACCCAGAATATATCGAACTTCAGTACTGATTGTAAAAACCACCATTACTACTTATGTGATCTGTATTTCTAGACTGGAAGGTGAGAAAACACTAGATGCATTCATAGTCCTTACCCTGAAGAGGGTAAACTCAAGTGCATAGAAAAATAAAATGACTGCTTAAAGCCAAGAAGCAATTTGATACTCCATCAACAAATAATAAATCAGGTGTACAGATCTAAAAATAGCACAGCAAACAGTACTCAGACCAAACTGACGCTGAAGATCTGCTACATACCTAAACATGCTTGTGATCAGCATTGCAACAAAGATGATATTCACAGGTAACCAAACTTTGATTAGATTCCATGTCAATGGTTCAGTTGGAACAGCACCGGACAGGGATAGTGTAGAAACTATGGTCACTGATACAATGTTCTGCAGTAACAGAACATGGAAAAGATGCTTTAAGGCAGGAACACAACTGTGTTGCATGAGAATTGGAAAGTAAGCACTAGTACTATACCTGGTATAACATCAAAAATACTGGAGCATTGAAACCATAGCCAGATAGAACAAATTTGTTGACTAAGATCATGCTGCATGATGATATACAGTAAGCCAGACCAGATAGGAAAGCCTGATTCTGAATCTTTGGGAGCCCGAGTGACTGTATAGAGCTCTCCCTTTCTTTTGAGGCCTTACCATCTTCCAAGTCATTGTCATCAACACAGAAGGACCTTGTCAACGATCTGGAGAACATGATACTCCATTATTATCCAGAAACATAGCAGATTGTGTTAACTTCCAGAGCAGTTGCTGCGGAGACATTTCATTAGATACTTAGATAAACAAGGTCGTGTTTGTGAATGTTTTTTTCTTTCAGTTATAACTATCTGTGGAGACATTTTCATTCAGATAGAGAAGATCAGTGTTTATGGAGTTATTGCGAGTTTCTAAGTTTTAACCAATTATCTATGATGAAGTAAACAGATGGGAAGGAAAAAGAGAGAGAAAAGAACAAATCACACCAATCAAGGGTCGCATACATGCCTGTTTCCAATTTCTCTCCTCACGGGACTTGCAAGTGCAGTGAACCCTGCATTCTGATTCCGAAATAGACTCTTTTCACCATTCATGAGAGGGCTACTTACACTCCCTGGTACATTTCTCCTAGGAGAGGCCTCAGAATCTGCAGGAACGTCTAACTGAAGGACTCTACAGGACAAAAGAGAATGGTTGTAAGTTGTAACCAATAGTAATCGAATTTGTTTGCAGGAAGCCTGCATCATCACACAGTGTTGTGTTAGCATTGAACCATATTAGCTATGATATTGAAACTAAAATTTGAACATAAGGATCAAGTCAAACCAAAATTTGAACATAAGGATCAAGCCAAATAATGAAACAGCTGACTATGATCCCAGGAATTATCTATGTGCTTCAACTCTGAATCACCAAGCTATTTCTAAAGCCAGGTTATTTATACAAAAGCAATAGGTGTGCACACGATTTCCATGTATATGGGCGGTTCAAGCTGTTTATTGCTGAAACTAAAAGGAGGCATGAGCATGATCCATTTCCATTTTGCTAGTCACTGACTTTCAATCCACTAATTTACCAGATTTGGATGATGACTCCGATGTTACTCTCATTAAGCAACATGGCTAAAACATTCTTAACTGCAGTCATTAACCTCAAGTTGTCAACAATTAGTGGTAATCTATTACCAAAACAGTTAGTAGTAACCTCAAGCGAAACATTTGGTAGTAAGGTAAAGATGCAGACAATTACTGTAGTAGTAACCTTGAGTTCAGAGCAGTTAGTAAACAGTTAGTAGTAAGCTGATTTCCATGTGTCCCACAGTCCAATTTGACTACAGTTATTCCAAGTGTATCAGAAATCGAAGCCAGTAGCTTCATTTGTTTTCAGTTACTACTATCAGAGAACCAGGTACGGGACTGTACGATGCCATGAAACAAAGCTGAAACGTGCAAGAGCAAGCAACTTGTGAGCGGCCACTGGTCAGCACAGCTGCAATTGATTGTCGTTTTCTGTGGGGAGGTAGAATCTATTTGCACCACCTGATGGCTGAGGTGAACCCGAGATCACCCACCCGGAACTAAATTTGACCCGCTGCCTATTCCTTTTGCTTCCAGTAAAACAGCGGCAAGCACGGAGTGAATCAATCAACAGGTAAACACACGAGACGAGCTGTCCGAGTCCCAAGCAGAGCAAGCGGAGGCGAGCGAGGAGCGAACCAGCAGGCTCCCCCAGCTGCAACGGAACCAGCAGCGGCCCGAGGCAAACCAAGTTTCCTGATCGGAAGCAACGCGCGGAAAGGGGCGCACGGGGGCTTGGGCTACGAGACGAGGCACGGGCGCCGCGAGAGGTTGAGCTGAAGGCCTAGCAAGCTGGCGGGGAAGGAAGGGCCGGGCCGCGTGGTGGTGAGGGGAGGGAAGGAGGGAGGTCGATCGGGTGCTGACCTGGAGCCCATGGCGGCGGGGCGGAGCCGGCGTGGGAGGCGCCCCCCGTGGCGCGTGCGATGGCTCAGGACGGCGGCGCCGGGGAGGTGGTCGACGAAATGTCGCGGCGGGTCGGAGGCGTGGAGGCGCCCGGAACGGGCAGCGGGGGCCAGGCGACGACTCGGAACTAACGGAGCCGCTTCACCTGTTCCCTTCGCCTCCCTTCGCGCTGGAATGCGGGTCCTGGTACTGCTAGAACTAGTAGTACTCTCCGAGAGGACGGCTCTGACTGGACGCGGGTCCCACCTGGCGGGGGCTCCTCTCCAGCTCAGCTAACTCGCTGGCTGACTGGCCCGCCCAGGCTTCGGGCGTTCGGCGTTGCTGCGCCGGTTGTTGGGGGTCAACTCGGGGGTAGCGAGCAGTCCAGCCGCTGAGTCGTAGGGCCAACAAGTGTGCTGGCCCACGTAGCATTGAGGCGGAGAGGCGTAGCCCTGCTTCCGCTGCTGGGGCTTCGTACGAAAAATCCATCGGTTTGACCACAGCCAAATAATCCAATCCACACATGGCATTCGCAGGCAGCCTTTGCGTGACTGATGTTTGACCGTGCTTGCTTCCCCTTCCTCTTGAATTTGAACCCTTCTTCTATTTTGCACGGATGCTACTGTTGCGTCTCTGCGTCCGTGCTTCGTACATTGTGGAATGTGGAGGTGTACATATACAATACTTCCAAGAAGAAATGCTCGTTTTCAAAGGACAAAGGAGTGTATTTCTAACTATTATAGTGCTAGGTTAAACCACCTTTTAGTTTACAATTTTTTAACAAAAGTAGTTTAATATTTGTTACGTTAACATAAATATAATTTGATTCATTGTAAGAATGTGTTATTACAGTACATGTATATTTGCTTCGTTTGTCTAGGAATGTTATTATTAATATCTAGGACGGAGATAAGGACTTCGACACACACCTATCGAGGCTCCACTCCACTCCAGCTCAGCTTGTAGCCCTGGTACTGAGTTATGGGTTAAAAAAAGTGTTTGGCCCATGTGGCATTGATGGAAAAGGAGCCGGATTAACGGACATAGCCATTTGCTTGGTCCACTGGGCTTAGAACGAAATTCATTAGTTTGGCCACGAAACAACAACTTAACATGGCAATCTTTGCCGGAAAAACACACTTTGGCTATGCATTTGTTTCTACCTTCTATCTTTGAATTGTTTATCTTGTTCCTACGAAAGCATCGACAAATAACGTAGGCTGATATCCACGTCCCTGATCTTGCCCCAAAAACATGATCCACGTAGGCCAAGATAGATTTAAGCATACAACTCTCAACGCAAGCCTTGACTCATCATTTCTCCTTTCTCTTAAAGTGATTCTTCTCTCTTTGTTTTTTCTTGTAGCTATAGCTTCACCGACGGTTCCGCGAGAAACGCTGAAACTCCATATAGAACCATCGTCTCGTCGCATCTCTCCTTCAAGTGGTAACCAAGCCTATATGACTACTGGGCTATAAATCACGTCGATGTGATGAGCCCACTCATAGTACAAAAAGCTATTGTTGTGGCTTGTCCATGGTGCATTTTTGGTCCAACTTAATGTGTTCTTTTATTTATGGTTGCAACCAACAGGTATATTGTGGAATGTGGGGGTATACGTGTCCTAGCACTTTCAACAAATACAAAATACGTATATATAGGTGGAGTGACCATGGGATCTTCCATGTTTGACCTACAATATTTTACATTTAATTTGTTGTTGTTATATGTGTGCCTTCCTTGGTATGATCCGGATAATTGGATGACGGTGGACATGATGTCACTGTTTCTTTTATTCCCAATCATATCCATAGCAACGCAAGAAAACTATTCACTCCGTCCTATAACTATTCACTCCGTCCTATTTTTTTGATAACCCACTCGGTCCTTTTGAATCTCCCATCTGCCGTCCCACACAAATTTGTCCTGTTCGCTTGAATTTTAGCCTGTCTTATCAGCCAGCCATGATATAGTGTTTTTTCTCTCACAATAAATCAGCTTCAACCAGTTTATCAGCCGCAAAAACCATTAGCCGAACAACACATTTTTTTTATTGATCATGTTGTTTTCACAAAGCTGATGGATATCGGTTATTTTGTCTAAAAGAATAATGTACTAGTAGTGTATACATGTTTTCAAACTCTGTTGACCTTTTTTAATCTAAACTCTGTTGACTTATAGAAGAATGCTGCAAGGTACTCTCTTCGTCCAAAAAAAAAATGCTCGTTTTTTAGGAATCAAATACTTTTAAGTCTAGTCAAATTTATACGAAAAAGCTATGGAATGTCTTTTCATAATTACTCGATTTAAAGACACAAATGTGGATACTATTTATTGTAAACTTGATCAAACTTGAACTATGTTAACGGGCATGAATACTGTAGTTATATCTTTTCTGTGGACGGAGGTAATAATAGATAAATAGCTTTACTGCCTTCAATACGAAAAGCGAACCTAGGGCAAAAGGAGCGGCTGATAAAAAACAATGTGGAAAATGAGTTATCCTCGTTGATCAATTCGTGTGTGCACGAATAATATCATGGAAACCAACCTTTAAGATTATTATATATAGTATGCTCTAAGATTTAGGTTGTCAAATTAAAATTTTACTTGACCCAAAGTGAAAGAGTCTGAGCAGACCAGAGAATTTACCAAATTTCTTCACCGTTTCTTCTTCTTCTTTTTTTCCTCAAAAAAAAAAAAAAGAGTGCTTCTCAATGCTACTTGGGCCACATCGCGTACATGGTTCATGGCCCGATCCGTCTGTGCCTTCCTGCCGCTGGATCGAGAAAAAAAAGCAACTCGGTTCCAATCGAACCGTCTGACGCCCGCCGCCGCACGCGCACTCCGCCGCCGGCCCTAGCCCCCAAATCGAAACCGTCCCATTCCGTCGGGGCCGGGTGGGTCCCCAATCCCTCTTCTTCTTCCTCCTCCACGCTCCCGTCTCCGCCGCGCTAGGAACTTCCAACTCCCAAGCCCAGCAGCGTGTCTAGGGTTAGGGTCGCCCCTCCGCTCCTCCCTCGCTTCGCTCGTGTCCGGCAGGTGGCATCGCCGCCGCCGGAAGAGATGTCGCGGACGCTGGTGCAGCCGGTGGGGCAGAAGCGCCTCACCAACGTGGCGGTGGTGCGGCTGCGGAAGCACGGCCAGCGCTTCGAGATCGCCTGCTTCCCCAACAAGGTGCTCTCCTGGCGATCCCACGTCGAGAAGGACATCGACGAGGTGCTCCAGTCCCACACCGTCTACTCCAACGTCTCCAAGGGCGTCCTCGCCAAGTCCAAGGACCTCACCAAGGCCTTCGGCACCGACGACCAGACCCAAATCTGCATCGAGGTAGGGTGGCTGTCCATCCCCTTTCCAACCCCCATTCAATCCAGATCCCGCAATCCTCCGTGCTAGACGCGCTCCTCGTTGTTGCTTCTGCTTCTTCAGATTCTGGAGAAAGGGGAGCTCCAGGTCTCCGGCAAGGAGAGGGAAGCGCAGCTCTCCAGCCAGTTCCGCGACATCGCCACCATCGTCATGGAGAAGACCATCAACCCGGAGACCCGCCGCCCCTACACCATCACCATGATCGAGCGCCTCATGCACGAGATACACTTCGCCGTCGACCCAAACCTCACCTCCAAGGAACAGGTACGTACCTAAGAGGACATCTGATGCCTTGTTGAGAGATAATGACCACTACTGGAGTAGAACATTCTGGATTTCTGGTGGCTGTTTTGTTATTCTCCTTTGTGCTAGAATCTGTATCCATCATCTGTGGGGTGTAGCTTATTCGTTGGAGATAAGTTATTAGCCTATATAATTGCTGGCATGGCCTCCTGATTCATGTGCAATCACCTTCAGAACCCCTTGCACGTCACCAATCATCTCTAGACTACAATTGGAATCCATCATCACTCTATAGAAATTTTCGTGTTTAGTGTTCAGGCCTGACAATTGGCTGGATGTAAAAAAGATAGGTGACTTCCTATTTTCTATAGAATTGGTAATGCTGCGATATTGCTAATCGGTGGGGCTACTGATTATATTTAGTAGCGGTTTGTGTAGCACTGCACAATTCTGTAGAAAATTTCTTGTTTCGTGTTTAGGCCTGACAATTGGCTGGACCTAAAAAGGTAGGTGCCTTCCTTTTTTTTATTATAGAATTGGTAACACTGCGATATTGCTAATAGGTCAGGCTACGTCGAGCTACTGATTGAGTTTGGGTGTTTAGTTCTATAGAACACTGAATTCATCATCATACATACGTACTGTAGGCTGTTACTCTTATCTATTTTTTCACTAACTAGCCATTTTTCTGTTTTTTTATACTAACTTACTAAGGTTAAAACAAGGAAATGATGCTGTGAATTTGTTTCACATTTTTCTCAGTGGAGTTGCAACTTATAACCTTTAGCCTTGATATATGTCCTGAACTCCTGATTTCTGGTGGTAATGTTTTCTGGTGATACTGCCTTTTAGTAGTAGCAGTTTGTGTAGCACAATTCTGTACAGAAATTTCTCTTCAGTGTTTAGGCCTAACAATTGGCTGGATGCAATTTTTTTATGGAATTTGGAATGCTGCAATATTGCTAATAGGATGGGTGGCCGATTGAGTTTTTGTTTTAGGTTTACAACACTGAATTCATCATCATACACAACATAAAGGATTGCATAGCTATGGTTTACATGGTCATTAATTTTGTACCTAACAAGCTAATACATCTTGATTTTGAATTTGTATATTTCAATGAATGATTATTGGCTGCATGTTTATATAGCATAGTAGTTAAAAACTTGTCAACATTACCTGCATATAGAACGTGATGATTGTTGTAAAGCTACTTTGGCTAGTTAAAGTTTCTTTATCTACCATCTTACTCTATTTTTCTTCTGTTTCTAAAAGTTATCAAGAAGCTCAAAGAGCATATAGAGTTTGGACAGTTAGAGACTTGCGTCAATGCACAATCAGCATGCCACATTAGCGTATAGAGTGGGTTGGGACCCGTTTGGACCTAGATTATACCCAAAGCCAAGTTCATGGACCCAGAAATAGCATTTGAGAGTAGAGGGACCTAGGTGACACCTCTTGCAAGTTGAAGGACTGGCCATAAATTTTCCTCTTATTTATACATACATACATATATATATATATATATATATACATATATATATATATATATATATATCGTGTTTTGTGTGGTATATGTTAGCGTGTTCTGTGTGCATGATGCATGGATGGTTTGTGTAGTGCTGCTACCAATGACACTAGGCTAACTACCATTGGTTGCCATGCCTGTGCATGTACTATCATTGGTGTTGTGCACCTATGTAACACGGATACGCCAGGGAGGTGCCGTATCCCGTATCGGATACGTATCCGATACAGACACGCGTCCGATACGTGATGGATACGTATCTGAAGAGTATCCGATTTTTTATTAATTTCGCCAGTATTGAGTACGTCGGCCGATACGTATCTGCCCATTCGATACGGCCCAGCCCAACAAACACTCGCACACTCCCTTCCTCTGTCCCCAACGCCAGCCCCCGACGCCCGCACTCCTGCACTTCGTGCCGCCTCCAGCGAACACGCGCGGTGATGCCTCGTCCTGCTCGCCGGCTGCCGGCGACGAGCCTCCGCCCCTGCTGGCCTGCTCGTTGGCCGCCGGCAACGTCTCTGTCCCCGCGACATGGATCCAGGCGTCCAGCGACCTCCCGTGAGTTCATCCCCTTCCCCGTTCTCGATCTCTACTATATTTCTGCAGTTCATGACTTATTGTTGCTTGATTTCTTTGGTCCGCACTTCCTCTTCCTCTGTCCATTCTCGATCTACTCTGTTTTTGCATTTCTTAATTTCTTGTTGATTTTCTTTGTATGCAGTGGATGGCGTCTGGCGTCTCCAAATATGAGTAGATGGCGTCTCCTTTTTCCGTTCTCGATCTACTCTGCAGTTTGATGTTGTGGAATGTGGATGAGAGTGAAACAAATGAGGAAATAGGGAGTTGATGCGAGCCTGAATGCCATTTATTAATAGTAAAACGAATAATAGAACTTAAGTAGTTAAGTAGACTGCAATGTTTTATTGTTATTAGTTTTAATATGCATTATTATCTTTTTAATTTTAAAATAGTAAAACGTATCCGCGTATCGGATTTTTTAGAAAATTGCCGTATCGGCGTATCCATATCCTCCCGATACCGATACGCGTATCCGTATCTGTGCTGCATAGTTGTGCACATACGGATCTGAAGATCCAATGATCCGTCTCCATCGGCCGCCGTGGTAGTGCAATCGCGTGTCCCTTGTTGACAAAAGGTGGCAGCGGCACTGCTGCTGTTTAATATAATTAGGATAGCGAGATGGTGATGGAATTCGCTGTGGTTGTCAAGTTGGTACTGCCTTAGTCACTTTAGTTACTGATTACCGGTCTCTCTCTCTCTCTCTTGGTTCTGAAGGCATGGTTCGTATGTGCAATACATAATCATTTCAGTAATACTAGGTTGAATTGCTTTTATTTTATTTTGCAGATTAATTAGATTGCTTGCACTCTATATATCAATCGATCGGTTCCTTTTCTTCTTATGCAGTGTGCCTTTAAAACATTAGTAGTGGAATCTTCCACAAACTCAGACACAATGTTGCCTGTCACCTGCGGCCAAAGCATCTGACATGACGACAGCTACATGGCTTTGCCACATAGTCACTGCCAGAGGAGCCGTCGCCTTACCTTTGGTAGTTCCTGGCATCATGATGTCACACACAGGACCAGCCGAGTTGTCTATGCAATTTTTTGTTTCGGGCACGGTGACGCCAGGCAACAAAAAGCAAAAAAAGGAGGCTTCCAAGTTGTACTACAAACAACTAGAGGCCATTGCAAAGCTGAGTCAAATAAAATCAATGAGAAAAAATGACTCGGTTGTTGTCAAATGACTGCTTTCACATAAGTTTGATTGCATGTTCAGCCGACCTAGTAATGGTGGCATGTGATCTATCCAGCGTGATGCTGGTTCCTAAACTTTTGCACAATACTGGTCTAATAATCACATTTGATTTGGGCAAAATAACTAAGGTGTTTCTGACACTTGAACGGACCCACCCACTCACTAGATTTGAAAGGACACTTACAATCCGTAGAATAGCTTTTGGAAAGCATGGCATGGGCGAAAGGTTCATCATTGTATAACTCACTGATTATTGCCAAGCCAGATCTTGAACCAGAAATAAATAGCCATGGCCTTTTGGACATGTTGAGGGCTTGCCTGCTACAACACCATCGAAAAAACGTAGCAGGCAAGCCCTCAATATGTTGAATATTCTGAAGAGATGTCATTGGTCGATCCAAAAGGCCATGGCTATTTATTTTTGGTCAAGATCTGGCTTGGCAACAATCAGTGAGTTATACAATGAACCTTTCACCTATGCCATGCTTTACAAAAGCTGTTCTACGGATTGTAAACGTCTTCTCAAATCTGGTGAACCTTAGTTATTTTTCTCAAATCAAATGCGTTTATTAGACTAGTATTGTCCCAAAGATTAGGAACGGATAGATCATGTGTCGACATTACTATGTCGTTTGAATATGCAATCAAACTAAGGCGGAAGTAGTCATTTGATAGCAACCGAGTTATTTTTTTCTCACTGATTTTCTTTGACTCAGCTTTGAAGTAGTACAACTTGGAAGCCTCCTTTTGGCCTTTTGTTGTGGTCAAATGACTACTTTCGCCTTAGTTCGATTGTAGTCCTAACTCGCTCTGTACGCTGATGTGGCACACTGACTGTGGATTGACTTAAGTCTCTGCTTTGGGTATCTACTTTGTGGCACGCTGTGTAAGTTAAAGCTACTTTGGTCTTGTAGGCTCTAAAAGTTATCAAGAAGCTCACAGAGCACTTCCCCATAAAGCGTGCACCACTGAGGGTGCGGTTCACTGCACCAAAACCCAATTTTCCAGGCCTTATGGAGAAGATTGGCGAATGGAATGCTACTGTCATTTCAAAGGATGAATTGAGCACTCAGCCTTCTATTGTAAGTCTACTGGTTCTTGTTTTCTGTGGTTATTCCTACATCACATATTGTGAATTGGTGTGGTTATTCCTACATCACATGATTGTGAATTGGTAATTTGGTATGGAATTTGTACTCAGAGTTCCCTTTTTCACTTGAGCAATTTCGAAAAAAATAGGAACAGAATGTCATAGAGGATAAAAGGTTCTTTTTTGTGTGTGTGTGTGGGCGGGGGCGGGGTTCAGCATACACAATGTCATAGAAGGTAAAAGGTTTTTGATATCATGTGTGGTCTGTATCACATAGCTTAGAGGCTTGGTCAATGATGCCTAGTCAAGTGTGTAAAAAATTTCATGGGCTCCAGTTTGTGTGGGATGTGTCTGCTGCCTGATCGTAGAAAGAATAGGTGGATATTAGAAGCGGGAGCCTGATCGTAATACACTGTTCCTTGCATGATGAACTTAGCATTGAAGTCTACTTAGCCTATTTTAGTGTTTCTATTTTTTGGTGGTGCTGATTTAATCATTTGCTGAAACCAAAATTCTTCTCAGGGCTGAACCTTATTATCGTTGTTGTAGTACATGTAACTGTGGATAATGTTTTACAGGTATGTGAGATCGAGCCATCTCTTTTGCACTCGTGTGAGGAGCGGTTGAAGGATGTGCAAGGGAGGGTTGAAGTGCTGTCTGTCTCAGCACACGCAGAAAGTGGCCCATCTGTGGGGCAACATGACAGTGTCGAAGTGCCACAAGCAGCTCGTGTGAAGGAACCTGATGCTGTTGCTCAGATAAGTGAGACAATGCAGAAACAGAGCATTTCTACTGAAAGCCAGGGCAATGCACAAGGCAAGCAGCAGAGAAGGTGCAAGGAGTGTGATGTGCTCGTGGAGGACAAGCTATACAGAGAGCACTGCAAGAGTGGGTGGCACAAGCACAACTACACGCGCCACAAGAATGGGCTCCCGCCTCTCAGCCAAGAGGAGTGCATTGTGGAGATGGAATTGGCCGACTCCAAGAAGGACCTTAAAGACTACGATTTCTGATGAGGTTCGCTGGAAGTTCCTCTGACATGCGATCCTGTGTTCGGGCACTAATGCTGTCTGTCTAATGCTTCCCTATGATCCATCTTATCCAGGATGATTAACAATGGGTGCACAGGGCATGAAGTTGTTGCCAGTCTGTTTTTTTGCCAGTGAACCTAGTTTTGTGAGATGCAAGGAATTGCTAGAATGAGATGGTTTAGCCACATCGTTGAACTGCAACCAACTTTGGGAGTACAACCTGGCTGTCTGGATAGCTTTGTATAGTAGCCGAGTGAACTTGGTAGTGGCACCTGGGTGCTCGTTGGGCGTTGGTTCTTTAACGACATCCTATGAGGCTAGAAACTTTGCTTGTTATGATGGATCCAGTTAGTTAATACGACTTATCTACATGCTTTCTGTTTGTTTTGGCTTGTGATAGCGTTGCCTACCTTTTGTTGTTGCTACACGTTCAGTTCATTTGAGATGGCGAATCTAACATGTGGCGGCCAGGTACCTCTTTTGTACCTGGAAGAAAACTTGTGGGATGGTTTGCCGTTTGGGATTGCGAAAGGAAATTTACATTGGTTGGACGTGTGCTGTAGTTCTCTAGCTGGCTGGTGACACAGCTAAATGCAAGGCGTTCGGTACTGGCAAAAAAAAAAAAAAAAGGTTTCATACACCCTAATATGGCTTCCTTTTTTTTTTTAACGCAGCCACGCACAGTGTTCAATTCATATATTTATTTTATTCAATTCAATATGAATTCAGTGACGACGATAACGGTAAATCACACACTGTCCATGAATAAAAGCATTAAAAGTTAGAAAAATGATAAGCAAATAACAAGGTGAGAAATTCTATCAAAAGAGTATTTGAAAAAAGAAGTTATTTGGCAGAGCAACACATCCCCATTTTAAAAAATAGAAATTCGACGCACATGTAGTCTTTTTTTTTTTCTTATTGGTCTCAGTCTCATGCTCACAGTTATACTAAGCCTCTTGTGAGCAGATTTTTCCTCGCGATCGTGCCATGTGACACGTTTTCCATTGAGCAGAGGTATGTCGACTACAGTAATCCCATGATTATCGAAGTGACCACCACCACAGCAAGTCTTGTGAGCAGATTAGAGATTAGTAGGGCGTTGGAACACGTGCTAATGTGATGACACAACACAATTGGTAGGCTAACGCAAGAGGAAGGCCGTCATCGGAGCCAAGAAATGCAGTGCCAGTGTCTGCATCATTATTCATTAGAGAGAAAATGGCCAATTTATCCATCGGATTCGAGCCTTCCGTTTGCAGTATGGATCCCCACCACCACCACCGCTCGCCGGAATACAACTCCCTCCTCCTCGCCGGCCCGCGCCTGGGCCCTCTGAAGCAAGCCCACGCGCGCCTCGTCGTCTCCGGCCACGCCCGCTCCTTGCCGCTCACCACCAAGCTAGCCACGCTGGCGGTCGCGGCTGGCGCCGCCTCCTACGCCGGCCTCCTCGCCGCCTCCCACCCGGCGCCCGACTCCTTCCTCTTCTGCTCCCTCACGCGCGCCGCCGCGCGCCGCGGCCTCCCCGCCGCCGCCCTCGCCTTCTACCGCTGCCTCCTCGCCGCCGCGCTCCCTTTCTCCAGCTTTGCCTTCACCGCCGCCGCCAAGGCCTGCGCGGACCTGTCCGCGCTCCGCGCCGGCATGGGCGTGCACGCCCACGCCGTCCTCGTCGGGTTCGGCTCCGACCGGTTCGTGCAGACGGCGCTCGTCGTGCTCTACTCCAAGTGCGGCAAGCTGGACGTTGCGCGCAAGCTGTTCGACGGGATTCGTGACAGGAGCGTGGTCGCTTGGAACGCGATGATTTCAGGGTACGAGCAGAACGGGCTTGCGGGCTGGGCGATTGAGGTGTATAGGGAGATGCAGGTGGCCGGGGAGGCTCCTGATTCCGCGACGTTTGTGGCCACGCTCTCTGCCTGTGCGCAGGCTGGCGCTTTGGACTTGGGGCGTGAAGTTGAGAGACTCATTGTTTCTGAAAGGATGGAGATGAATGTGGTTCTTGGTGCTGCGCTTGTGAACATGTACGCCAGGTGTGGGCTTGTGAACAAGGCTCGTGAGTGGTTCGACGTGCTCCAGGAACGCAATGTGGTTACGTGGACCTCCATGATCGCAGGATACGGCATGCACGGACATGGCGGTGAGGCAGTCAAGCTATTCGATTTGATGAGACAGCAAGGGCCACTACCCAATGATGTCACTTTTGTTGCTGTCCTATCTGCGTGCGCGCATGCGGGATTGGTCAGTGAAGGTCGAGATGCTTTTGCTTCTATGAAGAGTGTCTACGGATTGGTCCCTCGTGCTGAGCACTATTGCTCTATGGTTGATATGTATGGAAGGGCGGGACTTCTTGACGACGCGATGCAGTTTATACACCACTCTATACCCGGAGAGCCTGGGCCTGAAGTTTGGACAGCTATGCTTGGTGCATGCAAGATGCACAAGAATTTCAGTCTTGGAGTGGAGGTTGCTCAGCGACTGATTGCCATCGAGCCTGAGAATCCATCCCACCATGTGCTGCTTTCTAATATATACGCTCTATCTGGTAAAATGAACCATGTCGAGAAGGTGAGGAATACAATGATCAAGAGAAGATTGAAGAAGCCAATAGGATATAGCTTGATTGAGATTGCTGGTGTTGCTCATTTGTTTTTCATGGGGGTGAGAAGTCTCACCCAAAAACTCCAGAGATTTATCAATATCTGGAGAAACTGATCCATAAGATTACCGATGCTGGTTATGCGCCTGAAACTGACTCGGTGCTGCATGAGTTGGAAGAAGAGGAAAGGGAGTTTGCATTAAGATACCATGGTGAAAAACTGGCCGTAGCCTTTGGACTCATGATGACCTCTGGGTGCACCGCCCAATCAGGATAATAAAAACCTGCATGTATATGTGGGGATTGTCATCTAGCTATCAAATATATGTCAGCCGTGGAGAATCGAGAGATAATTGTTAGAGATATGCACCGGTTTCACCATTTCAAAGCTGGAAAGTGTTCCTGTCAGGAATATTGGTGACGAGCCCTCCTCCGTCATAAGCTAAAATTTGCAGTTATGATTACAGTATTGAGTTTCGATGTATATGGATGATGCGTTACAGCTGACAATTATCAAGAATCTTTATAAGCTATATAAGGCATGTGGTTTTCAAAGTGTTTGAAAGTTTTTAGTTAGTCATTTTTTCCCCCACAGGGTATGGCCTACAGTAATACATATATCGATAATAATCCTTGGTAGTAGTCATGTTGGTGGTAATACTTTATATGCGGAGGATGCCGATGACTTGTAATGCTTCAGCTTAACCTTTTCCGGTTTTCCCCATAATAACTTGTCATTTTGTTGTTTCTAGCAGTAGTAAAGTTAAATTACAGTGCTAATCTCTGGCTACATATGTTCTACAGCGTTTCCATTTTTATGAAGTCCCCTCCCCTCCCCTTGTAACCCCGAACCGACCGATCTTTGTATTCAGTCTTAGCATATTGTTTTGCAGATGATGTGAAGTTCTTGGTTGTTTTGCAGTCTAAGTGATTACCAATATGCAGGCTGATAAAAGTTTCTTGGTTGTTTTGCAGTCTGCAGTGGTCAAAGTGATTACCAATATGCAGGCTGATAAAAGTTTCTACTGATGGAGTTCCATTTCTTATTTCTGCTAGTGTCGAACTTGCTGAAATGCTGGTAAGACTATACTTTGTCCTTTTACAGGAAAATATTCTTTACAGTTATCCTCAAAAGTGATGGGCTGCATAGTGACTTTATGCTGACAAATGCTGATGCAGAAATTGATTATTTTCTGTGGCCTTATTAAAGATCCACGCCAGTGGCTACTGCTAGAAAGTCAGAACATGTGTATTGGCTAGTAATGTCACAGAAAGGATGGCGCCTAATGGGAGCCAAGCATTTGAAACCATGCATGCTTATGGAGCCAAGAACACGCAGATTGTTCCATATGGTCAAGGTTCTGCTTTAGTGAATCAGTTTCCTTTGCAAACCAGTTGGCAACCATCTATTCAGTTTGAGAGAGTTGTGTTGCAGAAAAGGCCTGAGGAGCAGCGAATGCAAGATCTTGTGGTATGACCTTCCAATTCCAGTTTGTTCTTATTAGTTTAACAAACTGGAATTGGAAGGTCATACCATAAGATCTTGCATTCGCTGCTCCTCAGGCCTTTTTTTTTTACTTATTTTCTTAATATGAAGGGCGAAGGGCGGGTCTGGTGCAAGCGGTAGAGTCTTACCGCCTATGACCGGAAGGTCCCGGGTTCGAGTCACGGTCTCCTCGCATTGCACAGGCGAGGGTAAGGCTTGCCACTGACACCCTTCCCCAGACCCCGCACAGAGCGGGAGCTCTCTGCACTGGGTACGTCCTTTTTTTCTTAATATGAAGGGCGGGTCTGGTGCAAGCGGTAGAGTCTTACCGCCTGTGACCGGAAAGTCCTGGGTTCGAGTCGCGGTCTCCTCGCATTGCACAAGCGAGGGTAAAGCTTGCCACTGACAACCTTCCCCAGACCCTGCAGGGCCCACACAGAGCGGGAGCTCTCTGCACTGGGTACGCCCTTTATTTTCTTAATATAATGATGTGTAGCTCTCCTACGTGTTTGAGAAAAAAAACTAATATTAACTTCTATAAATCTTTGTTGTTGTGCTTATTCTACTATATGTGTACCATGATGAAAGACTTTGCATTCCAACTCTTAACTCGTGTTTCTCATTCTAGGCTGCTAGCATAACGGAGAAGAGAGCAGAAACACAAATGTTCCTTTCACTTCCTACGGAGAAAAAAGCGAAGGAGATCAGACCTCAGTTTGCTGATGCTCGACTCATTTGTCCCTAAACAAAGAAGAAAAGGTGACACAGCTCTAGCAGCAGCTGATTTGTCATTGGATTTACAACAAACTGCTACATCACCAGACATGGCTATAGAGGAAGAAGAGAAACATAAAAATGAAAGTGATGGTCTTGAGGATTATTGGAAAGATTTTGCATTGGCTGTTGAAAGCACAAAGCTATGAGTGTGAACCACAGAATTTGATTTATATTGCAGCACCACATGAAAATCTTCAACTTTTTCCCCAGTTGACTGCTAGTTCTGCTTGTGAGTACATGTTGTATCATCTTTTTTTTGAAGACTGAACACTGATCTCTATTGTAGTATCCAGTTTTAAGGACAAAACCAGATACACACCATATGTGAGCTCAGGAAGTTAAATCTCACATATAGCTACAAATAAAGGTAATATCAATAGACAATGCTTAATATATAACATACTTATTATAAATGATATATCCTTAGACAGCAAACAGCGGAAAGACAACTCCGATCTTCAGGTGAAGACTCCAATTCACAGGGACAACTGACTGGTTTATCACAAGCCTAACTCCTCCAGACTAGCAATCTGGTACCCATCCGGGATTTTTTCAAAAATTTAAAAAGTAAAGAAGTGTAAGTACATGTCGTACTCAACAAATATAACATGGGGTTCATGAGGCTTAAAAGGCTGATACTGGTTAACTGCGATTAGTTTTTAATGAGTCATCTTTTAGCAATTGGGTGGCAACAGGTTTATTCACAAGCCCATACAAACATATGATTAGGTAAACATGAATAATGAACATCATAAACAGTAATCATTAGTATGCATCTTCATCATCAGTATCATCCGTGTTCTTCATCTATTCCGTAAGGATCCAAAGCCGCTCGTGACCGTGAGCACGTCTGATATACCAGTTTTACACTCTGTAGAGGTTGTACACTTTCACTATGAGTTGTGATTTACCCTTTTGCCCGAGACGGCCAATCTCTTGACCCACTACCAAGGAAGGTCGGTAGGGTTCACTATAAAGCCTTTCAAAGGTTCGTCTAACAAGCTAGTGCTGCTAATGTTTTCCCATCAATAAACATGAACCTCCCTCCAAGGAGTGACTAACAAAATACCAAGAAATCAAAGTGCACACTCTTGGCAGACCGAGATCATACCTATTGGAGCTCCTCTTGCGCCATAAAGGTAACCACTAACAAGCTAGAAAAGATCCTCATACTGAGCTAAAGCCAGAGCCATGTAGCCCTCACAGCTGTACTGTAAGTCCCGGATGTTCGCTTACAGATAAGTCCTTAGGGAGAGGAATCTAGAACACCATAAAATAGTCCAATGCTCTACCCCTTGTTCCATGTTGCTAAAAAGCATCTTTTAGTGTTAATTGCATATTCCGTTAGTCAAGTTACAAGATCATGGTTGTAGTTGAGCGCTAGCATCATACTACCCAATGCAATACCCCATAGGTATCAAGGCACAAGGTACAAAGTACTAGAAAATCCTCAGTGGTAATCAAGGTAGACACATGCAGCATGAATTAAATGATTAAAGGTGTATATGACAACAAGGATGATCACATGCTATACTTGCCTTAAACACCGATCATTCGATAAGTTTTAATCTTCAATGTTCTTCTTCTTCTTGATCACCACGTATATCTCACCGACTGAACGTAATCGTAAAACACCACATAAACATCCATACACATACATGCATAGCATACAATTATATCTACATTAGAACAATACACCAATCATAAAAAATAAGTAAAAGAGTTTGAAATACAATTCTACCGTCACTACGAACACACAGTCGCGAGAGGCACACTAATCGGAGCTACGGTTTGAAAGAAACGGCTTCCGAAAGATCTATTGATAAGAGAAAATATAAAACTATAAACTTCATGTGTTTTAACTATATAAAAGCTTATATAATTTGAATTAAGTCAAATTTAGATTTGAATGATGAAACTAAAGTAAAACAAATTATATTTTATTTATAAAATCTAGTTGCATAATTATTATTTAAATTAGGGTTTAAACCATAAAATTCCAGAAATAGTGACACGATAAACATTGTTACTAACGCGTAGATCTCGTTGTAATGAATCTAGCGCAACTTGAACAGGTCAAACCAGAGCTAAAACGTAGAAGATATGAATTAAACAAGATTTTCTTTTAATAAAATAATAGATTAAATCTAACCTTGAATTTTAAAAGTTGAGAACATATCTAGCAGTGGTATGAACATCTAGACAACGTAAATACGAACCTAACGCAATTTGAACGGGTCAAATCGGAGTTAAAACTGAGAAGATATGGCCTACAGAAGGTAGTGGCGATTCTGTAAATATTTTGAAATCAATTTCGTATTAAAATAATTAAAAACCGAATTAAAACAGTCATGTGGACTGGACGTCGTTTTTGGAAAAACACAACGGTCAAAACATAAAAACTAGGGGTATTGATTGAATTATTTTTGAACTACTCAGGACGACAGGTTGATTTCATAAAAACTCGGGGTCTCTTTTGTAAAACGGCCGGAGCTGGTGGAGTTGACCCGGTCATTGTCCACGTGGACGACGCGTGGCAGAAGGGGACTGGGCCACACTGGTAAGCTAGCGGTGGACCGGCTGAGGTGTCACCATGGGCAGGGTTCATGGGTCTACGGTGCACCGATTATGAAGCGAAGGGGTATGCTCTAATTGAGATCGTCCGATCGAGATCAGACGGATGGGGTGGCTTGGGGATGAGTTTGCTGGTGTGCTGCTTCTAGGTGGCGGCGCCATGGCCGGGTCAGTTCGGCTTCACCGGAGTTTGTCCAGGTGACGACTCCGGGCATCATTGGACGCGGGAAAATCACGTAAAGAGAGAGGAGGACGAGGCGAACTCACCAAGGGGGTTCCCAACGTCGGAGGGGCTGCCGGGGTGGAGACCAAAGGCGGCGGGTGAACACGAGCTCAGTGAGATCTGAAACACGGCGGCAACGTGGAGCCAAGGCTAGAGCGGCAGAGCAGATGGATGCGGAGGGGGTCGCGGATCTTTATAGGGAGCTTGGCGTGGAGGTCACGTCGAATCGGGCGGATACGGGGCGGAGTTGGAGCAACGGCGGCGGTGGTGCGAGCTCAAGCGAGAGCGGCTAGGCATGCTATGGTTGCTGGTAAGGGTGCGGGGGCAGCGCGGACTCCCGTCGGTGGAGCAGAGTCCGGTGACGTGAGGATGAAGAAAACTGACAGACGGGTCCCACCAGTCGACGTAAGAGAAAGGGAGGGCGGACGCGTCGGCGCGGCTTTGTGGCTGGGCCGGCCTGCCTGAGTTGGGCCGAGGTTTTGTTGGGCTGCTTGCTTGGCCTACACGTGAGAGGAGAAGGGGCCGGCGCTGCTGCGGCTGGGCCGAAGCCAAAAGAGAGGGAGAAAAGGGCTGGGGCCTGGTGGGAAAAAGGAGAGCAGCTACGGTGATGGGCCTTCGGGCCAAAACCAGGGAGGAAGGGGAATAGAGAAAGAATCCCTTTTCTTTTTCTTCTCAAATTTTCCTAAGAAATTTTGAAATCCAAAGTCAAATCAATTCAAATATAGTTTCAAATATACTTTTCAACTCAAATAAAAATAAGAAATTTTAGTAAGTTTTCAAAAATAATTTTTTTACAACTTTTTAAATGCTTTTATTTTCTATTTTTCTTTTCTTTTACTTCAAAGCCAATTTCAAAAGCATTTTAAATTCATTTTGAATTTTGGATTCAACCACTCATTACAATAGATCAAATGCACCGGCATGTATGCACATCCATATTGCTACTCCTTATGATGAATTTTAATTTAATGAAAAATCATTATTTCCCTATGTTTTAATGAGCACAAAAATTTAAAATTACCTCAATTTACATCTATTTCAAAAAGAGCAAATTTTAGGGTGTTATATCTATAGAGCATTTTGTTGCTAATACATTATATTTTGCCTGCCTGCTGGCGAGAAATACACTCGATTTTCAATGTAAGGTCAAGTCAACCATGTGTAAATGCAAGTAAACAAAAGTGTTAGAATTAATATTGCTATTTACTTTAATCACCTAGTTACTTGTGTAATCTCCTAGCTTTAATCTCCTACCTAGCTGTGCTGAGTTAATGCCCAGCTGACCCCTTGGGGTTCGGCTGGCCTCTTGGGACTCGGCTGGCCCTTTGGGTCACCCTCCTCTCTTTTTATATGTAATCTCTTCTATAAACTCAATTCAAGGAATTTAAGCATGTTAGGCTATTGTCTATCATGGTATCAGACTAAACCATCGATCCTTCTGCTTCCACTCCCACTCCACCCACCCTAGGCTGCTGCGCGCGCCCATGGCCACCTCTAGCTCCTCCACCATGGCTACCGCGACCAAGCTCCGTGACGAAGCCCTCTCTGCTGCCAAGCGCCTGGAGGATGAGGCCTCCTCTCTGCGCTCCACCAACACAGAGCGCAGCCAACAGCTCAAGGAAGAAGCTGCCCTTCTCAAGTCCACTGCCACCGCCCAGGAGCATGTCCGCACCGCCGCTGCTGCTCTTGACAAAGAGCGCGCGCAGGCAGATACCCTGGAGCAGCAGGCCGCGGCCCTCCGGGATCGCCTCCGCCCCGAGCATCCGGAGGATGATGACGTCCACTCACCTCCTCTGAAGCAGCGGCCATCGCCCACCTCCACACTCAAGCTGCTGCCATCCAGAACATCAAGAACCTCATCCCTATCGTTCTTGATCTTCAATCCTCCAACTACTCCAAGTGGCGCGGCTACGTCCTCCTCATCCTCGGCCATTTCGCCTTGAAGGATCATGTCCTCAGCGATGACTCCCGCCCCTACGATCTGGCATGGTCACGCATGGACTGCGTCGTCCTCTCTTGGCTTTTCAACACCATCTCCGCCGACCTCCTGGACGTCATCCATGAGCACGATGGCCTCACCGCCCGAACAACATGGCTCGGGATTGAACAGCAGTTCCTCAACAATCGCGAGTCCCACGCCATGCTCCTCGACGCCGAGTTTCACACTCTCTGCCAAGGTGCCCTCTCCATCGATGACTACTGTCGCAAAATGAAGAGCATGGTGGATGACCTCGCCGACCTCGACGAGCCCATCCAGGACCAAACTCTGGTGCTGAACATTCTACGGGGTCTCAATGAATGTTTTCAGTTCATGTCCCAGCTCGTCACCCGCCAGAGGCCGTTCCCGTCCTTCGCCGATGTTCGTGTTGACCTCCGTTTGGCCGAGCTCAACATGGGGACGCCCTCTGCCTATCCTTTGGCTCTCGTCGCCGCATCCTCCATCAGGCCGCCCACTTTGTCCTCGCCTGCTCCTCCACGCCATCATCAGGCCACTACTGGCCATCATGCTGCTGCTGGACAGCAATCTAGTGGCAACCGCGGCCGCCGCCGCCGCAGCGGGCGCGGCTCTAGTGGCTCCCACAGCAGTGCATAGGGCGAGACTGCACCAGCCACACCACAGTGGCCCTCGCTGCTCAACCCCTGGACCGACTCTATCCACATGTGGCCAGGGTCCACTGCCGGCGACGCCCGTGGCCCTCCATCACGCGCTGTCCAGCCTGCACCTCTGCAACAGGCTCTGGTGGCCGGCGTACCACCGGCATACTTCACTCCACCACCGGCTTCTGGGTCCTACTACCCGCAGCCCCCTCAGGCACCTCCTGCTTGGGCGCCCTAGACGTTCGAGGGTCTCGCTAGCGCCTTCAGCACCGTATCCCTCACCCCACCACCGAGTTCCTCGGATTGGGTGATCGATTCAGGCGCCTCCTCCCACATCACCGCCAACCCTGGTATGGTCACCGCTACACCATTCTCTTCCTTTCCCTCCTCCATTGTCGTAGGCAACGGGGCCACCCTCCCTGTTATTGGCATCGGCCATTCTGTCCTTCCTGGACCCTTTCGCCTCGACAATGTCCTTGTAGCTCCCGACATTATCAGAAATCTCCTTTCGGTTTGAAAATTCACTACTAACAATTGTGTTTCTGTCGAGTTTGACCCTCTTGGTGTTTCTATGAAGGATCTTCGTACCCGGAACACCCTCCTCCAATGTAACAGCATGGGGCCTCTCTACACTCTTCAGCTCCCTTCATCCACCACTGGCTCCTGCGCCCTTGTCGCCACTCCTTCACCAACCACCTGGCACAGGCGCCTCAGTCACCCCGGCAAGGCCACTCTTCAGTCCCTTGCACAGTCCTCCTCCATTATCTGCAGCAAGCCTAAAGATGACTCCCTCTGCCACGCCTGTCAGCTTGGGCGTCATATTCATCTCCCTTTTTCTATTTCGCTATCTAGAGCAGCCAAGAATTTTGATTTAATCCATTGTCACCTGTGGACATCTCCTGTTGTTAGTGTCTCTGGTTTCAAATATTATTTAGTTATTCTTGATGATTGCTCTCATTTCCTCTAGACTTTTCCCCTTCGCGCTAAGTCCAATACATTCCCCATGATTTCTAATTTCTTTGCTCATGTGTCTACCCAATTCGGCTGCACCATTAAATCAGTCCAATGTGACAACGGTCGCGAGTTTGACAACTCCGCCTCTCGTGCTTTCTTTCTTGCTCACGGCATCACTCTCCGCATGTCGTGCCCCTATACTTCCTAGCAAAATGGGAAAGCCGAGCGCATGATCCGCATCGTCAATAACATCATACGCACCCTCCTCTTCCAAGCTTCCATGCCCCCCTCTTACTGGGTTGATGCTCTAGCCACTGCCACCTATCTCATCAATCGCCTTCCCACCAAAACTCTAAACATGAGCACCCCCTTTTTCACCCTCCATGGCACCCTCCCCTCCTATCATGATCTTCGTGCCTTCGGGTGCACATGCTACCCCAACCTTTCTGCCACCACTCCTCACAAGCTTGCCCCCCGCTCCACCCTCTGTGCTTTCCTTGGTTATTCACTGGATCACAAGGGCTATCGGTGTCTCGACCTCAACACCAACCGCGTCATCATTTCTAGCCACGTTGTTTTCGACGAAACAACGTTTCCTTTTTTCCTCAGCCGGCCATCCCCTCCTCAGCAGGAACTTGATTTTCTAACTGACGACGACACCATTCCAGTGTCTCCCCTTCCTACAGGTACACCCGGCGCTGCTGCCCCCTTCTAGTTGGTGCCTCTGGCACCATCTCTGGCATGCGCAGGCACGCCGGCGTCCAGGGCCCCGGTGCTGCCAGCGCCCTCCACCCCGGCACCACCGGCTGTGTCCAGGGGGTCCCCGGCGTCCTCTGTACAGGCGCCCCTTGTACAGGCACCCCCTATACAGGCGTTGGCTCCACCCGTCGTCCACGTCTACAGCCAATGTGCTCCCCCCGGTGATTGCGCCTCAGAAGCCGCCTATTATTCATGTCTACAGCAGGCGTGCTCCTGCTCCTGCCCCGCCACCCAAGCGCCCGGCAGGAGCGCCTCCTCGACGTTCTAGCATGGTCCCCTCTCCACCTCGCTATGTCAAGAGCGATCCTCCAGTTCCTGCTGGTGCTGTTTCCATTCCGCCGGTCGCCAACTCCCATGGCATGGCGACCCGTGGAAAACAGGCTATCGACAGCCTCGCCTCGCCTTGCATACCGAGGCCTTGTCTCCCCTACCGCGGTCCTGTCGAGATGCCCTTGCTGATCCTCATTGGCGTTAGGCCATGGAAGATGAATATGCGGCTCTTCAGGACAACCACACCTGGGACCTCGTCCCCCGCCCCACCAAGGCCAATGTTGTTACTGGAAAATGGATTTTCAAACACAAGTTCCATGCCGATGGCTCATTGGAGAGATACAAGGCTCATTGGGTACTTTGGGGATTCACTCAATGCCCCGGTGTTGATTATGATGAAACTTTCAGCCCGGTTGTCAAGCCAGACACTGTTTGGACAGTCATCACGGTGGCACACTCCAGGGATTGGCTGATTCATCAACTTGACGTGAAGAACGCTTTCCTCCACGAGACTCTTTTAGAAATAGTATAATGCTCTCAGCCTACTGGGTTCGCTGATCCTGCACTTCCAGATCATGTATGTAGACTCAACAAATCCCTCTACGGCTTGAAGCAAGCCCCGCGGGCCTGGTACAGCCGCTTTGCCTCCTTTCTGATCTCTCTAGGGTTCACTGAAGCCAAGTTAGACAAATCTCTCTTCATATTCAGCCGTGGCACCGAGACAGTCTACTTGCTCTTATATGTCGATGACATTGTCCTTACGGCTTCATCTCAGCAACTCCTTCACCGTGTCATTACTGCTCTGAAAAAGGAGTTCGCCATGAAAGATCTTGGACCCCTACATCACTTCCTTGGCGTTGCAGTTCAGCGCCACATGGATTCTGTTCTCCTTTCACAGCGTCAGTACACTCTGGACATACTTGCTCGCCATGGCATGAGTGACTGCAAGCCTTGCTCCACTCCAGTTGACACTTGTGCAAAGGTACCAGCTGATGCTGGCCCGTCTGTTGCTGATCCCACTGCTTATCGTAGCCTTGTGGGTGCCCTCCAGTACCTCACCTTCACCAGGCCCGACATTGCCTATGCTGTCCAACAAGTGTGCCTTCATATGCATGATCCGCGGGAAACTCACCTTGTCGCTGCCAAGCGGATCCTTCACTATCTTCAGGGCACCATCAGCCATGGTCTGGTCATTCCCCGAATAGCCCCAACACAGCTCCGTGTCTACACCGACGCTGATTGGGCCGGCTGCCCGGACACCCGCCGCTCCACCTCCGGCTACGCCGTCTTCCTCGGGGGCAGCCTGGTCTCCTGGTCCTCCAAGCGGCAGCCCACTGTCTCCCGGTCCAGCGCCGAGGCAGAATACCGGGATGTTGCCAACGGCGTCGCTGAAGCAACTTGGCTGCGGCAACTGCTCCAGGAACTTCACCATCCCCTGGACTCCGCATGCCTCATCTACTGCGACAATGTCAGTGCCTGCTACCTCTCCACCAACCCTGTTCAACATCAGCGCACCAAGCACGTGGAAATCGACCTTCACTTCGTCCGTGAACGTGTCGCCATGGGTGCAGTCCGGGTTCTTCATGTGCCCACCACGTCGCAATTCGCCGATGTCTTCACCATGGGGCTCCCTTCCTCTGTCTTCATGGATTTTCGCTCCAGTCTAAACGTTCGCTCCACCAACGATCTGACTGCGGGGGGTGTTAGAATTAATATTGTCATTTACTTTAATCATCTAGTTACTTGTGTAATCTCCTAGCTTTAATCTCCTAGCTAGCTGTGCTGAGTTAATGCCCAGCTGGTCCCTTGGGGTTCGGCTGGCCTCTTGGGACTCGGCTGGCCCTTTGGGTCATCCTCCTCCTCTCTTTTTATATGTAATCTCTTCTGTAAACTTAATTCAAGAATCTAAGCCTGTTAGGCTATTGTCTATCAAAAAGATCCCAAGAACTTTGTGGCTGTTGGTATTGTGGTAATTAATTTTCGTGCACGACTACACCTTGATTACAATTGTGACTTGTATTGTGAAATGATAATTCCCAAGAAAAGGGGGTATCTCATTATACAAGAGCTAAGTGTTTAAATAATGCACTGAGATTCATTAGCTATAGTGTTCAAAAATGCATTCCTTACTGTTCAGTTCAATTGTTGGTCACCAGTTTGTACTGTTTGTGGTTTGGTTATATTTATTGGTCCAGCTTGACGAAGTTGATGAGGTGGCAAATGAAAAGGAAGGTGATGGAAAGATGGAGGACATCGACTGCAATCATGACATTCGGATTCATGAAGATTTGGGCCATGTGTGCCGTGTGTGTGGTATGATTGTGAGAAGAGCTGATTCAATAATTGATTATCAGTGGAAAAAGGTTTGTAATTTGTTTAAGATATATGAGGATTTTTTTTATACATGCATGTAGTTTTTGCCATGTGAAAATTCTAAGCACAGTCACCGAATTGGGGTGTTCTTTTTTTTTGGCAAAATGTCTGGTAGTTAATTTTAATTCTTTAGTTCTACTTCATGCACCTTATAGTTTCAAGTTTTGAACTCCTGTGCTGTTAGCCTATCTGCTCATTTCTTTTATCGAAAACACAGGAGAGCTGCTATCTGCTCATTTCATGTGATATGCACTAGTTCCATACTCGTTCACATTAGTCCTTCCAATACTCTTTACAGTTTTAAATTTTGAACACTTTGTTAGCTTATCTTCCTATTCTACTTGATATGCACAAGTTCTGTAGTCTGCCTTGATAATTTGGTTATCCTCACCTTGTATGCACATGGAAAGGTTGTGAATATAAACTATCGAGAATATCAAAACCATTATTGTCGACAATGCCAACTAATATCAAACAATAGAAAACTATTGGGATTTAACTCTAAAAAATAAAAATCTGTATTTTTTCATAGTTTGTTAAATAAATGTTTGCTTGCAGATTAACCTTGATATTAGGGCATTTTGCTGGAAGCCTGAAACTACAGGAGGGCTTGTGTTTTTTATTTTTCTCCCCTGAATAACTTGCTAACTTAGGGGTTGCTATTATCTCTTTGATCTGGTTATTACTGTTTACTATTTAGCAATCGGGGATATTTTACCCTTTGTCTCTTGTTTGGGTAATGGTTGTTACTGTGCATGATATAGTGGCTGTCCTTTCGTCGATGTTATGGCTTTACTGTCGAGATGTACATGAGTTATGACATAATATACAACATGCTAGTATTGGCTCAGGAGCAACTGTTTGGCAACTTCATAAAGTAACTTCAGTTTTATATTATAATCATGAAGTTCAAACTTCATGCATGTAAAGTCTGAATAGAATTGGAGAAAGCGAGTGATTATCATGACTACTTTTTTTTCCCAGCCTTCAAGGAGAAAAACAAATTGCTATGGAGGACATTCTAAGGATGCTGATGAGATAGACTGTGGTACTGTTAAACTGTCTGAAGATTTCATAATTGCAGATGTTGCTATTCATCCTAGACATGCTCAGACAATGAAACTGCATCAGTTGGAAGGTTTCAACTTTTTGGTTAAGAATTTGTTTGGAGACAAGCCTGGAGGTTGCATTCTTGCTCATGCCCCAGGTTCAGGGAAAACATTTATGCTTATAAGCTTCATTCAGAGCTTCATGGCAAGGCATCCATCTGCAAGGCCCCTTGTGCTGCCCAAAGGGATACTAGGTACATGGAAGAAAGAAATTCAAAGATGGCAAGTGCAGGATATACCATTGTATGATTTCTACTCTGTTAAGGCTGACAAAAGAGTAGAACAGTTGCAAATCCTCAAATCTTGGGAAGACAAGATGAGTATACTGTTTCTTGGATACAAGCAGTTCTCCACAATTGTCACTGATGATGGGGGCAGCAACGTCACTGCTGCATGTCGGGACAGGCTGCTTAAGGTTCCCAACCTTCTGATACTTGACGAGGGTCATACACATAGAAATCGGGAGACTGATGTACTAGAATCGCTAAATGGAGTGGAAACACCACACAAAGTGGTTCTTTCAGGTACACTTTTCGAGAATCACGTTGAGGAAGTATTTAATATCTTGAATCTTGTTCGCCCAAAGTTTCTCAGGATGGAATCATCCTGTCCTATTGCCAGACTTATAATGAGTCAAGTTGAGATATCTGGTAGAGGTTCAAAAGGGTTTGCTGATGCCGCATTCACTGAGGCAGTTGAAGGAACCTTGTTGAATGATGAAAACTTCAAGAGAAAAGCACATGTTATTAGAGGTCTTAGAGAACTAACAAAGGATGTGCTTCACTATTATAAGGGTGATATCTTAGATGAACTGCCTGGCTTAGTAGATTTCAGCGTGTTTTTGAAGCTCACACCCAAGCAGAAAGACATTATTTGCAACAAGTTGGAAACTCATGATAGATTAAAAAAATGCAGTAGGGAGTGCAGTGTGTTAGCTAATCTACTACCACCTTGTGAGAACACAGCAGGGGAAGGCGGCGCCGACTTAGCTGCCTGCTGTGTGTGAACACAGTAAGGGAAGGCGGCACCGACTTTGCCCCCTGCTGTGATACAGTAGCCGCTGTAGGTGCAGGCGCCGCACGGCTCACCTACAACACTGTAGGAACAGGCAGTGGCCGGCGCAGAGTCAGTCCTGTCAGGTTATCTAGTTACTGTGCCAGCATGGGCGCTGCACATGGACTAGATAGTTAGAGTTGCAGACATTGCGTTCGCCGTGGGCTACGTCAGTCGCTTCATGGAGGATCCCAGAGAGGATCACTGACCTGCGGTAAAGCGGCTACTACGCTACGTCAAGGGGACGGTGAATCATGGAATCATCTTCCCAAAGACTGGGGGAAATAGGCTGCAGCTCACGGTGTTCAGCGATGCAGACATGACGGGGGACATCGACGGACGACGGAGCACCTCTGGCGTACTCGTCTTCCTCGGGTCAGCCCCAATTTCATGGCTGCCGCTGAAATAGAAGGTGGTAGCGCTATCTACGTGCGAGGCAGAGTACGTAGCGACGGCCACAGCGGCGTGCCAAGTTGTGTGGCTACGCCGGCTGCTGGGTGAGCTAATCGGCGTGGAAGCTCACCCACCAGCACTGATGGTGGACAACCAGCCCGCCATCGCCCTCGCGAAGAATCCGGTTCTGCACGACCGGAGTAAACACATCGACGTGAAGTTCCACTTCCTCAGGGACTGTGTTGATGGAGGGCAGATCGTCATCGAGTTTGTCGAAATTGGTCGGCAACTCGCGGACGTCCTCACCAAGCCGCTCGGAAGACTTCGACTCACGGAGCTAAAGGAGATGATCGGCATGGAGGGGTTACAAGGGTTAGCAGTAGGATTAGGGGAAGATTGTTAGCTAATCTACTGCCACCTTGTGAGAACACAGCAGAGGAAGGCGACGCCGACTTAGCTGCTGGCGTGTGAACAACACAAGAGGAAGGCGGCGCCGACTTTGCCCCCTGCTGTGATACAGTAGCCGCTGTAGGTGCAGGCGCCGCACGGCTCACCTACACAACCAGAGGAATGCATAAAGGGGCGGCCGCAGAGTCAGCCTGTCAGCCAAAGTTATCTAGTTAGTGTGCCAAAGATGGGCGCTGCACATGGACTAGATAGTTAGAGTTGTATAAATAGACATGTATGGCAACTCAGTAAAGAGAGCTCAGATTTGCCATCACACAGACAGGGCTTCGGCCAACGCTGTTGCCTTGTATTGTGCGTGCTTGCTCTGTTCTCCCTTCCTCTTCTAGCTCGATCCGTAGTGTGTGGGTACGGACAACGCCGGTACGTGGTCTGCACGGCTAGTGGGTGCTCGGCAACACTAGCGCGTGCTCGGCGAGACCGACAAGTGCTCCACTCGTCTGAGCCGGTGGTCGGCAAGATCGGCTAGAGTGGTTCACTGTCGTGAGCCGGTGATCCTGTGAGACCAACGGAGTGGTCTGGAGATCATCTCGGTGGTCGGGAGGCTAACTGTGGGCCAACACACTGTACATTGATCCTTGTCTTTCACAACTTTCAGAGGTTAATGCTGAGAACAGGGCTAACACCTTGAGAGATGATTTTGTTGATAGTCTGCAGGATTCTATCAATGTGAAAGATGTTGTGAAGGCCAATTTTTTTCATGAATATCCTGTCACTTGCTAATTCTGCAAGAGAGAAAGTACTTGCTTTCAGTCAATGAGTTTTTTTTTGAAAGGCTACTGGTTAAGATGAAGGGCTGGCATGTGGGGAAAGAGATTTTTATGATCTCTGGTGATACTAGTCAAGAAGACAGAGAAGTGGCAGTGGACCATTTTAACAACTCTGCTGATGCAAAAGTTCTGTTTGGTTCTATCAAGGCATGTGGAGAGGGCATCTCCCTCGTCGGTGCATCGAGAGTTGTCATTCTAGATGTACACCTGAACCCATCTGTCACCCGTCAAGCGAATGGGCGTGCATTCAGGCCCGGACAGCGGAAGAAGGTGTTTGTATACAGGCTTGTAGCTGCCGATTCTGATGAGGAAAAGGTCCATGAGACAGCATTCAAGAAAGAAGTCATACCGAAGTTGTGGTTTGAATGGAGTGATCACTGTACTACGGAAGACTTCAAGCTTGGTCAAGTTGATACTGATGACTCTGGGGACGAACTATTGGATACTAAAGCAATCCGCCAGGATATCAAAGTGCTGTATAGAAGGTGAACCCCCCTCCCCTTTTTTTTCTCGAATACGCAGGAGAACTGCGTATCATTGCATTAAGAAGAGTTGTAAAATACGACACGCACACCACCCACATACCCCTTAACTTTAACCCCCCTTCCCTTTCTCAATTACAATATTGTTTTGCATGCTAGTAGCCTCATCTAGTGTCTTTGTAGGTAGGTAACAAGCTTTGTGGCCACTGGACACCATGTAAATATTGCAGTGCTGATCGTTGAGCTGATCCTTGACCTGAAGTAAGAGGGGTTTTCCTGTACAATCGTGCTTCAAATTACATCATGAAGACAATGCTCCCCGTTCCGTTTCATTTTATGATACAAGTGTCTTCTTTAACAGATACTGTTCTCTCTGCAGGGTGTTGCAGTGGCTACATTGCGCGGTGACAGATCTGAGTTTGCTCTAAACTAGGACTTTCCGTTACTGTCATTTCAAGCTATATCTGTGGAATGGCTTCTTTTCTTTGTAGTATGTGACAACTTGGGTCAGCAGTCAGCTGATCCTCGACTCATTTCTGGACTCTTAGGCCAAGTTTCTGAGGATTAACTTCTATGGTGTTTAGCCTTAAGTAAATATTTCGTTCGCAATAATAACAACCACCCAGTAAACCTAATGGTTGTCTACTTGTCATTGTGCTCTGGTCTTGATCAGAGTTGGATTAATTCTTGTAGTCAATTTGCAGTATCTTCTCTGTTTTTATGTTATTATTTTATGACTTTATTATCCTATATTACACAGTTGTACATATTCTGTACCTATATGCTCTGACTGCTGTTTTTGACGTGGTATCAGCTATGAATACTTTGTGCTCGCAACATTTCATTTCTGTTTCTAGGTATTAAGGTCCAAACCTTACGAGCTTTGTGATCTTATAAGTCTAAACTCTCTATTATGGCCCTGTCTGAGGCCAAAGGTTTGACACAGCTTGCATTGGGTTGAGTTCGTGCTCAGTGCTGGAAGTAGTCGTCGTTTATTTTTTTCAGTTTGTGGCTGGCTTTCTACTGCTTTGATTGGGTATTTTACCTGGATCTTTGTTCTTAATGCAACGATATGCAGTTCTCCCATGCACTTGAGAAAACTTTGTGATGCTATTCTAATTCGCTGTTACAATTTCACCAAGGCTGAACTATATACTGCTGTAATCATTGTAGGTCATTTGCTTTTTTTTTCTGTTAGACTGTATTACTGGTCCTTACTAAGATCACACATTTTTTGTAATCATCAGAATGGCTTTGACCCATCCGCTGCATTCTGATTTATTTATTTATTTTGCGAAACCTGATTTTAATATTTATGATATAATGGAGCTGATAGTTATACTGCTCTTTATCTTCAAAATAATAAACTTTTGCCAACTATCCAGACAACAGTCCCAACTATAGGAGCAATCATATCTGTTCTTTTGATGTCACATTGAAGCTAAGATAGTAAGTTTGACGAGTAGAAAGTGAGAAGAAAAATATTTTATTGGCTAAGATAGAAATTGACCTCTAACTGCATAATAGCACAAGAAGAAAAATATTTTATTGGCCATCTGTTGATTATCGGTTTTAACTACTTAAAAGTAATTCCAGATAATCATAGAAATGAACTGAAATATCTGCAATGACTGCTGCTCCGTAATTTTTGTCGTAGGGCTTTATGTGTTTCACAATTGCTATGTTTCAAAAGTATGTGTTATCTGACTGACTATTCTTGTTCAGACTGATGCTGCCGAATACAGAGCATTTAAGCCCTTGTTTAGTTGGAGTCTAAAATCCCAAAAAGTGCTACAGTACTTGTCACATCGAATGTTTACGGCTCATGCATAGAGCATTAAATGTAGACGGAAAAAAAACTAATTGCACAGTTTGGTGGGAAATTACGAGACGAACGTTTTGAGTCTACTTAGTCCATGTTTGAACAATAATTGCCCAATAAAAACGAAGGTACTATAGTAGCCCCAAATTCCAAATTCATGGAACTAAACAAGGGCTAAGATCAAGAGAACCGCAGGGCCTCTGGCCATTAGGAGGCTACACATCATCCCAATTGTTCGTGTGTTTTATAACTCACGTAAAATATTTGAAATATTCAAACATCTCAGCATTCATTTAAAGATTTGCTTTGACGATTGACCTTATGTTCCTTACTCTATTTTGTGGCAAATTCTGGTTAGAACATGGTTGTCTACGTGCGCAAGGCGCGCGCAAATCACTAGTACCGTATGGGGTCCCCAACATGGAGCTCACGCTGAGCTAGAGCCTGAGGTTCAGGTCTATCTTGCAACTCTGCGCCTCCTCCTCCTTCGTCGGCACTTCAGGGTCGCTGCTGGCGGCAGCGCCACTGTCGACGGCGGCGGACCACCGGAGCCCAGCGATCCCAGAGTCGAGGACGGCTGGGGCAGGGGGCCTCGACGAGGAGCCGTAGCCGTGAGGCGTGTAGACTGGGCGGTCGGCACCGGCGTGGCGGGTGAGCCCCGCCATAGACGGCTGCGTGTGCGCATGCGCGGCCCACCCGTGGTGCATGCCGTAGAACGGCGCCGCGGCAGAGCCCCGTCCGAACCCAAGGAACGGCGACGGCCTGCTGCCGCCGCCTGCAGAGTACGACGGCCAGGCGTGTTGGACGAAGTGGAGGTGGTGTGGCGGCAGGAAGGGGTCGGTGGCGCCTCCGTACAGCCCGCGCCCCGCCACCGCAGCGACGGCGCCGCGCTTGGCGAGCGAGCGCTCGCGCTTGTGCGCGTTCTGGTGGCCACCCAGCGCCTGCGAGGTGTAGAACTTACGCTGGCAGTAGTTGCACTTGAACGAGCGCTTTGCCGGAGTCTTCTCCTCCTCCGCCACCGCTACCATTGCCTTCTCCTTACCTTTTCCCGGCGCCGCTGTCTCCACGGCCTTTGCCTCCGGCGGTTCTGAGCCGAGCGCGCCGAGGAGGTCGAGCTCCTTTGCCGCCGACGACGCTTCCTCCTCCTCCTTCCTCGGCGCCTGTACCTCCTCCTCTCCGTCCTCCACCTGCTTCACCCCCATTCCCTCAACCTCCATGGACGCGGTGCGGGAGCTCGATCCCTTGTCCATATGAATCTCGTTTCGCTTTGCACTGGTGTGGAGTTATTATATTAGCTGGGGTTTGGTGCCTACTTACACAAGAAACAAGAAGGAGAGGGTTAAATGTGGAGATAATCTAGAGGAATGCAAGTTCACCTGCCAAATTTACAGATCGCGCATGATCACAGGGTGTTAGTGGTGGAGATCACGGCCTTAATGCTCAGTAATCACACTTGTGATCTCTGTTGATCTCGCTGCTTCCTCTGTTACAACACAAACCCCTCCTCTCCCAACGTATTCGCGGCAACGGAAATTAGAATCCCGTGCCCACCTCTCCTTGGCGCGACGATCCCGCGCCTTGGCGTCGCTCCCCGATACCCCGCAATCTCCCCGACCCGCGCCTCCGGCAAACTCCCCGCGATCAGCGCTCCGTGAGAAGGAAGGCCTCCATCACCGCGTCCCATCACGCGCCGCCCTCGCTCCGTGCCCTCCGGCGCTCGCTTCACCAATCAGCTCTGTCTTCTCCCCTTCACCCCCGCGTGCGCGCGCGCTCCCTTTCTCGTGCGGCAACTGCGCGACCGCGCCGACGCCGACGCCGACGCCCGACGGCAGGTGCCCAGATCTTCGCCAGGCCTTGGTTCCATCTTCGCCGGAGACGACCGCCCATCCACACCCCTTTTCCGTTCCTGCCGTGCGAAACCGGGCATCCAAACCCGAACTTCAGCTATTTCGCTATTTGTTCCCCATTTTCTATTCCATGTAATCTTATTGGTGACGCCCTGGTATTTGTCAATAGGACTGTAGTTGGGATGAAGTGCAAATATGGCATTGTCCTGGTAAGATTTGGCTTTCTCAAAAAAAAAAAAAAATCCTTCGGTTCAGTGCTAAAGTTGTTTGAGTTGCCCAAGTCACGACTGCATCCCGATTTGGTGGTTGGTCCTTTAGGGTGTTGATGAGAAGCTGGTTAACCTCAAAGATAATGCTGGAAGGGTCAAACCGCAGGATCCATTCAGTGCACGGGCACTCAGGCTTGGTAATGCCTTTACAAGTGACTCAAAATTGATAGTGGTTTTGATGCAAAATCATGCCATTGATGAATAAATAGAGGAGCAGGATTAAAGATGTTGTATCTATTGAAATTTTTTCCTTTTGAATTTTCTTGGTGATACATGTTCTTTTCTTGCAAAGGTTCATGTTCCATTAGCCATTTTTTATGAACTATGTTTGTTTTCACAAATTACTTTTATTTATTGTCATTTGCAGGTTTAACAGCAGATGGCTGGCAAATTGTTTCATAGTTGTATCGACGTGAGTGCAAAGGCTCTTTGTGTTAGTTTTTACATGAATTATGTCTTCCATCAGTTGCGTGCTCATTTTCAGTATGCATGGCATTGTTTTTACGTAGCATTACGCTTTAGGAGTCTTGTGAATTTGAAATACATAATGTTTACTGACTTTACAAACTTGAACAGAAATACTTCGGTGCTCCATTGGGGAAGGGAAGACAGGCTGCAGAGACGTAAGCTTACAATTTTTTTATTTTGTTCTTAATGCTCTCTTTGTTTCTTGTTCTTCTGTTGCGAGTGCATAAAACACATTCAAATAAACATTTATTGCTTATTGTAACAGCATGTATAATTCCTTCCAATCACGAATAAGTGACGTTGACATGGTCTTCAGTAGCGTTCTTAGTGTTTCCCGTATTTTGTTGATGTCAACTTCGGGGATCGAAAATACCCACCTGATTTCCATTCCACAGATGCCGGTGACCTGGTGGGTGGAGGGGCAAAGCCCTTAAGGTTTTACATCAAGTGATCAGCAGTTGGGGGGAGGATGAGATTACATAGAAAACAAAAATCTCCAGTTACTAGCGATCACAAGGTCCTTTCTCGGGATCCTGCAGCTCCAGGACGCCGCTGCTTCCTTGCAGGTGGCAATGAGCCTGTCAGTGCTGGGTTCTAACCCCCTGAACACGACGTCGTTCCTGTGGCGCCAAATCTCCCAGCAATAGAGCAAGATCAGAGGGTGAGCCACCTTCTCGTGCACATGGGGCGGTACCTGAGTCTTCCAAAGTTCAGCGACCTTGGCAATCCCCTCCGGCCGCCATCCGATCCGTTCCCAGAAACTACGAACGAAGGAACAGCCTGAGAAAATGTGATCGGCGCTTTCGTCATACATCTTGCAGATCTCGCACCGTGCATCCTGGAGGATGTGTTTGTGAACCAGGGACGTTCGGCAATGGATTCTTTCCTTGGTGAGCAGCCACCCGAAGCACTTAACTCGTGGGGGAGCGAAGTTCTTCCAGACGAACTTGAAGGATGGGCACGGGCGCTCTCCTTGCGTCGAGGCGCGGTAGATCATGCTCGAGATGAGTTTGTGGGAGTCGTGCTCGAAGAAGCTCGTCCTCTTGTCGCGGGCGTTGTTGAACCCCACGCTGTGGAGTAGCTCTTCTAGCCGCTCCAACTCAGCGGTGGCTTGAGCGGTCAGCCGTCTTTGGACGAGGTTCCGCAGCCCCGTGTCCATGACTTCCCGCACCGATGTCGCCCTCCCATATAAACATAGGTTTTAGTTGGAAGACACAATGTCTAAGGTATACAGAAGACACCTTAGCTGATTTTTGTGCTGACAATTTAATTCTCTTTGTTGTGCTGTTCAATGCTCACACGTTTCTTCCTTTGTCAAAAACTTATAGATGGACTAATTTGTAATTTGGTAATGTAAACTACAAATTACCCTGGCTGATCCCAATTTTACAATGCAGAGAAGATGTGGCATACGAAGTTTGTGTCCTGCGTGAAGGCGATGAGCTGGGCCATCTCAATATGGGACTGGTCGCTAAACCATTTCAATATGCACCAATAGTGGACCTCCTCTAAAGAAGAAAAGATTTGTGTATGCATGACAATTCATGAGGCATTATAACTCTCTGACTTTATGTTAGCCAAGACAATACATTAGTGTAGTGTGCTGGATTATCATTGTCATTGTTAGAATCAGGTAATAAGCAAGGGAAAAATTTCTCAGGTAGCAAGCCCTTGCAAATCTTTACAACTAAAACGACTCATATTAATTAGTATCTTGAAGGAAGCAGAGACTTATATCTAGATAACTATATCTACGGCTGAGGATTGTTGAATCTGTTCCAAAAATAACTAATAATTATTTTCATGTATCTGTTTTGGTCTTCTGTATGATGTTAGATGCTTCAGCGGTTCAGCCTTGAATCTGAATGGTCCTAACTCCGAACTTCAATTTTAATTCGACATTATCATAGAAATGAACTGAAATATCTGCAATGACTGCTGCTCCGTAATTTTTGTGCGTAGTGGAATCCTAAGCCAGGATAACAACGTGAAGAGAGGCAGAGGAAGACCAAAGTTGACGTGAGTAGAGGCAATAAAATGAGACTTGAAAGGATGGAATATACCCAAAGACTTAGCCTTAGATAGGAGTGCTTGGAAGACAGCTATTGTCAAGGGCGTCGAACCCCCGACTGGCCGGACCGTGGCTACGCAGTTCGTAGCCGTCGGCCGTCTTCTCCGGTGAGGTTATCCCCCTCAACCGCAGGCTTAACAGAGAGAGAGATTAGGGATATAATTCTTCCTTTGCTGATTGTCAAGCGATTACAAGCATATATGGCCAATGGCCCAACCGAAATGGAGAAGGCTCTCCCTGATTCTAGGAATTTCCAAAACAACTTACTAATCTAAGTTTCTATCTTTAGCTACTAGAGGCTAACCCATGCAGCGCTTGCCCAGCGCGCTCAGCGCGCTCAGCCGCGCGGCGCACGTCGCGGGCGCGTCCGCGCCTGGCATATGTGCGTCCGCACATGACATCTCTCCCCGCCTCGAAGTCCAGCTCGCCCTCGAGCTGAAAGGAAGGGAACCGAGCACGGAGGTCGTCCAGATCCTCCCATGTAGCCGAAGCAGGTGGTTCTCCCTGCCATTCAACGAGCACCTGGCGCACTCCCCGGGCCAGCCGAGCTCGAGTCACCCGAGCAGGTGTAGGCACCACAGCACCGTGCAGGAGCGGAGGTAGCAGGGGTGGAACGGCCGGTGGGGTACCGACAAACTTCTTGAGGACGCCGACGTGGAACACATCATGAAGGCGAGCGTCGGGAGGAAGCTGTAGCCGCACAGCCACCTCGTTGATGAGCTCCGCCACCTGGTACGGCCCGACGTATCGCGGCTTGAGCTTCCCTGTTGCCGAGCGTGGGAGGGATGCTGCTGCCCGCTGCCGAAGGCGAAGAAGAGCCCAATCGCCAACCTGGAAGGACACCGGCCTGTGGTGCTGATCGTAGACGCGCTTCTGGACCGCCTGTGCCTGTTCAAGGCGATAGCGGATGTCGTCGAGGAAGGCAGCGCGGTCCTCCATCTCTTGGGCGACCGCTGCGATGCGGGTCTCGCTGGGCTCATAGGAGCGGATGGTCGGGGGGTCCCGGCCATAGACTACACGAAACGGAGTTTCGCGGAGCGATGACTGATAGGCGGTGTTGTAGGTGTACTCCACCCATGGCAGCCAACGGAGCCACTGCCGGGGGCGGTCGCCGGTGAAGCAGCGCAAGTACATGACGATGACCCGGTTGGCGGCCTCGGTCTGGCCGTCCGTCTGCGGGTGAAAGGCGGACGACATGTAGAGCTTCGTCCTAGTGAGCCGCATGAGCTCCTGCCAGAACGCCGAGGTGAACACTGGATCGTGGTCCGAGACGATGGACTGCGGAACGCCATGGAGGCGAACGATGTCGGCGAAGAAGGCGTGAGCGACGGACTCGGCGGTGTAGGGGTGTGCCAGGGGGATGAAATGGCAGTACTTGCTGAAGCGATCCACGATGGAGAGGATGACCGTCTTGCCTTGCACCTTGGGCAGCGCCTCGATGAAGTTGATGCCGATGTCAGCCCACACATCAGACGGAACCGGCAGTTGCTGCAGCAGACCGGCCGGCCTGAGGTGGTCGAACTTGTACTGCTGACAGGTGACGCAGACCTTCACAAAATCCTACACCAAACAACGCATGGTGGGAAAATGAAAATCCCGCCGGAGCCTGTGGAGGGTGCGGTGGATGCCCTCATGGCCGTCGTTGTGGACCGCGGCCAAGATCTCCTGCAGCAGCAGCGACGCCGAGGGAATGTACAGGCGGCCATCGAAGGCGGCCATGCCGTCCACCAGCGCCCACGGAGCGGTGCGGGTGCCAGCCCGGACCTCATCGTGGATGGCGACCAGGGCCGGATCAGTGGCCTGGGCATGGCGGAGGCGCTCGATGAAGTCAAAGCGGGGCGCCGAAATAGCCATCACCTCCCCTTCGTCATTTTCGCGACGGGAGAGGGCGTCGGCGACGACGTTCGTGGCGCCCGACCGGTACTCCACTGAGAAATCGAAGCCCAGGAGCTTGCCGACCCAGTAGTGCTGAGGGATCGTGGCGAGGCGCTGATCGAGGAGGTACTTCAGGCTGTAGTGGTCGGTCTTGACGATGAAGCTCCGCCCCTAGAGATACGGGCGCCAGTGCCGTACCGCCTGGACTAGGCCGATGAGCTCGCGCTCGTAGGCGGCTAGCGAGCGGTGGCGAGGCACCACAAGCCTGCTGAAGAAGGCGACCGGATGGCCCTCCTAGACCAGGACCACGCCGAAGCCAAACGTCGACGCGTCGCACTTGATGGTGAACAGCTTGGCGAAGTCAGACATGGTGAGGACGGGGGCAGACGTGACGGCGGCCTTGAGCGCTGTGAATGCCACGGCCGCCGCGTCATCCTAGGAGAAACCCTCCTTCTTGAGTAGGGCCGTCAGTGGTGCAGCGATCGGCCCACAGTTGTGGACGAACTTGCGGTAGTACCCGGCGAGGCCGAGGAAACCGCGCACAGCCCGGGGCGAACGTGGAGCCGGCCAATCATGGATCGCCTACACCTTGGCCGGGTCCATGGCCACACCCGCTGCGGATATGACATGGCCGAGGTAGGCGACGGAGGAAGCACCAAAAGAGCACTTGGTGCGCTTCACGAAGAGTTGGTGGTGGCGTAGTTCGTCGAGGACGGCCCGGAGGTGGCGAAAATGATCAGCCCACGTCTTGCTATAAATCAGAATATCGTCAAAAAATACCAGGACGAAGCGGCGTAGGAACGGGCAGAGCACGTCGTTCATCAAGGCCTAGAATGTCGCCGGGGCGTTGTACAGCCCGAACGCCATCACCAGGAACTTGTACAGGCCGTCGTGGGTGCGGAACGCCATCTTGTGCACGTCCTCCGGGCGCATGCGCACCTGGTGGTACCCGGACCGGAGGTCCAGCTTGGTGAAGAACTTGGCGCCATGGAGCTCGTCGAGTAGCTCGTCGACCACCGAGATCAGGAAAGCATCCTTGACGGTGAGCGCGTTCAGCGCCCGGTAGTCGACGTAGAAGCGCCATGAACCATCGGGCTTCTTGACGAGGAGGACGGGCGACGAGAATGGCGAGTCGCTGCGGCGGACGATCCCTTGATCAATCATGGCGGCACATTGCCGCTCCAACTCGTCCTTGTGCACAGCGGGGTACCGGTAAGGGCGGACGGCGACCGATTGGGCGTCGGGCTTGAGAGTAATGCGGTGGTCGTGCGCACGCTTGGGGGGCAGACCGACGGGGTCCACGAAGAGCCCCCCAAATGAGAGCAACAAATATCTAGGAGGGGACCGACCTCTGTTGTTGCGCCCAGGGCCGGCACAGAGGGGCTGGCCACGCCGGTTGTAACAGAACCGACCAATTATACGAAATTAAGTAAGAAAATCATCCGCCAGAGCAGACGATTTAGCAAACTTAAGCCCGTATAACCCGGTAGTCCGTGAAATCACGAAGGATTTCAAACCAACTTCCATTCCAGCCAAGATCGTAATAAGTTTAGCGGTCACCATCACATATTACATAAAAGTTCGCAATCTCAGATACATCAGAGTTAAACATAGTTATTACAAAACTAGTTCGAATAAAAGTAGCGGAAGCCATTTGTTCAAACCACACACACACACTCACGCGGAGTTCAAATATAGTGCCAACGAATGATCATCTCCAACAAAAGCATTAGACGAGACGTAAGGAATGACCATGCCCATGGTCCTAAGCATCACCCATCGCAGGATAAAGGCAGTTGATACAGTAGCCGTAATACATCTGCCCATCTGCAACAAGTGGGAATAAAACCCTGAGTACGAGAAGGTACTCAGCTAGACTTACCCGACATAACCGAAAATAAATGACATCAAGGATTATGAAGGGCTTTATAGTAGGGTAGCTGACTCATTTGCAAAAAAGCAATTTTAGCATTTCAAGAACCTTTCTAAAAGCATTATTGTCAAGTTATTATTATTAACCTGTCGACTAGATTTGCACCTATACTAGAGTAAACATGTGATTAAGCAGATAATGATAACCAATGATCATTAAACAACTTCCATACTGTCATATTCATTTTAACTATCCAAGTGTTCCATAAACATTTACTACGATGAAGTCACTCAAGTCAAGTGCTCACTATCCAGGAGCAATGGCGATTCGAATCGATTCCTAACTAGCTGGTGATTTATTCCTTACACAAACCTCACTCACCCGCTAAAGTGAGATATTGATCACCGAGTCAACTTTTTCGTATCTCGAGTTTGCGGGAACCACATGTACCGGGGCCGACCGATCGCACTTTGGTCTTATCATCCCGCCCTCGTGTCCTACCACACCTGCCCACAGACAAAGGCGCTATGGGCAATCTACTCGGCCCGAAAAATCTCCCGCTTCATGCGGTCGGAAGGTACTTTATCCGGCCCGCTAAATGTAAGGCATGCGTTCAACATGACTCGAGGCCCAACAACGGTCGGTCCTTAATCGACACGATCGAAACACTACAGTCCAAAACTCGCAAGTCTCCGTCCGGTCTCAACTTCATTTAACACTTAGTTATACCATGACTTCATAGTCATCCAAGCGAGATCCGGTAACCACTTATAGCTCGCAGTGTGGCAGAAATCACCCGACTTCTACCGGTCTAAGCCAAACTAAGCATTGACTCGATCATGCGGATACCAGGTAACAAGGATATAGTATAACAAAGGTAAACAAGGTATAATGCAGCAACGGTTGCAAACAACTCCTGAACGTAATGCATCAATTAAAGTAAAGCATTTAATTAAATCATTGCAAACCGGGAGAAAAATGCTCCGGGGCTTGCCTCTCTCGAAGGAGCTCGGACGGTGATCGGGGCACTCCGGAAGTTCCTCAACGTCCTCCTCGTCGGCTTCTGGCACTTCCTGCGGCTGCACCTCGAACTACTCCTCGGGCTCCTCGGATATGACGACTGGGTTCTCGGTTTGCGATCCTGTATGATGCAATGTGCGTAAGTGCTTATGCAAACGGTGCATCGAATGAGATGAATGCAATGGATATGTTTAAATGCAAGGTAGTCAACATCATCCAAGAAAATATACTACAAGCACATGTCATCTACTGCATTCTCTTCTACTACTAATATGTTAAGTCAACATATTTTATTAAATGCTTCAAAGATACACCAAAGCTTTACTAATTTCTTAAATCCCACAAAAAGCAACACTTAATTAAAACCTAATTAATAATAGGTTTGAATAGCAACCTCTATTTTTCTTGCTTAGAAAAATATTAGAAAATTACTACAGCATAGTACTACCCTAAGTAGTTTACTAACAGATTTTTATGATATTTGAATGAGTGGATTAGCCTACACAAAAATAACAAGCTATGGCATGATTTTGTACATGAAAATACTTTGTATGGTGAAAAGTGTCAAACAACAGAGTTAGTATTTTTCCTATGTTCTTCATAGCATACAATGACTGTACAAAAATTATCACATGCATGTTTTATACAAGGTTTGCTCTCTAGCAAAAATAACAAAAATCAGCTATTAAAGGTGCTTGAACTACACCTCAAAATTTTCCCACAGCACATGCATGAAACATATTTTTTCTAGGAAATACATGACATAAGAAGATTAACAAACTTGGAATCATATTTTTCTGAAGCCTATAGATTTTTCTACAAATTTTTTAAGTTATCAGCAATATTCAGGATTAAATAAAATTCTACAGCAAAGTATCTCAAAAATGACATGCACAATTTTTCCCAAGTAGATCTGATGATAAGGAACCTAGACAAATTTATTTCAATAGATTTGGAGCAACTTTGAGTACCCAAATTTTTTTCAAACCATTTCAAATTTCAAATAATAAAGAATAAATGAAAAACAATTCATTTAAACGATCATCACCCACCCATTGAAATCACCGCCCACGGCGTTTTTGCCCGCTGCCGAGAGCGCAAGGGAGGGGAAGATGGCCCAAAGAGTCGTCACCATCGCCGCTCGCTTTGGCCGCCCGGCCGGGTCGGTGAGGCAGAGTGCCTCGCGGCAGCTTATACCGGGCGCTGGCGATGCTGGACAGCCACGAGGCCAATGCGGCCATCTCCGGCCACGGCAGGGCGAGCTGGCGAGCGCACGTGATGCGCTAGAAGAAGGCGAAAAGCGGTAGGGTAGCTAAGCGGGCCGGAGAAGAGAAGAAGTCGACTTCCATGGCGGCCGAAAGCACAATGCGCGGCCATGGCCGTCGATGGCGGCTTCGGGAGGCTCAACTGAGCTCGGAAGGCGCAAGCGTGAGCGTGACTTGAAGGAGGGCGAGGCGGAGCTGCGGGCGCGCGATTTCCGGCCGAGGTGGAGGAGCCGCGGCGAATTGCGCCGGCGGGTGCGTGGGCGCGGCGAGGGGCAGAGCTTGGGGCTCTCGGCTCTGGAGGAGAGGGAAGCGCAAGCGGGCGGAGTGAGCGAGCGCACCGGCTGCAGCGATTGAAGGCGGGCGCGGTATGCGGGCGCAGTCGTGGTCGCTGCCTTGGCGGCGGCGACGCCGACGCATGGTCGCCACGCTGGCGAGAGCGTCTGACAGCTGTCGGGCGTGGCGCAGCAATGGCGCGGGCGCATGTGCGGGAGAAGAGAGCCAACATGGCGTTGGGCTTGCTTGGCCTTTGCCGGCTTTTCAAAAGCGGGCCAAAAGCGAGGCGGCGGCCCGCGAAGGAGAAAAATCCTTTTTCCAAATATATTTTCAAGGAATTTTTAAATGCCATCTTTCAAATATTATTTTGAACAAGAAAATGACCTCTTTTGAAAATGTACCAAAAATGAAAGTTGCTTAGAATTTAATTCTCTACAACTTTGCTTTTAGGACCACAGCTAAATTCTTTCTAGATTTTGAATTGTAAGATCAAAGTCCACGTTTAGCTCAAAACCCTAATTTTGGGAATTTATTTTTGAAGCCAAATTTTGAATTAATTTGAATGCAAACATTGCTCCAAAAATTGAACTAAACATTGCTAGATGATTTACAATAGTAGCCAAACATGTTTTACTAACCTAGCAAGAAAAATTCAGGGCAAAACAATTCTTAAACAAGTGTATGCAACATTCAGGTTTCACGCATGTTTCAGATGTTTCAAAGCAATGTTTCAATTGTTATTCACATGATTAAGCATGTATGATTTGGATGCTTGATGATGCATGATATGCGTGATTTGCAGTGCCTAAATGTAGGCATAACACCGGGGTGTTACAGCCCTCCCCCCTTATAAAAATCTTGTCCCGAGATTTGGGTTACGAACCATTTGTTATAAAAATCTTCATAAGCTTTTTGTAGATACTCTCCTGTTTCCCAAGTTGCATCTCCCTCATCATGATGATCCCACTGTATCTTGTATGTTTTCACCATACTATTCTGAGTAGCACGTTCCTTCGTGTCTAACACCCGGACTGGCTGTTCACGATACACCAAATCTGATTTGAGTTGAATACCTCGAGGTTCTATTCTTTCCTCCGGAACACGCAAACATTTCTTGAGATGTGACACATGGAAAACTAGGAAAACGGTACTCATTGTCTCAGGTAACTCTAACTTGTAGGCTACCGGACCTCTTTGTTCAAGATCTTGTATGGTCCTACGAATCTCGCGGGAAGCTTTCTTCGGATTCCAAACCTTTTCTTCTTCATTGGCGTGACTTTCAGATAAACATAGTCACCAACTTCAAACGCAAGGGGTCTCCTTCTTTTGTCTGCATAGCTTTTCTGACGTGATTGGGTAGCTTTCATATTCTGCTGAATAATATGAACTTTCTTCTCGGCTTCTTCTACAAAGTCAATGCCATAATACCTTCTATCACCAGGCTCGACCCAATTTAATGGTGTTCTACATTTTCTGCCATATAAAGCTTCAAATAGGGCCATCTTGATGCTTTCTTGATAACTATTATTATAAGAAAACTCAGCTAACGGTAACCAGGACTCCCATGATCCCTTAGAAGACAATACACAGGCTCTTAACATATCCTCCAAAACAGCATTCACTCGTTCAGTCTGACCATCTGTCGGAGGATGATAAGCGGTACTACGAATCAAACTAGTTCCTAAGCCTTTGTGTAAATGTTCCCAAAAGTGAGCCATGAACTGTGAGCCTCTATCAGATACTATGGTCTTTGGTATACCATGTAGCCTCACAATTTCGACGATGTACTTCTCGGCATATTGAGGTGGTCGATATGTTGTTTTGACAGGTAGGAAATGAGCGGTCTTGGTAAGACGATCCACAATTACCCAAATCGAATCATGTCCTTTTTGAGTAGTGGGCAAACCCGTGATAAAATCCATACTTATATCGTCCCACTTCCAACTAGGGACTGATAAGGGCTGCAACATACCGGCAGGTTTCATGTGAATTGCTTTCACTCGACAACATGTGTCACATCTGACAACATATGCTATAATTTCTTTCTTCATTTTGGTCCACCAATAACGAGATCTTAGTTCTTGATACATCTTACTACTTCCGGGATGGATAGATAGCTTAGAAAGGTGAGCTTCATCCATGAGTTTATTCCTAAGCTCTCGATCCTTGGGAACCACAAGACGGTCGTCGAACCACAACACGCCCTGTTCATCCACTTTAAAGTGTTGAGACGGCTTTTGTTTTATTTTCTCTTTGATGTGAAATATCCCCTTGTCGGTTTTCTTCGCCTTCTATTATCTTACTCTCCAAAGAGCAACTAATCAATACTATGTAACACAAAGGATGCATTAGATCGAACCCATCTTCAAGTAATGGCTGCACATTCAAGTAATGTGACTTTCGCTCAAAGCATCTCGCCACTACATTGGCTTTTCCAGGATGATATTGCACATTCAAGTTGTAATCCTTGATCAATTCCAACCATCTCAAGCTGTCTCATGTTTAGCTCGGTTGGGTAAAGATGTACTTAAGACTCTTATGATCTCAGGAAAATGTTGCACACATTACCCGGTAGAGATAATGTCTCCAAATTTTTAGGGCGTGCACAACTGCAATGAGTTCAAGATCATGTGTTGGATAGTTGACCTCGTGCTTTCTCAATTGACGTGATGCATAAGCAATGACTCTCCTTTCTTGCATAAGAACACATCCTAATCCAGGTCTTGATGCGTCATAAAACACATCAAATGGTTTCTCGATATCCGGGTTGTGCTAGAACAGAGCAAGCGGTGGTCATGAGCTTCCGCAAAGTGTGGAAAGTCGCTTCACACTCCTCCTCTCCCACAAACTTGTGATCCTTCATAGGAGACTTGTCATCGGTTTGGCAATCTTCGAAAAGTCTGGTATAAAGCGACGGTAATAACCCGCTAGTTCTAAGAAACTTTTAATCTCAGGAACTGTGGTCGGTGCTTTCCAATTCATAACTTCTTGCACCTTACTTGGATCGACCAAACCCCATTCTCCGGCGCATGTGACCAAGGAAAGGAACTTCCTTCAACCAGAATTCACATTTGCTAAACTTAGCATACAGTTGATGATCCCTAAGTCTGGTCAAGACAGTTCTCAGATGCTCTTCATGATCTTTCTCATTCTCGGAGTACACCAGAATGTCATCGATGAACACTACCACAAACTTATCCAATTCTGGCATGAAAACTGTATTCATCAAAAACATAAAGTATGCGGGGAGCATTTGTCAAGCCAAAGGACATGACAAGATACTCATACAACCCGTGATCGGTGGAAAATGCGCTTTTCGGTATCCTGTGGCCTTATCTTGATCTCGATGATAACCGGATCTCAAATCTATTTTTGAGAACACCTTGGCCTTGGATAATTGGTCAAATGAACATCAATATGAGGCAAGGGATACTTATTCTTGATGGTCACGCGGCGAATGGCCTGTAATCTACGCACATTCTCAACGTGCCTCTTTTTTTTTTTCACAAACAAGGCGGGACATCCCCATTCGGACTTGCTTGGCCGAATAAACCCTTTTTTGACAAATTTTCTAACTGCTTTTTTCATTTCAAATTTAGTTCATCTAGAGGCATCCGATATGGTCTCCTTGAAATCGGAGCTGTTCCGGGACTAACTCAATTCCAAACTCAATCTCCCTATCCGGCGGAAGACCGTAGCTCATCCGGGAATACATCCGTAAATTCACACACTACCGGAATCGATGAATAGGAATGATCGCCAGTAGCACATGTAACACTTATAAGGTCTATTTTCCGAGGCAATGGTACTTGAAAGTACCCTCACCTGTGGGATCCTTAATGGTAAGTACTCACTTCCAAAGATCTATGATCGCTCCCCAATCCTTCATCCAATTCATCCCTATAATGACATCCAACACTAATCCAGTATAACTATCAAGTTCACTCGAACTTCCTGCTACCTAATTCAAGGTTACCCCTCGAACCATCCGGTTAGTCAAAACATCAGCCCTCGCTGAACTTATACGGTACCCATAACCCAATTACATGCATAGTTGTTCGTGTTTCACGTGCAAATGCTTGACTCATAAAAGAATGCGATGATCGATCCAAATCAAATAGAACAACCGCAGGTTTTCGCTGATGTGAAACTTACCAAAGTGGCGGGCGGGCTCTCCTCGTGAATTTCATCCACTATTGTACTATGCACTCTAGCATTATAAGTCTGCTGCTTCTTCTTGGGTGGGTACGGACAAAACCTCGAGAAATGGCTGGGTTGATCACAGTTATAGCAGGGTCCTCTCACTGTCTCCGTGAGATCCCACTCCCCTTTGAATCGCTTTGTACCGCAGCTTTGGTACGCTTTGTTAATTGTGTCTTGCCATCTTGTACGGCTTTTGAGGTCCACGGAAATTCGACTTCTCGGCCGAGGTGGCTTAACCTAGCGCCAGTGCCGATGGGCGATAAGGAGGACGACCTCCATAGGTGCTCTAGCTTGGGACGGACCACCTTCAAAGGCTCTCTTGCGTGTCTTGGCTGCAAGTGGTCTTTGGTGTTGTTATTCTTCTCTCCGCTTGAGACGATCAACCGATGAAGTCATTGAATCTGACGCGGTTGTTGGTACCAACATGCTTCATCATTTTTGGATTGAGACCCCTCTTAAAACTGGCTATTCTTTTAGCATCTGTGTCAACCATGTCGGGAGCATAGCGACACAAGTTGTTGAAGGCATGCAAGTATTGCGTCACGGTTTTGGTGCCCTGGTTCAATGCCAGAAACTCTCCCAACTTCATTTCGGTCAGCCCGGGTGGAATATAGACTCCACGGAAGGCCTCAGCAAACTCTCTCCAAGAAATCTAGGCATTTGGAGGGAAGGTGGTGCGATGGTGCTTCCACCACATTCTCGCCGGTCCCTGCAATTGAAGTGCAGCATACTCCATTTTCAGAACCTCAGTCATCCTCAACACACGGAATTTATCTTCCATCGTGTTGATCCATTCCTCAGCATCGAGTGGCTCTGTTGCTTCCTTGAATACTGGCGGCCTGGTGTCCATGAAATCCTTGAAGCTGCTATATTGGTTCACTCCCATGCCACCACCTTGATTGTTACCACGTTGAACGTTGTTGGCGATGGTTCGCAGAAAATCCTCCATGTTCTTTTGGGATAGTTCCGCATTGCGCTGACTCCCGAGCAGCTGTGCGAGGAACATTTCGGGGGTAAACGGGGGAGGAGGTGGCAAATGCGGTTCATGGGGAGGTTCATTGTTGTTGCCGTGGTTTTCACCACCACCACCAGTTCCCGCACCGTTAGCACCGGTCTCAGCGGCCTCATATGTGGTTCGACGAGTGTTTGTCATCTGCATATTTCAGCAACAAGTAAGGATTGAATGAAGCTATAATAATTGCGGGTGCGAAAAATTATGCCGTACTGAATTTACTGGAGAGAATAAATTCATACAATAAAACAGAGGCACAACAATCGCATCCCAATTAAAACAACAGCACTTAATCAAATTACTTCAACGGCAAACATCACGTCCATACAATCAAATTGCCAAAGATACATACATCGGACTTTTTATGCTCGGATATCGCATTCGAAAATCAAGTTCCAACCACATGTCAAGTCTCATACGCTCAAGCAACATACAATAGGTTACATGCCAACAAAAGAAAGGTCCTCGCGACAGACCTAGATACTAGCGCAAGGCAACTAGCCTACTCCCCGGGGCCATCGTCGGGATCGGAGACGCCACCATCGCCCCGGTGTGAAACTACAGTGCTCGTCCCCGGTTGTCGTCGTCGATGTCCATGCCATGCCGGCAAGGTCTGGTGGAGCATATGGGCCAACCCCATTGTAGAGCGCGTGAAACCTCCTGCGTCAAGTTTGTTGTATTCTTCTAGCTCATCGACCCTCTGCAGCAAAAAAGGTTTCTTGCGTTCCGTGCTTCATTCCTTTCCCAACCAACTGTCCTATCATGCGGTCTCGCATTGTTGTTGGCTTGAGTCAATGTATGCACTTTCGCCGATAGCTCTATCGCCTCTCTCAACCGCTTCGATCTCGGCGTAAGTTCATATCGCCCAACCGCTCTCCTGCAAGCTAGCTATAGCACGTGCTCGCCTCTTCTTCTCTTTTTCCCTTTTTGCTTATCCTCACTACGCAAGCCAGTCAAAGTCCAGTAGGTACTCTCGAGACCTTCATATGCTCTGATGGCGGCGAACATAGCACTCATTGCCTGGTTGTCGCTAGCCTGTCCTTCAGCTGGACCTCTGACCAATGCACTTCCCTGAGGCTGAACCCAAATGGCATCACGAGGATCATCCCTAGGAAAAGTACCAGCTAGAGCTGTTGCAAGCTCACTGGGAAATCTGCTCATAATGTCCCTCGATGACACGGAAGGTCGCTCCTCTGCACCCCTCACCGAGTGCGACCCTCAAACTCCAAATGCCAACCGTCCCAATCTGGAGCATCACCGAGAGCAGGAACCGTGATCTCCACCACTGCTAGTCCATCCTCTGCTAACTGGCTCTCATTCCAAGAGTACACCGGCTCTTGACCCTCTGGGTACCCCACATCATGGAGCACTCTCCAAAGCAAAGTTGGCATGCCAAACTCGCTCAAGAAGGTGTCCGTGGTGCGGTGCTCCCCTTAGGGCCAACGGACGTCGAGGTGCTCTTCCTCCTCCCAGACTTTACTGGCGGTCCGCTTTTGTCGCATCATCTGTAGCAAAAGTTCTCTTATTACCTCGGGGAAACATATTTTAGGTGATACAACTTTTATCAAAATGAGATAATCAATTTATAAGGAGAGGAATGCATGATATGAATGAAATGCACAAGTAACATGATGTATGTACGTGCCGTACGTTCTCACAAACTTAGGAAATAAATAATTTCTAACGACGAATTCGGTGGCATACAAACGATCTCTCAATACGTAGCTAATACGTTCTACACGATAGCGTTGTTATGTACCTGCAGAAGATTCATTTCAGCCCAATTCCCAATGAATGCATAAAAGCAGTAAAGTTTTATCTACACGCTCTACGAATCCCTCAGATACGTGTACACCGGTAGTAACTACTCAAACCATCGTCCTATTAACGGCATCGCCTCAGCAGCATTTGAAGACCCATACATGAGATACCTTTGTAAAACATGCGTAGAACATGTAATTACTCCAAAGATCATATAAGCATTCACCCTAGATCGGCGGTGTATCCGATCATGCTCTCACAACTCACACTTACCGAGGCGTAGAGGCAAATGATCCATTCATTACCACTCAAACAAGTGGCACTCATACAATAGCACGCCGTATGAGCGACGAAAGAGAAATATGATGCAAGAACCCCAGTCAGTACTTAATTAAGCCACCTAAAGTCCTTAACTGTGCATAAAGGATATGATCACTGGCACACTTTATATTTTTAAAATCACATTTTCCAAATGCCTTTTTGTTTTAAATACACTTGTGAACAAAGAACACGCTAAACCATGCTCGATACCACCGTATCAGAATCCCACCAATTATACGAAATTAAGTAAGAAAATCATCCCATGAGAAGCGCATTTATTTAGCAAACTTAAGCCCAGATAACCCGGTAGTCCGTGAAATCACGAAGGATTTCAAACCAACTTCCATTCCAGCCAAAATCGTAATAAGTTTAGCGGTCACCATCACATATTACATAAAAGTTCGCAATCTCAGATACATCAGAGTTAAACATAGTTATTACAAAACTAGTTCAAATAAAAGTAGCGGAAGCCATTTGTTCAAACCACACACACACTCACGCGGAGTTCAAATATAGTGCCAGCGAATGATCATCTCCAACAAAAGCATTAGACGAGACGTAAGGAATGACCATGCCCATGGTCCTAAGCATCACCCATCGCAGGATAAAGGCAGTTGATACAGTAGCCGTAATACATCTGCCCATCTGCAACAAGTGGGAATAAAACCCTGAGTACGAGAAGGTACTCAGCTAGACTTACCCGACATAACCGAAAATAAATGACACCAAGGATTATGAAGGGCTTTATAGTAGGGTAGCTGACTCATTTGCAAAAAAAGCAATTTTAGCATTTCAAGAACCTTTCTAAAAGCATTATTGTCAAGTTATTATTATTAACCTGTCGACTAGATTTGCACCTATACTAGAGTAAACATGTGATTAAGCAGATAATGATAACCAATGATCATTAAACAACTTCCATACTGTCATATTCATTTTAACTATCCAAGTGTTCCATAAACATTTACTACGATGAAGTCACTCAAGTCAAGTGCTCACTATCCAGGAGCGATGGCGATTAGAATCGATTCCTAACCAGCTGGTGATTTATTCCTTACACAAACCTCACTCACCCGCTAAAGTGAGATATTGATCACCGAGTCAACTTTTCAGGTATCTCGAGTTTGCCAGGAACCACATGTACCCGGGGGCCGACCGACTACACTTTGGTCTTATCATTCCGCCCCCGTGTCCTACCACACCTGCTCCGGCACAGTGCGCTGCGGGCAATCTACTCGCCCCGAAAAATCTCCCAGCTTCGTGGTCGGAAGGTACTTTATCCGACCAGCTAAATGTAAGGCATGCGTTCAACATGACTCGAGGCCCAACAACGGTCGGTCCTTAATCGACATAGACGGAAACACTACAGTCCAAAACTCTGCAAGTCTCCGTCCGGTCTCAACTTCATTTAACACTTAGTTATACCATGACTTCATAGTCATCCAAGCAGATCCATGTAACCACCTATAGCTCGCAGGTGACAGGAAATCACCCGACTTCTACCGGTCTAAGCCAGCTAAGCATTGACTCGACTGCGGATACCAGGGTAACAAGGATATAGTATAACAAAGGTAAACAAGGTATAATGCAGCAACGGTTGCAAACAACTCCTGAACGTAATGCATCAATTAAAGTAAAGCATTTAATTAAATCATTGCAAACCGGGAGAAAAATGCTCCGGGGCTTGCCTCTCTCGAAGGAGCTCGGACGGTGATCGGGGCACTCTGAAAGTTCCTCAACGTCCTCCTCGTCGGCTTCTGGCACTTCCTGCGGCTGCACCTCAAACTGCTCCTCGGGCTCCTCGGGTATGACAACTGGGTTCTCAGTTTGCGATCCTGTATGATGCAATGTGCGTAAGTGCTTATGCAAACGGTGCATCGAATGAGATGAATGCAATGGATATGTTTAAATGCAAGGTAGTCAACATCATCCAAGAAAATATACTACAAGCACATGTCATCTACTGCATTCTCTTCTACTACTAATATGTTAAGTCAACATATTTTATTAAATGCTTCAAAGATACACCAAAGCTTTACTAATTTCTTAAATCCCACAAAAAGCAACACTTAATTAAAACCTAATTAATAATAGGTTTGAATAGCAACCTCTATTTTTCTTGCTTATAAAAAACTTAGAAAATTACTACAGCATAGTACTACCCTAAGTAGTTTACTAACAGATTTTTATGATATTTGAATGAGTGGATTAGCCTACACAAAAATAACAAGCTATGGCATGATTTTGTACATGAAAATACTTTGTATGGTGAAAAGTGTCAAACAACAGAGTTAGTATTTTTCCTATGTTCTTCATAGCATACAATGACTGTACAAAAATTATCACATGCATGTTTTATACAAGGTTTGCTCTCTAGCAAAAATAACAAAAATCAGCTATTAAAGGTGCTTGAACTACACCTCAAAATTTTCCCACAGCACATGCATGAAACATATTTTTCCTAGGAAATACATGACATAAGAAGATTAACAAACTTGGAATCATATTTTTCTGAAGCCTATAGATTTTTCTACATATTTTTCAAGTTATTAGCAATATTCAGGATTAAATAAAATTCTACAGCAAAGTATCTCAAAAATGACATGCACAATTTTTCCCAAGTAGATCTGATGATAAGGAACCTAGACAAATTTATTTCAATAGATTTGGAGCAACTTTGAGTACCCAAACATTTTTCAAACCATTTCAAATTTCAAATAATAAAGAATAAATGAAAAACAATTCATTTAAACGATCTTTGGCCAGCCCATTGAAATCAGCTGCCCACGGTTGCCGCCTGCCGCTGCCCGAGCGCAAGGGAGGGGAAGACGGCCCAAGAGGGCGTCGACCATCGCCGCTTCGGCTTCGGTCGGCTGGCTGGTCGAGGCAGTGTGCCTCGCCGTGCTTACTGTTGGCCATGCTGGGCATGGCGCTGCGGCTTCGGCCACGAGGCCGGCGGCCATCTCCGGCTACGGCAAGGCGAGCTAGCGAGCGCATGTGATGCGCTAGAAGAAGGCGAAAAGCGGTAGGGTAGCTAGGCGGGCCGGAGAAGAGAAGGAAGTCGACTTCCATGGCGGCCGAAAACACAATGCGCCATGGCCGCTTGTGGCGGCTTCGGGAGGCTCAACTCGAGCTTCGGAAGGCGGCGCGTAAGCGCGAGCGTGACTTGAAGGAGGGCGAGGCGGAGCTGCGAGCCTGATTTCCGGCCGAGGTGGAGGAGCCGCATGACGAATTGCGCCGGCCGGTGCGTGGCCGCGGCGCGGCGAGCTTGGGGCTCTCGGCTCTGAGGAGAGAGGGAAGGCGGCAAAGTGGAGTGAGCGAGCGACCGCACCGCCGCTGCAGCGATTGAAGGCGGGCGCGTGGGCATGGGCGCAGGTCGTGGTCTGGCCAGCATGGGGCGCACGCCGACGCATGGTCGCCACGCGGTGAGAGCGCCTGACGCTGATCGGGCGTGATACAAGGCGACGGCGCAGCTGGCTGGAGAAGGAGGCATACAGCTAGGCTAGCCGAGGCGAGGTGGGCTGTGGCGCGCGAGGGCTTTTTGGGCTACTGGGCAAGGCTTCGCAAAGCGCGCGGCGAGGCGGCGGCCCATGAAGAAGAAAAAATCCTTTTTCCAAATATATTTTCAAGGAATTTTAAATGCCATCTTTCAAATATTATTTTGAACAAGAAAATGACCTCTTTTGAAAATGTACCAAAAATGAAAGTTGCTTAGAATTTAATTCTCTACAACTTTGCTTTTAGGACCACAATGCAAATTCTTTCTAGATTTTGAATTGTAAGATCAAAGTCCACGTTTAGCTCAAAACCCTAATTTTGGGAATTTATTTTTGAAGCCAAATTTTGAATTAATTTGAATACAAACATTGCTCCAAAAATTGAACTAAACATTGCTAGATGATTTACAATAGTAGCCAAACTTGTTTTACTAACCTAGCAAGAAAAATTCAGGCAAAACAATTCTTAAACAGTGTATGCAACATTCGTGTTTCATGCATGTTTCAGATGTTTCAAAGCAATGTTTCAATTGTTATTCACATGATTAAGCATGTATGATTTGGATGCTTGATGATGCATGATATGCGTGATTTGCAGTGCCTAAATGTAGGCATAACACCGAGGTGTTACATTGGTCTAGGAGACGGGGCGCCCCTGGCGCTGGAAGGACATGCGCCGGCGGCCGAGGTCCCAAACAATGGGCCCCAACTCGCCGAGCCACCAGGTGCCGAGGATGACGTCGTGCCGGCCAAAGGCATGATGACGAGAGGTCGGCCGAAACGACTCGCCAATAATGAATGAGCGGCGCGTCATGGATGACGCTTACAGATATGACCCGCTCGCCATTGGCGACCAAGGCTGTGAGGCGGGGGCGTTGGCGGAGGGGTAGACCAGAGAGCCACGCCGCCTCCTCTGAGATGAAGTTGTGCGTGCTGCCAGAGTCGAGGAGGGCGACGAGGGACGCAGCGCCGAGTGCCACGGCGAGCTGCATGGTGCCCGCCATGGGAACCCCAACCACGGCCTGCAGGGAAAACAGGGTGCCTCGGCGTTGTGCTCCGCGTCTCCAGCGGCGTCCTCGAGCTCCACGCCTTCAAGGAAGAAGATGCGCCGGCAAAACCTGTTATGGCCACGGGTATATTTTTCATTGCAATTAAAACAGAGACCCAGACGGCGCCGTTCTGCCATCTCATCCAGGGTGAGGAGCCTCTGGTTGCCCTCGCCGCGACCCTGCTGGGCGGCCACTGGAGGGGTAGGGAGCGCCAGCGGCTGCTGGGGCGCCTGGAGCGCTGGCCAGGGCACGAGAGCGGGAAGGAGGCCGCGCGGGGGCGCCCGAGGGGGAGGCTGCACCGGGCGGTCGATCTCCATCAACTCCACTTGGCGCGCCACGCTCATGGCGGCCACGAGCGTCTCCGGGTTGTGGATGCGGACGGCGTGGCTGAGCAGCGGTAGGAGTCCACCGGTGAAGAGCTGGACGCGCTGAGCCTCATCAAGACGACCCGCGCGAGGCAGGAAGGCCTGGAAGCGATTGGAGTTCTCCTCCACGGTCCCTGTACGCTGGCACTCGGCGAGCTCGAACAACGGAGCCGAGCGGAGGGGAGGCCCGAACCGCAAGTGCAGGAGCTCCTTGAATCGCCCCCACGGCGGCATGCCCTCGTCCTCCTGGAGTTGGAGGTACCAGAGTTGCGCGACGTCCTCCAAATTGTACGAGGCCATCCACACGTGCTCCTCCGCCATGGTGCGCTGTTGGTGAAAATAGGATTCACACTTGTTGATGAAGAGCATCGGATCGGTCTTGCCGTCGTAGCGGGGAAAATCCAATTTTTGGAATTTGGGGGGGGGCGATCCAGATCGCGCGGCCCCTCCGGGCGGCCGCCAGCGCCGCTGTCCGACGACGAGGCCGACTTCTCCTTCATAGCCGCCATGTCGGCCTTCATGGTTGTCATCTCCGTGGTGATGGATTTCAACATCTCCATCACATCGGCGATGGTGGGATCGCTCATGGCTGCTGGCTGCGGCGCGGAAGTGGTGGAGGACTACGACGATGGTGGAGGGCTAGGGTGGTGGGCGGCAGCTGTGGAAGAATGGGTGGAGCGGGTGGGAGAGGACCAATGTGACCGTGATACCAGGTTGTCAAGGGCGTCGAACCCCCGACTGGCCGGACCGCGGCTACGCAGTTCGTAGCCGGCGGCCGTCTTCTCCGGTGAGGTTATCCCCCTCAACCGTAGGCTTAACAGAGAGAGAGATTAGGGATATAATTCTTCCTTTGCTGATTGTCAAGCGATTACAAGCATATATGGACAATGGCCCAACCGAAATGGAGAAGGCTCTCCCTGATTCTAGGAATTTCCAAAACAACTTACTAATCTAAGTTTCTATCTTTAGCCACTAGAGGCTAACCCATGCAGCGCCTGCCCAGCGCGCTCAACGCGCTCAGCCGCGCGGCGCACGTCGCGGGCGCGTCCGCGCCTGACATATGTGCGTCTGCACATGACAGCTATTCACATGCCTGAACATTGATTGCTTCTGCTGGGTTTCAACTCTAGCCTACCCCAACTTGTTTGGGACTTAAAGGCTTTGTTGTTGTTGTTGTTGTTGTTGTTGTAGGGCTTTGCCAGATCTATGTGTTTCACAATTGCTATGTTTCAAAGGTATCTGTGTTATCTGACTGACTATTCTTGTTCAGACTGATGCTGCCTAATAGAGGGCATTAGCTATGGATGATGCAGATAATGTAAGCATACATCCTTCTGTGCTATCCCTCTCATTCTTTTACTCATGGGCAGTGACATTCTTGATATCCATTTCAGAGGAGGATCTTATCTGAAAACCCAGCCTTACAAACGGAACATGAGAAAGAAGATTTTGCACCAAAGTTGATAAGAGGGATATAATAGGACATGTTGGAAATCTACCATGGGATATAACAGTACATATGTTGTAAGTCTACCATGGATATAATAGCTGATGATATGAAAAAGCTCTTTTCTGATTGCAAAATTTTTGTCCATCCGATCTGGAACTGACAAGGAGACAGATGATTCAAAAGGTCATGTGGATATTGAGTTTTCTGATGGCACATCTCTTGATGTTCTCTTATATGGAGATTTGGCATCTTGTCCATTGTATAGAAGAGTCCTTTCCAGTAGAATTACTTGTTTGCATTTTTGCAGTGGTAAATTTGTTGGAGAAAGCTGTTGAACAGATTCAGGCTGTCGTAGCAGTTGTGCAGCAGACAAGCCCGACAGCTTGAATGTTTGTTTCAGCTGAAAATAGTATTTATCCAGAATAGAAGCAGTTATACGCTACGTTGCTACCCATACCAAAATCTAAATGTGCAATATCCATACCCTACCCAATTAGCACGCTGCATGGGTATGGATTTGGGCGTGGTTCTGGATGTCCAGCGGCCGCTAACTGAGACTGCTGCTACTACTGAAGAAACAAACTGGGACCTGTCACTTGTGTACAGTCTGCTGCTGTGAACTCTTTCAAGCAAATCAGCCCCCGCCCCGTACGCCGCCCCCCAACCCAGATCCGCCGCCGCCGGCCGCAGCCCCATGTCGCCGTGTGCCTCCATGCGCTCCCCACCCCGCGGTCGTCCTCCTCATCCCACTCGCAAGCCTGACGGTGGCCCCCTGCCACAGATCGAGACCATCCCCCACCGCTTCCCACCCCGTGCGTCACCTTCCCGCCGCCCAATCCCCGAATCGATCGCCGTGGGGCCGTGTTTCCGGCTCCGCACGCCCGCTGCTGCGCCCGCCGCCGCTCACGGCGCGGCCCCTGTTGCCATCTCGGTCGCCGTGGGGCCGGAGCTCCGCCTCGACGCAACCAGTGCTACTCCCGCTGCTGCTGCCGTCGGGGCCGTCAAGTCAGGAGGCACGTCAGGCAAGCGCGTCAAGTTCGCCTCCCCCCTCTGCAACCTCCCAGTGAGAAACTACTACTCCAACGCCGCTGTGCCAACTAAATCGTGCCTGAGATCCGCTACTATGAGGTGTGCCGCTAGTGCTCGTTCCGCCAGGCATTCAACTCCCCACCTCCAGTCCGCAGCACCCGGTTGTGATGGAGATTTCCCTTCCCGAGGGGGATGGCTCAGGGCTGTCACCGGGGCGTGGCAGCTGGCCGATGGGGCGCATTCACGCGCGTGCCTCGCGTCAGAAGATGAAGACGGATGGTCAATGGTGCGCCCGAGACACTGGTGGCGTCTCCCGGAGTTCAAAAGCACGCCGCATTCAACTCCCTCAACCACCCAGGTCAAATCGCCGCGCCACCACCACAGCGATGAACTGCAGCGATGCATGAGAGGTAAATGCTTCCGTTGTCTCTCCCCTGGCCACACTGTGGTGGACTACAGGGACCCGGTGCGGTGTTTCTCTTGTGGCCGCTAGGGGCATAAAAGCTTTGTGTGCAGAAGCAGACCTTCTTCCCCCAAGCAACAAGCTCCCACGCCAAAGACTACTCCACCACCACTGAACGACACCAACTTCCCTCCTCTGGGTACGTCAGCGATGGCCAGGCCAGGAGACCCCACTGTCCGTCCTCTAGACACCTGCGCCGTGGCCTTCTCCATCGACAACATGGGCCAAGAGCTCGACCGTCTCTCCATGCATGGCATGGTAGCCTGGCTGGGGGGGAACCGACCGGTGGTGGAACCGAACGTCATCAAGAGGGCCATCTGCCACCAGTTTCTGGTTCGTCTGGAGGATGTCACCGTCGTCAGGCACGCCCCTGAAGACTTCTTCATCGACTTCAAGCACCGGCACCACCGCGATGAGGCTGTGGCACAGGGGACCTTCCCCTATCGCAACCTCGACATCCACACAAGGCCGTGGCAGCTGGTCACGCACGGCAACATCTACGACCTCAAGTACCGCGTTCGCCTGTGCCTAGAGGGCATTCCCCTTCACGCCTGGAACGAGAGCATCGCCAAGAGGGCTATCGCCAGAGCCTGCGACCTGGACTACGTCGAGAAGGCTTCGCTGGACCGCGCCGACACTAGGGCACTCTGTGTCTGGGCCTGGACGCACAACCCATCCGACATTCCAAAGGTAACCTGGCTGACCTTGTCGTGCAGGAAGGCAGAGTTCCACAGTTTGCAGCCAGCTCGCGGACACCGGGGACTTACCTTCAGGGTGCTGGTGCACCTTGACCTGGTGGAGGACCCCTGGGTAGAGATGGACATGCTGCTGCTCCCCGCGTATACACGTGGGATTACGGGGTCATTGATGGGGAAAGGACGCCGCGTGACCGCCATGACCCTCCGCCTGCTGACATCCACGTCGACCATCGCGACGACGACGACAACGACCGTCGTGGACGCCGGGAGCGCTAGGGCGACAACTGGTATTCGTGTCTCGCCCGCAGCCTTTCGCGGGCACCCAAGGACCGCGAGCGAGAGCATTCAGAGTCCAGGCACGGTGGCCGTCGACACCGAAGCCTCGAACATGGGGGTCGTCGTCGCCCACTGGACGACGTCACTACTGGCCAAGGCACCCGCTATCTGCCCCAAGCGACGCTGCTGGCCATGGTGCAAACACGACGGCTCGGCAGCTGCTCGTGAAGCCCGCTGATCCTAGCCGCCCGGGGATGTACAGTGCAGAACCAGGGGTCACAGTAGGGAACGGATACCCCACCGGAGGCTGCACAGGCACACGCGTTCAGAGCCAAGGACGACAATGATGCGCTCAAAGTCCCCGTCACCACGCCTGCGCTGCAAGTCGCTCGACTTCAGCGGTGGCAACGGCAACAACCATCACCCATTACCAAGCCCCCCCAAGGTTCGTGCTAACCAGTGTCAGTTCGATGATCAGCCTTTCATTCCTTCGCTCTCAACTTCTCCAACCTGAAAGCCAAACACCCCACCTGATGTCGCAGTGCTGAGCAAGGCCGCACCACTGAGCAACTACTCTTCGGAGCCACTGACGACCGCCGTGACTCTTTCTTGCCTGAATGAACTACAGGTTCCCCCCGTCAGCGACCACGACAACGCGACACAGCAGCGATCACACCTCGCTGCTTAAAGCTGCTTCCGCACGGGACGAGTCTACTCCAGGCGGCCGTGTGTCCCCCCCACACACCGGAAGTAGGCACAACCAGCAGGAAGCACCCAGGTGCTGCGGTTCCACCCTAGCCTTGTCTACTCCAAACGTTGCGCCCTCTAAACACCCACCAACTGCTCGCGCCGTCGACGCATGGAAGATGGCCTCTAGCAACAGCAACCGGGCCAGACCAGCGTCGGTCACTTGAGCACTCCGGAGGTACACGACGCTGGCCAGAGCACGCCTATCACTGCAGCGGCGGTGTCGCAATTCCTAGAGGGGATATCACAACCTTTGCCTCAACCCATCTTGCAGGGTCCAGTGCGCCAGCCCAGCCCGCCACAGCGACGCAAGAGGCCCCCGGTCCCGGCACGCAGTAGCGTGCGCATCGCGGCCATGAACTGGCCAAGGGGTGACACTCAGGCGAAGGCCAGGAAAGTGCTTATGAAAAGGCTTGGCATCCTCGACGTCGAAGGTCTCAGCCATGACGAGGCGCTGTTGTGCTACTTCAACCTGTTCAAGGGACCACTCACCGACAACGCTGTGAAGGCGTTGACGGCGTTGTGTGGCCTCAACGCGGCGGCAGCATTGCCCACTACGCACGCCTAGATAGCTGTTGTAGCACATGGGCAGATCATTGTACTATGTTAGTGATCGATCACCGCTCCGGGAGCTCCAGGAGTTCCACATCTTTTGTGAGTGTCCAGCCATGGTGCTTGGGCGGGGCGACAGCCAGAGGCCTACAGTCGCCTCCCCACCACACTACATGGACCCTTCATCTCATAGTTAGCTGTAGCGTCAACTCTGTGAGCAACAAACTCTTGCTTTGTATCGCGCCGATAGCCAACGACTTTTAGATGTATCGGCGACTCCAATTTGCAGTTTTCATGACCTCATGCCTCCGTGTGATTATCTTACTGCTTATTGCCGGTACCACTGCCCTAGAGGGTTTCCTGCTTGCCTCCCTCCGCATGTTAATCTTAAATAGGGGCCCATTGGTTTCCTTATGGCACAGTTAAATTGTCAGATACTTAACTGGAACGTCAGGGGCTTGAATGATGGAGCCAAGCAAGACTCGATGAGCGAGTTAGTTAGAACCACTGGTGCCACCATCGTATGTCTACAAGAAACAAAGATGCAAGTTATGGATCATAATGTGGTATGCCAAATAGTCGGAGCGAAATTTGTGAACTCCTATACTGTGCTACCGGCGGAACAGACTCGAGGAGGCGTCTTCCTTGCAGTGAATGAAGACTTCTTTGACCTCTCCGACATTGTACTTACCTCGAACGCTATAACCGCGCAGATCAACATGAGGGCCGATGGAACAGGGTGGCAAATTACAGTGGTATATGGCCCGTAGGGGGAGCCGGCCAAACTTCAATTCCTCCAAGAATTGAAGAACATTCCCCCGCCGGTCCATAATAGATGGCTCATCCTAGGAGATTTTAATCTCATCTACCTGGCGAAAGACAAGAACAACTCCAATCTAAACCGGCGCCTCATGGGGGCATTTAGAGCGACGATCGATCATTTGATGCTCAAAGAAATCAAGCTGAATGGACGTCGCTTCACTTGGAGCAATCAATAGGACAACCCGACGCTCACTACAATTGACAGACTACTATGTACCCCCAAGTGGGAGCTATTCTTCCCCGTGTGTTTCTTACACTCCCTCCCATCGCTCATGTCGGACCATACCCCACTGCTACTCCAGGGAGAGCTTGACCACCATCAGAGCATGTCCTTCCGCTTCGAAAATTACTGGACTAAGATGAAAGGCTTTCAAGATCTTGTCCATAACACTTGGAATAGGCCGGCCGCCTCTGCTCTTCCTATGAAACGCTTGCATATCAAAATAGCGCGGGTGGCAAAAGCGATCAAGCGTTGGAACAAAGACAAGATAGGGGACATGAGGATGCAGCTCGCCATAGTGAAAGAAGTAGTGTTACAATTAGAGGAGGCCCAAGAGCATAGGTTGCTCACTGCCATGGAGCTTCACCTATGTCGCCACCTCAAAACCCGTAGCACTGGGCTCACAGCCATTGAAAAATCAAGAATCAGACAGAGATCGAGACTAACATACATTCGGTGTGGAGATGCTAACACAAAAAAATTCCATAGTAGAGCCAATGCACGATGGAGAAAGAATTACATACATTGTCTACATACGGATGGGGGGATCGCGGTGGCTCATCAAGAGAAAGAAAAGGTGATACAAGATTATTTTAGAAACCACATTGGCTCCGTGGCTCCGAGAGCTTCCATAATCAATTGGCAAGCCCTTGGCTACAACCAACATGATCTCTCCGATCTGGAGGCGCCTTTCTCCCAGGACGAGATAAAAAACACTATATATTCCATGCCCTCCGACAAAGCGCCAGGACCGGATGGCTTCATGGGTGCCTTCTTCAAAGCTTGTTGAGAAATCATTAAAGATGATGTTATGGCAGCCATGAACAGCCTATTCACATTGAATGCCCAGGGCTTCGAATGGCTAAACTTGGCTTCCATTATCCTTATACCCAAAAAAGTGGATGCAACAAGAGTTACTGACTTTAGACCCATCAGCCTAGTCCATGCCATTGCAAAGATCTTCTATAAAGTGTTAGCTAACAGACTTGCCCCTCGATTGAACTCCCTCGTCTCCAACTGTCAGAGCGCATTTATAAAAAAGAGAAGCATCCATGATAATTTTCTTTACGTCTAGGGCGCGGTAAAAAGACTACACAAGCAGAAGATACTGGCTTTGTTCATGAAATTAGACATCCACAAGGCCTTTGATACGGTACATTGGGGGTACTTGCTTGAGGTTTTACAGGCTTTGGGCTTCGGACAACGTTGGCGTGAATGGATCTCTATCCTCCTACGTACATCCACCTCGACACCCTTGCTAAATGGGCGACAGGGGGCCACTTTTAGCCATGCCAGAGGCGTCCGCCAGGGAGATCCGCTTTCACCCATGCTATTCATCCTAGCTATGGACCCGCTTCAACGGTTACTTGACCGAGCAACCCAACATGGGATACTCACCCCCTTACCAATCACGGCGGCAAAATGGAGAACCTCGATGTATGCAGATGATGCGGCCATTTTCATCAGCCCCACAAAAGACGATGTAGAAGTCGTCAAAATCATCCTGTAGGCGTTTGGCACATTCTCATGACTCCATATTAATCTACAAAAGAGCTCAGTGCATCCGATCGGTTGTGCAAACATCGACCTAGACCAAGTCCTGTCACCTTTCACCGGTACTAGAGGGGGCTTCCCGTGCAAATATTTGGGGCTACAACTCCACATCAGATCACTGCAAAAGATCCATGTGCAACCTCTTATAGACCGTATTGGGCACAGGCTACCCAAATGGAAAGGAAGATGGCTAAACAGAGCGGGACACCTCACTCTTGTTGCCTCTGTCCTCTCCTCCATGCCAACCTACCACCTGACAGTGTTTCCTCTGGCTGCTTGGGCTAAGAAAAAGATCAACAAAATCAGGAGGTCTTTCTTGTGGAAGGGGGAGGAGAATGCTAATGGCGGTCACTGCCTAGTTAATTGGTAAACAGTTACCAGACCTAAAGACCTGGGCGGTTTAGACGTCCCTGACCTTGAGAGGTTTGGGCGAGCCCTCCGGTTGCGATGGCTTTGGCAAGAGTGGGTGGACGACTCCAAGTCTTGGAGCGGCTCGGAACTTCCATGTTCTGATGATGATCGTCTCCTCTTCAACTCCTCAATCATTATATCTTTGGGGGACGGTGCAAAGACTAAGTTTTGGCACCACAGTTGGTTTGATGGACAAGCTCCTAGGTACCTAGCCCTGAACTTGTTCCGCCTAGTCTCAAGGAAAAACCGAACGGTGCAACAAGAGCTCCGGAACAACAATTGGATGCATAAGCTAGGAAGGAAAATCACCTCGGCTATCCACATAGAGGAGTTTGTGTCCCTTTGGATACGAATACAGGATGTGCACCTACAACAGGGCGTCCACGACACCATCTCCTGGCGTTGGACGAAGGATGGGAATTACTCCACCCGCTCGGCCTACAGAATCCAATTTAGAGGTTCGCTTGTCCCCTTCCATACGGACTTGATTTGGAAAGCATGTGTGGAGAACAGATGCAAGATCTTCGCCTGAATCTTAGTGCAAGATAAAATTCTAACGGCACAAAACCTACAAAAGAGAGGGTGGTCACACCAACAACAATGCGTGCTGTGCAACGGTCCCTTAGAGACAAGCCTACACCTATGCCTTTGTTGCCCTTTCGCGAAAAAGATTTGGGATCAAATCCTCTCGTGGGAAAACTTCACTCAACTACAGCAACAGCCCCAGGTTGACCCCACCCATATCAGGTCATGGTGGGATGATGCGGCAACGAAAGTGCCAAAATTTGAGGGTAGGCGGCTTAACGGGGTGGTAATCTACACCTTTTGGAATATATGGAAAGAGAGAAATAGGAGAATTTTCGACAACAAGACACAAATGGCGCCGCAAGTAGCCGCAAGGATAAAGGAAGACATAGAGCAAAGGAAGAGAGCACTCCATTATGTTTAGCTTACATGCTTATGGGGGGTGTCACCATAATCTCGTTTGTCCTTGCTTGTACATAAACTTTCTTTCCCTATCATAATTGAAAGGCAGAGTTCTAGCCACTGCGTTCAAAAAAATGATTTATTTTGGAGAGCTTTCTGTGCTTCAAGTGCTGTAAATATCTTTTTGTTAAGCTAGTACAATGAGCGTACATGTGAAGCCTAGTAGTATAATACATACAGTAACGAGTAACCTAGTATTCCAAATTGTGGATAACTCTTATAGTAAATAAATATTCCAAAAAAGTACAATAATGCTTGGGCTAGGACGTCCGTCCCATGTCGGTCCATCCGGATGCGGCTAGCTGGACCAGCGGACCGGCCCACAGCCTGCTCCCGCATACAGAGTTCCTAAAAAAAAGAAATAAAATAGAGTTACACTCCGTTCCCCATTTCGCATCGGCCGCTGGGGGCGCCTCCACCGCACAGCCGCCCTTCGCTCGCCTTCTCCGCCGCTGTGGTCGCGACCGTCCCCCACTCCATGGCGGCTCGAGCAAGCCGTTGGCGCGCGGCCGGCGGGCTCAAGTAAGCCGCTGATCCTCCCCTACCCCGGCCGCCGGCGCCCTCTTCAGGTCCAGCAGCGTCTCCTCTCCCTCGGGCGACGGCGGGCATGGCGGGGGCGTGCGGGCGCGCACCATCCAGCGCCGCGCCGATCCCCCTCGCCCGTCGTGGAAGGGGAAGCAGGTGAGGCTGGCGCCTGCGCCCCCATCCAAGTACCTCGCGTTGTCGGCACGGAGGGGAGCCCTGCGCCACCCCAGTTACCCACCAGGTATGTTATGGTCGCGCGACTATGCTGTGTTTCAAGTGTTTCTAGACATTTTTTCAGACATGCAGCAAGCTTATGTTTCAAGTGTTTCACTTGTTTCAGATGTATGTTTCAATTGTTTCGGGCGGATGTTGCAAAAGTAGATCGGAATGTTGCATATGTTGCAATGATTGTACACGTATGTTGCAAGCATCTATCCCAATGTTTCATCTGTTTTTTTGTATACGTATGTTGCAAGTGTTCCAGACGCATGTCTCAAGTGTTTCATCTGGCTTCTTTTGTATGTTGCAAGTGTTGCATCTGGATGTTTCAAAAGTAGATCGAGATGTTGCTCATGTTTCAATGGTGTTTCAATTTTATGTTCCAAATGTTTCATCTATTTTAGACATATGTTGCAAATGTTTCATCTGGATGTTGCAAAAGTAGATCGGGGTGTTGCATGGCGCGACCGGTGGCTGTCACTACTGCTGGGGCGCAGTCGTGGGGCAACCCACGTGGGTTTCCCCATGTGGGGTGCGGGGTGGGCGCGGGGGCGTGGGTCCCTGCGACGGACGCGGACGCGGGTGCTGGGGCGGGATGCGGGACACGGGACGCGGGAGCGGCGCAGTTGTTGGAGCCATGTCTGGACGCGACGTCCGGACGCTAGGCCTTCCGAAAAAAGTACGAAACAGTACTGAAACACAGTTGACATTCGCCTTGTTCGCTTGAACTGCTTATCGGTCATGGTACAGTATTTTCCTCTCGCAATAAAACAGCATCGGTCGGCTTATCAGCCGCAGAAACCGGCAACTGAACGAGACGATTGTCTGCGTACTATCTTGCTTGGATCCGATTTTGAAGAGAACTGAGGAGTACTAAATTTAACTCCCCTATAAGTGATGTTAATTTGAGTCAATTGGATACATAAGAAATATCGGATTCCGATCAAAAGTATTGAAGTTTCAGCTTATACGAAATATTATATTCGAAATCTTACGGCTCAAGATCATTTTACTAGTCCTACGGTCATTCATTTTTTTTTGAGGGGAGGGCAAAATATTTAAATGCGAGCATGTTGTTTGCTAGACTGCCAGCCCATTTAAGCATGTAAGCGTGGGCTGTAGCCCATCTAGTCCAATAGCGCATGGGTCTGACTGGATGGGCTACGGACACATCCCAACTCCCTAGTGGCCCAGTCCTCACTATACTATTTATTTTATTTCTTGCTGATCGACGTACTTTCTGCAGCTTACAGCCTGAAAAAACATCATATCATGGTTGATAAACATGGTTGATACGATCGAGCGAACATGATGTATATGCCTGGTCGGCTGGTCCTTATTGAACTATAGTATTATGGAATCAAATCAAAGAGAAAAATACATGGCTGGTCTATCAATTCGGCAAGAAATGTCATCGAGGTCCCCTATACAAATGCTAATTTTAGGTCTACTAAACTTGATTCGTATGCCATATAGGGTTCAAACCCGCTCTAGATATTGACGTGGCATGTTGACAGTATGCTGACGTGGCTCCTACATATGGGACCCACATGTCAGGTGAAATATATTTTTATTTTATATTTTTTCTCGTCACTTTTTTTCTCCCTCTCCTATCTCACCCACAAAAACACGCACGCCGGCACGGCACGGGTGGCGATGGCGGGCGGGCAACGTGGTCCTCCGGCGAGCCTGCACTGGCGGGTAGCGTCGTTTCCGCCTGCTCTGCCGCGCCGGCCTCGCTCGCCAGCTCCGCCGCGCCCGCCTGGTCGAGGGTGGCAGCGCGGCGTTTGGCGCGGTCGATGGCGGCGGCGCGTGCTACCATCGACAGTGGCGGCTAGAGACTTGGTCGACGGCGGCGGAGGAATCGCCCCAGATGGATGGATCAACGATGATCAGATCCAGGGGGCCGCGGATCAGATGCATGCGCTAGCTCTCGCAATTATTTGCCGGTCGGCCGGCGCTGTCGCCGTCTCCATGTACCCTCGCTGCGGACCACCGTCCGGCTCCGGCCGGCCGTCTCCACGTGCGTGCGTGATGGCTGTTCTTGTGCAGTACCCAGATCAATCAGGATTCAGGAAAGGATCAACTGGTGTTACACCTGCCTGATTGCGTTGGATAATGAATGACGTATTGACGTTGCTGAGGCTTGGGAGAAGACCAGTCTTCACTGCCGCCGGAGCGACCGCCGTAGAGGCAGCAGCCGGACGAGGCGAGGCCGACAGGGAGCGGAGCGCGTCGTCCTCGGCGTCGTCGGCCGCCGCCGCGTTCGCAGCCAACATCGACGCCGTAGCTGCATGTGCGCAGCACCCACACGACGGCGTCGCGTCTTCTCCGGCAGGCGGCGGAGGCCCTGACGGCGAGCGTGCGGGCCTCCAGGAGGTGCGGCTCCGGCGCTACGGCGGAGGCCGAAAGCGAAGCGGCGGCGCGGGCTCCTCGAGCGCGCTCTGCTCCTCTCGCTGCTGCCCAGGAGCGGGACCAGCACCCCCGCCGCTTCTGACGCCAGGATGGACGCCGCCGCGAACGATCTTGAGCCGCAGCGCGCTGCGCGCGTCCTCCTCCCTGATCACCGCCGCCGCAGTCGCACGTCGCGGCCGCGTCGCTGGCGGGCGCCGCTGACGCTGCCGATGCCGTGTCGACCCCGGGTGTCATCACCAGAACGACGATTAGCAGGATAGCGAGCCTCGCTAGCGACGAGGAAGAGGAGCCCGAGCTCGCGCGGCGTCCATGGCGTGTCGTGGACGTGCGCGTGCGCATGCGCCTGGCGAGGGAGAGAAAGGGAGGGAGGGAGTCGGCGCTGCGCGCGCGTCGTGCTGAATGCAGCGGCATGGCCGGGGCACTACTGGAATCCTCAAATTTATCGAGTGTTTTTATGTTTGCCGAGTGTCTTTCCTCGGGCACTCGACGAATAAGTTCTTTACCGAGTGCCACGCTAAAAATACTCGGAAAAAAACACTCGACAAATAGGACGTTTTGTCCAATGTTAAAACAAAAACACTCGACAAAAATGTTGTTTGCCAAGTGTTAAAAAAATATACTCGGCAAAGAAATAAAAAAAAATTCTAGAAAAGAAGGAGAAGAAAAAAAATGAAAAAAAAACTTTGCCGAGTACTCAGATAAAAACACTCGGCAAAAAAAAAGAGAAGAAAAAAAAACTTTGCCGAGTGTCCCATCTAGGAAAAAAATATCTACATAACCAAACCGCATCCCCAGCACCCCACCCGCGCCCTCCCATCCCCACCCCTTCTCTCTCCTCCCGGCCCCCAGCGCCCCCTCTCCTCCCGACGGCGCCGCCTCCCTCCCCTCCTCTCCCGGTCGTTCCCTTCTTCCCCTCCCCTCCCTTCTTCCACGGCGCGGCCTCCCCACCGGCGAGATCCGGCGGCCGGTGCCGCCCCCTCCCTCCCTCCCTCCCCCAACGACGAGATCCAGGGAGGGGCCCCGGCGGCACACCCCAGGCGGTGGTGGAGGGGTGGCTCGACGTTGCGAGCGCGGCACATATCCATGGCGTGGCGTCTCTCTCCCTCTCTCCGGTGGCGGCGTGGCGCAGGGAGGTGTAACAGAACCGACCAATTATACGAGATTAAGTAAGAAAATCTTCCGCCGAAGCAGATAATTTAGCCAACTTAAGCTCGTATAATCCGGTAGTCCGTGAAACCACGCAGGATTTCAAACCGATCGACATACAAACCAAGATCGTACAAGTTTAGCAAGTACCGTCACACGTTACATAAAGTTCGAAATCACATTTCGGTACATCAGAGTTTAGAATATAAAGTTATTACAGTCCAAGTTTAAACTGAAGTAGCGAAAGCAAATAGTTTTAAAGCCACACATACACTTTTAGTTCAGCTACAATGCCAGTAGGTAGTCATCTCCAACAAAAGCATCAGATGAGAGATACGGAGTGACCATTTGCCCTTGGTCCTAGTTGTCGCCCATCGCCGGGTACAGACAGTTAATGCAATAGCCGTAGTACATTTGACCATCTACAACAACAATGGGAACAACGCCCTGAGTACGAGAAGGTACTCAGCTAGACTTACCCGTCTTAAACCAAAATAAAGCGACACCAAGGATTATGCAAGGCTTTCTTAAGTGGGTTAGCTGACTTGTTTACGAAAAGCATAAGCTATCATGAAGACATCATTTTAAATACTTTGCATAATCTTTATTATAACCTATTCATCTAGGTAAGCACCTGTACTATAGCACTCACTTGATTAACCAATAACATCCAGTTACCAATTTAGATTTAGCATATCCCATACCATCCAGATAACCATCATTATTCCATAATAATTACTACGATGCCGTAGCTCGAGTCAAGTGCTCACTATCCAGGAGCGATGGCGATTCGAATCGATTCCTAACCAGCTGGTGATTTATTCCTCACACAAACCACACTCACCGATCAAGTGAGCTACAGATCACCTATGACACTTTTCAGGTAGCCGCGGGACAATCTAGAGTCACAGTACCTAGGTACCGCCCGACTGCCAGGAATCAGGTCGCACCTGCCCTTGGGCTCACTCTTCGCGCCCCTATCATACCCCCATCAGCACCAATACGCGGACTCGTGTAGATCCCGGCCCGAAAGGTGCCACTAGCTTCGCGGTCGAAAGGTACTTTATTCGGCTAGCTAAATGTGAGGCATGCGTTCAACATGACAAAAGGGACGAGCAACGATCGGTCCTTAATCGACACAGACAGAAACTAACAGCACCCCAGAACCCTGTCTGGTTGCCTCTAACTTTTTTCGTCCGGTCACCAATTATCCATCACACATGGTTAATTTCAGGATATCATTCTTTCCATAGCTAAATTCTTCCAGTAATCACCTATAATGTAGGTGACCGGATATCACCGATCGCTACCGATCTAAGCAAGGCTAAGCAGTTATTCGATCCTGACCTAACAGGGTAAAAGGTAATAAGGTAGGCAAGGATAGTAATAAATGCATCAACGGTTTCAATCAACTCCTACAACTTAATGCAACAATATATAAACTTATATATATAAAAAGAATTGCTTTTATAAAGTAGGAGACTTATAATGCTCTGGGGCTTGCCTCGTTCGAACGAACTAGGCTGATGATCCACGTACTCAGGCAAGTCATCTCCTGGCTCCTCTTCCTCTGGCACCTCCTGTGCCTGGACTTCTTGTAGATCTGTCCCGGTCTGCTCTTTCTAAACTGCTACCAGCAACTCCTTCTGCGATCCTGTATGATGCGGATGTATAAGTGCTAATGCATAGGTGCATCGGAGAGATGACATGTAATTATCATGATGCATGAAATGTAGATGACCATGTTTAACTTTATTGAACATAGTAGTAGCAAAGCTTGTCTACAAGATAGTCGACATCATCCAAGAACATATACTACTATCTACTATGACAACCATTGTACTAACATGTCAAATCACCATAACAAGTTAAGATGATTCAAAGATACACCAAAGCAAACATTATTAACTAAACATGCATTAAAGAAGATTATTTTATTTCATTTTAAACTAGGGCTACACAGCAACATATATTTCTAGTGCTCATAAAAATCTGAGAAAATTACAGTAGCATAGTACTACTCTAAGTAGACTGCCATAAAATTTTCATGGCATTTGGATAAGTAAAATAGCCTACACAAAAATAACAAGCTATGGTTGATAATTAAGCATGAAAATACTTTGTACTATAAAAAGTGTCAAACAACAGATTTGATATTTTTCCTATGTTCTACACAATAAACAATCACTGCACAAAAATTATCATATACATGTTTTATACAATTTTTGCTCTCTATCAAAATAACAAAAATCATCAATTAAAGGCACTTGAACTACACATCAATATTTCTCTACAGAACATGCATGACATATATTTTTCCTACAAAGTACATCACTAAAGGAGATTAACAAAACTGAACCACATTTTTCTGATGTATATTCTATTTACTAGATATTTTCTAAGAAATCAGCATTTATTCAATTTAAATAAAACTACGCAGAAAAGTATCACAAATTTGACATGCAATATTTTTAGCAGATAGATTAGTCACAAGAAACCTAGCAAAACTTATTTCAACAAATTTGGAGCCATTTTGAGCAAGTTATAAATTTCCAAAGCCTTTAAACAAAATCTGTAAATCATTTCTTAATTTCATTCTAAAAATCCATGTTCGAAATTGCTAGATCCACCGGATCTCTACCCAGTCGACAAAGGTCCCCTAGCCCCACCAAATACCACTAAGGGGGGCGCTCGTCACATGGCCAGTTCTCACCGTCGGTGAACTTGCTTGGCACGGTGAGGTCACCACCGAGGCTTCCCGAGACAAGGCGGACCTAACGGTACCCCTCACCGTGGCTGGTGGAGCTCGGGAGCAAGCTCACCGGCGTCCATGGCGGCGTGGTGGCGTGGCTCAACGCCGGCCGGCCAGCCCGGCCCGAGAGGTGGCGCGGGAGTGGCCGAGCTCTACTGCGTTAGTGTGGTGCCAGGTGCTTGGCGTGGAAAGAGAAGAGAGAGAGGAGGCGAGAGGCGAGGCCCGTGGAGCGCAAGATTCCGACGAGGAGGAGCTCACTCGATGAGCGATTGGCGAGAAAGGGGAGCTCCCCAAGGCTTACCGAGGCAAGCACGGGGTGCGCGAGGTGGAGGCGGAGCACGGGGCGAGATGGGGTAGTCGACGGCGAGCTGGAGCGGCGTGAACGCCAACTCTCGGGCGAGGCGGCGCAAAAGGCGGTGGCGGGGCGGGCGAGGCGCGCGCTTCTTCTGCTGCTTCCGAGCGAGAAGCAAATGAGATGGAGGAGAGGGAGGCGAGCCTTGCGCCAGGGTGTAGGCGCGACACGAGGCGCTGGGACCACCGGTGTCCACGCTGGTGAGCAACGACGACGGTGGTATGCGGACACGCCGCCGCCGAGCTCTGCGGTTTGGTCGCAGCGGGGCCGGCAAGGAGCGGACAGCGGGTGTGGAGGCAGTCACCGGCCTGTCTTCTTGGGTCGAAAAGGAAGCGGCGGCCTGCTAAGGAAAATAAAAGGATTTTTCTTTTATTTCTTAATAAATGAACTAAAATTCCATTTCGAGCCATTTTAAAAGCATTTTCACAAGTTGGTGTAAAAATGAAAGTTGTTCAGAAAAAAGTACTCTACAACTTTGCCAAAAAGAGTAAGGCCAAAATCCAATTAGATTTTGAACTATAGATTGAAAGTTAATTTAAATCAAAAACTCAATTTCAGAAGGTTATTTTTAAAAGCAAAATTTGAGAAAACTTTGAATAAACACCTTGCTCCAAATTGCATCTTAGCAACTTCTAATTGGTCTAAGTGATCAACCAAGGTACACACATGGCAAAACAAACATAGCATCCAATCTATCAAAACAAAACTATGCAACATACATGTTTCAATAGTATGTTTTCATTCTATATTTCATGTCATGCGTATGCATGCAAATTAATGATTATGCTCATGATTTGCAAAATGCTAATGCATGCTTAACACCGAGGTGTTACAGGAGGGCGGACCCGGTGGCAGCGTAGCACGGGGAGGCCGGATCCGACGGCGGCGTGGCACGGGGAAGGCAGATACGGTGGTGCCCTTTCTCCCTCCTACGACGCCCTCTCTTCTCTCTCCCTCCGATGGTGGCGCGATACGGGGAGGGCGGATCCGGTGGCGGCGCGGCGTGGGTGAAAGCTCTAGTTTGGTTTTGGTGAATTGATGAAACCCTAAGTGCTAACCTAGTTTATCAAGTGATCATGAAATAGGTAGCACATTCCAAGTGGTGAAGCAAATGAAGATCATGACATGATGATGGTAATGCCATGGTGATGATCAAGTGCTTGGACTTGAAAAGAAGAAAGAGAAAAATAAAAGGCTCAAGGCAAAGGTAAAAATGGTAGGAGCTATTTTGTTTTGGTGATCAAGACACTTAGAGAGTGTGATCACATTTAGGTTTGATAGTCGTACTATTAAGAGGGGTGAAACTGGTATCGGAATGCGGTTATCAAAGTGCCACTAGATGCTCTAACTCATTGCACATGTGTTTAGGATCTAGTGGAGTGCTAACACCCTTGAAAATATTTATGAAAATATGCTAACACATGTGCACAAGGTGATACACTTGGTGGTTGGCACATTTGAGTAAGGGTAAGGAACTTCACCGGTGCCCTAGACAGAAAAGACGGAGGTCACTGTAAGTGACCAGACGCTGGTCTCGGTTGGACCGGCACGTCCGGTCAGTGGCAGCAGAGGGCGTGCGTTTCGGTCTCATGACTGGACGCTGGGTCGCTCAGCGACCGGACGCTAGAAGGTTGTTTCCGGTCATGCTGACGTGGCAGCACAAAGGAAGACAACGTGTGACCGGACGCTGGCTGTGTCCGGTCAAGCATGACCGGACACGTACGGTCGGGAAAAATCGTTTCTGGAAGCTTACTGGAAACGACCAGACACTGGGGGTTCTACGTTCGGTCACTGTTAGTTGCTGCGTCCGGTCGTCTTCTGACCGTTGAGATCGGGCGCACAGCATTTGAAGAGAGGGACACGTGGCACGCATCGCGTGACCGGACGCTGAGGTCCAGCGTCCGATCAATATGACCGAAGCGTCCGGTCACCCCGTGTTGTGCCCAGTGAAGAGGTACAACGGCTCTATTTCATGGGGGCTTCTATTTAAGCCCCATGGCCGACTCAAGCTCACTCTCTTAGCCATTTGCATTGAAATAGCAATCTTGTGAGCTTAGCCAAAGCCCTCCCACTCATCTCCATCATTGATTCATCATCTTTGTGAGATTAGGAGAGAATCCAAGCGTATTGCTTGAGTGTTTGCATCTAGAGGCACTTGGTGTTCGTGTTTCGCTGCGGGATTCGCTTGTTACTCTTGGTGGTTGCCGCCACCTAGACGGCTTAGAGCAGCGAGGATCGTCGAGCGGAGGTTGGTGATTGTCTCCGGCTCTGATCGTGGTGATTGTGAGGGGTTCTTGACCTTTTCCCAACGGAGAGCCAAAAGGTACTTCAGTGAATTGCTCGTGGCTTGTGTGATCCTCATCTTGTGTTGGTTGTGCGGCACCCTATTGAGGGTTTGGCGTGTGATGCCAATTAGCGCGTGAATCTCCAAAGTGAGTGAATCGCTACAACGAGGAGTAGCTTGCCGGCAAGCAAGTGAACCTCGGTAAAAAATTATTGTGTTCAACATTTGATTCCGCGGTGATTGGTCTTTATTGATATTGATTCTTGTGATTGATTGGTTCACTCCTCGACACGACGGTATAACTATCTTGCTCACTCTCTTTACATTACCATAAACTAGTTGTCAAGCTCTTTAGTGTAGTTAGTTGTGAGAGCTTGTTAGTTTGGTTAGTGTGGATCTTTAGTTAGCCTTTGAGAGCACACTAACTTAATGTAGTGACATAGCTATTGTGTGGATAGAAACTATATCAACTAGAATTGTGGTAGGTGGCTTGCTATTTTAGTAGGTTAGGGCAACACTTGCTCCGCCTTATAATTGTCTAACCGATTTGTTAAGTGTTGTTGTAGAAATTTTTATTAGGCTATTCACCCCCCTCTAGCCATTAGGACCTTTCAGCGGGGAGGCCGGATCCGGTGGCGGAGCGGCGCGGGGAGGCCAGATCCGGCGGCGCCCTTTCTTCCTCCGGCGGCATCCTCTCTTCTCTCTCCCTCCGGTGGTGGCGCGGCACGGGGAGGCTGGATCCGGTGGCGGCGGTGGCGGGCCGGCGCCGGTGCGAGCGGGGTGGCCGGATCCGACGGCGCCCTTTCTTCCTCCGGCGGCACCCTCTCTTCTCTCTCCCTCCGGTGGTGGCGCGTCGCGGGGAGGCTGGATCCGGTGGCGGCGGTGGCGGGCCAGCGCCGGTGCGAGCGGGGTGGCTGGATCCGACGGCGCCCTTTCTTCCTCCAGTGGCTGATGCCTTTTTTATTTTTTCAAAAAATGTTTCCCGAGTGTTTTTGGGGCACTCGGCAAAGTCTTCGCCGAGTGCCCGACGAAAAACACTCGGCAAAACAGCGTTTGCCGATAAACCAGTTGCCGAGTGTAACACTCGGCAAACGGTTTGCCGAGTGTTTTGGGGGCTTGGCGTCGGGAACCCGTTGGAGCCGGTCTTCCGCGCGTGATGAAAGAGAAGAACGGAGTCGAGAGAATGACCTGACAAGTGGGACCCATATATAGGATGTATAGTCACCGTGCCATGTCAACGTATGGAGTGGCTCAGAACTCGTTTGGACCTAGATGACATCCGAAGATAAGTTTATGGACACAGAAATTGCATTTGAAGAGTACAGGGATCTATACGACACCTCGAGCCAAGTTAAGGAACCTGCCATGAATTTTTCTCAAAATCAAGTATATATATACAAAAGACAAGAAGCTAGTCTTCAGGGAAAATTGACTTTCCTCTGCCTTGGAAATGTTGCATGGAATGGAATCAAATAGACATGTGAAGTTTCCCTATAAACTTTTCCAGCTTTGCAATTGTAACACCCTGAACTTTTGGCAAATCGTAATCCCCAACTAAGCAGCTAAACATCGGTAACATAACAAATAAACTACAAACAAGTATTATGACTTCTGCCTGCTCCATATATATAAGCTTTGTAGCTTGTAGCAAAGCATGAGAAATGGGTGGTCATCAACTCAAACACTCCCAGGGTTACCTCTCTTGGAAATTCGTGTAGATGCATTGTAGTTTGCGATGAAAGGCTCGTTGAGTCGAGGTATTGTAGCTTGTAAATTCACAGCAGCTGGATCGAAGGGGGAATGTACACTTCCGCGTGCAGCAAAGCTGATTGTTGTTTTTGGTTCCATCTGAGTCCACTTGAGCATGGCCAGATTCCTGGCTTTCTTTCATAAGAAATGCCCCAAGATCCTAGACGTGGATCAAACGAACGGTGATCATTCCACTGAGCAAACTTTGGAAAGATGTAGTTAGCAATTCAGCATAGGAGTAAATGTTTGAAAAAATATGATCAGCTTAGTAAGCAAAAACTGGAGAGCAAATCAGCAGGAACCAACTCCCAGAAACAATAAAAATGAAATAAAAATCCAGAAACAAAAATAAGGAAAAAATCCCGGAGAATTTTTTTTTTAAAAAACTCAGAAACCAAGAAATGAAAAAATTGCGGTGAGCGTGGATCGAACACGCGACCTTCAGATCTTCAGTCTGACGCTCTCCCAACTGAGCTATCCCCTTTTGGCTGTTTAAGTCAAACATATCTATTCTAATATCAAAAGTAGTCATCCACCTTTTAAGTCAGTTTAGTATCCAGTACTCAGTACATTACACCCCTGGTGTACATATAAGTACTGAATATGGTAGTAGATTGCACGAATGGGAAACATATAAGTACTGAATGTCTAAATGACATGTAGTAAAAGGGATACATGAAATTTATTTAATGTATTAATTGATTTATTATTATTTTTTGCTGTGCACATACATGGTGTTTCTAACCCCACTCCAAAAACAGAAGACTAAAGTTAAAATCCCGAGTTTGTCTGTATAATCTCAAAAACCTATGTCATATGCTTCATGGAACACCAATATGAACACCCTCTATTTCAAGTATTCCTGTATCATCCACTCTCAAAACTTCTGACTACTGTAATCTGTGCAACTGCTCAAAGAAATCCACACCATGACGAAGATCCATTTTTCCTGAACTCTTCACAAGGTGCAGGAAAAACTTCATGCGCCTCTCCATACACGGACTCGCAATGCCACCTGTCCTGCCGCCGTATGCCTCTTAAGCTAAAGTTTCTGAAGCAGATCCCTTCATAAACTGCACCAGGCACTGCCTCCAGCATTGGTGCTCGCTGCAGGTCTACACCGACAACGTCACTGATAAGCACATTGCTGATCCTTGGTAGTGCGGTTCGGTCATAGTTGTCATCAGAATGGTCATCTGCACCTCGACTGAATCTTATTGGTACCTTGACCTTCTCCATCGTCACATTGGCTATGGTGATGTTGGTTATGTACCCACCCCGCCCTACATCAGTCTTGAGCCTCACGGCTTGCGCAGAGTTCCATACGTGGAGGTCACGGACAAGCACATTAGATATGCCTCCTGACATCTCGCTACCAAAACCTACACCTGAGCATGTCGGAGTTGTGCCTGAAACCCTCTGAATGACGATGTTTGTACTCGGTTTGCCAAGAGAGATCCCGTACTGATCCCAACCACTCTTGACAGCAACAAGATCATCTCCGCTTTCGATGTAGCAGTCTTCAATGCAAACTTCCGAGCTCGAGTCTGCCATTGTTCAGCAAGAGAGCTGTCAGTAAAGAGTTCATCCTTTGCAAAACAGATTCACTAGTGGCGAATTTAAAATATATCTAGTTGTTAAAAATCCCAAACATATAGAAAACCATGATGATAAAACTGCATTTGGCTTGGCTAATTCTCAGAAAGACAAAAACAGTAAGACGCTAATGAAAATAACAGCACAAACCTGGATCGATGCCATCTGTGTTTGGAGCATTCAGGGGAGCCAGTATGGTCAAATCCTTCATCACCACGTTGCTGGCAAATAAATAGCAAATATTCATTTTCCCAGAACTTCATTTACATAGAATGAAAATGTTCCTATTAGGAAATGCAGCGGAATCAGCTTGATAAACTGACCTGCAGTAGACCGGGTGTACTGTCCAGAAAGGGGAGTTGCGCAGTGTGATACTGGACACTAGGATGTTGGTTGAGTTCACAAGCTCGATGAGATGGCCTCTTGTGTGGTTCAAAGTTCGGTTCCACCATAGCTCCCACCACATATTTCCTTGGCCATCTATGGTCCCGTTGCTACCTGATATTTGTGTAGTGCATTTTCAAGTTATACATCAACACTAATTCTTGAGATGATATGGACCAAGACTAAAATTCAAGCCTATGCCATTACCAAAAAAAAAAAGACTCAATTTTGTTTTACTCAAATTTTGATTTATTAACTTAATGAGGCAATTTTTTTATTTATTAATCAATCATGAAAGTAGACATAGCTAAGAACTTGTCATACCAGTAATCACAACATCATTTAAGCCCTCTCCATGAATGAGGCTGATATGGCGTGGTCCTAACCGTTCCCTTCCACGCCCATAAGATGGCAAAGGGGCAATGAGAGGCCACTCTTCTGGATCCTGCATATCATAGTCCAACTTGCTACTCAATACTCTATGCAGTTTTGTAATGAGCATACACAACTATGAAGTGCTGGACACTCGCCTACTTAAATGTGAAGACATCAATATTCAATCTAGAATCCAGTGCATGGTCCCCTTGAAGACTGTTTCCCCATGCTATCATGTTGGTATTATAAAGCCATCATGTTGGCATTATAATGACCTGATGAGTCTACAGTACTGTACAAATCATGCAGCTGTGTCTTTCTATGTGAATGTTGCTTGCCTTGGTTGACACAAATGAAATAACAAAATGGGCATAGATTGGCGCGCACAATATTTTGGACCTGGCATTAGCTGTAAAGGACGCAAGATGGCTTACAATTATCAATGTGTTCCAACTGAAGCTCACAAGTTCCCAGCAAATTCCTCTCAATTATACTCCACTTTATAGAACTATGTCATTGTTACTAGTTGGAAACTCAACATGATTTCTCTAATGATATCAAAGGTGATTGCAGTATTGCACTGTGGACAACATGTGAAGGGTGTAACGGCCCTAAATTAAACATCTTGATTATGGTTTCATTCCCATCTAGCTAGTACTTGTTTGTTTTGTTGGAAAGTACCTGTAGCAGGAGAATTGAACAGCTACGTTCTCAATTATGCTAGTTCCTTTGCAACCAATTCCTACTGAACCTCCTCACATGGATCATGAATACACAGTACTATCACAGTTCCTCCCTTTCTAGCAAATTAATCTGCCCAATCCTGAACAGTCAACACATATTATTCTGCCTAGTCCGTACATGTTGTCACACTGGCATGACATGTCTATCTCTACCGGATGGACCAAAAACAGGGATTATTGGCTCCTGCACAAAGCTCCAAACCAGAGATTTTTCTGACCCCCTATTGGCTTTAGCACAAACAGATAAGACGGGGGTGGAAGCAATGTAAAGTACTACAAGGAGGTATCAACTGGGACCAACAGCCCAACACCAGTCCAGGTCGAAGCAGCAGTGGGGACAAAGCAAAGGCACACAAATTGCTTTGCTGGGCTAAAAAGCACCGTTCACTGTTTTTTTAAGACAAATACTATTTTTTATTAAAAAAATACGACTAATAAGCCAGCGAACTGGTTCACATGTAACCACATAGAGTCAGAGATAGACGCAGGCCGTCCAAGTCCAAGCATGTGACTCCAATACATCACCGCCACTGGCTGTATCTTTTTCTTTATTGCCGCCACGGATCATGGCATGTGACACGTACAGTGACAGCACAAGCGCCGAATCCACCTAGTTTGACGACGCGCAGTTCGACGAGGATACGGAGCCAAATCCCAATGTACTAGTCCCTCGGTCTAAAAGAAACGCAATTCTAACTTTAAACTGGACTCATCTAGAAATACGTGCGTTTTTTTTTTACGAAGGGAGTATACTCCTACCTACGAGGTTACGAACGAACGCCCTCTTATGTTCAGATTTTGGAGCACACAGAAGTGAAAATGGAAATATCTGAACCACCAATGTAACGAAATTTGCTGTCCATGCATGGCAACTGAACAAAATCACGCATTTGTGCGCATGCTTGAGCAGAAATGCTAAGCAAAATTCAAACCACTCGTAAAGCGAAGCCGATGCACATAATTGTCGTATAAGAAAAAGCACGAATTGAATCGAACAGAAGAAGAATTGCGCAAGCAATGAATGAATCCGTGACCTGGGAGCCGAGGATGACCGCGCCGCGGTGCAGGAAGAGGGTGAAGCGGCTGGTGAGGTTGAAGCTGCCCGTGAGCCACCTCCCGGGGGGCACGTCAAGCCTAGCCCCTCTCCCACCGGCCCTCGCGTCCAGCTCCGCGACGGCGCGCCGGAACGCCGCGGTGTTGGGCGTGGCGCCGTCGCCCACGGCCCCGAACTCCTCCACGGACGCCGCGACCGCGCGCGCCGGCCCCGCGCCCGCGTAGAACCCCGCGCAGCTGTCTCCGGGCGCGGGCGCGTCGTGGGGGTGAGGGCGAGGAGGGGCGATCGGGAGGAGCCCGGCGGGTATCAGGCGCCCCGAAGCGAAGGCGGCGGGGACGCGCGTGAGGGCCAGGTAGGAGGCCGCGGCGAGCAGGGACAGGATGACGAGAAGAGGCGCCGGGCGTGGCCATGGGAGCGGGAGAGGGAGAGGCAGCGGCGAGGCGTCGTGGTCGTCGGCGGCCTTGGTGGCGTGCGCCATGGCGGGGCGACGCGCGTCGCTTTGCTTTTTGGACACGCCCGAAAGAAGGAGAGAAAAAGAGACGTGTCCGAAACAAATGGCTTTTCTGTTCTTTCGCACAAATTGCGTAAGCGTGTCGGGCCCCAACAACAAACGGATGGAACGGCACGGCCCGGCCCAACCAGGTGGTCGTTCTGGCTAACCGACGGGTTGTCGTTGTTGGGCTGGGTCTGGACAATCGTTTGTGTAGGCTGACCATTTCTTCGACTGGGCCGTGATGAGGCCCACTCTGGTTTTGAGATTGTCTCGTGAGGCCCACCTCCGAGAGAAATTTACCGCCGCTGTGGCCTATATGGGTTCTACCGAGCATTTCCAACTAGTTTTCCCCCTCCCGACCCGGGAATCTTCCCTGCCGACCCCCCTGCGCACTACAGTTTTTTCTTCCGTGAATATGGAATTCTACGAGCGCGGCCCACCAGCAAATCTGGCCCATGCACCCTACGAGCGAGCGAGCAACTCCGTTCCCCGACGTCCGTCAGGTACGCAAGTTTTATCTTCTTTTCTTTTTTATTATTTCTTTTTAATTATATTTATTTTTCTTTCAACGTATGTTTCTCTCTTTTTTTTCGACTCTAAGACGCCGATCAGGTACATTTTCTTTTTTTTCTTTCTTATTTTTTCTTTTCATCTTTTATTCCTTTTTTATTTTTCTTTTCTTTTCTTCTATTTCTTTTTTTCCTTTTCTTTTTTCATTTTTTTCAGTGGTATTTTATTATTCTTATTGTTTTCTTTTTCTTTTTTATTGTATGTTTTCCTTTTCTTTTTTCTTTCCTTTCATTCATTTATTTTCCTTTTTTCTATATTATAATTTTATGTTTCACTTTTTTTTATTTACAGATACACGCAATGTTCATGTAGTATACATGTAATGTTCTATGATGTATTTTTTTAGTCACGAGTCAAAATGTGATTTTCTACGATGTATTTTATGATGTTCAGTAAGCATACATTGATGTTCTAGGATATTTTTTGTGATGTTCGATAGCATCTTTTCTTCTTTTTATTTGACTCTAATTAATTACTTCACTAAATTTATTATTTTATTTTATATTTTCATGATATTTGTGATGTTCACGTAGTATACATATGATGTTCTATGTTATATTTAGTGATGTTCGTGTAGTGCTAATGTGATGTTCTACGATGTATTTGTGATGCTCGGTGGTACTTTTTTCTTTTTTTATTTGATTATAATTAATTTCTTCACTAATTTTACTTTTTATTTTTTATTTTTACATTTCATGATATATGTGATGTCCACGTAGTATACATATGATGTTCTATGCTTTTTTTATGTTCGTGTAGTGTTAATGTGATGTTCGACGATTATCTTTAAATACATATTCATCATGAGGTAAATGTTCGTTAAGTTTTTTTATTGAAATATATCCATGTGGGGTCTTGTTTTGAAGAGTTTATTGCAAAGAACACGATGGTGCAATCGAATTTTAATTAGGATACTTGGTTTAGGAGCAATGTCTTTTTTTACTTCAAAAAAGCATGAAATATGTGCTGATGTCAGCTATTTCGGATCTACTGCATGGTTGTTGTCTAGTTGACTGTGTGGGGCGCGGACCTAAACAGCAACACGACCCAGCTACAAGAGATACGGCCCACGAAAAAATAATTGTGAGGAAGGGGAGGGGGTCGGCAGGGGCTTCCTGCCACCCGGGTCGGCACCTAGACGCCCCCTCCCGATCGGGGGTTGTGTTGTGTGTCGTGTGTGCTATTAGCGGAAAGGGTCGCCGGTTGGATGGCGGTAGGATGGGAATGTATCGGAATGATTTATTAGCTAATTGTCCCTATATATCCATAAGAGTAAGGTCGCCATAGGTGCCCGCCTCAAAATCTAAAATAGATCGTCGATAAGAACAAACCTATTGATCCAATATGTAAGCATGCCCATGTTTGCAAGTAGATCAAGGGGTATTATATTTTGCAAGTGCAAATGAAATAAAATTTTAAAATCATGGTTCACCAGCAAACTTATTTAATTTGATGCATTGCTAATAATCTCAATGTGTTATCATAATATTTTTTAATCTTGTATCTCATATTTTCTACCTACGATAGCAGAAAAATATTTGGGTCGACTGAAATACTCGTTTGAGTTTTGATAATTGAATGACAACATTAGTGGACTAACACGTTTTATGTAAGATGATAGGTTAAAGTTAGTCCACAAGCTTGAGTTGAGCAATATGGTGGCCATGGAGTGGGATGCATGATGACATGATGCAAAAGCTCAATTAGCTCAAGAATAAAAGAAGATGGAAGTGATGATATGAAAAAGATGGACAAGATAAAAGACAAAGCAAGAAAATGGTACAACATAGGTTTGTCTTTTACCGACCAAATGGTAATTATAGAAGATGAATGGCTAGGTTAGGATAGATAGCCATGATAAAGAGGGAAAATCCTTAGCTAATGTGGTTATCTAGTGTCACCAGGGCTCTTTTTTCGATTCAAAAAAATTCTTTTTTTTGAAACATGGAAAATCAGTTACTCAATAACTGGGGCCAAATCATTGGCCAACTGTTCATAGATACACATTGGGATACTATCAAAGACAGCAGTATCCGGGCTCAACTTGTAACCTAAAGCCGCCAAACCATGAGCAACTAGATTACAGGTCATTGGATTATGAGCTACTACCCAAGAACTGAAATTACAGCGCAGCAATGCTTTTAGCTCCCACACCAAACCACTAGCCGAGCTTCGATCATCAATAGAAGACAGAGCTGCCTGGACTACCATCAATGCATCTGTTTCCAGAATGACGTTTTGTAGACCAGGATCAGCTGCTCTTTGCACCGCCTGTAAACAAGCAATGATCTCCGCCTGGAAGGGTTCCAGCACTCTTTTCAAATTACCGAAACATGTAGAGATGACCTCCCCTTAATAGCTGCGAATGACAAAGCCCCAGCCTCCCGATCGTTCTTCCTGCATGAAAGCCCCATCACAATTTATTTTTGCCACATCCTGAGGTGGTTTTCTCCATCTTGCCTCTCTAGTTTTCTATAAAAATAAAACAAGAAGATGAGCGGTTGAGCACTACTTAACTCAACGAACCGTTACTTGGGCTCTAGCTTTGTGGGCTATGATTTTGGGCTGCCATATGAGCTTTGGTAAGATATTCCTGTCGTAGCCCCCGGTGTTGTCGAACGCAATGAGCTCAACCCGCAAAAAGAAGCAACGAATATATATATATATATATATATATATATATATATATATATATATATATATATATATATATATATATATATATATATCTTTATTAATTCGGTAATGCTTTCTTAGCGTCCGTCCATCCGACCGGACCAGAGGTACCCGCTTGCTCCAGCGCCAGCGTGCCTCGCGCGCCCCACCCACGCCTCATGCCTCGCGCCGTGTGCTGCTCTCGCCTCGTCGTCATAGCCCTTCACGCACAGCCGAGGTCCGACCTCCAGCGCCAGTGGCATCGAGCTCTGTGTCGGCGTCAAGCTCCGCGTCAACGAGCGTCCATTAGGGGCAGCAAGTAGATGAGCACATGTTGCAACCGTATGTTTCGTGTGTTTCAGATGTATGTTGCATATGTTTCATTTATATATTGCAAAAGTAGATCTAGTGTTGCATATGTTGTAAGGACTATACACGTATGTTGCAAGTGTATGTTTCCAATGTTTCAGCTATTTCAAACGTATGTTGCAAGTGTTTTATCTCGATGTTGCATATGTTGCACTGGATATATACACTAGTAGAGAAACGACCTTTGATCCAGCTCGAAATTTAGCTTTAGTCCCGGTATTTTTCGCGCCCGGGACTAGAGAGACATTTAGTCCCGGTTTGTAGCTCCAACCGGGACTAAAGGTCCCTGCCCAACGGCTACTGCGGCAGGCTTTTGCTGCAGGAGACCTTTAGTCCCAGTTGGAGCTACCAACCGGGACTAAAGGTTAACTTTTACTCCCGGTTGGTACCTCAAACCGGGAGTAAAAGTCTACTCCCGGCTGGAGGCTTCGTCCAGGACTAGAAAGGGACCTTTAGTCCCGGTTTCTGTCTCCAACCGGAACTAAAGGTCCCCTCCTATATAGGCCTTCTTCCTCCTTGAGCCCGAGCCACTTCGAGCTCAGTGTTCTTGCTTCATCGCTGGCCTCTCTTCTTCGTCATCGTCGGTAATCATAAGATTTCTTCGATTCCTCCATCGATTCTCTGGTTCTAAAGGTTACCAACTTTATACTCTCATGTTTCATCAGTAGCATATCTCATTTTGTGGACTAGATATATGTGATTTTTTATGATGGGTTTTTTTATTTGTAAGCCATTTAAGCTCAAAATCACTTTAAAGTTTGCATATTTGGATGAAGGAAGGTTAAAGTAGTTATTCAAAACTAGTATTCAGCTTTCATTTCTAGCATGCATAGCATACTTCATGGTTTAGAGATATAGAGAATTTTAGAGTTTTTTTAATTTTATTTGTTTATAAAATGAGAAATTTATATTATATTAAAATGAGTATAGAGAGTAGATGTCAACTGCTTCCGGGTCCTCGGCCTCTCATCGGGTTCCAAAGCGACTGAGGCCAGACCTCCCTCTCATTGCATGCGGCAAGTGTGAGGAGAAGATTGTGATGGAGTACCGGGTGAGGCTTCTACAAGTGTCCGGATCGTAATGTGAGTTATTTTGTCGCATTTGATGATTATGGTTAATATATACTTATTTTCATGATGATTGTGATTAAAGTTCTAATTTTTTGTTTTAATTTCAGTGGGATGGCACTATATGTTCAGGCTGGTACTGGGAGGAAAAGTATGTTGAACACGTGCAAAACTCTCTTGCACAGGCGGCTACGGCGGCTGATGAGGCAGTGATCCTGCGGAAGAAGCCCATAGATGTTGAACAAACGCATGATCTGTCTGTTTTAGTCAGGATTGGTCGTGAAATCCTTATGCTGCTGAAGTGTATTTTAGCTTTAGTTTTTTAGTGGTAATTGGGATTGTCTACATTGTAGCGAGACTTTCATAAATTAATACCTTGTATGGTGGCATGCATGTCGTATAATTAACTAATTATATTCTAGGTTTTAATATGGTATGTATGTCATGTAATGCAGATGAGTCGGCATTAGATGTACAATGCTGATCGCCGCTCCTAAGAGTTCATTGAGGGCATGCATTCTTTCTTACGTGTGGCCGAGGCAAACAAACGCGATGGTTTCATGTGCTGCCCATGTGCCATATGTAAGAATTTGAAGGAATATGCTAGCTCAAGGAGTCTTCATTCACACTTGTTGAAGTTGGGTTTCATACCAAACTATATTTGTTGGACGAACCACGGAGAAACCGGGGTTGTAATGAAAGAAGGTGAAGAAGAACAATGGAACGATGATGCCATTATTGTTGAATATGATGCCTTCAATGATACTACAATGGGGGAAGCTGAAGAAGAGGTAGTGGCAGAAAATGAACCCGCTGATGATCTTGGTCAGGCCATTCGTGACGCAAAACCGGGAGGCCTCTTTAGCCTCGGTTGGTATTACCACATTTAGTCTCGGTTCCAAAACCGGGACTAAAGGAGGGACCCTTTAGTCCCGGATTCGTGCTCCCGGTTCCAAAACCGGGACTGAAGGGGGTTGAGAACCGGGAGTACAACTCGTTTCTCTACTAGTGATACGTATGTTGTAAATGTATGTTTCAAATGTTTCAGCTGTTTCCAACGTATGTTGCAAGTATTTTATCTGGATGTTGCATATGTTGCAATACCTATACACATATGTTGCAAGCGTATGTCGTAAATATTTCATCTGGTTTGGACGTATGTTGCAAGTATTTCATGAGCAGACGTGGCAAGGGGGTACAGAGTGGTCCCCTCGGGCATAGCAGTCCCCGCGTGCGCACGGAAAGCGAAGCGGGCACCGAGCACAAAGCTGTATCCATGGGTGTGGTAGTAGACGCGGAGCACGAAGCTACATCCATGGATGGATAGCTGTCGTGGAGCACAAAGCAGGCAGCAGGCGCAGAACACGAGATGAAGTGGAGCACGAAAAAGTTGCATCCATAGATGTCTTTGGCATATCATTATTGAAAACGGGCGAACAGCATGCGCGGGCGTGGCCGGATGCTGTGGCCGGACGTCAGTCTCTCCATTATTAATTTGTACGAGCGCCTTTAGTGGATTATAAAAAAAAATCTTGAGAGGATTATGTGAAAACAGAACAGGTTAAAGTTGTATGAGTGGCTAAATCCAGTTTTAGTACTGTACGGTGAAGGCAAATCGACCTCCGTACGGAATATATTTTGCCACTCATAGTACAAATGATTTCTCCCCAAAATGAGATAGAAACAGGGGGACGTTTCTCATGGTCCTGAACTCGGCAAGCCGGTAACGAACTCCGTGTGTACCACCAAATCCTGACCAAAAAAAAAAAAACCAGTCAAAATCCTCCGTCAAATTCAAGATTCTTACATCATTGGGGGAAGAGCTAATATAAGTCGCTGTAAGCAAATAACACCAGACATCATATTCTCCTCGAGAGGAACTGCGTATATATAAGATCCTTAGAATACTAGCTAGGCTCATGGCCAGTGACAAGATGTATTTAAGTGGCAGATGGTGATCGGTGACACGTGTGTAGATTCAACATAGCATTATTACCTGATTCCTAAATTGAAGGACAATCACCCATTTTAAAAATCATTGTATATATATTATTTATATATTAAACTAGAAGTATATCCGGCGGTGCTGCGGCAACGCGGGATACTTAGATTGTCTAAAAAAAAACTTATATGGATACCTAAATTTAAAATAGGTAGTAAGAGATCTAAAACCAGCCTCTAACAGAGTATCTATACAGGAGACCTATTTTAGATTGCCTAAGAGACATAACCAAATATGGTCATCTCTCTTCTAAAAACTCATCTGCAGAAAAGATTCCTTTTTGAGTCTTGTTGTTAGAGAAGATGTTGAATATGTATTGAACCTTTTGCCTGTAACGCTACCCAAAGGATGAATGAGTCTTATATTTTGGATGTTGCTGTTGGAGATAGCCTTAGAAATATTTTGTATGTGACACCTTGCCCGTTGCAACATTATTTTCTTAGGAATAAAAGGGTTGCATTATGGAAGAATATAATGAAAGGGTATTAGAATATTATATTAAATTATAGGAAAACCTAACGGTCAAACAAATATTATGATATCCATATGCCGTGTATATCTAGGCCCCGTTCGTTTGGCTGATAAGTCATAGCTGAAAGTACTATTGACTAATTTGTTATGAGGCCCTGTTCGTTTAGCTGATAAGTCACAGCTAAAAATACTATTGACTAATTTATTGTGAGAGAAAAATTATATTCATTGGCTGAAAAAGTACAGCTTAAGCCAAACGAACAGGGCACTGGTTTCAGTAGCCCCAAATCTACAATGAAGTTTTTCCAAATATGCAAGCAAGACGAGGGACCAAACGGAGACTGAATCAAAATCAGCGCATCCATCCAAATCCAAACCCAAATCAGACTAACTTCACAAAGACAACAACTTATAATATCAAATTAATAAATTTGTTGTTTTTTCTACCGACCTCCACAGCAATCACCAAAAATCAACTAAAATCGATTCCTTCTCTATCCATACACGAATCAGTCGAAGACGAAATCAAAGAAAGAATCGAATCAACAAAATCAGAGAAATAATTGAAGAGGACATCCTGTGATATTCGAGGCCAAGCCGTCCATCAAAATCGAGGGGACGGAGTTGTCCTCGTCCGACAGCGTCGCGCTCCGTCAGCGCTTCTCCTACCTCTGGTCTTCTCCAGCGCGTGGACCTCGCCCTCCGTTCTTCTACTGTCTGTATGCGACGCTATGGCTGAGGGAGGCGACATCCATGGATGCGGCTCGGGGAGGTGTGCGCTAGCGGTGGCTCGGCGACGCACAGGCGAGGAAGTCGCGGCTCGGTGTGGGGAGGCCGGGGAGGATGAGTAGCGACACCGACAGTGGAGCACGACGCAGGCGGTGGCGACTTCTCCGTCGGAGGAGAGAGTACGGCTCGGGGAGAAGATAAGGCACACGAATAGGAGAAAAGAAACACTACTCCCTCCGTCCCAGTTTATTTGCACGTTTGGGTTCAAAATTTTTCCCATATAATCGGTCACTGAACCCGGCGGAGCATGCAAAGATGGCGGGAACCATCGGGCAAGAAGCGGCGCTAGACAGCCGCACACAACGCCAAAGGTGTCGAGACCAAAACAATAAAAAACTAAAAACAAAAGGAAAACCAAAAAAAATCAACGGAGGCTCCATCGGCCCCATCCGTAAGCTCATTGTGGGGTCTGCGTGACCCATCCACATCTGCTTTTTCTCTCACAACAAAACAATCGATCAGCGCTTGTAAACCACAAGAAACGATCAAGTGAATAGGGTACATTGGAGAACTCTCTTGCCTCCGCATTAACCGTCCACCAATGCAACCGGTCTATATTTATAGGGGTATTTTGGTAATTTTCCATCCGTTTTGGTTGCCATGCCCCATCTCAGCAAATATTTCAGAACGGAGATGGTAGATAAGAAGATACCAGGTGGGGCCCACTGCCTCTTGGTAAGGGTGTGAGTTAACGGAGAGTTTTCTGAGTTAACGGGGTCCATTTTATCCCTGTCGATCAATCAAAGCAAACAAAAAACAGAGCTCATCCGTGCGGTGAGTTTGCATCTGGTGTGAATAAAAAAAGTTTGCATCCGGTGGCTTATTTCTTTATTGGTACAGTGCTTGTGCTAACGCAACGACGGTATTTCAGGAATACACATGAAAATTGAATGAGCGATAGAAATACAATATTATTATATATAAAAAATTGAATGTACACAGTCAAGTATAACTCACGGCATCCCTGACCAAGTTTTCAGAAAAATATATTATCATATAAAAATCTGAATATATACAATGTAAGCCTCTAAAAGATAGGGGAAGCTTTCCATACCAATCTCTTCAGCTTTCTGAAGCTTTTCATTAACCATGTCTTGAGAATGAAGCTCTGTTCTTGCTAAAAGCATCAAGCAAGAGAGTAGCCTGCAGCAAAAAAGGAAAAAAATACCACATCAAAACTAAAACATTTCTATCTTTTTCTCCTTGATATGTTTTGACAACTGCAATATGGCATCCGTCTGTGAACATTGACAATATAATCAAAATTGGACTTAATTGATATGCAATGCACATGCTGTAGAGACTAAAAAAAAAGGGGGATTTGAGATTGGGGAACTTAACTGTGAGACTAAAAATTGGTGTCATCCATGATTGTGCCCTTGATCCAGACCACTTAAGCTCACACACCTCATGACTGTGCCCCTCGTATGTCTGCACAACATGGTTCCTAATTCTCACGTCGTTGTTCACGATCTTGCCATTGATGCCGCCAGTGGTGAGGATGTTGTTGTTTCATGTCAGTGAGCCAACTCTTGCCTCATGCACACCTTTGAGAGTTCTCAACTGCAGGGAAAGAACGACCTGAATTCAACAACGAGAACGCGTGCCGCGCATTTTTGGATGACCAAGAACACCGCACATACCAATGAAGTTGGAGCTGGTGTCCCGTGAGTCGACATCGACGAATTGAGCCCAACAATGACATCATGCGTCGCCATCTAGAGCCCAGTTGGACGCTTGTGATGGGACCGCTATTATTGTCGATGATCGAAGCTCGGACATGGACCCACCGGATGCATCCCACAGTGTTTACCGTGTCACCCAGCAATGGACAGCAAGTTGTTGCTCCCTCGGTTGAGCAAGTTGAGGTATTAGTCGTCATCAACATGCTCGTGCGTCTAGAGTCCTCTCTACATTGCATACATTTTTCGAGCAAAGATCGTAAATCGCCATCCAAGTGATGAACACGAAGAATTCAGTAAATGCATATACACGGGGAATATGTCACCGCCTTGGCTTGGGGCTTGGTGTGGTGGGAGGAAGCTGCAATGCTTGCTTAGAGACGTTCTCGAGCTCATACGGCTCGTTCATGAAGGCGAGGATACATGTCCGGTTGTTGAGCAGCTTCTCGGTGGAGCACCTCTGGTAGGTCTCCTTGATGGTGACACGGCCTCCGTGAGGTCTCCTCGAGATGGTGACACAAGCCGGCTCTGTCAGGCGAATCATCGAACACCCGTGCGCGCCCACAAAACATTCTGACTCAGGGAGCAGGTGACTTACGTAGCACTTGGCTGACGGGTTGCGCGATCCCTCGAGCGCTCGGAGGTGGAGTCGCAGAGCGGCGACTTCGGCGAGGAGGGCCTCGCGCTTTGGCGCCCAGCCAGCGACTCTTCAGCGGAGCCATCTGCTGTTCCTCCCGCAGCCAATGCTCGCTCCTCGTGGCACCACGCCTCCTCGCCGTCCTTCCAGATTTAGGGGCCGCAATAGCAAGGCAGGACCGGCGTAGCTCAGCGAACCGCGTCCCCACTTCACGCCGACCGCCCGCCACCTCGTGTACCTTGATGGGCTCGGCCACTCCCGCACGCTCCAGTCCCCGCCAAGCGTCCGCCACGCTCCGCCGGGAATCGGAGATGGTCACGCGTGGTAGGCACGGCCGCTTCGGCGACCGTGGCGCGAGCGCGCTGCACGATGGTGTTCCGGCCGCTTGGAGACCGCGAGCGCGATCGGGATCGCTGCGGGGCCTGGAGAAGGGCAACGCCAGCGGCCGGGCGGGATCGCGGCGGGGCCTGGAGGAGGGCAGTAACGCGGTTCGTCGTTGCGCGATGGTAGCCCGGTCGCTCGGGCGAAAGCGCTTGAGCGCGATCTGGGCGGGCGGCGCTCCCATGATGCCGCTTTCGGCAACCGCCGCGAAGAAGGAAATATTTTTTAAGGAAGCTTTTTTTTTCATTTATTTGGGGATTCGATCATGGGTTGTTAGTTGTGGATGCCGTGTAGGGGGAGTGGGGTAGGGCACGGGGGTGAGAAGCCTGGCATCACACATCGAATCGTGGCCATTGAACTTGTTTAGGTGTTTTATTAGCATTTGATTTTAATAGAGACGAATTCTTGTGTGTATTTTCCTTAGTGCACAATGGTTAGATGCTCTCAGCGGAGACGTTTTCCTGAAGGGACCTAGTATAACTTTGATTGATCCATTATAGTAGAGATGAAGTGATCTATACCTATCCTTATTCCTTCCATAATATTAGATTAAGAAGAGTTTTTTCATTTGGTCCTTTTTTCTCTGATTTTCTTGATACCACTCCATCGTTTTTTTCTGTGTTTTTCGCTTCAACCGTCTTCTCATTAGCTCAGTATACAGTCTGTGCGCGTCCATGTTAAGCCCATGAATCTCACAAACATTAAAAACAAATAATAAATACAATGTTATGGGTCTTTGAACAGATAAAAAACAAAAATTCTAAAGTTATGATTAGAAACAAAACTTATCTATATTATAAAACCTAGATTAACAGATGATCCAGCTAATCAAACAGTTAAATAGTGCAGACATTTGATAGCTTTTTTCTCCTGTCGGGCAACCATATATAATATTAAATAATGCAAATTTCTTCCACTAGATTTTGGTCCATCACACACTCTTTACCTATTCGTGTGTCCTTCCACTTTCCGTGGCATAAGAGTTCAAGCTGGGTTTATTAAGAGTAGTAGTATGCGATAAATTAAAAATTGGAGACCTAATTATATTAGTGTCCGGTCGGTGACACAAACTCATCAGCTATCCTCATGCAATTTAGATACCGCATGTCCCAACCACGATAAAAGTCTGATTTCAAAACATATTAGAATCAATGGCGTAGGATATAAATCCCGTTGTAACACACGGACATATTTGCTAGTATTGATATATATTGAAAATAGTAATTATACTTAAAATGAGTTTGCACTTAGTGGGAATCGATTGGTAGCCTCCAGTGAAATAGTATAAATTGCACAGTCTAATAGAAATTAAGTTATGCGATAAGAATCTGCAAGGAAAAGATTGTCACCTATATGAATAGTTTGAGGTAATTAGAGTAAGGCAGTAAGCAGCACGGACCACAAACATCAGAATATTAGTAAGCTTGTGCTTAGTAGAATAAGTAATACATACAATTCGCTGCATGCTGCACCCAATTCTGACGATCTGCTAGCTAGCCTGCGGTGCTAATCAAAAGGGAAGCAAGTCAGAGTCGGTCTACTCCCCCGTCTCGCCTGTCTCTCTATTCTCTATTGCTAGTCTCCATTTCTTCAACCTTCGAGCATCTTTCTTCTGCTCGTGCAGCTCCTTCTGGACTCCGTCGCCACTGGTGACTTGGTGAGCGGCGAGCAGCTACAGGCGGCAGGGGAAGACGCCCCACTCACCATGGCCGCAGAGCATGTGCGTACCGCGCCATGGCCTTGAGATCGATGGATGCTTCCTTGGCGCTGACGGGCCGAGGCAGCATCATATGGAGGGCTCAGCTGCGAGTGCTACTTTCTCGAGGTGTGGCGTGGGGATGAGATGCCGCACAACTATGCTTATGCAAGTGGTATATATATGAACCTTGAGGAAAATTAAGAGACGCAACTTCTTGTATATTCTTGGTTGGAACAATACACACTCCAATGGTTCTGAAGCATTTCAATCACTGCGGATGGGAGAGGAAGAGAGAGGTGATGACGGTTTCTTAGACCTTAATGATATCAATCAATGGATTTGTTGGGCACGTGAAGAGGTAGGACTGGAGACGATCGGACATCGCGAATGCAGGGTTGAGTGGATGAAAAAATTAGTGGCGTGATCAACGGAGGAGAACATGCGTGGCTCGAAGGAAGTGGATGACGTGGCTTAAGGATATGCTAGAGAAATAAGTTAGTGGAGTTTTGCTTTATAAAAATACAGGATCAAAGAGCGAGGAATGCGACCACAGGACTACTGACAGATGTGGACCGGCAAACCGATTGGGCGGCAATATTGTAGCACGTGAACCACGCGTGTATGCATCAGTGAAAGCGATACTTGTGCGTGTGCGTGTGTGTGTGAGAGAGATTTTACTGGGCTATATATTACTACTACAACGGACGAAGGCCCAAAGCTAGGTTTTTGGGCCCGGAAAAGTCCAATAATGGACTGAGGCATTCATGGCTACTGTAGACTGATTCCACCCATGTGTTCTACTAATCGTCCCTAGTTGTTTCTAAAAAAACTAATCGTCCCTAGTGTACCCTTAACATGTATGGATTATGTTCAACATATATATAGGGCTTGTTTGGCACAGCTCACAATAACTTCATGAGTGCTATGAGGTGTTTTTTTTTTACCAAACACTCATTTTCAAAATAGCTTTATGGGTGAAACTGTTTTTCTCCTCGTTAAAAAAAATGAGTTGGGATGAAGCTTAAAATAGTAATTTATCTCACCTCTCTCCCTCATGAGTTGTTGATAAAGCTATTCTGCCAAATACTTTTTCCAAAGCAGCACAGATTCAATAAAAAAGCTACTTGTCATATAGGAAATAAAAGAATATTATGGAGCTGTTCGGCTGACCGGCCCCATTCGGGTTGCTGAAAAATGGTTGAAACTGACTGAAAACACTGTTCTGGCTGAATTGTTGTGAGAAAAAAATACTGTTCCAGCTGAAAAAATAAGCCGAATAAGCCAGTTTCTGGCTAAGCCGAACAGGTAGCTTGGTATTGACGGAAACTTGTCATATAGGAAACAGAAGAACATTATGGAGCTGTTCGGCTACTTGTCATATATATAGGAAACTGTTGACACAAAATGTGACGACTGCGTTGCACATACACAACAAAGTCAAAAGCGTGGCTTCAATCGGGTGCCCGGTGCTTCGTGATCCGAACGTGCCGGTCGGTTTGACTCGAAGAAACCGACAAGGGATAAAATAGTTAAATGTCAAACCGGAACATGTCGGGTGAGACCGCATAGCCTGTATATACGCCTCGGCCACTTACAACGACATACAACTATAGGAAGTCATGCGCCAACAAGTTTATAAATCATTCGGCTAATCGTAGGATGGACATACGTAAAGATCGATTGCCGAATGCATATGCATGGGAAGACATGTTTGAACAAGTGAAATTGATTATGCGTTAATGCATATCCAAGCTCAACAAATCCAAATTGAGTTGGGGTCCATGAAGAAGGAACGTGTAGATAAACACGATTAAGCCAATCTAAAACTCAAGCGTCACCGCACGACGACACCTAGTTTCAGTCAAAAACTTAAACGTGATTAACATACATGAACCCACAACATGTGACAATCTAGATTAAAATAATTCAGCCATTACGAGCATGTTATCTATTTGCAAAGGTATTATGAAAGTAATGATCATTGAAGCTCGAATAAAACCATAGAAGAGGGCCGAACAATATCAATCTAGATTGGGCAAAAGTGTGTTACAAATATATAAAATATTTAAAACATGCAACACAGGATAACTTGATGAATCTATTTAGATTTTGCCGTAATCTAATAGAGCCGATAACCTGCCTTGCTTCCACTAAGCATATTGAGCAAACGTCACCGCCGCACGGTATCTACTCATAAACAAAGTATAAGCAAAGACTTCTTGATTGTCAAGCAAAGATCCGCCAAGCACGATCATTGAAAACAAACAAGACTACTTGCATCACGCCTAAATCCACCGCATGATACTAAACATGATAACAAGGTTGTCCGGAACTTACGGAGGTCGACGGATCGATGACTCCTCTCAAGAACTCGACGACACGACAAAAGGACTCGAAAGTTGGCACGGGGCGGTTGTATTGATTTGGTTGTGAACGCCTATTACAATGGTCGAGGGTCAATATTTATACCCTAGAGCGAAACACGAGTCCTAAAAGACTACGATTTACAAAGGAACTCTTTAAATAAACTTGGAAACTACGATTCCTTGCCCCAAACTCTCGAGTCCTTTATTATTACAACTTTCATCTTCTCGATCGGCTTTGCTTGCCATCTTCGCTTTCCCGAATGGAGTTACCGCCTCGAGTATAACCGACCGCACAAGCATTTAGCCGACCGCTTGCGTTATTTGCGAACACTCTTCTTCCCGCATGTGGGTCCACCTGTCATCTTCCGAAATTGACCAAAATCCAAAGAGTTAACACATGCCCCTCAATTTCGGGATAAAAGTTGTTTTATTCTGAAATTGACCACAAGCTTTCATCCTCCTAGGTCATCACCGTTCAAAACCGCATGACCACGCCCCAAAATTTCAATCTTTCAACAAACTTCGAACCTCCTCTAAATCTTCAATGGCGACCCGGATGAAATCCCGAGGTAAACTTTATTTATATTCGCAACTTTCATCCCATCCTTCCGCTCCTCTTTTGACTTATTCCCCTCGATTTCAATCATCTTCTAAAAGGAGTACAAGAGCCAGATTTTGATCCCTTACGCGCCAACCCGACTCCTATTTCCTTGGCCCAATGGGAAACCCCGACCTTCCGAAATCATTGAGAAGGAAACTCAAAGAATTCCTTTCAAGTCCGAATTACCTCACCAAACCGATGGCCAAACACGTTCAAGAATTGGCCATTCCCCCAATCACCGGATGGCGCCAATCGATACAGAGAATGTTGGAGAAGAGCAGCACCCATCGGGACAATCAGACATCACCATTGTCCGGAGTTATCTTTAGCGAGAGACACCGGGAATGATTCCCTTCGATAGCGACTTCTCATTTTTGGTCCGACGCTACCAATGCCTTTATCTTCGGCCATGGTATTATGACCATCACTCTAGCCGACGTATACATGATGACTGGTTTGAATGTGTCATTGCCAGTATATCCTTATAAGTACAAGAGCAAGAGTAATCAAAGAGCCGTTAGTTCTGGATGTGGATGGGTCAAACATATTCAAGAATTACATGAATCCATCTGGCGCCGTTCTGACAAAGAGTTGAAAGCTTTCATGAATATGTGGCTATGCTTGATTCATTTTTGTGGAAAATCCAATGAACCAACCCCGAATCACATGGTAATGGTCAAGACTTAGCTGCAGCACCCAGATCCCATTAGGCAAATATCTTTTAGGGTCCGCTTATCATATGATGCATCGATCACCCTTCGAGATGTGCCAAGGTGGAGAAATTTCTTGTGTGAACGGCCCCTGGTGGCTAATTCAAATGTGGCTCCAACTATATATGCATCAGATAACCCCTGTGAGCCTCTTCAACCTAAGCTTCCCCTCAGTTAACTATGCTGAAGGCAGCACAGCAAAGGTTAAAGCTTGTCAGACTTATGGGGAAGCAGCAGCATCTATAAGCATTGATATAGACATTGGTCACCTCTTCAAGCTATTTTTCAAAGGATTCGGCAATGTGCTCTGGTTTCCTTACAGGGAAAATGAAGATCTGACTTTGCCCTGCAAGTTTAGCTATGAAATTGGTTGTTCAGGCCAAGAATCCACAGAGATTTTCAACTCCTTTATCAAACCTTGCACTTTGCCAGCCGAATTTCATCATGGGAGATTAGTACAATCCACCTATGAGTTCTATTATCCCAACATGGTAGCCAGACAATTAGGATGCGGCCAACTGCCCCCAAAATTCCTCTTCTCAACAATCATAAAATCAAGGGAAGCAATAACAGAAGGAATGGAAGCCAAGAAGGTCTTTGAATTAGGATGGGAATTACCAATATATGAACCATCTCCATTTGGGCTAATAGATGCTGCTCATCCCCTCTTTGTCTCTTGGTGGCAAGAATGGCATGCTCATATCTTCAATATAGCAGTTCATTCTTTATGCAAAAACTTGCAACCCGATTTTGCTTCTGACAGTGAGGTAATTTCATTATGCCCATCATTTCTTATTCTTGAATCCACTTCTTATTTTAACATCTGGTTATGCACAGGATCTTGAGTTTACTTCCCCTGCCAAAGCAATTCAGTACTATCCGGCTGGTCCCAAACCTGCTCTGGGGTTTGATGCTCCAAACTTAAAGGAATTCATGAAAACTTCTGCAACTTTGGATTCAAAGACTCTAAAGGCACTCATAAGAACTCCTGTTATTTCACCATTTCTTTGATCTTCCAGAGGAAAAAGCAAAAGGAAAACACCAAAGTTTTCTCTTACCCAAGAAACCAAGGACCAAGAAAGCCAGATTATCCCTTAAGGCATGAACCTTCTGCTTTCTTATCAGTCAACCTTTCATTTGGCAAGAAGTCTGACTATCTCTACATTCATTCCTTCCACTCGCAGCCACAAGTCGAAATTCCCATACCGGGTAATACCTCGGCGCACCAGAGAACCAACCCCAAAGTTTCTACTCAAGATGAAGAAATTCATGATAGCGAAATTTCAGAGACCCATGAAGTTTGAAGGTTCAAAGGCTCATAAACCGATGAAACTCTTTCGATAAATTGATATGAATCTTCTTACAAAGTTGATTTTGCCTAACAATGATTGCAATTACGTGAGATTAGTTGGCGGCACAACTTTGTCTATTGCTTCCATGCTCTTTTTTCCCAACTTCAATTCCTCCTTTATGAACTAAAATCCCAAAAACTCACCAAATTAAAACTCCAAAGGCACATTTGTTTGGATTCATCTTCAATCCATGCTTTCTTGTGCACTCCAGAGTCTTTCTTAAATCGGCTAAATGTCTTTCATGATTTCTAGACTTGACTACTACATCATCGATGTAGATTTCTACAATCTTGCCGATCAACTCGTGAAAAATATAATTCATAGCTCTCTGATAAGTTGCACCAGCATTCTTTAACCCAAACGTCATGACTATCCATTCGAACAAACCAATATGACCAGGACATCTGAAAAAAGTACATTTTGAAATATCTTCTATTGCCATAAAAATTTGGTTATAGCCAAGATTACCATCCATAAAACTAATGACTTCATAACTTTCAACCGCATCTACCAAAGAATCGGCAAATCGCATTGGGTAACCATCCATGGAGTAGCCTTATTAAGATTTCTAAAATCTATGCAAACTCTCATTTTTCCATTTTTCTTATATACCGGTACTATATTTGAAATCCACTCTGCATACTTGCATGGCCGAATAAAGTTTGCTTCTATTAACCTTTCAACCTCCTTCTTCACATCGGCCAATACCTCCTCTTTGTATATCTTCCTTGGAGGTTGTTTATAAGGACGAAACCCAGGTTTAATGGGTAATCGATGCTCAACAATGGAACGATCCAATCCGGGCATTTCCGTAAATCCCAAGCAAAACAGTCTTTAAACTCTTTCAACAAATCTATCAACTTTGACTTATATTCTCGGGTCTAACTTTGCACTAATATACATCGGCCTTGGCTTAGAACCATCACCAACATTGATTTCCTCCAACTTATCAGCTGACATAAAACCACGCCCCAACTTTCCTTTGTTGCCATCGACGGGATTTCCCATTAAAAATTGCTATGAGAGCCGACTGCTTGGATCGGTTTGTTGGCCTTCGCTAAAAACATTTACAGGACCTTCTTTCCACACTTTTCCGAGAGAAACAATCGACGCCTCATATTCCCAATAGGTAGATTCCGTGGCAACACTTACCGAATTATCGGATGTACAACTTCAACATCATCTCCAATCCATTGAATGAGAATTTGATGCATAGTTGAAGGAATGCAACAATTAGCATGGATCCAATCTCTGCCCAAGAGTAGACTATATATGCCCCTTGCCATCAATGACAAAAAGGTAGTAATCGAGTTTTTGACCCAATAGTCACCGACATGGATAGCACCTCGGGCATCGGAAGGATTGCCAAGAAAATCCCTAAGCACCATGTCGGTTTTCAGAATTCTTCATTAGTCATCCCAAGTTTCACTGAAGGTAGTATAAGGCATGATATTGATAGCAGCCCTCCATCGACAAACATCTTAGTTAAAGGCTTGCCATTGACATATCCCTTTAAATAGAGTGGCCTCAAGTGACGATTCTTGATTGGTTTATCAAAAACAAACTTTCTGTGTGTTAATACAAGTCGAGCCATCAAATCCCGACATTCACTTTCATCAAAATCGAGTACACCTCTTCTTGGAAATCTTGGCTTTGGGGAGCTATAAACTCGATGGGAGAAAGAAAGCCATGCAAGCATTAGCCAGAAGGACCACATCCATCGGGCTTCTTTTTAGGACGCCAAATTTGCTTTGTTTCGCAACTTCTTGTTCCAACTCCCTATTCCTCAATCGTTGTACTCTTCTTTTCTGGCTTTTCCTTAGGCTCGGAGGACACCACCGTCCTTTTGCCATACGTATTTACAAAAGTCAGCTTCTTCATTATGCACTCTATCATGAATCCAACTCAAACTCGCAACTCTTTTCCTTTGGTTTGATTCTCAAAGCCACCTATTTTTAAGCGCCGATCATCTTCGTGAATCTTCGCTCCAAGTCTTTCATAGACGGGGCGGCGGTTGACTCGAGATTGCCTATACTTTCGTAATGAGCACTACACTCCGGACAATTATTTCTTGCAGCAACCTCAAACCTTCATTCCAACAATGCCTAAAGAACGAAACAACCCCAATGAGACCGCTCTCTGTTCCGTCATGTATTCTTCTTGCTCCCTTCGGTATACTTCTTCCTCATACCTCCCAGCATTCTTCCATAAACCATTGTTTCTTATGATATTCCTTCTCTTGTTCTCTCTCGCCACTTGTTTAGCAAAATACGTGATGTAACTCTGGGTTTGGAAGTTTGACCTTTCTCGGTTCGGCTATTCTCGAAACCGAACTCGATCTTCAGACTCTCTCATCGGTGATTTGCCGATCCGGTCAACAAAGACCACTCTCCTTTGCTCTATCGTAAGTCAACACCTTCACCTTGCCTTTTACCTTTGAGATCATTGGCGGATACCACATTCACGAGAGAAAGAAATCATATTTTGTGGAAAAGGTCGATCATCAATTTTCATCTTGCCATCAAACCTCAAATGTCCCTCTTGGATAGCTTTACGGATTCGCATTCGAACACTCGGCAATCATTAATAGAATGAGAATTAGTGTTATGAAAGCCACAATATTTTTTGTCTTTCACCCTTCAGACGTAACATAGGATGTCCTTCGGTAACTTGATGCGTCCTTCCTTTATCAACAATGCAAAAAGTCCATCTCGCCTTTAGTAACATCAAAATCATAGGTTCCCTTTGTTGTTTCAACCAACGTTGACTAACTTGAGTGGGTTCCTTGTCCCAATTTAACTCAAAATTGCAGCTATCTCATCTTCATCAATATACTCGATCGCTTCATCCGTAAAGCCCCGATACACCTCATTAGTGGCATTGTTCTTCCGAAAGCGATTATCTCTCCCGAACCCTTGGGCTTGATTACTCATAGTCGCTAAACGTCAGTGTGTGCAAGTTGACCAAGATCATCAAACTCTAAACCGAACAACTTCTCCCTGATATTTGGCAACATTCCTACTATAGCAATTCCAGGTAGTTGATCATCTGGTAAATTTAGAGAATAACACATATTCTTGGTCTCCCTAAATCTGCGAAGATACTCCAATGGTGTTTCATTTGTTCTCATCCTCAGACTCATGAGATCAACCAATTTCTTCTCATTGGTACCCGTATAGAAATATGAATGAAACTTCTGCTCTAGTTCTGCCCACGTACCAATGGAATGAGCCGGTAGAGACGTGAACCATGTGAAAGCCGGTCCTGTAAGAGACAAAGGAAAATATCGAATCCTCCATGCTTCATCTGAAGCAGCTTCTCCAAGCTGCATTAAGTACCGACTGATGTGCTCTATGGTACTAGTATCATCTTGACCAGAAAACTTGGTCAAATCTGTTGGAGGCTTCACCCTTGGAGGCAATGCCACTCTGTTGTACCATTCGATAAGGAGATTTGTATGAATAGGATTGATTCTTTGGCTTCAAGTCGACTGATTCTCGCATCATATCAGCCATCCTGCATCAAAACATCAATACCGGATCCCGGTTTCCTTGTACTTGCACTCCGTAAGGCAATCTCAAACACTTCTATACCTCAGGTTTGGCACAACATTGATAGCACTGTAATCAATAAATTCTTGATATCCATCTCCATACATATTCTTCTCAGAATCTATTTGATGCCGGAGAAACTCTATAAGTCGAAAGTGGCACTTCTCCTGTGGTACCAAATGTCATCCGCCATAAGTGGGATGTGATTGCTTTTCAGGTGTGAGTCAATCCACCTATATTTGAAGGCGACGCTACTTCCTTTCCAACAGGCTTCTCTTGATGCTTTGGAACATTGAAAGCGTCGCCCACTAAGTGGTCCAACATTTTCCTCAAGTATTTATCAACCATTGGGCCAAAAGTACGATCATGATTGCCCGAAAGGTATTCGTAAAAGTCAGTGTGATGGTTTGTCATGGTTTCTCCCATAGCTTTATAAACCAGGGCTGCCATCTTCTCGAGCATCCTCCTCTTGATTAATAATCGCTTTGATGCGGAAGAAGAACCCTTGGCATTGACCGCTTTTGAAATACTTTATTGCTCTTGTTTTTGAAAAAAGACATCAAGCACTTCCGCTGGTATTGCTCACACGCTTGTAGCACTAAATCCTTGTAATTATCTCGCAATTCGCCATGCTTACATCCGAAATATGATCATTGTTGATCTCGGATGCCATCTTGAACTAGCAGATGGTCCCACCGAGCGTGCCAAAAGTGTGTTGACACAAAATGTGACGACTGTGCATTTACACACAAGCAGCGTGGCTTCGTGGCTTCAATCGGGTGCCCGGGTGCTTCGTGATCCGGAACGTGCCGGTCGGTTTGACTCGAAAGAAACCGACAAGGGATAAAATAATTAAATGTCAAACCGGAACATGTCGGGTGAGACCGATAGCCTCAGTATATACGACCTCGGTTTACTTACAACGACATACAGCTATAGGAAGTCATGCGCCAACAAGTTTATAAATCATTCGACTAATCGTAGGATGGACATACGTAAAGATCTGATTGCCGAATGCATATGCATGGGAAGACATGTTTGAACAAGTGAAATTGATTATGCGTTAATGCATATCCAAGCTCAAGAATCCAAATTGAGTTGGGGTCCATGAAGAAGGAACGTGTAGATAAACACGATTAAGCCAATCTAAAACTCAAGCTCGCATGACGACGACACCTAGTTTCGTCAAAAACTTAAACGTGATTAACATACATGAACCCACAACATGTGACAATCTAGATTAAAATAATTCAGCCATTACGAGCATGTTATCTATTTGCAAAGGTATTATGAAAGTAATGATCATTGAAGCTCGAATAAAACCATAGAAGAGGGCGAACAATATCAATCTAGATTGGGCAAAAGTGTGTTACAAATATATAAAATATTTAAAACATGCAACACAGGATAACTTGATGAATCTATTTAGATTTTGCCGTAATCTAATAGAGCCGATAACTGCCTTGCTTCCACTAAGCATATTGAGCAAACGCTTTTGCATACGGTATCTACTCATAAACAAAGTATAAGCAAAGACTTCTTGATTGTCAAGCAAAGATCCGCCGCATACGATCATTGAAAACAAACAAGACTACTTGCATCACGCCTAAATCCACCGCATGATACTAAACATGATAACAAGGTTGTCGGAACTTACGGAGGTCGACGGATCGATGACTCCTCTCAAGAACTCGGCGACACGACAAAAAGGACTCGAAAGTTGGCACGGGGCGGTTGTATTGATTTGGTTGTGAACGCCTATTACAATGGTCGAGGGTCAATATTTATACCCTAGACGAAACACGAGTCCTAAAAGACTACGATTTACAAAGGAACTCTTTAAATAAACTTGGAAACTACGATTCCTTGCCCCAAACTCTCAGAGTCCTTTATTATTACAACTTTCATCTTCTCGATCGGCTTTGCTTGCCATCTTCGCTTTTCCGAAATGGAGTTACCGCCTTCCGTAATAACCGACCGCACAAGCATTTAGCCGACCGCTTATGTTATTTGCCGAACACTCTTCTTCCCGCATGTGGGTCCACCTGTCATCTTCCAGAATTGACCAAAATCCAGTGTTAACACATGCCCCCTCAATTTCGGGATAAAAGTTGTTTTATTCTGAAATTGACCACAAGCTCTTTCATCCTCCTAGGTCATCACCGTTCAAAACCGCAGCCACGCCTAAAATTTCAATCTTTCAAATAAGCAACTTCGAACCTCCTCTAAATCTTCAATGGCGACCTGTGATGAAATCCCAGAGGTAAACTTTATTTATATTCGCAACTTTCATCCCATCCTTCCGCCTCCTCTTTTGACTTATTCCCTCGATTTCAATCATCTTCTAAAGGAGTACAAGAGCCAGATTTTGATCCCTTACGCCGCCAACCCCGACTCCTATTTCCTTGGCCCAATGGGAAACCCCGACCCTTCCGAAATCATTGAGAAGGAAACTCAAAGAATTCCTTTCAAGTCCGAATTACCTCACCAAACCGATGGCCAAACACGTTCAAGAATTGGCCATTCCCCCAATCACCGGATGGCGAATCGCACAGAGAATGTTGGAGAAGAGCAGCAGACCATCGGGACAATCCAGACATCACCATTGTCCGGAGTTATCTTTAGCAGAGACACCCAGTGAATGATTCCTTCTCGATAGCACTTCTCATTTTTGGTCCGACGCTACCAATGCCTTTATCTTCGCCATGGTATTATGACCATCACTCTAGCCGACGATATACATGATGACCGGTTTGAATGTGTCATTGCCAAGATATCCTTATAAGTACAAGAGCAAGAGTAATCAAAGAGCCGTTAGTTCCGGATGTGGATGGGTCAAACATATTCGTAATTACATGAATGCATCTGGCGCCGCCTCTCGACAAAGAGTTGAAAGCTTTCATGAATATGTGGCTATGCGATTCATTTTTGTGGAAAATCCAATGAACCAACCCCGAATCACATGGTAATGGTCAAGACTTAGCACAGCACCCAGATCCCATTAGGCAAATATCTTTTAGGGTCTCGCTTATCATATGATGCATCGATCACCCTTCGAGATGTGCCAAGGTGGAGAAATTTCTTGTGTGAACGGCCCTGGTGGCTAATTCAAATGTGGCTCCAACTATATATGCATCGATAACCCCTCGTGAGCCTCTTCAACCTAAGCTTCCCTCGCTTAACTATGTCAAGGCAAAGACAAAGAAAGGTTAAAGCTTGTCGACTTATGGGGAAGCAAAGAAGATCTATAAGCATTGATATAGACATTGGTCACCTCTTCAAGCTATTTTTCAAAGGATTCGCAATGTGCTCCTGGTTTCCTTACAGTGGAAAATGAAGATCTGACTTTGCCTCGCAAGTTTAGCTATGAAATTGGTTGTTCAAGCCAAGAATCCACAGAGATTTTCAACTCCTTTATCAAACCTTGCACTTTGCCAAATTAATTTCATCATGGGAGATTAGTACAATCCACCTATGAGTTCTATTATCCCAACATGGTAGCCAGACAATTAGGATGCGCCAACCGCCTTTAAAATTCCTCTTCTCAACAATCATAAAATCAAGGGAAGCAATAATGTAAGGAATGGAAGCCAAGAAGGTCTTTGAATTAGGATGGGAATTACCAATATATGAACCATCTCCATTTGGGCTAATAGATGCTGCTCATCCCTCTTTGTCTCTTGGTGGCAAGAATGGCATGCTCATATCTTCAATATAGCAGCTTCATTCTTTATGCAAAAACTTGCAACCCGATTTTGCTTCCGATAAAGGAGGTAATTTCATTATGCCCATCATTTCTTATTCTTGAATCCACTTCTTATTTTAACATCCGGTTATGCACACAGATCTTGAGTTTACTTCCCACGCCAAAGCAATTCAAGATTATCCGGGTGGTCCCAAACTCCGCCTGGGGGTTTGATGCTCCAAACTTAAAGGAATTCATGAAAACTTCGCAACTTTGGATTCAAAGCACCTCTAAAGGCACTCATAAGAACTCCTCATTATTTCAATTTCTTTGCATCTTCCAGAGGAAAAAGCAAAAGGAAAACACCAAAGTTTTCTCTTACCCAAGAAACCAAGGACCAAGAAAGCCAGATTATCCCTTAAGGCATGAACCTTCATTTTTTTATCAGGTCAACCATTTCATTTGGCAAGAAGTTCGACTATCTCTACATTCATTCCTTCCACTGCAGCCACAAGTCGAAATTCCCATACGGGTAATACCTCAGCGCCAGAGAACCAACCCCTGAAGTTTCTATCAAGATGAAGAAATTCATGATAGCGAAATTTCAGAGACCCATGAAGTCAAGGTTCAAAGGCTCATAAACCTGATGAGACTATAGGTAACATTGCTCAACCAATTCTCCTCTCCTTTCTCTTTAACAACATCTATCTCTTATGCTCATTATCACTTACTTTATCGAAAATAGATGAGATCTTAGATGAACCGGCAAGGAAACTTCTCCGATCAATCTCCGGATCCGCTCCTCCGAACCTTCAATCAAGTCCTCCAAAGAAGCTGGTATAACTCATCCTCGATGACCAATCAGCCCAACAGTGTAACGCCTTGTCTCATACTATATTTTAGCAAAATTACCCAATCGGCTAACACCTTCTTTCTTTCTCTTTGTTTAGAAGAACATCACTAAACCGACCACCAGCCACTCCTTCTCTATTGAGGACTACATTATTGAGAAAGGTGAAGAGATCACTTCTCATCAAACTTTGTCACCGGAGAATCGTGGCTCGGCTAAAAGAAGTGATTATTCTCTTCAATAAGGATACCATTAGTCCGGTTCGTAATGCGAGACTTTATAAAAGACCTCCTTGAACTCATTGATCAAGATATCCCTTCTGCTCTCAAAGCTCCCCTAGAATCTGCAGCCCATCTTGATGATCACTTTGCTATGGTGAAAAGGGCAACCAAGAACATATCTTCGAGAGCCGCTCTGCAGAAGGATAGATCTTTGAAAAAACTGGAGATTAAAGATCTTCACTCTCATATCCGCACTACGAGAAATTCTTTAGCAACCTTGGAGCCTGAATCGAGATCCATGGAGGATGAAAAATCGACTAGAAGCTCAACTAGCCGAATCAATGCCAAAATTCAGTCTCACAGGCCCATATAACCAATCAACCAAGAACATAGAAGTAACTTCACTAAAAATAGCTTCACCATCAAAGAAGACCAGCAGATCAAAAAAACAAGTTATCCAAAGATCCAGAGTTCTTCAAGATGAAGATCACAAAGTGCTAGATAATGTTAGCCAATCAGACCGAGGCCATAGAAGCGATCAATCATCTTCTCAACCAAAGAGACATTAGGCTTGTAATAAACTTTAAGTGTGATACCCTTTTTCCTTGATTAAACAACTTTATGTCCACTTATTTTCATCCGCTCGAAAAAAAGCAATCGGCCATCTTCCCTTAAATTACTCGATTAGAATGTAGCCGATTGTCTCCATTCTTCCGATAACCGAACGAATCCAATCCAAACATCGTGAGGGTATAGCCGAACAACGTTGGCTCCAATAAATCATGGAGATATTTCAAGCGACATTCGACTTAACTCGACCTGGCCCACCCAATGAACGGTCCATCAAAAGGAGAAAACCCACTCCGCCGCTCGATTCTCGTCCCACAACCCCGTGGAATTCGCCACGATCTTTCGCTTCGCTTATAAATAGCCCCTCCCATTGGCCTTCATCACTATCTTTGCCTCGGCGTTTCACATCCGCTCTTCCACTTCCTTCATCCGATTCATTCTAGAAAGAAACCCTAACCTCCGTCAAAGCAAATGACGAACAGCAGCAACCGTGGCAAGCGTCCCCGCCGATTTAAGAGGTCAAGGAAGCAGAGCATCATACCGCCGGTCGTGGGTATGATTCGGTTCTCTTGCCCCTTTGTAATTTCCTCGTTCATCTCTTAATTCCGATTTCTCCTCCCCATTCATCGTGATAAGAGTCATCACTCCAATCAATACCATCTCCTCCCTCCGGTGTCGGCAGCTCAACCGGAACTCCATCTTCCGGCTCCTCCGGGTCTTCCAGCCTCCTCAAGCTCTTACCATTCCAACCCTTGGGGTTCGGCAGAGCAAGAGATGCACACTACCCATACTCCCACGAGGAAGCGCTTAAGTTTCGCCAGAGAGGGATGAAGCCCGGAGGAGCTAGGCGAAGTCTCCAAGAAGTTCGGCATCGATCAAGCCGAATGGGAGGATCAGCGAAACAATTTCACACGCCATCAATCGGTTTGATATCTTCATTTAATTTTATCATCCTCGACTTCCTTTGCTTGCCGACTCATTTTTTCTTTCATGCTCAGCTCTTTCCGCGGAAAATGACCGCTTGAAGACGGCGGCGAACAAGATTGCCGACAAGGTGAATGCTCGGGGAGACATCCGAGGCACGCCTTGGTGCCGTGGATGGCCGCATTGATCAGGCCGTCACCCAAGGTGTGCACCTCGGCGCTTCTCTCGGGCTGGCGGCAATGACCTCCCAAACCAACGAGGACTACTCCTCCCAGCCAGTTGGCTTTGTTGGAGGACGCCCGGACGAAGTCGACGACATCGAAGAGCGTCTGGAGGCCTCACGACGATCATGTGCCGCTGCTTCTTGCCGAAAATCACAAACCCCCAATCCGTCCTCAATAAAGTTATTTGAGGAGTAGTTTGTATTAGGACGAACTTTTATAAATAATCTCATCCTTTGGAATGATATTTACTTCTTTGATTCTTTTCGGTAAAATCCCACTTGCGATTATCAGAAAAATGCCGAAAACAACCCAGTTTTGGATAAACATTCTTGTGCTAGAGGCGATGCAAACTGCATCGGCTATTTTGTGCTAAAGGCGATATAGACGATATCGGCTATTTCCAATCTCGTATCTGATTTTTAGGCTAAAGGCGATATGAACAATATCGGCTATTTTTAGTCATGTATCCAATCCTCTAGGCCAAAGATTTTTTTCCTTCATCGGTTTTTCTGATCTATATTTACGAACCAACCTCAACACTGGGGTAGTATTTCTTAAGAAATCTTCCATTAATAGCTCTGGTAAACTCTTCTCCGAATAAAGTCTTTAATATGTATGCATTGCCAGGCACACATTCTACAATTCGGAAAGGACCTTCCCAATTTGGAGACCATTTGCCGAACGCTCTATCTTTTGTCCCAACTGGCAATACAGTTTTCCAAACCAAATCTCCTTCTGCATGAATTGTTTCACCTAACCTTTTTGTTATAATACCGGCAACGCCGTATTTTATTTTTCTCAATATTTTCCAATGCCTTGAGACGAATCAAATGTAAATCTTCCAATTCATCCATCATCGACTCTTATAATCTTCTTTTGCCAATTCTTTCTCAGAACACAATTATTTTGAATCTAACCGTAACTCCCATGGTAGTACAACATGATGCCCATAAACCAGCCTATAGGGAGACGTTTGAGTGGATCCATGACAAGCCATTCGGTAAGCCCACGATGCTTCATTAAGAACCAAGTGCCATTTCCTTGGTTTTTCATCAATCTTCTTCTGGATAATTTTAATCATAATCTTATTTGATGCTTCTGCCTGACCATTAGCTTGTGCATAATAAGGAGAAGAATTATATAACTTAATCCCCATACTTTTGGCAAAGTCACAAAATTCTGAAGAAGTAAATTGAGTCCCCTGATCAGTTGTTATAGTCTGAGGAATCCCAAATCAGAACTATATGTTCCTTAACAAAAGCCGATCATATTTTCTGACGTTACTTTCTTCAAAGGGATAGCCTCAACCCACTTGGTGAAATAATCCGTGGCCAAAAGTACAAATTTGTGTCCCTTACTAGAAGGAGGATTGATCTGACCAATTAAATCTATTCCCCATCCTCTGAACGGCCAAGGCTTGATTATAGGATTCATAGCGAGATATTTGGAACTTTTGAATATTGCCAATTTCGACAATTGTGACACCCTTTGTAATATTCAAAACAATCTTCCAACATAGTTGGCCAAAATAACCAGCCTCCCTAATTATCCACTTCATCCGATAAGGTCGATGATGATGCACCACACAACCCTTCGTGAACCTCATACATCACTTTCTTGGCCTCTTCCCGACTCAAGCATTTGAGCAATACTCCATCGATGGACTTGTAATATAACCGATCATCAAGAAACACAAACTTGAGAGCTTTGTACCTAAGTTTTCGGAAACCCTTTGAGATGGATTTTTCAGATAATTGGTAACTTCAGATCTCCAATCACCATCTACTGGATCAGTATTTAAAACATCTTCCTCTATAGTAAAAACTTCCCGATTCTCTCGATATCCAGAAGCAGCTTGAGCTAACTTATTTGCTTCTTCATTGTACTCTCTAGGGATATGATGCAAGGTTACTATCAGAAAATTCTTCAAAAGTTCTCTACACTCCTCATAATATTCTCTTAACACATTATTCTTGCATTCATACTGACCATTCAGTTGATTAATCACCAACTCAGAATCCCCAAAGATTTCAACAGCAACGGCCTTTACTTCTATAAGAAGCTGAAGCCCTCTAAGCAATGCTTCATACTCTGCTTGATTGTTAGTAACATGAAATTCAATAGGGACTGCATACTCAAAAGCTTTTCCTTGTGGGGAAATCAAAAGAATACCAGCACCACCACCTTTGTTGCAAGATGACCCATCGAAGAACAAGGCCCAAGGCACAATGTTTATCGCCTCAACAGAAAGATCCCGATGTTGGGTAATAAAATCAGCAATAATTTGACCCTTTACCGCCTTTGCCGATTCATACCTTAAATTAAATTCTGACAATGCTAAAATCCATTTGCCAATTCTTCCATTCAAAATCGGCATTGATAACATATGTTTGATTACATCAAAACTAGAAACCACCACACATTCGGAATTCAACAAATAGTGCCGTGATTTGGTACAGGAGTAATACACACACAAGCAAAGTTTCTCTGTAGCCGAATACCTTGTTTCCGGGTCTAACAGCTTTCGGCTAAAATAAGCTATGACTCTTTCTTTTCCTTCAAACTCTTGCATAAGGGCCGATCCTATCGTTAGGCTATCGGCCGCCACATACAACTTAAAAGGCTTTTCAAGTTGTGGAGGTACCAGCACAGGTGGTGCTTTCATATATTGTTTGATCTCATCAAAAGCCTTTTGTTGTATGTCACCCCATACAAATTTTTGATCTTTCTTGAGCTTCAATAAAGGGGAAAAGGGTAAAACTCTTTCTGATAAATTGGATATGAATCTTCTTACAAAGTTGATTTTGCCTAACAATGATTGCAATTTCTGTGAGATTAGTTGGCGGCACAACTTTGTCTATTGCTTCCATGCTCTTTTTCCCAACTTCAATTCCTCCTTTATGAACTAAAAATCCCAAAAACTCACCAAATTAAACTCCAAAGGCACATTTGTTTGGATTCATCTTCAATCCATGCTTTCTTGTGCACTCCAGAGTCTTTCTTAAATCGGCTAAATGTCTTTCATGATTTCTAGACTTGACTACTACATCATCGATGTAGATTTCTACAATCTTGCCGATCAACTCGTGAAAAATATAATTCATAGCTCTCTGATAAGTTGCACCAGCATTCTTTAACCCAAACGTCATGACTATCCATTCGAACAAACCAATATGACCAGGACATCTGAAAGTTTGTTTTTGAAATATCTTCTATTGCCATAAAAATTTGGTTATAGCCAAAGATTACCATCCATAAAACTAATGACTTCATAACTTTCTTTGCAAGATCTACCAAAGAATCGGCAACCGGCATTGGGTAACCATCCATGGGAGTAGCCTTATTAAGATTTCTAAAATCTATGCAAACTCTCATTTTTCATTTTTCTTATATACCGGTACTATATTTGAAATCCACTCGCATACTTGCATGGCCGAATAAAGTTTGCTTCTATTAACCTTTCAACCTCCTTCTTCACATCGGCCAATACCTCCTCTTTGTATATCTTCCTTGGAGGTTGTTTATAAGGACGAAACCCAGGTTTAATGGGTAATCGATGCTCAACAATGGAACGATCCAATCCAGGCATTTCCGTGTAATCCCAAGCAAAACAGTCTTTAAACTCTTTCAACAAATCTATCAACTTTGACTTATTTCTGGGTCTAACTTTGCACTAATATACATCGGCCTTGGCTTAGAACCATCACCAACATTGATTTCCTCCAACTTATCAAATTTACATAAAACCACGCCTAACTTTCCTTTGTTGCCATCGACGGGATTTCCCATTAAAAATTGCTATGAGAGCCGACTGCTTGGATCGGCTGTTGGCCTTCGCTAAAAACATTTACAGGACCTTCTTTCCACACTTTTCCAGAGAAACAATCGACGCCCTCATATTCCCAATAGGTAGATTCCGTGGCAGCAACACTTACCGAATTATCAGCATGTACAACTTCAACATCATCTCCAATCCATTGAATGAGAATTTGATGCATAGTTGAAGGAATGCAACAATTAGCATGGATCCAATCTCTCGCCCAAGAGTAGACTATATGCCCCTTGCCATCAATGACAAAAAGGTAGTAATCGAGTTTTTGACCCAATAGTCACTTTCGACATGGATAGCACCTCGGGTATCGGAAGGATTGCCAAAAAATCCCTAAGCACCATGTCGGTTTTCAGTAATTCTTCATTAGTCATCCCAAGTTTCACAAGGTAGTATAAGGCATGATATTGATAGCAGCCCCTCCATCGACAAACATCTTAGTTAAAGGCTTGCCATTGACATATCCCTTTAAATAGAGTGGCCTCAAGTGACGATTCTTGATTGGTTTATCAAAAACAACTTTCTTTGTTTAATACAAGTGAGCCATCAAATCCTCGACATTCACTTTCATCAAAATCGAGTACACCTCTTCTTGGAAATCTTGGCTTTCGGGAGCTATAAACTCGATGGGAGAAAGAAAGCCATGCAAGCATTAGCCGAAGGACCACATCCATCGGGCTTCTTTTTTAGGGCGCCAAATTTGCTTTGTTTCGCAACTTCTTGTTCCAACTCCCTATTCCTCAATCGTTGTACTCTTCTTTTACGGCTTTTCCTTAGGCTCGGAGGACACCAACGTCCTTTTGCCATACGTATTTACAAAAGTCAGCTTCTTCATTATGCACTCTATCATGAATCCAACCTTGAACCTGCAACTCTTTTCCTTTGCTGATTCTCAAAGCCACCTATTTTTTTAGCGCCGATCATCTTCAGAATCTTCGTTCCAAGTCTTTCATAGACGGACGGGCGGTTGACTCGAGATTGCCTATACTCGGAGTACTTGAGCACTACACTCCGACAATTATTTCTTGCAGCAACCTCAAACCTTCATTCCAACAATGCCTAAAGAACGAACAACCCCAATGAGACCCGCTCCTGTTCGTCATGTATTCTTCTTGCTCCCTTGATATACTTCTTCCTCATACCTCCGCATTCTTCCATAAACCATTGTTTCTTACATATTCCTTCTCTTGTTCTCTCCGCCACTTGTTTAGCAAAATACGTGATGTAACTCGGGTTTGGAAGTTTGACCTTTCTCGGTTCGGCTATTCTCAAACCGAACTCGATCTTCAGACTCTCTCTCGGTGATTTGCCGATCCGGGTCAACAAAGACCACTCTCCTTTGCTCTATCAAGTCAACACCTTCACCTTGCCTTTACCTTTGAGATCATTGGCGAGATACCACATTCACAGAGAAAAGAAATCATATTTTGTGGAAAAGGTCGATCATCAATTTTCATCTTGCCATCAAACCTCAAATGTCCCTCTTGGATAGCTTTACGGATTCGCATTACTAACACTTTCGGCAATCATTAATAGAATGAGAATTAGTGTTATGAAAGCCACAATATTTTTTGTCTTTCACTCCTTCAGACGTAACATAGGATGTCCTTCTCGGTAACTTGATGCGTCCTTCCTTTATCAACAATGCAAAAAGTCATGCGCCTTAGTAACATCAAAATCATAGGTTCCCTTTTGTTGTTTCAACCAGCGTTGACTAACTTGAGTGGGTTCCTTGTCCCAATTTAACTCAAATTGCAGCTATCTCATCTTCATCAATATACTCGATCGCTTCATCCGTAAAGCCCCGATACACCTCATTAGTGGCATTGTTCTTCCGAAAGCGATTATCTCTCCCTCAACCCTTGGGCTTGATTACTCATAGTCGCTAAACGCTGTGCAAGTTGACCAAGATCATCAAACTCTAAACCGAACAACTTCTCCCGATATTTGGCAACATTCCTACTATAGCAATTCCGGGTAGTTGATCATCCGGTAAATTTAGAGAATAACACATATTCTTGGTCTCCCTAAATCTGCGAAGATACTCCAATGGTGTTTCATTTGTTCTCATCCTCGGACTCATGAGATCAACCAATTTCTTCTCATTGGTACCCGTGATAGAAATATGAATGAAACTTCTGCTCTAGTTCGCCCCTACGTACCAATGGAATGAGCCGGTAGAGACGTGAACCATGTGAAAGCCGGTCCTGTAAGAGACAAAGGAAAATATCGAATCCTCCATGCTTCATCCGAAAGCGGCTTTTCTCCAAGTCGCATTAAGTACCGACCGATGTGCTCTATGGTACTAGTATCATCTTGACCGTAAAACTTGGTCAAATCTGTTGGAGGCTTCACCCTTGGAGGCAATGCCACTCTGTTGTACCATTCTCGATAAGGAGATTTGTATGAATAGGATTGATTCTTTGGCTTCAAGCCGAACCGATTCTCGCATCATATCAGCCATCCTGCATCAAAACATCATCACACGGATCCCGGTTTCCTTGTACTTGCACTCCGTAAGGCAATCTGAAACACTTCTATACCACGGGTTTGGCACAAAGCATTGATAGCAATCAGAATCAGAAATTCTTGATATCCATCTCCATACATATTCTTCTGTAATCTATTTGATGCCGGAGAAACTCTATAAGCTGAAAGTGGCACTTCTCCTGTGGTACCAAATGTCATCTGGCCATAAGTGGGATGTGATTGCTTTTCAGTGTGAGTCAATCCACCTATATTTGAAGGCGACGCTACTTCCTTTCCAACAGGCTTCTCTTGATGCTTTGGAACATTGAAAAGCGTCGGCCCACTAAGTGGTCCAACATTTTCCTCGAAGTATTTATCAACCATTGGGCCAAAAGTACTGATCATGATTGCCCGAAAGGTATTCAGAAAAGCTGTGTGATGGTTTGTCATGGTTTCTCCCATAGCTTTATAAACCAGGGCTGCCATCTTCTGAGCATCCTCCTCTTCAGTGTAATCAGTTTGATGCGGAAGAAGAACCCTTGGCATTGACTGCTTTTGAAATACTTTATTGCTCTTGTTTTTGGAAAAAGACATCAAGCACTTCCGTTGGTATTGCTCACACGCTTGTAGCACTAAATCCTTGTAATTATCGCAATTACGCCATGCTTACATCCGAACATGATCATTGTTGATCTCGGATGCCATCTTGAACTAGCAGATGGTCCCACCGAAGCGTGCCAAAAAGTGTGTTGACACAAATGTGACGACTTGTGCATGCACACACACAAGCCAAGCAAAGCGTGGCTTCAATCGGTGCCCGGTGCTTCGTGATCCGGAACGTGCGGTCGGTTTGACCTGAAGAAACCGACAAGGGATAAAATAGTTAAATGTCAAACCGGAACATGTCGGGTGAGACCAGATAGATTCCGTATATACGGCCCTCACGAAGCCACCTAAACGACATACAACTATAGGAAGTCGTGCGCCAACAAGTTTATAAATCATTCGGCTAATCGTAGGATGGACATACGTAAAGATCTCGATTGCCGAATGCATATGCATGGGAAGACATGTTTGAACAAGTGAAATTGATTATGCGTTAATGCATATCCAAGCTCAACAATCCAAAGAGTTGGGGTCCATGAAGAAGGAACGTGTAGATAAACACGATTAAGCCAATCTAAAACTCAAATCACGCCGCACGACACCTAGTTTCGTCAAAAACTTAAACGTGATTAACATACATGAACCCACAACATGTGACAATCTAGATTAAAATAATTCAGCCATTACGAGCATGTTATCTATTTGCAAAGGTATTATGAAAGTAATGATCATTGAAGCTCGAATAAAACCATAGAAGAGGGCGAACAATATCAATCTAGATTGGGCAAAAGTGTGTTACAAATATATAAAATATTTAAAACATGCAACACAGATAACTTGATGAATCTATTTAGATTTTGCCGTAATCTAATAGAGCCGATAACCATGTCTTGCTTCCACTAAGCATATTGAGCAAACGCTTTGCGCATTTGGTATCTACTCATAAACAAAGTATAAGCAAAGACTTCTTGATTGTCAAGCAAAGATCCGCCGCATCGATCATTGAAAACAAACAAGACTACTTGCATCACGTCTAAATCCACCGCATGATACTAAACATGATAACAAGGTTGTCGGAACTTACGGAGGTCGACGGATCGATGACTCCTCTCAAGAACTCGACGACACGACAAAAGGACTCGAAAGTTGGCACGGGGCGGGTTGTATTGATTTGGTTGTGAACGCCTATTACAATGGTCGAGGGTCAATATTTATACCCTAGACGAAACACGAGTCCTAAAAGACTACGATTTACAAAGGAACTCTTTAAATAAACTTGGAAACTACGATTCCTTGCCCCAAACTCTCAGAGTCCTTTATTATTACAACTTTCATCTTCTCGATCGGCTTTGCTTGCCATCTTCTGCTTTCCCGAATGGAGTTACCGCCTTCCAGAATAACCGACCGCACAAGCATTTAGCCGACCGCTTGCGTTATTTGCCGAACACTCTTCTTCCTGCATGTGGGTCCACCTGTCATCTTCCAGAATTGACCAAAATCCAGTGTTAACAGAAACATAAGAACATTTGTAGATATAGACGGATAGAATGAGGAAAGAACAAGCCATGGATAGATGCGCATGCGCTTGGTTTTCATCGATACCAAGCCATGGATAGAGTGCAGTGCAGAGATACGGCCGGCTGTCCTGCAGTCACTGTCGAGTGTAGAGTAGCAGTATTCATCGATTCTAACGTATCCACCAGACTTCCGTATCCCTACTCCCAAGAGGCAAAAAAAAAAAAGCAACCATCAAGCATGCCACCAGCTTAAGGCACGTGCTCTTCTGTCTTCTTCCAGATTAAAATACTTTAACTAATTAATTAATTATATTTTTCAACAATACTTCATGTCTGTTTAAAAGACGACCAACCTCATGTTAGGTCCACGTTCAGTGTACCACATCATCGTATAGAGTGTGATACTTGTTTAAATCCAGATGGTGATGGAGATGGCTAGTCAGCACTTAGTTGTTTCCGCCTCTCCCAACACTTTTTTGGACCATCAATCTCCTCATCCAACGGCTCACGCTTCTTCTTCCTCCTCTCGACGCCCAATGTTCTTCCTCCTCGCCCCTGCCGCCACCCACCACCCCGCCTTGGTCGCCTTCTTTCCCTCCCCCTCCTTCCACGGCGACCTCAGACCATGGCACCCTCGTCCCGACCTGGCCTGGCCACGTCCACCATCGCCAGGGCCCCTAACCGCTTGGCCGTTGTCCCCATCGTCTGGCCGGCCTATCTCCCCCGAACTCAATCCCTTCTAAGCCCGCCAAAATTGGAGAAGAAGAGAGGGAGAGTCAGAGAGAGAGGACACTGAACTTATTACCCGACGCCGTCGAGGTCATCGTCTCCGACGCTGACGACCTCCTTGCCAGAACCCTAGGCGGCGGCTTCTTCCTCTCCTCGCGGGCACGAGTGCGGGCACAGGCGCGGGTGGGGGGAAGAGGGGCGGCGGAGGAAGGAGAAGGGCGCGAGAGGAGGCGGCGGATAAATCGAGTGCCCCAGCACTCGAACGTAGGATAGCATTTCTTGAAAGAAAAGATATTTGGATATAGGGTTGCGACACCAACATTGCCAGTTGCATATATTATGTTAGTGTCGACATTGGTGCGGTGTCCGATCGAAGTCGGTTGATTTGTATATATAGGAATATATGTAATGCAATGCTTACTGCATAACAACCACAATATTCAATTTCTCTTAGCGACGTGGGGTTCTCCTAGTGTTTTAACATTTAACATTTAGTATAAAAATTCCTACCAAATGCTTCTTAGTGACGATTCTCATATGGTATAACTAGTGGTAGTGTTCTATCACTATTTAAAAACAGTAGGAGAACTCAACTATTTTGGTAGTGACGTAATGATCAGATCGACGCGGAGGAATTTGTTTACGAGATGCTCAGCTTAGAATACTGCGTGCAGCTAGCTCATGCTTATCATACCTTCTCTTTCTTAATAAAATGAATGTGTGACACATGCACATCTGTCTCTCTCTCTCTCTGTTCAACTTTTCTTTAACAATTTTTTTTAATCAGAACTGCCCAATTCAACTTAGCATTACTCGACTAGAAGCAACAGAGAAACTAAGAGAAGACTCAAGAGAGAGCTTCAAGCCTTCAACTACCCCATCCATTACTAATTATAAGTTATTTTGATTTTTCTTATACATCAAATTTATTATATATCTAGACAAAAATGTGATCTAAATACATAACAAATTTAATGTACTAAAAGAAAAAATCAAAACGTCTTACAATTTTGAACATGGGAGTACGTAGTTACGAAAATCCTGTATTTGCATCGTGAACAGAGTCGTCGTACGTACTGTGAGAAACAGTAGACGGCACCGAAATGACAAGTCAATTTGGCGGTCAACGATATCAGTTAAGAATATAGGACTCGGCGTGTATAGGTATATTTTTTATATATACCATGTACAGTACGTGACAGTACTTCTTAGTCCTCGCTTGTGTTGGGTGTACACTACGAGAACGCGTGGAAAGCAATGGATATGGTAAACGACATCACTAGTTGAGGAGTGGGTTTCAGTCCCGGTTGGGAAACCCCTCTAATCCCGGTTTCTCAACCGAGACTGCTAATCCGGGACTAAATGCCCGGCTTTAGTTTCAGTCCCCTCATTCGAGATTGATTTGGAACATCTAGTCTTGGTTGGTAATATCAATCGAAAGTAAAGGCGGCTCTAGCCCAGGCCCTAGGACTGCCGCGTATTACACCTCCAGTCCCGGTTGTTTTTTTTTCTTTTCTTTTCTTTTATAGTTTCTTTGCATTGAATATTGTACGCACATATTAAGAGTGAAACTAATTAAGTAAGATGTTGTATATTACAATGATCATCCATCCCACAATCAAATTTCATACAAACCATAATAAATTTAAACCAAGTCATTACACACTACATGTCCAAGTACTCCCCAAAGTTCATGCAAACATAGTATGTCACCACTACTACCTAATGAAGTTGACTTTCTCGTATTTTCAATTCGGTGAAGTGTAGGTCACCGATGTAGTATCTAAAAATATCATTGATGAAGACCAACGCATTAACTAGTGCACTCTCCATTGCATCACAACTACGAGCACAGGCTCTACTAACGACGTTTAACGGTGCTCGAGAAGTCGGTGGGTCTCCCCTCTTAGTCGCAAGCAGCTTTGCTTGAAATCCTTCCGTAGGGAGTGTTTGCCATCCATGAGCATATTTCCAATTATAATCCAATTGATACATTGTATGGTTTAGAATGGCTTCAAAATTGCACCCTTTGTAGGTTAAGTCATAGTCCTCAACCTGTAAGTGTTGGCAGAAAAAAAGGTTATGAGAACCAAGCTTTGCAACATATAACAACAAATCTAGATATAAGCTATGAGTTCGATTTTGACTTTACCACATCATTTCAGTTGTTCCGAGCAATGCTTGCACAAAAGCCCTCAACATCATGACGCACGTCCGCATTTATAGCTTGTATCAGCACGGAGGATAGTGTAGGTAAGGTGTACCCAATATTCGCAAGCTTAGTTACACATGCAATGACAACATATTTTTGTGCAACAGTCTGTTGGGGTGCCTTTATTCCCATCTCTGAGATTTGTACAACACCTCTACCTATGCTAGCGGCGATGGAAAAGCCAATTCGACACTTGATTAATGGACCATTATCTACATGAAAGGTCGGAACAACCATTTCCTGAACCCCGAAATTTGAGAGTATCTCTTTAAGCCAAATGATTGGGTCAATTACCTACTATACATTTAAGAATCACATATATATACATATTAGAAAATATATTTATACAAGCGTATTTGACACATTAATTTATTGGAAACATATAGAGTTGCTTACTATGCTTGGATGATTAAACGGTACATCCGGCAACACTGGATCGAATCCCATCCACTTTACATAGCCACTGAAACCTATGACTTTCGGCAGAGGGAGATGACTACGTCCAACCATCTCTTCTCACTAAAGTCAATATATCAAAAATCATATCAGTGGAGACAATATTTTTCATACACGAAAATGCATATCACTAAAGTCATTTTTTTCCATAAGTCTACAAATATCAAAATTCACATCACTAAACCCTATATATCAAAAATCATATCACTGTAGTCAATATTTATCATATACCAAAATGCATATCACTAAAGTCAATTTTTTTCATAAGTCTACAAATATCAAAATTCACATCACTAAACCCTATATATCAAAATTCAAGTAACTGTAGTCAATATTTATTATATACCAAAATTCATATATGTATGTCACTGAAGTCAATTTTTTAAGTCTATATATACCAAAATTCACATCAATAAACCCTATGTATCAAAATTCAGCATCTGTCCACATATATATCAAAATTGATATATCAAAATATATATCACTAAAGCAAATTTATATCAATATATATATATATATATTCATGGTTGAGTGCTCGGTTTCACACAGCAGGAAGGGATGAGATCGATGTGGTTGACACTGCTCACCTGGTGGCAGGAGCGAGGGTGCGCGAGTCCGAAGACTAAGGAGAGGCCGAAGACGAAGGCGCCGCCGGAGATGAGGGCGAGGCCGAAGATGAGGATGAGGAAGACGGCGCGACGCTGATGAGGACGGATGAGCGGGCGTGGACGATGGCGACGACGTGGATGACGGCAAGGGCGCGGGCGTGGACGACGGCGAGGGCGCGGACGACGACGAGGGTGTAGGCGAGGGTGTGGACGGCGGTGAGGGCGCGGGCGCAGACGATGGCAAGGGCGCAGGCGCAGACGTCGGCCTAGGGGATTGAAGAAGCACGGCGTGGCGGTGGCTGTGAGTGAAATTTTAGGGAGGAAGAAGAAAGAACACTCATATATATACGGTAGAACCCTATAGTTTTGGGTTGGGCTACCAACCGGGACTAAAAGGCCTTTAGTCCTGGTTTGTGGCCCAACCCGGGACTAAAGGTTGTGAGCTTTTGTCGGTGTTATGACCCCGGGGTGCCTCAAGACGCCGATTAGTTGGTAGGCCACGCGGCCCACAACTAATCGGGATAACAATGGCCCAAATGACCGAGGCCTAGCTAGAATAAGCACGCTGAACCAACGCCTAGGCTAGGGTCAGCTACGATCCCTTCTCCTGCCATGGCCACATGGAAGGCGCGTGACCTTTCCCCCATCATGACCCCTGGGGAAGGATGGGGAGAGATCGAGCGTGGCTCAGTATGTCTGCTCTAACAAGAGCAGGTACACCGCACTTACCTCACAAGGACCAAGGGGACAATAGTCACCTCGATCTGGTCAGACGCCATCCCTGTGCCATGCCGCACCAATGAGACAACACCACACAATGGTGGCAATGGGTACGAAACCCACCGTTCGAATACGGACCGATAGGATGCGCATACGATCCCGCCCACTATGGGATGGGATCCATGACAAGGGTCTCGACCTAGAGACCTTCCCGACTTGCGAAGAGCCTTGACCCCCAACAATAGGGGTCGTGGCCCTCAGCCTCATGAAGCAACCAGGTGAACGACGACCAAGGGCATCTACCTACTATGGGGATGATGCCCCGGAGAACCCAGAGACAACAGCAAAGACCATGAAGGACGTCGTGTTGCATATGACAGTTGACGAACTATCACTATGGCTATAGTGCTGTCATGACCAGCATAGTAGCACCATGTCAGGCCCTGTCGTGATGTGGCCACAAGATCATGAGGACAGCCACGCCCAAGCAAGCATCAAAAGATGGCATAGCTTGCAAGCCAAGTTAGTAAGGACCTCCCTTAGGCTCTCGACCCTTCGGTTAGGGGAACCTTCTCTTTGTAATAAGCCTTGGCCCTGAACTCTATATAAGGGTAGCCAGGGCTCCCATCTCGGGACATCTTGACATTCTTCATCCTCTACCATTCCATCCATAGCAATAGGGCTCCTGGAGCTTCTCTTTGGGCTGCCCCTCGTCTAGCATAGGTTCTACTACCTCTTTCACCATTCTTGCACCCCTCATTGTAAGAACTTCTGAGCATTCAAGCGAGGAACATGCACTCGATCTTCTCTGAGACTAGACGTAGGGCTCTGGCCTGAACCAGTATAAATTCTCGTGTCTATTAGATGCAACCATGGTCTTTATAGAGCAGCACGGCAATCATATAAATTTACTAGTCCGGTTTACGAAACACCGACAGTTGGCACGCCAAGTACCGACCCCCCCGGAATTGTCCTTGGGGGCTGCATCCTGGAGAACACCTTCCCAGAGGGGCCAATACCCTCGCTCGTCACAAGCCGTGGCCAGGTTTCCCGTTTGAGAAACCAGAGGACCACGGCTCACGATGAACTCGCTCGAGGAATGGCTATGACCGGCCACATCCTTCTAGGGAACCATGCGATTAACCATGCCAAAGGACCAGCACTCGTGTCCACCCCTCGCCACGACCCAGACCTCCACCTCGGGGATCTGGGTCCCGTGGCCTATGGTGGGCGCACTCTCAAAACTGCCTACGGGGGCTGCATCCCAGAGTCTACCTACGTAGGGGGCACGGGGCCCTCTCTCATCACCAGCCACGGTCGAGACTTTCACCTAGGGAGCTAGACGGCCATGGCTCATGGCGACTTCGCCTGGGGAATAGCCCATGGTGGCCACGTCCTCTCAGGGAACTACGAGATCGCCCGAACCAGTGGAACAACGCTCGTCATCGGCTCCTACCAGATTCGGACCCACCACATGGTGGAACTAGATCCTACCGTAGAAACGCACCCTGAACAATGCCTTCGCTGTAGGCAGGATGTGACGAGCCAGGGCATGCATGAGCAGCAGAATCAACCACCGCCGCTCAGCGACATCACGGGTGTTTAGGTGTCCAACCGACGCTATGCCACGTAGGGCCAAACCCAAAACCTGGGTCTGACCCCATGTAATAGACAAGCCGCAAGACACCCCCCCGCAAACTATCAGCCATCTCTCGGATGCGCATGCATCCGAGGAAGTGGGCTCTCCGAACGCACCACGTGCCGCGACGAGCAAATCAAACAGCATTGCACTCAAAGCCAGCTCTCGCTACGACAGGTCATGATGGCTCTTGATCGAGAGGAGAAACTATGCCCAGAGGCGGGGACACGATGACAATGACGTCATCATGTCGGGAGGGTTTGAGCACCGGAATGCACGAGCTCCCCCATCCAGAAACTACATCAAGTCGAACATGAAGGGGCCCTCCTCGGGGGCTCACGAGCCCATCGAGGATATCATGCCTACAAGGAATGGCCTAAGGCTGCCCGAGGGGTCGATCCTCGCTAACTACGACCGCTTTCGAGTGGTGGAGAAACAACCTCATCGGTTCGTGGCCCGGGGACCACGATACTCCAGAGAGCAAGCAAGTGCTCAGGATCTCGTAGCGCCTCGAGCATCAACTCCGCCGCAGATAGATGCTCGGGGGCTCAACGCGCCCTGAGTTATGACAACCAGATCCGCAACGGCTTCTGACACATTGGTAAGCAATGTTATCTCTGGCTCTAGCTGCTCTACCCAAACACGTCCACATACACATGTAGGCTCACCCCTAGCTTCAGAAAACCATGACCAACTCGTGGAGCAAACCACGAAACAGTGCGCTCGAGCACTCCATCCAGGAGTTGCTTAGATCCCTGAGCGACCCGCTTTGGCTCGCGCTAGCGGCCAAACACGAGTCACCCGCGGGGGACGCGCGCGAGGACACATATATGTGTCACACGACATTGCTCTGCTTATCACCGTCCTAGTGACCCTTTCTCGAGCATCTTTTGATCGCCCCCACACTGCGATGAGCCAGTAACCCACGTTCTAACCTCTCACTCGGGACGCCCGAGCCAACCCAATGGACCAACTCCAAGGTAAGGCCAGGCACCCATGCACGAGCCTAGGAGGAAATAGGAAACTCGTTTGATCAGGACTAGGGGAGCGAAAGGAAGGGGGGCTCATGTCGTTCTCTCGCTTTCTTCTCGCATTGTGTTGGATCTATGATCATCCTCTGCCATCCTATCATTCCAATGGATTGCGCACATTTTAGCCCCACAGGCTAGCCCTTAGGCTAAGATACGCATTCACAGGCACAGACCTAGGGTGACGAAGCACATTCCAATTTGGACGGAAAGTAAGTAAAAGAACGGCGTAATGACAAGCGAATACGCCAATTGCACTCTAGGTGCAGAGACCCCAAGCACCATCCATCGTCAAATGAGAGACCTGATTCAAACTTCTCCACATATACCCGCGGTAGGTCGGAATGACAAACTATTTCCCAAGCTCCTCACCGCAACGAGATGCCTCTCAGACCAAGCCTCTCGGACTAGCTCTAGGGCAAAGTCAGGCACTAACGCGGATAGGGAGCGAAAGGAAATAGAGCGCTGCTCTGCCCGAGCGGGTGGAATGAGGAAAATCGAGGCCTACGCCCTCTACTCATTCCTTCCCCTTGCATCAAACCGGATCGGCTACCTGACCTTGATGCCCCGACCATGACACCGGGTCACATAACGTTCAGCTCTGCGGGCCAGCCCCTAGGCTAGAACATGCACCCGTGTTCACAAGGCTAACAGAGAAGGAGCACATTCCAACCTAAACAAGAGGGACACAGGCGGCAACATGACAAGGTGGGATCACACGTCAGCAACATCACATGCGGAAGCAGCATGCATCGTAACAACCGAGCAGCCCTCAACACGGGTAGCGCTCGAGTAAGTTGGCCCACCCGGAGCCGGAAGCACACAGTCGCTCGTGGCCAACCCTGCACATTTAGGAAAAGAAGACCGAGCAAACAACCTTGGCAAGATTAAACCCCGCACGACAAGCTCGACAAGGCCCGAGTCAGTAGACATGATTCACCTACGGAGCATTTGCGCTCGACCGAACGACCGTGACGGACACATCATCTAGTCAAACAAAACCGTCAAGGACTCCTTATGGCTCCAAGAAACACGACCCACTTGGGAACGCCGAGCACCTCACCCAAGTGGTCTACCAAGGCCACCTCATCTGGGTCTACGGCAACCGCTCCTCCAGAAGGAGACCCAGCTGAGGAATGACAAACACGCCACCCCTCTCGACTATGATGGAGCACACCGTGGCACGCGAACATGAGTTCCCATAGTTCGACAATAGCTCCACGATGAGCCCAGCTAGATGGAACGATCCATGAGAATCGAGAACACAAAGAGCGAATAAGTTGGGCAAAAACCCTTCACACCAAGGCTCGCTGAGATAAAATTGACATTGGCAATGACAAGAGGAAAATCTAAAAAAGCAACACATACATCGGAGCCCCAAGGACTCATGCATTATCGATTACAACACTGTCCTAAGACATTAGGATCACCGGCTTCTAAAGCCATGAACAAAGACACCTAGTCTAGCGCATTACAAGACTAGATGGACCCGAGGTTACAATAATCGTCGGATCCTCTCCCACTCGCGACGGACATCTCATGAAGCAAAAAGACCAGTACAAGGTGTCTCTAGCCTTCAGAGCTGCACCATGAGCAGGAGAGGACTGTCGAAAGAAGCCTCAAGGATGACCACCTCACAGGGCTTCCTCTAACATCTGAGGAAGAGGAGCCCACTAGGAACTGCCCTGCCGCCACATATGAGAGAGCAGGGGAGGAACGCCCAGCGATGAGCCAGTGAGCGGGCTGCCGAGTTGATGATCGAATGCTCCCAGACCTAGAACTAGGAGTCACGTGCCCGCCAACCATGGGGGAACCCAGTGGCCTGAGCCCCCATGGAACGTTCCTCTCCATCTTCACAGAACTCCCTCTAACACCTGTGGAGGACGAACATTGGCATGGTGCAACGAAGCCTGATCTCCCAAGACCCCTCCCAGCGGCGACGAAGCCGCTGAGACAGAACACGAACCATGACGCCCAATGGAGACAGTCGTTCTCTCACTCAGATTATATGTCGGGGAAAACTCAAAAGACAAGGGAAAAGTGGGGATGATACACACTGCCCTCCTCCCCCTCGACTTAAATAGGCGGCACAAAGATGAAGGCGGAGAAGGCGGTGGTCGACATTCAAGACGAGCGCAAACCCCAAGATGCACTCGTAATCAAGAGGTAGAAGACACGGTGGTTCAGCCTCCAAGGCGGCATAATACCTAGCAACAGTCGCAGGAGGTACACCAAATGCGCGAGTTTGATCCACCAACTACTAACCATCTTCTCGCAGCACTGGGGAGGCGGCCGGGCGAAAGATTGAGCAGTGGGTGCTAGCCTGGCAACATCCTGAGTAAGCCTCGAACCTTTTGCCCTCATTATCTTTTGATTCACGTGCCTGTGATTTATGGTGCATGACCATTTATAGGAGGGCACCGCCAAGACATGATGTGGACAGGGGAGGTCGACAACCCCCCTAGGTTCACACGCCGAGCGACCCTCTACATCCACTACCCCGCGTCGTGCTTAGGAAACCTTTCCTTGGGCCGACCCTTAGAAGGGCATGAGGCCACAAAAGGGATAGGGGTAGGGAGGAGATGAGCCCCCGTGGCTCTAATTGGTGGTGTGGAGCCACATGACCATCTCTCCCTGTGTTCGAGTTGTCCACTTCGAAGTCTCCTGGGTTGACCCCCTTTGGGGGAGGCATCTTGCTCTCTGGCCGCTGCGGAGGCGGTTGGGGACCAACGGGATTGACGGCCAATGATTTATGAGATGTCTCACATGAGGCACAACCAAACTCCACGTTGATTGGAAAAGATATTGGGTCCCACTCGAATTACCCATAGGCTCCGATGAGGCGCACTGCTCCGACCACGTGGTTACGGTGGACATGCCTCACCCCGCGTGCGGCGAAACCAAACCCGCTTGTAACAAGGCAACACGACCTCTCGGGGTCAACAAGGATGCCATGGAAAAACAGAGTTGGGCCCCCATGACCCCGAAAGAAGTTAGGGCCAAGACATGACTAACTCCTCCCTGCGTCCTAGGTCTTTGACCTAAGGCCTGCTCCGGAGACTCATAAACCATTAGGGGTCCATGACCTCTCCGGGGAGATCAACAAAGCGAGAGGCCGGGGTGACACACAATGCGGAACCCAAAGCGTGATCATGGCTCGATCACGTGGAAGAGACAGATGCTCCAAGACCTACGAGCCAAATGGACGGTCGCAAAAAACCTCGCGATCATGAAGGAAGAGGTCGAGAAAATGCTTTCTCACGTCAAGCCAAAAACCGCGACCCTGATCTCACGACCTGAGGGCTCACCTCGGGTGCAAAGGGAACATACAGAAGGGGTCATTCTTTTCACCCAACTCTAGGTAGTACAAGAGCGGTTGACCTTGATCACACGACACCGTTGCCAAGGAAGATTATCGAAGGCCCAAAGGCGCTTTGCTGCTCTGGTAAGGAGGAAAAAGAGGTGAGAGATCACCTCCTGCTCCTCCTCATAGCACCCTAGCCTTACAGGCAGTGGGAGCACAGGAAGAAAAGAATGGGCGAGAACAAGCCCTTAGTCCACCACCATCATGCTTCTAAAAGCATGAAGGGGACACCATGGGATGGCAACTACAACACCCTCGGTGTTACACCCTAAACAAACTACTAAACCCTATCACGAGCATCATGTTTATGTGATAATGCGAGTGATAGAATGTGTAGATAAATTTCTTGTAACCTAAAATGTCCAATAAAAATGTTAAATAAAAATTGATTCAATAGCTCATGTTATGTCAAGTAGGGTTAAAAACTAATTTTTATTGAGCAAAAATATTATAGAACATGTGTGCGACACCTAAATAAAGTTTGAAGTACAAACTTTGTAGATGGCAATGAAATCCTTGTTGTTGAAAAATAACTTCGCTAGCTAATGCTTCTAATAGCCTAGAAATGGAACTTGAAATTAAATTTAGCTCAAGAGTTAGAAGATACTTTAAGTTTATTGACAGCAAAACAATGCCATGTTTGGGGATTTCTTTTGCGAAATTGAGTTAAGAGGTCATGTCGTGTTTTAGCTCGGATTGGTAGCCTAATAGACCCTCTTTAGCATAGTGAAGGCGGTTTAGTGTCAACCTCAATAGTTTAGTTGCTATCGACGCTTTAAAATTCATGTACGACACGGTCTCGGGCTGGTTGGCCGTGTGGGTGTGGTCACCACGCTCGGGCGCGCGGCATCACCATGCTGGCTGCCTCGCGTGCACGCGCGCTGCCGCATGTGGCCAGCCGAGGCTGCTTCTGGCCTAGCCATGGCTTGGTTGTGGCCTGGCACTGCAGGCCGCTGCGTTGCTGCTCCCCTCGCCACCGCGCCGCTGTCAACGCCACTGCCGCCTTGCCGAGCTGCTAGGGTACAGCCACTGCCATGCGGTGCTGCTATCGCAGTGACGCCATGCTGCGCTGCTGCTGCTCGCCTTGTCACCGCGCGCACATGGGCTGTCCTGGGTGCCTCGCCTTAATGGCGCTGCGACCGCGCATGCTGCGCCCCCACCTGCCTCCGCGCACACGCATGTGGTCTGGCCGTGTTGTCATGTAGCGAGTGCGCAGATGCTGCCTCGGGTCTGGCCGACCGCTTGCTGCCAAGGTGAGGACGGCCAGAGCTCAGACCCATCCCCTCTTCCTGCTGCCTCTGTCGTAAGTGCCGCGCCCTCGCAATCAGCTAAAGAGAGTTCACCTCAATCTGATTCTACGCGTCCATGGCCTAATCATTAAGCCTCTAGATGCCCGACCCCACCTAGCCTTGAAGGGGGCACGACCAAGCTTCAATTTGGGGTTTTCCCGCTGCCTTATTGATAAGGCCGGGCTCGGCCATTGCCGAGGGCAACCCTCCATCGGTCCACCCCGAACCAATTCTAGTGCACCGCTAGCTTCGCTTCCATCCCCTCTTCACCCCTGCGTGCCTTGGCTGAACCTCTATCGCTTCCCCAGCATTGCTAACACGATGGTGCCACCACTGTGCGCCGTCGCACGGCTCGGCCGCACGTGGCCAACCCTCCTCCATCAACCTCCACTCCAACTGTCACCTCGGCCAGGTCCACGGTAAGCCCCTGTTGCTTGCACGTTAGCTGGTTAGGCTTCTAGCCGCCCTAGCTCATCGGAATAGTTGCGTCGCCGTCGTGGATGGCCACACGCCGCTGCAGCCTTCCCCAATGAGTCCCACCACCCCTCACCATTGCTTGGCATAGCCACCAAGATTGGAGATGGTGATCGACCCGTTAGATGGGCCCATGTAGGTCCTAGGTGGCCGGCGTAGACACCTAGTGCCGCCGCTCGCTCCGTCGCCGTGCACTGAGTTGCCGAAGGTGTGCGCGGGTGAATTAGGGAAAGATGGGGGGTTAAGTGAGATGGTTTAAGAGAGGGGGAAATAGTGTTAGTACTTAGTTGTGATTTGGAAAAAGTTCAATGCCTCTTTTGCATAAACACCAGCGTGCGTGGGATTCCCCCGCCGCGGGCCGTCTCACGCTTGGGCCGGCCTCGCATGGGCCGTGGAAGCGGGCCATTGGGTCACGTGGGCCATGCATGTGGGTCACGTGGGCCACGCGTGTGGGCCGTGTGGGAGATTTGCTTTTTGTTTTCCTGTGGAATTAGAAATCATTTTCTAATTTAATTTCTGAGCTGATCTTTGGTAATTAATATAAAATCATGTAGGTGTCCAAAATTTATGAAACAAATTTTGTTAGGTTCCTAAAAATTATGCTCTATCTGTTGGTGTATTTAGTTTATGTTTATATGTGTTGACATTAGGAGCTATTAAAATATTTGAGAATGCTTAATAATATTAAGTTAATTATTATAGGAATTTTTGTGGTAAATTGGTGATAGCTTTAGTCCTGAAATTTTTATAGTAGCTTCATTGTATTATTATGTGTTCACTGTAATTTTTGTGACCTTAGAATAGACTAAGCATTAGAGTAGTTAAATGTTCTTTGTTTCAAAATACATTAAATCATTAGTAGAAATAAAGATATACCCTTAATTTGCAAAGCTAAGTGTTTGTTAGTGAACCCAACATTTTGCTTGATGAAGATGATAGTTAGCTTAGTATCTTAGTAACTAGAGCTAGCTTAGTAGCTTGGTATGCACATTCTTATTTTAAGAGTTGTCGTTGCCTAAATGCTAAGTTGTTGCATCATCATCGCATGCATGTAGAGAATGAGTTGGTGGATATAGTGACCACCGTTGATCGCGAGTTCAAGGAGATTGTCGAGGAATACGATGAGTAGATCCTCGTGAGGGAGTAAGTCATTGAGCCACCACCGACTGACTCAGCTGACACCGCGCCTGTCCAAGGCAAGCCCCGGTGCATAACCCCTTATTTTTTATAACCATTGTATATATATGTTATGTGCATTTACGTTACAGGAATTTTATGGAAACCACATGCATAGATATATCTGTCCTATGAGTCTTACTAGTGTAGGTTCGAGTAGCTGCTATGCTTAGGTTTTTGATAGCGTGAGTAACCTGCCGTTACTCACAATAGGTGATTATTATTATAATTCTCATAATAAAATGATGAAAGAAAAAATAGAGACCAGGCAGGGATATGGTATGAGTATTGGTGGGTGTAACAGGTTGTGTCATGTGGCCAACGGGGCTTAGCTTGGTGACACTGTTTTCCCTGTTCATGTCGATTAAGGACCGTCCATTACTGTGGATGGTAGTCAGGTCACAGACTTATTATCCTAAGCACATACTTGCTTTTAGGAGTGGGAAGGCTCGTTACGCTCTTGTCGTGGGTTTCGGCTCTTTCTGAACCGACTGATTGGAGACAGGGAAAGGTGGAGGTCTAAGCACCATATTGAGACTAGGTCTCAAGTGTGGGGACTTGGAGTCCAAGTTTGGACGGGGACCTAGACCCCGTGACAGGAGTGGAATGGGTTGGTCTTGTTTGTGCCTGTGGTACAAACGGGCATGTGTTTCGGGGTACCCAGCTAGGATACATTGGTTCATGAATCGCTATTTCCGTGAGATGGTACGACTTGGCTATGGTCTAGCACTGTAGTAAGAACTGAAAGATGAAAGATGGTGAAATGGTTCTGATTGCTCAACCCTTGCTTGAAAGTAGAACAAAAAGCTACCTAGAATGGTTAGCTAATGAAGTAATCATGACCGCTAATAAAACTTGACCGTAAGGATGAACTATTAGTAATGCTTTCCATGAAACAAAAGGAAACAATAAACCCATATTGCCTATCATATCCTTGAGGGTCGGGAAACTATTGCCACTAGTCGTAAAGTCTTGCAGTATATTGTGTACTTAGGGTTTATTTTACCCTGTTGCGCAGGTGTGTAGCTTGAGGAGTAGCTCTTGTGTGGAGGATTCTTCTAGTGGGCACGTATGGATCCTTGTATCATTTCCGCTAGATGTTTATTTTCATTTCATTGCTTTAATTATCGCACTCTGAACTCGGTATTGTAATAAATAATTTTCAAAAACTCTTGTTGTATGAAATGGACTAAGTATTGTAAACTCGCACTCATTATTGGATTCTCGGATGTAAACGTGGATTGTTTCGAAGTTCTCCCTTAGGGTGTGCTCGATGGAACTGTCCGATGTAGCTAACTTTCAGAGTGCTTAGTGTCTAGTGGAAGACGAGTACCTCCTAAAGTGTGTTATTTCGAGCAGTTCTACCACAGCAACGCCTCGCCCGAACTTGAGGCAGCATTGCAAAGTAGTCCACAAGTATGGGGAGAAACTAGAAGTTGTCCTTGGTGCTCATGCTCCGGCAACCCGAGACCTACGGGTCCGAGTAAGCGCTTGAGTCATGAGACCCTATGGTAAGCCCGAAAAGCACCCCAATTCTTCCCTGCTCACAAATTCCCTTCTAGCACTAGTTGTTTGAAGGGCGACGTCGGCTCCGGCCACCATAGGAGACCCCGAAAGGAACACCCGACGGAGCACATGGCCCCCCCCCACCCCAAGCTTTTCTCTCCCATTTACTCTCTCGGCTAGAAGGTGGGAGAAGACTTGTAAACGCAGCGACGTATGATTCAAACGACGGGGGACTAGTACTTATAGGCCCAATAGAGAGCCACGAAAGCCACCGCCAACAACAGATGCCTATGAAAGATCAGGATGAACAAGACCTTCATAAGGGTAGGACCAATACAACATCGACAAGACCGCTCGGTCTCGCCTAGGTCACGAACCCCGATGAACGGCACACTCACATAGGCGAGGCTCGACAGTTACGTACCACATCATCAAGATGTCCCAGGTGAAGTAAAGCACAACGACCATGAGCCCACATGACGGATGAACACACATATCAATGCTTTCCCGATCACTTCGTGATTGCAAAATGCTCGGGGGCTACTATCGGGGTTATGACCCTAGGGTGCTTCAAGGCATCGATTAGTTGGCAGGCCACACGGCCCGCAACTCATCGAAATAACAATGGCCCAAATGACCAATGCCCAGCTAGAATAATCACGCCGAACCAACGCCTAGGCCAGGGTTGGCCATGACCCCTTCTCCTGCATTAGCCACACCAAAGGCGCGCGACCTCTCCCCCATCACGACCCCTGGGGCAGGATGGGGAGAGATCGAGCGCGGCTCAATATGTCTGCTCTGATAAGAGTAGGTATGCTGCACTTACCTCACAAGGACCAAGGAGATAGCAGTCATCTCGGTCCGGTCAGACGCCATCCCTGTGCCACACTGCACCAACGAGACAGCACCACACAACGGTGGCAACAGGTACGAAACTGTTGACATAAAAATATGGCGATGTGATCAACACACATCAAGCCGGATGATTTGAGTGGAATGAGACCAGAGATCTGCTTGGCTTCAACATAGAACCAGCTGATTCGAAAAACCCAATGACGCGCTAGTCAATTTGACCTGCAATTGATAAGGAGAGAAAATCTTATCAGTAATTTAAAGTGGAACATATCGGTGTTGCACCAGACAGTTTCAAATGTACGGCTAGAGAGCCGATTCAGTAAGGCTATTGACTAAATAGTCGATATCCGACGTATCCATGAAATAAAGATCTTTAAATCAAGGATTATTGGCTAATATTAAATGATAATGATATGAGTCAAAATAACCGATACTCATGGAACATCAGAAAGCATCATCGGCTAAATAGAACATGATCGATATAAAGCGTGGAGCCGGTAAGTTTGATGAAAACAGTATAACATGCGAACAAATCGACTGTCTAATATAAATGAATCTACAAACAGTTTGAATCTAATCTATTATCATCAACAGTGAGGTTCGATCGGATCAATGCATCTATAATAATGATAACAAACTAAAGCTAAAGAATATATAAAACTATCTATATGTTGACAGATTCATGAAAACATGCTATATGCGTGAGAGTATAGGCAAATCGGCTAAAATAGCCGATGCAGTCATAGAAAATAAACGGAGTACATATCTTGATCATGAACAAGACCATTAATCGATAATTTCTAATCTAAAGTCTTACCAGTGAGGTTTGACCGGATCGATGCAGCTATGGTAGTGTCATTAGATTAGATCTCATTAACTAGTGAGTTTATTCAAGATTGAAACATATCTTTGGATGCATACTATGTTTGATTGGAATAGAGATAAAACAGCCAATCTAGCGAAATTAAGCCATCAATTATAAGATTTAAAGCGTGACCAGATCAAAGGATGACCAATTAAGATGGTTTGATACTGATCTATCTCTATCTCAATCCAGTGATTTGTTATGATTAATAAAACATTAATTATAACAAGATCGATAACTGGTGAATCAACCAAAAATAGCAAGAAAAATCTTACTGATCTTAGCAGATTCGATAACTGGTGATATTGTATTAAACAACAAGTTATTTAACACAAGATCGATAACTTTAATCTATATTATGATTTGTAAGAGATCAATTAGCTGATGCAGCCTTACAAACTACGGTACAGATCGATAACTAACTTATATTATGCCTAATAAAAGATCAATCAAATTGATGCGACTTTATAAGCATAATACAAGTCGTGACGGTACTCACAAGCAAGTTGAAGGTCGATCAATCGATGTAGCCCTGTTTGCTTGAAGAACTCGTTGAGATCTACAATACTCCTACTCCTAATGCGATGGCGAAAGCGAAAAAAAATTGTATTGATTGAGTGTTCATTTTTTGGTACAATAACCAGGGTCTAATATTTATACCCAGAACCTAAATATAAATCCTACTTAAATACGACTCATTATAACTCTTGGAATAAAAGAAAAAACTTTCTAACCTAATAATAACTTGGACCCTAATTTTCCTTATTTGTAGAGTCCGACACATCCTCCTGGCGCCATTCAAGCATAGCCCATTGATGCCATCTGCTGACGTCATCTATAAAATAGCCGATTCTGACATCGTATCTAATCGATTCCTTGATGACACAATCCTGGAAGTTTTGAGTTCCCGCGTTCTTCTTCCCAAATTTTGGTGTAAATATGAACCTACTATCCAAATACGGACCGACAGGACGTGCATACGATCTTGCCCACTACAGGATAGGATCCATGACAAGGGTCTCGACCTAGAGACCTTCCCGACTTGCGGAGAGCCCCAACCCCAACAATAGGGGTCATGGCCCTCAGCCTCAAGAAGCGACCAGGAAAACAACGACTAAGGGCGTTACCTACTACGGGTACGACGCCCTAGAGAATCCGGAGACAATGGCGAAGACCATGAAGGACGCCGCGTTGCACAGGACAGCTGATGAACTATCATTATGGCTATAGTGCTGCCACAACCAGCATAGTAGCACCACGTCAGGCCCTGCCGTGACATGGCCACAAGACATGATGACAACCATGCCCGGACAAGTATCAGAAGATGGCACAGCTTACAAGCTAAGTTAGCTACGACCTCCCTTATGCTCTTGACCCTTTGGTCGAGGGAACCTTCTTTTTGTAACAAGCCCTAGCCCTGAACTCTATATAAGACCAGCCATGGCTCCCATCTTGGGACATCTTGACATTCTTCATCCTATACCATTCCATCCATAGCAATAGGGCTCCTAGAGCTTCTCTTTGGGCTGCCCCTCGTCTAGTATAGGTTCTACTATCTCTTTCACCATTCTTGCACCCCTATTGTAAGAACTTCAGAGCATTCAAGCGAGGAACACGCACTTGATCTTCTCTGAGACTGGAGGTAGAGCTTTGGCCTAAACCAGTATAAATTCTCGTGTCCATTGGATGCAACCATCGTCTTCCTAGATCAGCGCGATAATCATATAAATTTACAAGTCCGGTTTACGAAACACCGACACCTTTAGTCCCGCGGTTGGCCATAAACTGGGACTAAAGGACTTTTAGTCCCGGTTGGTGGCCCAACCCGGGACTCAAGCTTTTTACAGCGGCCTTGCAAAAAACCTCTACCCTATGCTTTGCTTTCCCACCCATGTAACAGTTTCTAACATATCCTTTAACATAAATAGGCTGAAAATTAGAAATTGTGTAGTAAAAAAATATAGCTCAAAAAATTCAATACAAAATTGCTTTCATATCCTTTAAATGTTTAATAACATATGCTATAAATTATAATTAGATTTTAAAAATACAAATTTCAAATCTAAGAAATTCAAACATAGTTTTCCTTAACAACATGTTTTCAAATGAAAAAGTTGTCAACTACAAAGTTGTATAATTTTTCGAGATCTACAACTTTCGTTTTGATCATTTCTCCATTTGAGGACATTTTATAAATTCAAATTTTAAATTTTAGAAATTCAAACATAGTTTTCCTTAACAAGATGATTTCAAATGAAAAAGTTGTCAACTACAAAGTTATGCAACTTTTCGAGATCTACAACTTTTATTTTGGTCATTTGTTCATCTGGCAAAGTGGTAGTGTACATTGTTCATAAATTTACATCTCTCTTATAGTTAATATATAGTTACTATAACTATACTGTAAATTTGTGAACAATGTACACTACCACTTTGTCGGATGAAGAAATAACTAAAATAAAAGTTGTAGATCTTGATCAGTTCTACAACTTTTATGTTTATGAATTTCCTAGATGAATTCATTTACTTCTACAAAATGCTGTTTGAAGTTGTCATTTTTTGAGAATCAAATTTTGAATAGATAAAACAAATTTACATGAAAAGATGACCAAAATGAAAGTTGTAAGAACAAAATAAATTGATAGAGCATGAATTTAGTAAACTTTAGGGAAAAAATCATCAAATTTGAAGTTAGTATCACGGAGAAAGACTAATTACAAGTTTTAGCCAGAGATTAAAAAGAGAAATTAAACTTCTTTAAAAATTTAATTTCAAACAGAATTTCAAAAAAGTGGATGATTCCAAATGAAAAAGTTGTCAACTACAAAGTTACATAACTTTTCAAGATCTACAACTTTCGTATTGTTTGTTTCTCCATTTGAGGTCATTTTAAAAATTTAAATTTTAAATTTGAGAAATTAGAACATAGTTTTCCTTGACAAGATAACTTCAAATGAAAAAGTTATCAACTACAAAGTTGTATAACTTTTCGAGAACTACAACTTTCATATTGGTTGTTTCTCTGATTTTTTTATTTGTATATGAATTTCAATCCTACACGAGTTAAATTTCAATCCATACAAGCATAATTATAATATCCATGCAAATAAACCTAATGAACATAATTAACTTGCATACAAACATAATTAAAATATCCATACAAATAAACCAAATTAAATATAATCGTTCAAATAAACCTAATTAAACATAACAGTACGAATAAACCTAACTAACACATGGATCCTACGAACCCACTACAACCCTAGCCTGTCTCCACTAACAGTAGCGTATGTCTCAGATTGTGTAACCACGATCATTATCTATGTAATGCAAGGCCCGCACTACAACACTCTCCATTGCTTCACAACGTCGAGGACATGGCATCCCATAGATGTAGCCTACTAACGGACTATCGATGGCCTGGTTCTGCCTAAATCTCATGCAATACTGGATGCTAGCTGTCATTCTCTAGCCCATCGCTTCCATGAAGTCCCAGGCGTACCCCAATCACTTAAGAGCTTACGTGAGAATGGGCTGCAAGCCACTTGTAGCATACGTGAAATCATAGAGCAAAACCTTCAAGCGGACAAACAAAAAATATCAGGAAGCGCTCATATAATACAACAACAACAACAAAGCCTTTAAGTCCTAAATAAGTTGGGATAGGCTAGAGTTGAAACCCAGCACAAGCAATCAAGGTTCAGGCAAGTGAATAGCTATTTTCTAAGCACTCCTATCTGAGGCTAAGTCTTTGGGTATATTCCATCCTTTCAAGTCTCCTTTTATTGCCTCTACCCAAGTCAACTTCGGCCTTCCTCTGTCTCTCTTCACGTTACTATCCTGGCTTAGGATTCCACTACGCACTGGTGCCTCTGGAGGTCTCCGTTGGATATGTCCAAACCATCTCAACCGGTGTTGGATAAGCTTTTCTTCAATTGGTGCTACCCCTAATCTATCACGTATATCATCGTTCCGAACTCGATTCCTTCTTGTATGACCGCAAATCCAACGCAACATACGCATTTCCGCGACACTTATCTGTTGAACATGTCGTCTTTTCGTAGGCCAATATTCTGCACCATACAACATAGCAGGTCTAATTGCCGTCCTATAAAACTTGTCTTTTAGCTTCTGTGGTACCCTTTTGTCACATAGGACACCAGATGCTTGGCACCACTTCATCCACCATGCTTTGATTCTATGGCTAACATCTTTATCAATATCCCGTCTCTCTGTAGCATTGATCCTAAATATCGAAATGTATCCTTCCTAGGCACTACTTGACCTTCCAAACTAATATCTTTCTCCTCCCGAGTAGTAGTGTCGAAGTCACATCTCATATACTCAGTTTTAGTTCTACTGAGTCTAAAACCTTTGGACTCCAAAGTCTCCCGCCATAACTTCAGTTTCTGATTCACTCATGTCCGGCTTTCATCAACTAGCACTACATCGTCCACGAAAAGCATACACCAAGGGATGTTCCCTTGTATGTCCCTTGTGACCTCATCCATCACTAAGGCAAATAGATAAGGGCTCAAAGCTGATCCTTGATGTTGTCCTATCCTAATTGGGAAGTCATCCGTGTCTCCATCACTTGTTCAAACACTAGTCACAACATTGTTATACATGTCCTTAATGAGCCTGACGTACTTCATTGGGACTTTATGTTTGTTCAAAGCCCACCACATAACATTCCTTGGTATTTTATCATAAGTCTTCTCCAAGTCAATAAAAACCATGTGTAGGTCCTTCTTCTTCTCCCTATACCGCTCCATAACTTGTCTTATTAAGAAAATTGCTTCTATGGTTGACCTTTCGGACATGAAACCAAATTGGTTCATAGAGACCCGCGTTATTGCTCTTAAGCGACGCTCGATAACTCTCTCCCAGAGCTTCATAGTATGGCTCATCAACTTAATTCCCCGGTAATTAGTACAACTTTGAATATCTCTTTTATTCTTGTAGATCGGCACCAATATACTTCTCCTCCACTCGTCAGGCATCTTGTTCGATCGAAAAATATGATTGAACAGCTTGGTTAGACATACTATAGCTATGTCCCCGAGGCATCTCCACACCTCGATTGGGATACCATCCGGTCCCATCGCCCTACCTCCTTTCATCCTTTTCAATATCTCTCTGACTTCAGATTCTTAGTTGTAATAATAAGAATAAATAAACATTACTCTCATATCATACATGACATACCACATCCAATGGTTGAATGTCACATGCCTCTCGCTTTCTCGCAGCACGTCCAGACTATGCTCACATAAAGCTTCTATCTTCAAGGACGAGAAATCAGGCATACGGTAGCCAATTCGCTCAACTGCCTGCAAAGAAAGCAGTACAACATCGATCTGGACATCTATCTTGGTCGGCGACTGATGTCCAGTCTGCACGATATCCTGGCGCACCTTATTATTGTACCTAATGGGGACGTTGAAGGCGAGACTGCACGTCCATAACTTGCCTCCTTCATCATTCACGACCTCACTTGTGGTCGTCTCGAAGATGTCCAAGACCTCGAGCAGCCATAGTGCTACTTCCAGCTACATGACCGGTTTATGAATGAATATATATATATATATATATGCAAAAATTATATTAGCATGCAAAACTTAAAATATTTCATACTATTGATGGGTCTAGGTGACGCGGAAAGGCCCTATCTGGTGATGGCACGAATAAAAGATCGTCCGGGTGGAAACCTGGTTCCTGTGGCTGGGGAAATCCGCCGCCATTTATCGTAACTAAAAAAACCGAAAAAACATCCCAATAAATATAGAACCCCCATATAAATATACCATGCAACAATATATATTACATAAACATATAAAAAATAAATCATCAATATATATGTATATATGTGTATGTGTGTGACACACACACACATATATATATATATATGCATGCCAAGTAAACTTAAACATTTTGCACATATTTTTTTTAATGATTATTAACTCTCATCAAGACAGAATATTGCTAACAAAGATCTAGAAAACAATAAATGTTTAAGGTTACGTAGAAATGATGTATAAATAAAAATAAAATCCACCATTATTATTCATAATCTAAAAAACCACATATTTGAATATTTCTATGCTTATTACTAAAGCATGAAACAATCTACATTATTAAAAATGAAAGATTTGAAGATAAAGTTACTGACCTTTAGAAGATTGGAGATGAAGCCAGAGGCCGAGAGTAAGGACTTGCTCCCCCAAGCAAGGACACGGATGAACAATAAGCAAAGATCAAGATTTGACCGGTGTGCCTTGGGCTGGGGGGACAGTGGAAGTGGATATATATATGTGAGGACCTTTAGTCCTAGTTGGTGGAGCCTACCGGGACTAAAGGATCAACCTATAGTCCCAGTTGGAGCCAAAACCTGGGATAAAAGACCAGCGGGACCTTTAGTCCTGGTTGATGGTTCTAACCGGGATTGAAAGGCAACCTTTAATTCTGGTTTGAACCACAAACTGGGACTAAAGGTCTCTGCTGCAAAAGTTTGCTGCACTATCCGCTGGACAGAGGATTCTAGATCCAGTTGGTGGTTTCAACCGGGACTAAATCTCTTATTACTCTCGGGCCAAATTCCGGCTAGGACTAAAGCCAAAAATCGAAATTCTATTCTCTACTAGTGCATCGCTCGTGCGAGCCATCACCAACCCATACAAGTGCATCCTTTAGGCTTCGTTTTGATGCGAGTTGGATACACATGCATCCAAACAAAGCCTTAGTTGGTACTGTACTATATCATGGGTTCTTTTTCTTTTCGTTTAAAAATTTTTAATAATATATAACAAATGCTCGTGCGCTGTGTACGTATATACGTATTCTTCTGTCGTGGAACAAGTGACACACCACCTACCTTATGTTAACCAATCCCTGCCGGTAATTGGTCCACCATGGTTGATTTGAACCCAGAGTCAGTGTACAACGCCCCATCCGGGCCATGTATGTATTTATTTGGCTTAAGGCTCGTTCGGTAAGGTTTCATCAAATTTCAGTTTCTCTTTATTAACGGGCTAGTGTAGCGACATTGTAGGAGCCAGGATGATGCTATTTTTTTTCTTCACCAACTCCGGATCTTGGGTTTTTTTTAGAGATTGAAATCAAGCAGAGACAAATAACCTAGATGGATGTCAGGAGCCCATTACTGGATGTTTAAGGTGTATTTGATGGAGATCTAGAATAACGGGGAAACATTTGAATCTGGATCCTTCTTCAAACATTTATAAGCCCAAGTAGAATCACATACCAAGACCGTTTTGGCTGTTTGTCTACAAAAAAAACAGAAAACATGATGGAATAGTCAGATATGCCCTTGACATGTGACGCTTTTCTTGTTGAGCGATAACAAGGTGAATATGTGAAATGAAAGCACCAAGGACCTTGCCAAAAGTCTACCAAGCAAACCCCTATCTTACTGGTTTAAGTTGCAAAAGGATATCGATGATGTTTGTTTTCACTAGTGGATGCTCTTTGCAGTCAGCTCATGCTGGTAGTCGATTGCTTCATTAGGAGTGCCTTTGTGGTCGCTTGCCTCTACCAGGTCATAGCGTATGGTGTCTCTACCTACACGTATGTTGTCTAGTGTTCCCAACAGCTCGGTGAAAGGTTCTAATATAGCTAGAGGGAGTGAATAGCTTATTTAAGAATCTACAAATCCACTAGAGCAATTGACTAATACAACAAACGGTGTAATGCAATTTTGATCTAGCTCTACAAGGGTTGGTTGCAAGCCACATATTCCAACAATTCTAGTTGCTATGATCACTAGGCACACACATAAGCTAAGTCACTACCCACTAAGCTAGTGTGCTCTTAAAGACTAATTAAAGAGTCAAAGACTAACTACACTAAAGAGCTTGACAACTAGTTTGTAAGGAATATAAAGGAGTGAGTAGGGTGATTATACCGCCGTGTCAAGGAAAAAAGCCAATCGCAATAAAATGACCACCAATCACCGGGAGAAATCCAAGAGACAAGTGACACACCAATTTTCTCCTGAGGTTTACATGCTTGCCGGCATGCTAGTCCCTATTGTGTCGACCAACACTTGGTGGTTCGACGGCTAAGAGGTATTGCACGAACCTCGTCCAAACAATTGGACACCGCAAGAACCTACATACAAGTGAGGTAACTCAAATAACATGAGCAATTTACTAGAGCTACCTTGCGGCTCTTCGCTGGAGAAGGTGCAAGACCCCTCACAATCACTGGAGCCAGCCACGAACAATTATCAACACGTGCCAAAGCTCCTCCGCTGCTCCAAGCCGTCTAGGTGACGGCAACCACTAAGAGTACCAAGAAATCCGCAGCCATAATGATCCCCAAGTGTCACTAGATATAATCACTCAAGCAAATGCACTTGAAATCACTCCCAATCTCACTATGATGATGAATCAATGATGGAGATGAGTGAGAGGTGTTTGTCTAGGCTCATAAGGATGTCAAGTATGTCAAAGTGCTAAGAGTATAAGCCCCAAGCCGGTGCGTCAGATCCAGCGTCCGGTCGCTCCTCGGCCCTCTCGGCCAACAGCGCGCCACCGCCTAAAATTGACTGGACTCACCGGCCAACATCCGGTCACTGCAATCTCCTCCTTTTTCTTTTTCTAAGTCCGCAACCACTTCGCCCTTCTTCTAAGTTGCTAACCACAAAGTGTAGAACTTGTGTGCACGTGTGTTAGTATTTTTCAAAGCAATTTACATGAGGTCAAAGTTAGCACACTAGGTTCCTAAATACATATGTAAGAATCATATCACCTAATGACACTCGATAACCGTTTGATTTTTTCTCTTTACGGTACGGCTATCGATTAGGGACGAAACTCCGTACAAGCTCATGAGTGCAGATGCACCCCCTAAAAAACGAAATCAGTTGTTACCATCACATCTCAGCCCTATATGCAACCCCCCCTCAGCCAACTATGCTTCACCCCCCACAGCCCGACGCCCCACTGAAAAGCTCAGTTAAATGTCAGCCCGTGATTGAGTTAGAAGCTAAGCCCTACAGAAGCCACCGCTCGATCTCTTTGCTGTTCGTAGTCGATGACGCTCATCCTGTCTCTTTGACTTCTTTTGCGACTCTGCCGGCCGCCGTGACTCCCTCTCGCTCACCTTGCCAATCGCCATTGTTATCTATCCTACTCGCTCGGTTGCGTCAGCCTGCTAACACTGGCCGCTCCAGCCTCCACGCCGCCATTGGCTCGCCTGGGTCGTGCAGCGCCATGCACCAATCGGCAATCGCCGTCGCCATCGCCTAAACCTCGAGGATGGTTTGGTGTCGCTAAGCCTGCGGCCCTCGTTGTTTGTCTCGGCCGGCCGAGATGGAGCCAGGCTCAAGCCTCCAAGCAACACCGCAATCACAGGATGCCCGCACCACAACTGGTCAGTGGAGTGGAGGCTTGATTTCTTATTTACTTTCACAATGATCCGAAATTATCAATTAATTATTTGGTCAATTCCCAACTAAAATGGTTACATTTTATTGGTCGTGTTTTCCACTCTATGGATTAGGTCGTTTGAGTTTATATTTCAGGTTCTAATTAGACTTTTCGACTGAGATTGCAAGGGTGCTACACTACTTCTTGGATGTAATTCCGTTGTCAGGTCATCCTGTACCTAAATTCTCACTTTCTTCCGTTCTTCCTCTTAAACTAGCAAAAGGAATAATAAATCAACGATTAAGTCAGAACAAATTTATAAGTTCTTATATCATGAATTAATTAAGGGAATGGTTTTTGGAAAGCAAAGTGCCAACGCCAAATAGTGGAGAAACAAGAGATAAATTTAATAGCAATTGTCTTATTTGCCACGTGGGGAAAGAGCAGACAAGTCCCACATGAGAGTCTCACTTCTTAATAGTCTCACCCAGTGGCAGAGCCACCGCCCGGCCACCTTTGGCGGCCGGCCGGGCTCGTCGCCGACGTTTAAAAGAAAAATTTCTTTATATCAAAGTAGAACTCTGTAATTTATTTAGTTAAATATTTTTGTATAATAAGAATTACCCAACCTCTAAAAGGTTCTGGCTCCGCTAATGTTCGCACCCCCCTCGGTTTGGTTCTAGCTTCACCACTGCTATCGATCATAAATACACTTACACCCTCTATGGTGTCTTAAGTGCCAAAACAAAAACCTATCTTATACCTTTGCCTTGATCTCCTTGGTTTTTTGTTTTTCTCTTTCTTCTTTTCAAGATGTGAAGCACTTGATCATCTTTTGGTCATCACCATCCACCATGATCATCCTCTTGCTCCACCACTTGGCATGAGACTTTCCTTTCATGTCTACATACTTAGTATAAGGATTAGTCCATAGGTTTCATTAATTATCCAAAACTAAATTAGGGCTTTCATCGGCTTGTATCCTGGCCCATCACCAGTGAGTTACAGGGAACCTGGATCTAAAATATTTGTACAAAAATCTAGATCCCTACCAAATACACCTTATTAGTGGCTTTGTCAGATGCATCCCAACTTCCAAGAGCCCATGACAGCTACATGTGTCTAGTATAGCAGAACACAAGGTGTACGGCTGGTGTGAATTCTTTGCAATAGTGGGGAGATTCAGCAATAAAAGTGAGAATCGACGTAAAACCATCATACTTCCAGCTGTGCCTAGCTATGCACGAACAAGAAGAGAATTATTTTACGCCTAAAAACTATGACATAATAAACCGTATTAAGCATCATTCCCACCAATTTTATTGAGAAAATAAAACAGATCAAGCCGTCAAACACATCCACAGTTTGATAAGGCTATGTTTGAAACATATAACTTTTTTCATGAATCGAACCAACTTTTTTAAAATAAGTTTGATTTTAATATATATATATATATATATATATATATATATATATATATATATATATATATATTCTCGTGAATTTCTTGTCATTGGAGCAGGATCCGTCTAAGAGCCGAGGAGACAGCGTAACATGGGGCTGGCCTAGTGGTGGAATTAGCTAGTGGAGTCCCTTAAACTTTAACGAGTTGTTTGGTTCATCAATAGTAACGCAAGTGGGTACAAACTAGAGCTGTGGACATTGCGACAAGACATGCAGTTTGAACTAATATTGTCTCCATTTGCGTTATCACCAAGGAACCAGCACGTAAGTTCTTGCATCATTTGGCTGGCTCTCCCCAATCCAGACAGTAACCCGATTCTTTTTTTTTAATAATATTGAGCAACCCGATTCTGGTAAACATGCAAAGAGACGGCGACTCGCAAAAGACGGAAGGAACGAAACGAGTCGCAAAAGTCAGGACGGGCGGGCGGCCGGCCGGCGTTGTGTCCGCGTCAACGCTGACGTCACCACACGGAATTGACCCATTCAACCACCCACACGCCATTATTCTAAGCAAAGTCTCCCGTCTCCGTCTCCTTCCTTCCTTCGTCTTGCTCCTCCAGCCAGAGGCCAGAAATTCCCCAATCCCCAATTCCCCACGCCGCCGCCTCCCCATCTCCTCCAATCCAATCGTCTCCAATCACCAAATCCCACCCGCCGGGAGGATCCATCCACCCGCTCCACCAAATCCCAGCAGCAATCCCAGCCATGGAGTGCGAGCCGGAGGAGCTGCAGTTCCTAGGCGTCCTGGGCATCTACCGCTTCTCGGCGGAGATCCTCGGCGGCCAGCACCGCCCTCTCTTCGCGCGCATCGCGGCGGCCTTCGTGCTGCCCCTCTCGGCGCTCTTCCTCCTCCACATCGCCATCTCGCACGCGCTCTTCACCCACATCGACTCCGACGACACCGCCCTCGACGCCTCGTCCCCGGGCACCGACACGCAGCGGCGCCTGCTGTCCCGCCTCGCCTCCGACTGGCTCGCCCTGCTCCTCTTCAAGTCCGCCTACCTCCTGGCGCTCCTCCTCCTCTCGCTCCTCTCCGTCGCCGCCTCCGTCTTCTCCGTCGCCTCCGTCTACTCCGCCAAGCGCGACGCGCTCACCTTCCCGCGGGTGCTCTCCGTCGTGCCCCGCGTCTGGCGGAGGCTCGCCGCCACGTTCCTCGCCGCCTTCGCGCTCCTCTTCGCCTACCACGCCGTCGCCGTCCTCGTCTTCGTCGCGCTCCTCGTCGCCGCAGACAACGGGTCCAGCCTCGCCGGGCTCGTCGCGTTCCTCGTCGCCGTCGCGTACATCGTGGGGCTCGTGTACCTCAGCGTGGTGTGGCACCTCGCGAGCGTGGTGTCCGTGCTCGAGGACTTCAAGGGCTTCGCCGCCATGCGCAAGAGCAAGGACCTCATTAAAGGGAAGCTTGTCACCGCCGGGGTCATCTTCTTCACGCTCAACCTCGTCTTCGCCGTCGTCGAGCTCGGATTCCGCGCCTGGGTCGTCAAGGGATCCGGAGGGGCTCGAGGCTTTGCTTGGCCTCCTCATGCTCGTCGCGCTGTGCTGTGTCGTCATGTTCGCGCTCGTCACCCAGACCGTCGTCTACCTCGTCTGCAAGAGCTACCACCATGAGAGCCTCGACAAGGCCAACATCTCCGACCACCTCGAGGTCTACCTCGGCGACTACGTCCCCCTCAAGGCCTCCGACGTGCAGATGGAGCAGTTCCAGGTCTGAATCTCATGACGGCTTCTCCCTCCTCTGCTTCTTTCTTTCTTTCTTTCTCGCTGCCTGCAAGAGCAAATCCATTCCATCCTCTGCTGCTGCTGCTGCTGGATTTGTTACAAATCCATCCTCTGTACTAGTATTACCATCCGCAGGCAGTCACGATTGGGAATCTGTAATTTACATACGAACAGACATGTCATGAACATATACTAGCCGTACTTTCTAGAGAGAGAATTGGGAATTTGGGTTGGGGACAAGAATAATTGAAATTGTGGCAGGCAAAAGGAAGAATGGACATATTATGAATGAATTATTATGAAATGAGGGTAGGTTAATTTCTTTGTCAGGAACAGGGTTCCTTTCCTTATTTAGCCCGGCTGCCCGTGATACAAAGACGAATGATATACTGAATTTACAAACTTACGGGCAGCGAATGGATGATGCTTATTGATTACTGTATATATTATCAGTTATGGAGATCTAGAACTAAAGGATGAGAATAAGCGAATTGCTTTTACTAATCAATATGCCTTATTCTGATTAATGCCTGATTGCTCTGGCGGTAGAGATATGTAAGCCGAACGGGGCCCAAACGCTAGTAATAAACGGTAAACGGATTCCAACTCAACTGTCCTCCATGTATGAGTAAACTGATTCCGCAAACGGCATCACCGTACAACAATTTCACATGAAGAATGCCGAATTCATTTTTCTTAAAAAGAAAAATATTTCAGTGTTCCAAGGATATCCTTAATTAATTAATGTCGAAACGCAAATTGGATCGACGCCGACTAGAACTTGAAATCAAATCCCACTATATCCCCGGATCGGAGACGGAGAGCATCTTGTCCATGACCACGAGCGTGTTCTCCCGCTGGAGCCTCAGTCACGGTGGCCCAGGCCCGGGCCGGTGAGGCTGTGCCCTTCTTCCTGGCCTGGGTGAGGACGGACGCGACGAGACTAAATCACAAACGTTCATCTCATTCTAGTCGGGCGAACCATCCGTCACCTGCAACAGTTTCTATTTCAGGAATAAACAAATTCCACCTCTTTCCCCATTCGGCAGGCAGACGATTTATTTTCTTTTTACGTGCGCGAATGCGTCAGTCTCATTTTCTTTTCGTGCGAGCGCATGCGAACTTGTCATTCTCTTTCACAACATAACTTGGAGTAATAAGTTAGGCGTGCTAAGTTATACTCCCTCCGTCCATTTATCGGCGTCGTTTTAGGCCTCGTTTGGCAGGGCTTTTTTAGCGGCTTCATGAGCCGCTTGGAGCCGTTTTCTGCCAACCGGGGTAAAATAAAACGGCTCCACCAATGAAGCCCCTAAAAACATGCTCTCACAAAGCTTGGGGGTGGGAAGGAGCCAAAAATAGTGGCTTCTCTCAACTTTACCTCATTCTACATGGCGTTCTCTGAGAGCATATTTTAAGAAAAACTATATGTGAAACTGTTTTGCCAAATGATTTATCAAAACGGCTATAACTCCACCCATAGAATTGTTCATAGAGCTGAAGCATAAAAAAAAAAAAAAAAGAACTTCATAGATAAAGTGGAGCCGTACCCAACGAGACCTTAGTCTCTTGCGCGATGACCGAGGGAGAGTTAAAGGAGGCCCGGTTATCATTTAATCGCCGCTTTGAACTCAATGCACCGTGGGCTGTTGAGTTTCCGAGTAATCCTCCGTTAACACCGGCGTCACCGCGCGTCCGCGGCCAGCGTCCGTTTTGGCGTGTGAAAAATTCCTTAGATCGATTTCCTTCGTTTTGCCGCGTGAAAATTACTTTGTACAATAAGTTAATGAAATAAGTTAGGTAACATATACATAAAAACACAAGTTAAATACATAACTCTTTACATTAAGTTAATCAAATCAGTTAGGTAGCATACACATAAAAATACACATTAGATACATAACTCAGATAATCAATTACATTTGCTTGTTGGTTTTAGTCGAGGCTTATCACCACCAATGTTGTTTTCCTCTAAAAAACCGAAGATCGTATTGACTTATCGATCACCGAAACCAACCAATAACAAATCAAATAAGTTATTAAACTAAGTTAGGTAGCATACACATGAAAACAAAAATTAGATACAAATAACTCTATTGTTTAACATAGCACCAAAAAAACTATATAGAAAAAAATTATAGAGTAAGTTAAGAAGCACAATTGATTACATAATCTCATAAAAAGTTATGCTATATAACTTAAGTATAAAATGTTATATTATATAACTTATATAAATAAGTTATCCTATACAACTTAAGTACTCTCACTATTCCAAATTATAAGACATCTTAGCTTTTCTAATTTGAATTTATTATGTATCTAGACACAAGTGCATATCTAGACACATAGCAAAATCAATGTATTTAGAAATACCAAAATATTTTATAATTTGGAATAGAGAGAGTACATAAGTTATATAATACAACTTATGTACATAAGTTACAGAACTAATATACTAGTGTATATAAAAAGTTATGCTTATATACATAAAAGTTATTCTACACAAACATAAGTTACACAATACAACTTAGCAGAATAAGTTAGCAGCATAACTTAAATGCTATAAGTTAATATACATAAATAGCTATTAGGAAAATAAAATTCTTTGAAACATATGGAAGTGGGGTCTAGTTTTGTTCGCTCACACGTTGAATACACCAAAAGTGCATGAATTAAAATAGATATACCATTCAAAAATTATAGCAATTTAAAATAAATGTTTCATTTTTTTGCATGGTGACGTCAGGAGCCAGGGAAAGGGGAGCGGGTGTCGGGCCCCTAATTTAGGGTCCTCTGTGCATCATGTATCAGTCCCTGGATCAGTAGCTGATACGCACAATTCAAACACGATTGATATAAAAACCATACTTTTATTACTAATGGGGAAAACATGTTATATGGTTCGGGTTTATATAGCTTGGCTCATTGGCCTTATATCGTATATCAGAGTTCTAAGACAGCCAACTTGAAATGCGGACGTAACCCTAAATTTATTCATTAAGTGTGTTCCTATATCCCAATCATTGTAGTCCTAGCGTAGCTCCTTCATGTAGTCGTACGGCTCTATCTTCGGTATACTCCGGGTGTCCCATCCTTGCGTAGTCCTTGATAGCTCCATACTCGTACGTTCTCCTATTATCCTATCCTCGCGTAGCTCTAGTAGTTCCATCCGGGTATGTGCTCCTGTAGCTTAACACATAAAAACATAGAATGGATGAGGGTTGAGTACATAAAGTACTCAGCAAGTCCTGAACTTTGGGTGGAGGTGAGTTGGAAAGGGAAGGCTATATGTGGAGGGGGGTTATGGTGGTTCAGGTAAAAGTGGTAGGGTGAAGTAGTTATAATTATAGGTTGGATCCTGGCAGAGTATTACCATTCTCACCAGTTTTCGGGTTAATTATAGTTTACCAAATTAGTAAAATACATCTTACCAGATTATCACAATTATGAAGTCTAATTATAGTATCCCATCCCAGCATCTGCCTACTCCAAGGACGTGGCTATTCGAATAGATTCAATTAATTCTGCAGAGGTTTATAAAATTCCCCATATGATAGACATGGCTCCAAACCATGCGCGGTGGCAGGAACAGGCCTAACGAGATCCCGTACCCGAATGTACGCGGCCTTAGATGTCCATATAACTCTACCGTGGCTTCTCAGCGATTGGAAAAAACACTAAACTCGGGAGGATATACCAAATCGTCCCATCTCATAATCTCGGATGATACCACATCATCTCATCATATAATCTCGGACGATACAAAATCATCCCAATATAATAGTGCCGATGATACCAAATCATCAATAATATGGGCTCGAACACGGCTAAACATACAATAACATGGGCTCGAACGCGGCCTAAAAATCAAAGGGCTTAACGTGGAGGATCACATAGCAACCACGCCAACCGGACCATAGAAGATCACATAGCATCTGTGCCTGCTCCTGATATTCCACTGCCAACACCGGCCTTCTAGTAGAAATTATACTTCTATCTAACGGGGTGTGAGATCAAGTCTACCTGTAGGTGCAGAAAGTGACCAACACGTAAATATTTGTAGTTTTACCGTATGTTGTGATCGGAGGTGGCCTAGCACTCAATGACACATGGTTTATACTGGTTCATGCAATGTGCCCTATATCCAGTTTGAGTCAGTCGGTGACTTTATTCCTGAGCCCAGGTGCTCGAAGTTTGCAGTGGGGTTACAAACGAGAAGGAGAAAGATGGGGGGTACAAGAGGTCCGGTCAGACTCTGGTCAGAGGGGCCAAGAGTGACGGGAGCCCCGCTATGTGCTATGTGTTCGAGCGTGTGCTCGAGGTTTAAATCTGGTGGTTCTGTTGTTGTGTACTAGTGAACTTGATCGATCTAAATCAACTTAGCTGTTGGAAGAGAGCGCATCCCCTTTTATAGATGATGGGGATGGCCTTACAAGTGAGAGGGAGAGAGTACGTTTGCTGCTAAGTCTTGCTGTCCACGCCGGCGGGTATAAGATGATGGTAGGCGCCCACAATACTGTTTAATGTCGGATGCACGTGGGAGGTTGCGTCGTCTTCTTTAGGTATGGCAGACGTCGGTTCCTGCCACACTGTTGATATCCAGAGGCATGCAAGGGGTTTTACCATGTTCGCCTGGTACGGTAAATGCCGGCGCCTACAATATTGTTGACGCCCAGAGGCACGTGTGGGAGCCTTACCGTGTTTGTTTGGTATGGGAGTTGATGGTGCCCACAACACTATAGGGGAAAATGTCGGCACCTACAACACTGCTTGCATTCTGTCATGCCAGGGAGGTCGCAGGGTACTGTCCAGTAGGTGTACAGGGTACGGTCCTCGGTATTACGGTTGACTTTGAGTGCCCTGCCTTACTTTCTCTGTCTATTTCCTGGTCCCTACCGAGCGGGTGTCCCTGGTCGATTGGATCCTGTCGGCTCTAATTGCGTTAACCAGAGAGGAGCTGTAAGCAGGGGTTCGGCGCATCCCCGGTCGGAGAAGCGGGTTGGAGTCAGAAGTGGTGTTGGGCCAGGCCTTTCGGTCGAAGAGGCCGTCCGGAGGCAGATTGGAGATCGAAGCGAGCGCTCTGATCGGAGAGGTGGGTCGGAGTCGGAAGCGGGCGTCGTTCCTCCTCGCCCAGGCGTTCCGGTCGGAGATTGGATCATCCTTCTAGCCTATTTTCTAGGTATTTGGGCTGGCCCATGAGTTGCTCATTGCTCGCAACGTTGTCCATTGGGCCGAGCTTTTGTTGGGAAGCTGGTCCCTGAGGGACCCTAGGTTTATGAACCCGATAGGAGCCCCCGAGCCCCCGGATGATTTGGGTAGAATCGTCTGGGGGATTTTTGTCTCGGCGGCGAGTGCGCGCGAGCGCACCCGTGGGTGTAGCCCTCGAGCCCCCGGGCGATTCGGGCAGAATTGTCTAGGGGGTTTTTCATGTTGCCAGCGGGGGAAGTTTTCGTTTCATCAGCGGGTGCGCACGAGCGCACCCGCGGGTGTAGCCCCTGAGCCCCCGGGTGATTCGGGCAGAATCATCTGGGGGTTTTTGTTAGCAAGCATGTGTGCGTGCATTTTAGTCAAGATGGAGTTGTCAACCACGGTGCCATGCACAGCCGAGGTGGTTTTTTAGGGATCCCGGCGCAGCCGAGGTAGTTAGTTTTATGGATCGGGCGAGTCGGTGTTCGAGGATCCTGGCCAAGGTGCAGCCCGCGCAGCCGAGGAACTTAGTTTAGGGATCGGATGAGACGGAGCTCGCGGATCATGGCCTCAGTGTAGCCTGCGCAGTCGAGGCATTTAGTTTAGGGATCGGGCGAGTCAGAGCTCATGGATCCTGGCCTCTGTGTAGCCCGCGTAGCCGAGGCAGTTTTGTTTAGGGATCGGGCGAGTTGGAGCTCACGAATCCTGGCGTCGGTGTAGCCCGCGCAGCCGAGGCAGTTAGTTTAGGGATCGAGCGAGTCGGAGCTCGTGGATCCTGGCCTCGGTGTAGCCCGCATAGCCAAGGCAGTTAGTTTAGGGATCGGACGAGTTGGAGCTCGTGGATCCTGGCCTTGGTGCAGCCCGCGTAGCCGAGGCAGTTAGTTTAGGGATCTTGAGCCCCCGAGCCCCATTGGGCTTGGTAGTGGTCGGTTTGAGTTTTGTGCGTTACCCCGTCCTTGGTTTCTCACAACCGGAGGGGCTGAGCTTTGTCGCTTGCCTCGATCGCTCAGGCTCGAGTGACACACTCGGTGAGCTCGCTAACGGGTATGATCGAGTGGAATCTGGGTCCGTCGTTCGTGATGGGGTCGGCATAGCCCTCTTGTGACATTCCACTACTCCTTTACCTACAAACCGATAGATACCTGGGTCGTTCTAGAGACTGACCCAGGTGGCCCGCTGGCCTCCCCTCGATGGAGAATCTGTGGGTTTGGCGAGAGGTTTAGGATCGAATGAGAAGGTTGGGATGACCCTGTCCTCTTCGGGGCAGACAGGGCGAGGGCCGCACGGGGCTCATCTACAATTTCTCCCCTAGCTCTGTTTGACACGAGGCGGCCTCGAGCCTTTTGTGGGCTGGCCTTCGAACCCCGGTCAGTCGTTTCTCATGTTGAATGAGGCAACTGCCGCTTCATGAGGCAACACAGAGCGTTGTGATGCATTTCACCGCACATGCGATGCCTTAGTTCATGAGCCCCGGGGTGATTTGGGCCCGAATCGTCCGGGGGGCGCGGGCGTATGGAATGAATGTATGAATGATTATATAAAGAAATAGCGGGGGTTGGTAGTGTTACCTTGATGACTCGAGTGACGGGGTTTGAAGAGCTTCAATCGGAATTGTCCAACCAGGACCCATGCTCGTCGTTCGTGAGGGAGTCGGCATAGCCCACATGGGGCGTCCCTTTGCTCCTTACCTGTCTCTCGGTGTTTTCTTAAGCCGTTCGATTGACTTTAGAGAGCTCGATGGTCTTTCTTAGGTGGAGATCCCGTAGTTGGGTCTTTCCAAGTCCCACCTGGGAAGGCGGAGGGCCACCTGCGCGTGGTGACGCTTTAGTTTTTGCGCCCGACGTGCGGTAGTGGTGGGCCATATCCAGGCCATGTCCCGTCTGACTAGGCGTCATTTCATCGAGCAAGCAAAAGGTCCCATCGGTCAGTGTCGTCCCCATCGCTTTCCATCCACATTGAATGGGGAAGGAGAGAGTTTTTCGCTCTGATCCTTTGCCCTTCTTTAGCTGTCGCATTTTCTCCTTAAATAGGGGAAGGGAGAGGGCTTCTCGTCGTAGTCCTTTGCCTGTTCTCCAACTATTGCCTCTCCTCCTTCCTCCTCACCGAGAGTGGCTGTATGTCGCAGCGGTTCCTAAGTGAGAGAGAGGGTAAGCGAGGGGAGGACTCATAGATCCCTTCATGAATCCAGAGCGCAATGTTGAGCTAGAGGCTGCCTGAGGTGGTGCTGGCCATCTTTATCTGAGAAGGGGTGGCTTCCACCAAAGGAGGTGACGCATTGGATTCGTCTGCAAGGCCTTTTTCGAGATATAGCCATGTGCGGATTCTTTTCGGTGGATCTTCACCGGCAAGCGAGCCTTGTCGAGGGGAAGTTGCCCGATCGTCTTTGGTGGAGGGTTTCATGCCCAGAAGCCGCTTTCAGGGTTGGCTAGCCATAAAGTTTGATGAGATCTCTTCGAGCCATGGTGGCCATACCTCGGGCGGCGGCGTTCACCTTGAGCCGCCTCGATCGCATGAGAAGGTTAGGAGCTCCATGCTCTTCTGCTAAGAATCTATGGGTGCGACGCCCTTGAGGTACCCATTGTGCTTGCCAAAGTCGAGGGAGCGGAACCGGGTGGGTCCCTTGAGGTGCCCGTTGCGCTTGCCGAAGTTGAGGGAGCGGAACCGGGCGGGGCCCTTGCCGCGGTGGTTACGTCTGGCGGCGTGTGTCGTGGTCTCTCCTTTGGTGTCAGCCGATGCCGCCGAGCGGCCATAGAAGTATTTGGAGTAGAAGTAGTTAGCAAATGTAATCGTGAAGTTTGGGGGAGCCCCCGTGTGAACAGTTTTTGTATCAATGAATACATCAGTTCTGTTTTTATGATAGAATCACTATTCGTTCCTTGTTTTTTATCCTAGCATAGCTTTGTTTTTATCCTTTCTTTTTTGCACCTACCCGTTAGTTCTGTAGGCTGCAACTTTTAAGAACCTGGGCATGGCCCGCGGGGCTCGACTGCTCGTAACCATAGGTCGTGGCGGGGTGCGTTCGGTTGGGAGTAAGAACAAAGTCACGTAGGGTAATCAAAAGAATGGAATGCCTTTTTGTTTGGGCAAAAAGTTTTTATCATATGATAGTAAAAAAGAGAGGTAGTATTTAGTATTGTACCCTCATGGAGCCCCCGAGCGACCCGGGCTGAAAATGTTCGGGCTAGGGTGCTTTTTAGGAGCAAGTGTTGACTAAAAAGCGGTAAGACCAAATTTAGGGGAAAAACAACGTAGCTGTTCAATGTTCCAAGTGTTGGTGAGAACGTTGCCGTTGTCGTCCTATAGTCAGTAGGCGCCCGGTCGGATTACTTCGGTCACCGTACAGGGCCCTTCCCATGGTGGAGAGAGTTTGTGTTTTTCCTTCATCGATTGGGTCCTCCGGAGCACGCGATCACCGACTTCAAGGATTCTCCCCTTGATCTTCCTTTTGTGGTACCTATGGAGAGTTTCCTGGTAGCAAGCAGAGCGGATGACGGTCATCTCACAGGCCTCCTCGAGCAGGTCGACTGCGTCTTGGTGAGCCTCCGTGGCTCGGTCACGGTCGAAAGCCTTCACTCTTGGGGCGCTGTGGTCGAGGTCGGAAGGCAGCACTGCTTCAGCTCCGTAGTCTAGGAAGAAGGGCGTGAACCCTGTGGATCGGTTTGGAGTCGTTCTTAGGCTCCAGAGGATCACCGGGACCTCTGCAGCTCATCGCTCGGCGTACTTATTGAGTCGGCCGAAGATGCGTGGCTTAAGTCCTTGGAGGACCATGCCATTGGCACGCTTGACCTGACCATTAGTACGTGGGTGTCCAATAGAGGCCCAGTTGATCCTGATGCCGTATCCATCACTGAAGTCCAAGAACTTCTTCCCTGTGAAGTTAGTCCCGTGGTCAGTGATGATGTAGTTAGGAACGCCGAACCGGTAGATGATGTCGAGGAAGAATTTGACCGCCTCTTCCGAGCGGATGTTGGTGATGGGCTTGGCCTCTATCCGCTTGGTGAACTTGTCGACCGCCACGAGTAGGTGAGTGAAGCCACTCGGGCCTTTTTTTGGGGGTCCTACCATGTCGAGGCCCCAGACCACGAATGGCCAGGTGATGGGGATGGTTTGGAGCTCTTGTGCTGGCAAATGGGTTTGTCGAGCATAGAACTGGCATCCTTCACACCTACGGACGACCTCCTCTGCATCTCATAGTGCGGTGGGCTAGTAAAAACCTTGGCAAAAGGCTTTTCTGACCAGAGACCTTGGTGCCGCGTGATGTCCGCAGATTCTAGCATGAACCTCGAGGAGGAGCTGCTTCCCTCGGTCGGTCGAGATGCACTTCATGAGTATTCCCGATGGACTTCGTTTGTAGAGTTTGTTTCCAATCTCGACGAAGGTCTTGGCGCGTCAGGTGATTCGTTGCACTTCGGTCCTTTCAGATGGGAGAATCTCCTCGAGGAGGTAGGTGAGTAGCGGCGCTCACCAGTCGGATTGATCGAGTGCCAACATGGCGACATCGGCGGGTGACATCATCATAGAGGCACTGGGGTCAGAGCCCCTGGGCATCGACTTGGCGTCAGGGTGTGTCCGAATCGGACCTTCCAGGACATGGGGGGACGGCTCATGGAGATCATTGATGAAGATCCCGCTCGGGGACGGATCCCGCCTGGCGGCCAATTTTGCGAGAAAATTGGTGGCATCGTTGTCCTTTCGTGGGACGTGATGCAGCTCGATTCCCTGGAATTTGTCCTCGAGCTTGTGCACCTCTTGGCAGTACGCTGCGATAAGGGGGCTTTTGTAGGAGGACTCCTTCATGACCTGATCAACGACCAGCTTTGTGTCACCGTGAACATAGAGTCACGTAGCACCAAGTTCAATGGCGATGTGTAGTCCGTTGATGAGGGCCTCATACTCCGTGGTGTTGTTTGAGGCTGAAAAGTGGAGGCGGATGGCATAGCGGAGCCTACTCGCATCTGGGGAGATCAGAACTACTCCAGCCCCCGATCCGAGCGCCATGACAGACCCGTCGAAGTACATTGTCCAGTACTCGAGGGTGACATCTGGGGTCGGTAGCTGGACCTCGGTCCATTTGGCAACAAAATCCGCAAGAGCTTGAGATTTAATGGCAATACGGGGGATATACCTGATGTCGTGGTCCATGAGTTCGAGTGCCCTCTTGGAGATCAGTCCTGCGGCGTCGTAGTTGCGGACGATGTCTCTGAGCGGGTATGAAGTGACGACCGTGACTTCATGGTCAGTGAAGTAGTGCAGGAGCTTCTGGGTCGCCATCAGCATGGCGTATAGGAGCTTCTGCATCTGGTGGTACCGGACCTTAGGGTCAGTGAGTACCTCCCCGACGAAGTATATGGGCCGCTAGACCTTATGGTGGTGTCCTGGCTCCTCCCTTTCGACGACCAGGGCGGCGCTCACCACATGGTTGCTTGCCATGACATAGAGGAGGAGGGGTTCTCCCCGTTTGGGAGCGACAAGGATTGGGGCTGATGTCAGGGACGCTTTGAGGCTCTCCAGAGCCTGCTGAGATTCCTCAGCCCAGACAAAGGCGTCCGTCTTTTTGAGGAGCTTGTAGAGTGACATCCTCCATTCGCCGAGCCAAGAGATGAATTGGCTCAGGGCGGCCAGACAGCCGGTGAGCCTTTGTACGCCCTTGATGTTGCGTATAGGGCCCATGTTAGAGATGGCAGTGGTCTTTTCGGGGTTGGTCTCGATGCCGCGCTCGGATACAATGTATCCTAACAGCCTCCCCTTTGGAACCCCAAAAACACATTTCTCGAGATTCGATCTGATGTTGAACCTTCAGAGGTTCACGAACGTTGCGGCCAAGTTTGCGATCAGGTCGCAAGCTTGAGCCGTTTTGACCACTATGTCATTGACATAGATGGCGATTGTTGGTTTCGGTCGCTCGGCTTGATTAGGCTAATCGAGCAGGTCGATTTGGTCGGCGAAGCATTGCTGCATGCACCTTTGGTAGGTGGTGCCAGCGTTCTTCAGGCCGAAAGGCATGGTTACGTAGCAGTTCGAACCATATGGGGTGATGAACGAGGCTGCGAGCTGATCGGACTCTTTCATTGTGATCTGGTGATAGCCCAAGTAGGCATCCAGAAAGGAGAGGATCTCACAACCGGAGGTGGAGTCGACTATCTGGTCTATGCACGGCAAAGGAAAGTGATCCTTTGGACACGCTTTATTGAGGCCAGTATAATCAATGCACATTCTCCATTTCTCGGTCTTCTTTTTAACAAGAACGGGATTGACAAACCAGTCGGAGTGGAATACCTCTCTGATAAATCTGGCTACCAAGAGTTCGGTGATCTCTTTGCCTATGGCCCTATGCCTCTCATCATCAAAACAGCACAGGCATTGCTTAGCGGGCTTTGAGCCCAGGATGAGGCACAGCGCGTGCTCGGTGATGTACTGCGGTATGCCCGGCATGTCAGATGGCTTCCATGCGAAAACATCATGATTGGCGTGCAGGAAGTCGATGAGCTTGCATTCCTATTTGGCTAGGAGCTGGGTCCTGATCTGCATCGTCTTGGTTGGGTCGGTGGGGTCGATTCCCACCGCCTTGGTTTCCTCGAGCGGGCGGAAGGCCGTCGAGGAGTTTGGTTTGTTGTAGTCTGGGATTGTTGGGGTCGACGACTTCCCGAGTCGTGGAAGCTCGGACGAGTTGATGACCGCTGTGGCGAGCTCGAAATGCTCGTGGTCGCACATGAAGGCGTGCGAGAAGGCGCTGCTCAAGGTGATGACGCCGTTCGGTCCCGACATCTTCAGCTTGAGGTAGGTGTAGTTGGGGATTGCCATGAATTTGGCATAGCATGGCCGCCCCAAGATGGCATGGTAGGACCCTAGAAAGTCCACCACTTCGAAGGTGAGGACCTCCGAGCGGAAGTTGGCTCTGTTTCCAAATGTGACAGGCAGGTCGATCTGCCCGAGTGGGTATGCCTGTGCTCCCGGGATCACCCCGTGGAAGGGAGAGCCCACTAGGCAGAGTTTCGACCAGGGGATGCGTATGGCATCGAGGGTGTCGACGTAGTGGATGTTGAGGCCGCTGCCTTCGCCCATCAACACCTTGGTGAGGCGCTTCTTGTGGACGATGGGGTCGACGACGAGCGGGTAATGTCCCGGTCTCACGACATGGGAGGGATGGTCCCTCTGATCGAAGGTGATCGAAGGGGACAGCCGTCTCGGCGGCGCATGCCTCCCTATAGCGCACCTTGTGCTGGCGCTTGGACTAGATGGCGTTGGATCCGCCAAAGATCATAATGCATTCCTTAGGGTCGGGGAAGCCATCTTTGTGCTTGCCCGCCACGCCTCCTTTCTTGGCTACCTCTTCTTTGCCGCCTCTCCTTCTTTTGGCCATGACTACCTATCATAGGAAACGTTTGAGGAGCTCACAGTCCTTGTAGAGGTGTATGATGGGGTAGGCGTGGTTGGTGCATGGGCTATCCATGAGCTTGTTGAAGTGGTCGGTCCACCTCTGTGGGGCTTCTTGCCCGTCGCGATTAGTCATGGGCGACCAACGCGGTGCTGTCCGATCAACGCCGATCCTTTTTGTTCTTCTTGCCTCTCTGTGTGGAGGGGCCCTCGTCTTGGTCTGTGCGCTTGGCCTTGCCTTTGTCCCGACCTTCGTTGAAGACCGCTCCGACCGCCTCCTCGCCGGAGGCGTGGTTAGTGGTGATGTCGAGCAGGTCGCGGGTGGTACGGGGCTTCAGGCAGCCAAGCTTGTTGATCAAGGACTCGTAGGTCGTCCTAGAGACGAATGCACTGATGATGTCTGCGTCGACGACATTAGGGAGGGAGTAGCATCGTTGGGAGAACCTGCGGATGTAATCCTACAGGGACTCGCTGGACTCCTGCTGGTAGCTCTTGAGGTCCTAGGAGTTACTAGGGCGGACATACGTCCCCTAGAAATTTCCGACGAAGACCCTCTTGAGGTCCGCCTAGTCGCGAATGCTGTCATGCAGGAGGAATTCAAGCCATGCTCGAACATGTTCCCCCATGCAGACGGGGAGATACTGAATGATGAAAAAGTCATCATCCACCCCTCCGACTCGGTAGGCGAGCCGGAAATCTTCGAGCCAAATACTGGAGTTTGTCTCCCTGGTGTACTTGGTGATGTTGGTCGGTGATCGGAAGCGCTGTGGGAATGGCGCTCTCCGGATATGCCGGTCAAAGGCCCATGGTCCCGGGCCCTCAGGGCTGGGACTCGGTCGTCTGGCCAGCAACCATGCCTGGGGCGCGTTTCACCGCTCCCCTCGATGATTTGGCCAGGACCCATGTCGCCTACCCTCCGCCGCCACCGGTGGACGCCATCATCACATCGGGCCGATGCTTTGCTTCTGCCGATGACGCTATGCAGCGCCTTGGTGCGGATCGGGCCATTCGCGTACCGGCGGTCAGTGTAGAGCAGGCGCTAGGTCAGACCGCGACGCAGCCGCTGCCTCCTGAGCCACGCTCGGCGGCTGTAGCGGTGAGCGGATGGAGCGATCCGTCTGGCGCGTTCCTACTCCCCCAGTGGGGAGAGAGGGCGCGTGTCGGAGTCGCGATGAGTTCTTCGCCTATTGAACGGCAGTGACATCTACCAGCGCCCGGAGGTTCCGGTAGACTGCCCGCTCCTGGGGGTTGACGGGCTTGGGAACGCCACGTAGAAGCATTGCCGTAGTGGCAATGTTTTGGCTAGCCCAAACGAACTGTAGGGGGTCATTCCCCATGTTCATGATGTCGCGTTGGACCTAGCGGGCGTGACCCCGAGCGCTGCCCGCCGGGTCATGCGCATGGGGCGCAACGTGTTGCACCGAGCATGCTGGCGTAGGCGACGACTGGTTCTGCTGCCGTTGTCGTAGCTCCTCGGCGTGCCCTTGTGCGAGCGCGAGGGCCCCCGCATGCAGGTCCGGAGGGGTGTGAGTCTGTCTAGACTCCGCAACCACCGGTGGCTGTCCCAGGGCGTCCGCCATAGCGCACTCCTAGGACAGACGATGGCTAGGTGCCACGTCACCAATGCTGGAGCCGTCACTCTCACCTTCATCATCTAGGAGTTCATGGAAAGTGGTAGGAGCATAGCTCGCCATTCCCACGAATTGGGATGTGAGAGGGGATGGCGCCAGCGTCCTTCGGAGCCCCCGAGCGCACGCGTTCGCGGGGGACGCGAGGCCGCAGGGGAACTGATCGTATGGTGTTCATGGTGCGAACATTACGGTCCCTCCAGATAATTGGCAGGAGATAGTAAATAGAGAGTAAATAACAATATGCACATTACTCACATCGGGGTTTGAGCAGAGAGTTTGCTCAGAATGAAGCGCAGATGCCTCGTCATTGAAGTCATCGTGCGTCCCGAAGTCGATGGAGGGCGCCCCTTCGACGGGCGCCGGAACTAGTGCCTCCTCGTGGAGGTGTAGTACGATGAGCCGGCCGACGACAAAGTCCAGGCTTTCAAAGAGGAAGGCCTAGGATGGCTCGAAGATGGGTGGAACCCACATCCCAACAGGTGGGAGTGCGGGAAACTCTAGTGAGCCGAAGCGAGTCATATCGCTTGAGCCCACCATGGCGAAGGTGGCGGAAAAGTGGGCTATCCGATGACCAAAAAGTGTTGAACGTACAATGTCTTCCCCACGGACGATGCCAACTATCGGTGCAGAAAGTGACCAACACATAAATATTTGTAGTTTTGCCGTACGTTGTGATCGGAGGTGGCCTAGCACTGAATGACACAGGGTTTATACTGGTTCATGCAACGTGCCCTACATCCAGTTTGAGTCGGTCGGTGACTTTATTCCTGAGCCTAGGTGCTCGAAGTTTACAGTCGGGTTACAAACGAGAAGGAGAAAGATGGGGGGTACAAGAGGTCCGGTCGGACTCTAGTTAGAGGGGCCGAGAGTGACAGGAGCCCCGCTATGTGCTATGTGTTCGAGTGTGTGCTCGAGGTTTGAACCTGGTGGTCCTGTTGTTGTGTACTAGTGAACTTGATCGATCTGAATCAACTTAGCTGTTGGAAGAAAGCGCATCCCCTTTTATAGATGAAGGGGATGGCCTTTCAAGTGAGAGGGAGAGAGTACGTTCGCTGCTAAGTCTTGCTGCCCATGCCGGTGGGTACAAGATGATGGTAGGCGCCTATAATACTGTTTAATGTCGGATGCACGTGGGAGGTTGCGTCGTCTTCTTCAGGTATGGCAGACGTCGGTGCCTACCACACTGTTGATATCTAGAGGCATACAAGGGGTTTTGCCATGTTCGTCTGGTATGGTAAATGCCAGCGCCTACAATACTGTTGGCGCCCAGAGGCACGTGTGGGAGCCTTACTGTGTTTGTTTGGTATGGGCCCCACAACACTGTAGGGGAAAATGTCGGCGCCTACAACACTGTTTGCGTTCTGTAATGCTAGGGAGGTCGCAAGATACTGTCATGTAGGTGTACAGGGTACGGTCCTCAGTATTGCGGTTGACTTTGAGTGCCCTGCCTTACTTTCTCCGTCTATTTCCTAGTCCCTACCGAGCGGGCGTCCCCTGTTGGTTGGTCCCAGTCGGCTCTGATTGCGTCAGCCGGAGAGGAGCTGTAAGTAGGGGTTCGGGGCATCCCCGGTCGGAGAAGCGGGTTCAAGTCGGAAGTGGTGTTGGGCCAGGCCTTCCGGTCGAAGAGGCCGTCCGGAGGCGGGGTGGAGACCGAAGCGAGCGCTCCGGTCAGAGAGGTGGGCCGAAGTCGGAAGCGAGCGCCGTTCCTCCTCGGCTAGGCCTTCCGGTCGGAGATTGGATCGTCCTTCTGGCCTATCGTCTAGGTATTTAGGCTGGCCCATGAGTTGCGCGTTGCTCACAACGTTGTCCGTTGGGCTGAGCTTTTGTTGGGAAGTCGGTCCCTGAGGGACCCTAGGTTTATGAACCCGACACTACCCATATAGACATGTGGCTATACATAATATCTCACTAGGCGAGAGGGACTATAAACCGGTCCTTATGTGACCAAGATGAGTATCTCCCAAAGGAATCCCTCACCGAGCGATCCTACCAAGGTAATTTACCTCCATAAATTACCCCCACTCGCCCCCTATCGGTATTTAGTCCAGTTTTACCAGTTTTAAGTTCCATAGTTATTAACCTCAGGTTCATAGAGCTCATCTCATATCTAGGTAACCATTACGTCATCACAATATCATAGTCAAACTTATATCATATCAAGATAATTATCATAAGTGTTCACATCATCATAACCAAGCTCATGACCCATTATAATTCCATTAATTCATAAAGAGAATTCAAGTATTATAAGTTAAGTTCATTAATTAGTGGGGATAGGGTATGGTGGGTTTATGGTGGAGGCTAGCAAAATGTGGAGGTGAAGGAAGGGGAGTAGTTAAGGGATGGTAAATAAAGTGGAGGGAAAAGGGATAGGTGGGTGTTAGGACTTGCCTCCATTCGCTGACGATAAGCTCCTTCTTCGATTCCTATGCCTCTTGCTCTTGTCTTCTTGGACTTCATCAGGTTCTCCACGTCTTCTATCCTACACGGTCTAGCGTTGTCAAGCACAAACAAGAAAAATAACAAGCAAGGCATGTAAAGCAAGCATAAGCAGCAAACGATTCTAGATGGGTTGATCCTATTGGGTGATCGGTCGTTATCTAAGTTATCATTATTATGTCAATTTAAAGTAAGGTTTGGATGAAGGGATTCCATCCATGGGGTAGGGCTCCTACGGGTTAAGTTAAGGTGGGTGGTTGGTTTGATGGAAAACTAGACCACACTATTAGGCTTCACTATTATGTGAACCTAAAAGAGAAAGCCTGACCAAGTCATCATAGATAACTTGCCTGGCCTTTACAGGTCCACAAGGGTTAGTGGCACATACGCACATGTATATGTATGTGCCTCGGGTTAGTTAGGTTAAAGAAAAGGTGGAAGATAACGTTAGCCATACATAGGTGTATGCCCGGGTATCATGCATATCCTTGTATGCAGAGATATCCTATTATTTTAGGTGATTGGGTGTGGATATATTCGAGTATGTGTCAGAGTACATGCACATACGCGAATATACGGGGTTAATTACTGCTACGGTGATTGGCTACTACTGTAGTCAATATTTAATTTAAATACAAGGAAAGCAATCAACTAGAATTTAAATGGGCACCAAATAATAGAACAAAGGGTATGAATAAGTAGAGCTTGAATTTAGAAGATTTTTGGTGGAAGAACCAAATGATTTGGAGTTAGGATGGAGGAGATATGAATTAATAAAGATTTAATAGGAGAAGGGTATGTGGAATATAACTTGGGAATTATTTCTGGAAATTGACATACTGAAAATGGTATGGAAATGCTTGGGTAGGATCTGGGGTGTACCTAGTTTATTTAGAAATTTTCTGGGAATTTTTCCATGCATGGAAATAGGTTTTGTAACCTCCTGTGTACACTTCCGGGGTGTACATAGCATTTTCCCTCGGGTTTAGCTGCTGACGTGCGGGGCCAGCACAGCGGGGTCAGCCTGGCTGCACTATGCTGTGTGCTGGGTTCTTACTGCGCTGTAGACCGCTCTCTCTCTCTCTCTCTTTGAGTCCATGTGGACCGAGTCCACCGAAGTAAGGAGAAGAGGGGAGGGAGTCACGGTGGCTGCCACATGGGGTCACCATGTCTGTGTCGGGATGACGGTTGTCCAGCCGGCGAGGAACAGAGCAGGGTGCTCAGAGTTCAACGGAGTGGACTACGTCGGTGGTGTCGATGGCCGAATCTTGACTCTATGCGGTTGTCGGTGCTCCTGAGATGATCCCGTAGCGGTTGGAGGAATCCTCGGTGACCGCGGGTGCTCGTGGCGACGATGGTGACTCGCCGGAGCTGCAGCGGTGGCGCGGTGACAGGCCTTTGCCCCTGTAGGGCGCTCCAGGGAATGAGAATGGGTGGCGCGTGGTCACAATAGATCGGTGGGTACGCCGAGGGTGTCATCGTGTCTTGCGATGCCTCGATGGCGTCGGGTAGCGGCCATGACGGCTCGGTGGCAAGCTGCTCTCCGTGGTGGAGGGATGTAGAGGGGCGGAGCGAGATGGAGGTGGTGGAGGAGGTAGAGGATGGGTTGGGAAGCTTGCTAACTAACCTAATTGAACTATGGTGCACAGGAGGAGGAAGGGGAGTGGAGCTCGGTTCCATGGCGGCCGGATTGGGGAAACCAGGCCAGAGCTCGGGAGAAGGGGAGAGAGGGAAATAGGAGGGAGATGATATGTTCCTGACCGAGGTGAAGCTCGCTATGGCGGTGGTTGAAGCGGAGGAGCACGGGGGAGGCCAATTTATAGTCCACCAATGGCGGTTCTCGCCGGTGACGTGGCGGCGAGATATTTTCCCCGGCGCCTCAGATTCCTTCTTCCCGCGCATGTGTTCAAACTACAATGGCGGTTCGTCACAATGCGTCCTTATCCTCTTCGCCGGAGTAAGGCAGTAACGGCGAGCCCGAGGCGACGGAGGTAGACGGCGTGGACGACGCGGTATTCGCATTGACGTCGCGAGGTAGGTGATGATGCTGACTAGGCGGTCCCGCTCGTCGGTGAAAGAAGGGTGGAGGGAAGTGGCTGCGTGGCGCCGGGCTGGGCCAAATGGCCAGGTCAGCCCATGGCGGCGGCGAGGGGAAGCGTGCGCACGTGGGCTGAGCTGGCGTGGGCCCGTTGCGGGGGAGGAGCAGGCCGCGGCACGGAACAGGGGGAGAAGAGGAGGGAAATGAGCCCGAGGTTCATTTCTTAATTAGAATTCCCATTTCCATTTTTCAGAAAATAAACTTGGTGACATATGTTTGATTTGAATTTGGATTACAAGGAGGTTTGAAATGTGGAGAGCTTGGTAAATCAAGTGGAGGTCAAGGGGATTACTTCAAGAAAAAGTCGAGGGAAAAATGTCAAGGAGGTTATTTAGTGCCAAATAAATTCTAGAGCAAACAATTCATGCAAGCATAAAATCACAAGCATTCACACATCCAAGCACTCAAGCAATTTCAGCCATCTATCCTAAATGCATATGGTGAATTTTGATGCATGGTTTTAGAAAACATTTTATTTAAAAATGGTTTTGCAGGAATTAAACTAATCAAGTTTTAATTTGTTGTAAAGTTTTTTAAAAAATATTTTTAGTGGATTTTATCATGATGTAAAAACAAGGGTGTTAGAGGAGTGGAGGAGGGTGGACGGCCGGCATGCATTAGCTGTCGGATCGTTCGCTGAACCCGAATGGGTGAACGTCCGCTGAAATGGATTTGGAGGACGGAGACGTCCTTGCTTCTGCATGATTGCGGCCTACTACGCCTGTACTATGCTGAGCAGTGGGCTGCTGTAGGATTTTTGGCTGCCGGTAGGCATCACAGACATGCGTGATTGTGAAATGTGAGCCCATTATTGTCCCCGCTGCACCTCAGTCCACCAACTTCAGTTGCTTTCAAATACTCCTCTCTATGGGCCTGCATTAAAATGGGCGGGAACACGCTCGTCATGACCAAGCAGATTTTAAATTTGATGAAAATTTTATATATATAAATAAAGGTACCAATGTTTACGGTGTATTGTAAGTATCATTAGATGGATCAAAAATTATATTTATAATAAACCTATTTATAGACACAAATGTTGATAACTTTCCTATGAACCAAAAGTTTGACTTAGTCCGGATCTAGAACCATATATATAAGAGATGTAGCAGCGAACTAATCATCATAGATCCGTTGGTTGGGTTTTTTGTGGTGGAACCTGCTCACCCGGGTTCAAGTCCTCAACTTGGCTCAGGTGCTCGTATTTTCCTAGATTAAACTACTTCCTGGTGGAGGTGGTGCAGCCATCTGTAAGACTACCTCCTGATGACCGTTTGTTGGACTACACTGCGTATCTCATCCTGCATCAATTGTGGCCCACTACATCAAACAATCCACTATGTCGACTAGTAGGAATTGCACTGCCTGTGCCTCCGACATTGGTCCTGCCTCATCAGGGTATAATACTGCAACAGTTTTGTTGTTATTGTGTTCATTTGTTTGATCAATATGTTTATCATCTTTGAAATCACGGGTAGATCACACATGCACATGTTTGATGCTACAAAGAATTAAATTGTTCTTGAATTTGCCTAATTAAATCAAAAGCTGCAAACCAAAATATAGACCCATGATGTCAAAAAAAAAAGGAGTGCAAACAAAGAGCTGATATAACTTCAATGTTCTAAATAAATACATATTAAAACTCCATAGAGGTATAATACAAAGGATGGAGACTAACCATGAATTTTGTACAACCAGATAGAGATTAATTAATAAAGCAACAAAACCATGGAAGGTCATTCTTATTTAAAATTATCATCCTGTAGTCCATCATTTCCTACGGAGATCAACAAAGCAAAAACAAAAAGACAAAGTTAGGTATAAGAATAATTAATAAACCAAAATAATATAATAATTAGTATGTAACAATATAATTATGGAAGGTAATTCTTATTTAAAATTATAGATAACATATATTGTTCAACTTTTTTTCATCGTGTTCTTCATGCAAGAGATTAAAACTACCTAGTTAACAAACTAATATAATGTACCACTATACTAGTATTTTTTTTTACTTTTGTTAAGTGAAATAAATGATTTCAAATTAAGGAATGAATTAGTACCAATTAATATTTCATCCGTTATTGTTCATGAAAACTTAATCCCATATAATGAATATAAAATAATATGAATGTCAACAATAAAAAACCTAATCCCAAACCGTAGTCCTAGATCTAGATCTAGATGTAAACCATCTCTCCCTAAAAACTATTAAGTAGACCACTCAAATCATGACATTTAGGCCCCGTTCGCTGGTCTGAACTTTGGCTGAAACTGGCTGAAAAATACTGTTCCGGCTGAATTGTTGTGAGAGAAAAACATTGTTTCGACTGAAAAAACAAGCCGAATAAGCCAAACTTTAAGACAAGCCAAATTTACCCTATCACCTTCAAAGATTTAATATAAATGCATCCATAAATTCCTCAACCACCATGGAAGAGAGAGAAGGAGAAACATAATTACACAGTAATGTACCCCTAAAACTTTAAAATGGGGCTTAGATTAGCATCTACTACTTACCTTTTAAAGCCTCCTCCAGCAAAGGAATCAAGATGAAAACCTTCTCCCTTAGATTTGTATTTTTTGTGACGTAGCCCGAGGCCCCCTTCCTCCTCAGCTCGTTGGTGTACAATAAAAATCCCAAGAAGGAAGAAAGGGCTGCTACTTATACACTGGATGATTTGTAACCTCTGAAGATAATATCCAGAGGCGGCTCCAACTACAGCCGCCTCAACAAATTAATCTTGAGAGGAAACTGGTTACAACAACCGTCTCTAAAAATCCCCTATTTTAGAGGCAGCTACAGATAACAACCGTCTCTGAAGATCATTTTGTTGAGGCATCTAGGGTTGGAGCCGCCTCTGTAAATCATCTTAAAAGGCGGCTTGTTTGACAGAGCACTAAGAGGGGAGCCGCCTCTATATATAGAAAAGGGCTCTCGTCTCTGAAAATCATTTTTGTAGTAGTAAATTAATAATTATATATTGGTCTATAACATTGTCGACGCGAAAACATCGACACACAGCAATCCGGAAGGATCTGCTTGACAGAGCAAGGCTGGAGATCCGCTTGGCTTCAACGCAGGACCAGTCGACCCTGCAAATTCCTCCTGAGGCGTGCCAGTCAATTTGACCTGCAATTGACAAGGAGAGAAAGTTGATCAGTGATTTAAGGTGGAACATGCCGGTCTTTGCCCAGATAGTTCAAAGTGTGCCGCTTCGGGAGCGGCCAGTGTTAGCCCACTGGATCACGGAGATATCCGATCACTCACTAGTGTTGCTGAGCACGCGCTAGTGATGCCGACCACGAACCATCGTTATTTTACCTCTAGTCATAATGTGTGGTCGGGCAACGTTAGTGGTGATCGACAACGCTGGTGAGTGCTCAGCGATCCAGTGGGCTAACAGCCAAACGGGAAATCGATCAAATAAACCGATACGAGAAGAAGATTGGCTGTTAAGAACTGTAGTGCTCGCGGGTTGTGACTGATTTTATAATGACAATTGTGATGTACAGAAATTTTAATGATTATTTCCCTTGAGCTATTAACATGTATGTGTTAGAGATACATCACTGGCAAAATTAGATTCAATCAATATGTAGTATAGAGCCAATGAGTTTAATAAGAAAAAGGGATATGCCATGCACATAATCGACTGTTTGATACAGAAAGACCCACAAACCATCTAAACCTAATCCATTACCATCAACCGTGAGGTTCGACCGGATCGATGCAGCTATGATGATAACAACAAACTAAATCCAAAGAATTCATAGAATCGACCATACTTCAACAGGTTCATGAGAGCGTGTCATATCTGTGAAAGCGCAGATGAATCGGCTAAAAGAGTCGATTCGGGTAGAAAAAGGATCATAGCATATGAACAATAGACTATTCAACACGAGCAGACCTATCAACTCCTCAAATCTAACCTATCATATTTAATGAGGAGATTCAATTCGATCGATGCAGCCATAATAAAGATAATGATTCTATCCTTAAATAAAATGGATCTACTCATATTTAACAGGATCATGAAAAACACACTATGAACGTTGAAATACGGGCGATCAACTATTTAGTGATGCGGCATAGTAAACAACTAGGGTCGCGTGCTCGGTCAAAAGCAAATCTACCATTAGCATCCTCCGATCTAGAGTACTATCGGTGGGGGTCGACCGGATCGATGTAGCCGTGATAGCGGGCTATAGACCAGATTTAACTAGCTAGTAAACTTTCTCAAGAACAGACATGCCTTGACCGCGTACTATGCACAATCAAGATCGAAGTAGAACGGCCGATAAAACGTAACCCATCGTTTAAAGTAAGAACCATTGCAATGTAACAAGGTAAACGAGGGATTAAAAAGATGTGAGGCCGATCTAGATCGATCTCGATCGGGCAGGTTGATGTTGCTATAAAACTAATAGCAATAAGAACATCAACAAGATCGGTAACTTAATGAATCTACTCGAAGGACGCCACCATTAGGTAGAGCCGATAACTTGACCTTAATCTTATTCGAGCAGTGGAGGTCGACCGGATCGATGTAGCCGTACTTGAACTAGATAAGAGTCGATAACTAGTTTATACTAAAGCTCGCAGTGGAGGTCGAACTTAACCAATGCAGCCGTACAAATCAAAGTATAAGTCATGACGGTACTTACAGACAAGCCGGAGGTCGGCCAGACCAATGCAGCCCTGCTTGTTGAAGAACTCGCCGGAATCTACTCTACTCCTACTCCTAAGGGTCGGCACGGAGCCGAAAAAGAATGTAACTTATATTGGTTGATTGGATATCTTTTTTACAATGGCCGGGGTCCAATATTTATACCCGGAGCCTAAGCATGAATCCTACTCAAGTACGACTCATTACAATATTTGATATAAAGAAAATATTCCTAACTTAAGATAACTTGTACCCTAATCTTTCCCTTTTGTAGAGTCCGACATATATTTCCGACGCCAATCGTTGCTCATCGTCGTTATCTGCTGACGTTATTCGAAGAGAGCCGATTCCAATGCCGTATCTGAATCAGCTGATATCGATTCTTATGCAATCAATTCCTTGATTGACACAATCTCGGAGGCTTCAAGTTTCCGCGTTCTTCTTCTCAAATTTTGGTGTAAACAAACATGTCAAATGGAAATGTTTCTAATAATTGGAATGGAGGCGAATATGATAGAGCCACTCCTTCAAAACTTCATGCTAAATTAACAATTTTTATGAGAAATATCTTGGGTTACCCACCATGCACACAGGTAAACTTTGAAGGTCTGAAGTTCCACCATTGATGGACAAGACAGTGTGTGATTTATGTACTCCCTCTGTCCCTAAATTTTCTCTCATCTCGAGAAGTTAAAACACTTTCCACTTTGACCAAATATATGTAATAAAGTGTAATATTTACTATGCATAGTTAGTATAATTAGATAAATTTTTAAATATATTTTCATCGTAAACTTATTTAGAGATATAAATATCTTTTAATATTTTCAATAAACCTAGTCAATTTTAAGAAAGATTAAGCGGTACGAATCCCATAGCGACACGCTTTTAGTGAAACATTGGTCTAAGGGGTGCTTTCTTCCATACCAATTTTCTATTTGACGGTGTTTCTCCTGGCCTAGATATACGTAAATGTAAATACATTATGTGAAGAACTCAAGTTATGAGGTTAAACTCTTGAAATGAGATGATGTTTTCCGTGATTTCGGTTGTCAAAATGCAACATCTAGTCTAAGTTGGAGCTCTATCAAGGTACATCGGCACTGTAGAGCTGTTTGGAACTGCTCTACGAACTTTATTCCACACACCACACCGTGGAGCAGCTTCACAAAATACTAAGAGTTTGTGGAGCACCCTTTAGATGCTCTCACAACTACACTTTTTTCTGGAGCAGAGTTATGAGAGTTGAACCTGTTTGGCTAAAAACATGCAGTAGAGTTCTGTGGAGCTAAAAACGTGGAGTGTAGCGGTCACAAACATCCACTAAGACTCACTACATAACCTCCCGCGAACAAAACAAGCGCCACAAACCACTTATGCTCACCAGTCAACAACTAATTGTCCGGGCATCCGCTGTTTATTCGTCGAGGAAGGAGTATCCGAGCAGATGCTAATTGTCCGACTCTTCTTTTTACCTTGGCGCTGTCAAGTACGGAGTTTCTTCACCAAGAAAGAGTCTACCGTGTCCCACAAGTCCATAGCCGCCATTGCAAGTTTAGTTTGCAACCAAAGCGTGGATCGGAAGAAGAACGTGTGGATCCACAGAAATAATAATGGCCTGCAACAGCAAGCTTCTCTGCGCCTACTTGCTCTTGGCTGGCGCAGCAGCTGCAGCCCCCGGTGGCGCTGCCGTCAACATCTCCGTCTACTGGGGCCAGAGCGACGAGAGCAGCCTGGCCACGACATGCAGCACCGGCCGCTACGCCTTCGTGATCATCGCCTTCCTTTGCGCGTTCGGCGGTGGCCAGACACCGGTCCTCAATTTCGCCGGACGCTGCGATCCCGGATCAGGCGGCTGCACAGGCCTGGTCGTGGACATCGCGTCCTGCCAGGCCCGAGGCATCAAGGTGCTCCTCAGTATCGGTGGCGGCGTGGAAACTACAGCCTCTCCTCCGCCTTGGACGCGCAGAGCGTGGCCACCTACCTCTGGGACAACTTCCTCGGCGGCAGCTCCGCGTCACGGCCGCTCGGCGGCGCCGTGCTTGACGGCATCGACTTTGACATCGAGCTTGGTCAGGCCATTCACAACGACGACCTCGCCAAGAACCTGACATCGCTGTACAAGGGCGACAGGCGAGGGAGGAAGTACCTGCTCACCGCGGCGCCGCAGTGCATGTACCCGGACGACTTCCTCGCTGCAGCGCTCGCCAAGGGGCTGTTCGACCACGTTTGGCCTCGGTTCTACAACAACCCCGGGTGCGACTACCAGAACGGAGACATGAGCAACCTGGAGACGTGGTGGAAGAAGTGGACGCAGTCCTTGCCGTCGGCGTCGGTGTTTCTTGGACTGCCAGCCTCGCCTGATGCAGTGGCTACTGGGTACATAGACCCGACAGCCCTAGTGTCACATGTGCTGCCGGTGGTGGACGGCTCCCTAAATTACGGCGGCATCATGCTGTGGAACTATTACTACAACGACAACACTAGTTACAGTTACAGAGCCAAGCTTGTTACTAACGGTAAGAAAATACTAATCCCTCCGTTCCAAATCATAAGTCACTTTGACTTTTTTGTTCATTCATTTTGTCATGTATCTAAACATATTATTATATCTAGATACATAGCAAAATAAGTGTACCAAAAAAAAGTCAAAGCGACTTATAATTTAGACCAGAGAGAATATACTACTACTCTCTCTTGAAATATTAATATTTTGATCAAAATATCTGTCTTTCATCAAAATATATACTTATAGTTGGCCCCACTGGAGAGAAAGGTGTTTGGAATGGAAATTATATATTTTGAAGAAACAATCCATCCGTGGGGCCAACTATAGTTTTATATGTGTAGTGTCTACATGACGTGACACATATGGAGCAATCTAGGCCAGGATTGACCAACAAAGTGGGTTTCTGCATTTGATCTGTTCAATTACTGACTAAATGTACATATCAGTGATAAAAAGATTTATTCATAATTTACTTCTCATATTCCACTAAAGATCCAATAATTAGCATTTTTTAAAGAACGATAACTGATAATTTGACCGATCTATTTGTTAACTCAGCTGTCGCAGCAGATCCACCAAATGGCTCGCCAATTCTAGGGGGCTCCAGCATTGCATCGCTGCCGAACAACTCACCAGTTACACCGAATATTGGCTCATCACATAACAACAAGATCAGATTATGTAAGAATCCCTGGCCTATTTATGTTCTTTGATGAAGATTTTTTTATTGTTAAGACTAGCAGAAATACACTTAGGAACATCTTATATATCATACTCATAAAGTCTTGAAAGGAACAAATAACATCGAACACATGTGTTTATTTGAGTTCTGGGCTTCTAGCCACTAGAGTTTCTCCTTTTAGAACAACAGATAGTTCTCTGCCTTTTTTTAGATAATGGAACGATGTTCTAACCTGTATATCATTTGACGATATACACAGCTGTTCAAATACAAACCACGAGCTCTTAGGCTCATACCAAAATACATCGGGGAGATAAGATATAAAACCAAAAGTCTAGATAACTGAAAAGAAAGGAGGCTAAGCTTCAATTCTATTCGATATCTTCCCATCCGAACTTAGCGAAGACCTTGCCAGTTTCTTTTTGCAAGATTATCTTTCATAAGAGTAACACCTTTGTTAAGATACCATAAAAAAGATTTAATTTTCAGTGGTATTCTAATCTTCCAAATTGGGCACTTAGTAGGAACTACTCCGCACTGTATTATAGAAGTGTACATAGAGCATACCGAGAAAATACCACCGCTGTGTAAGCTCCAAATTAAAATATCTTGGTCATTAGATAGGTTAACAAATGCTACTTTTGACACAAGATCATACCATGCAGTCAAGTTACTATCCACCAAAGCCCTTCGGAATGAAATATTAAAAGGTCTGGTACTTAGTACATGTGCAACCGTTGCATCCTTTTCCTTCACAAATATTGTATAGAGATGGGTAATCAATTTTGAGAGGTTTGTTGCCAACCCATGTGTCTTCCCACAACCGGACTTCAGTACCACTATGGGTTCAGAAAGATCCTCTTGCCAAGAATTGGTCTTTGACTTTCATAAGTCTGGACCAAAACTGAGAATCACCTGGTCATTTTTTACTTATGTTAAGGTTTATTTGACAAGATATTTCCTTCTTAGAAGGTCTTTCCAGGTTCCTTCCTTATTGATAAGTTTAAAAAACCATTTACTCAAGAGACACTTATTTTGGATATCTAGGTTTTGGATGCCTAACCCACCAAAATCGTTGGGTGTGCACAGTATGTTCCACTTAGTGAGTCTATACTTTTTCTTGTGTTCATCATCATTTTGCCCAAAGAATCGAGAGCGATAGTAGTGTAATTTTTGAAGGACTCCTCTAGGGACCTTAAAGAAGCTAGGAAAGCATATACATGGATAATCTCGTCAACACTGAGTTGATCAAAACAAGCCATCCTCCTATTGAGAGGAGTTTTCCTTTCCAGCTGCACATCTTTTTCTGAAACCTCTCAATCATAATCTAGTCATTACTGTAAAATTTTCTATGGTGCATAGGGATGCCTAGGTATTTAAAAGGAGTGCTCCCTGAGGTTCAACCAAAAAGGCGTGCTTACTCCTCAACATTATCCTTAGCTTTACGGCTTTACCATAACATAAAAGCTCACTTATGTGGAAATTGATCTTTATCCAAAATAATTGCTTAAATGTACTTAACACTAGTTTAATTTGTTTGGCCAGATTTAGATCATGTTCCATAAAGATGATTGTGTCATCAATGTACTAGAAAATGGATAGTCCATTGTCTACCAGATGAGGATAACTCCTCAAAAGTTCCATTCTCCTTAGCCCTTTCAATAAGGATAGCCACATATCAGCTACCAAATTTAAAAGGATAGGAGAGAGGGGTCTCCTTGATGGAGACCTTTTTGGACTGAAAATAGTGATCCATCTCATCATCTTTAATTCCTACACTTCCCCTATGCACATATGATTGATCCATTTACATCATACCAAATTTAAACCCTTTCATCCTCAACGTTAGATGAAAGAAAGACGAATTGACTTCATCTTACGCCTTATGAAAATCTAGCTTTGAAATGACTCCATCTAACAAGCCCGACAGTTCATTGTTTTTAAAATAATATAATGTTATGGGCATTTTGCAACATACTTTCACATAGATAATTTTATTTAGTGTCTATTTTCAGATATTATAGCGGGCACCTCAGGCCTCTCTGGTTTTTGCGTAATCGTTCTCACAGTCTTCATGTGCTATATAAAAGATGTTATGTCATGATACTAAGGCAGAGAGGGCCAAGAAATTCACCAAGGATTGAATTTTTTTTTTTGCAAAATCAAGGAACTTTACAGCCGAAAGGTTACACTTATTCAGAAGTGAAAAGAATGACCAAGTCTTTTTCTCACAAGCTCGACCATGGTGGCTATGGTTCTGTTTACAGAAGGAACATGCGCAATGGTCGTGAGATAGCTGTTAAGATGCTGAAGGGCATCGAAGGCGATGGTGAGCAATTCATGAATGAGGTGGCTAGTATTAGTAGAACATCTCATGTCAGCATCGTTACTCTGGTAGGATATTGCCTTCAAGGATCAAAACGAGCTCTCCTCTACGAGTACATGCCCAATGGTTCCCTTGAGAGGTACACTTTTGGTAGCAATTCTACTGAAGGAGAAGACAGTTTGAGTTGGGATAAACTGTTCAACATTGTCAAAGGAATTGCACGAGGATTGGAGTACCTCCATGCGGGCTGTAACACCCGCATTGTGCATTTCGATATCAAACCACACAACATTCTATTAGATCAGGACTTCTGTCCAAAGATATCGGATTTTGGATTAGCGAAGCTGTGCCGACAAAAGGAGAGTAGAATCTCCATTGCTAGGGCAAGAGGCACTATAGGGTACATAGCCCCTGAAGTATTCTCAAGAAACTATGGACCAGTGGGCAGCAAGGCTGATGTGTACAGTTATTGCATGCTTGTCCTTGAGATGGTCGGAGCAAGGAAGAAAATCGATGGTAGTACAGATGACAACAGCAGCAAGTATTTTCCGCAATGGTTGTATGAAAACTTGGATCAGTTCTGTGGCCTCACAACCAGCGAGATCAGCAGCAGCGACACCACGGAAGTGCTCGTGAGGAAGATGATCATAATTGGCTTGTGGTGCATACAGTTCAAACTAGCCGATTGGCCTTCCATGGGCGAAGTCCTTGAAATGTTGGAGAGCAACGCTGATAACCTGCAGTTGCCACCTAAGGCCTTTTGGACCCGTTATTAGGACACTCACAATGCAAGAAACTATTAACAGTTTCTACAACATAGGACATCGTACCAAAAAACTATCCTTTCCAGTGCAATATTTTCTATAGCATAGGACATAAGTAGCGATAGAAACCATATTTGCTCTCCCAATGTGGTAACGAGTAGTTTCTTGTCCATTGATAACCGTGAAGACACAGTTTCTTAGTTAGACCTGGTTTCTTGGATTTTATCTCTCTTCTCATTAAATCTCTTGTTACATCAGCATATTGGCTACGTGACAGTGCAATTAATATCTATAGAAACTACCACAAATTTCTGCATTGTGAGTGCCCTGAAACCCAACTTGTAAACTTTGCACCCTTTTTTATGACAGCGTAATGCATTGTTTTAGTGAGTACGTATACCTACTAGGTACTATTGATTCGAGTTCATTCACACCACAACATATTTTGCTCTTTCAAAGATGAAAACTGAAATTTAATTCCCTGTAATGTAAAAACACACACAAAAAAAGAACTGCCATAAATTCCTCTTGTAGGGGCTATGCCCCCCTCTAGTTTCATAAAAAAAAGAACTGCCACAGTGCAGTCCACCAGCAATGTCCAAGACTCCAAGTTGAACCACTGATCAGGAGAAGTAATATCTTAATCCTTCTGTTCTTAATTTTAAGTCAACTTGACTTTTCTAGATAAAAAACATGTAGAGATAGTGCCTATCTAAATACATAATAAAAATTAACAAAATACAAAACAAATTACAATTTAGAATGAAGAGAGTGTATTGTTGCTTTTAAACACGCTATAATAGACAGCACTCCCTCCGTTCAAGAAAAAAAATGCAATTCTATCACAATGTCATGTTTTATTACATCAAGTTTGACCAATTATAAATAAAAATTATCAATATTTATAGTATCAAATAAATATCATTAGATTAATTATGAAATATATTTTCATAAAAAAATAATTTGGAGCCATAAATATGAATATTATTCACTGTAACTAATTTAACAGGCACATAACTCATAATTGTATTCTTTTTAGGATGGAGGGAGTAGTAGTGTAACGTTTGTAATCATCCATTTCATCAATAAAAAATGTTTGTAATCATTCAAAACTCATTCAACCAGGCCCAACTCTCAGCCACCTGCCACCTCCTGCTTGCTGCTGCCTAGCCCGGTCAGGCGCCGGCCACCCAGCGCGGCCACCCAGCTGTGATATCAGCAAAAAAGATGTATGTTAGGCCTCGTTTGGTTGGCTCCGCAGGGCTCCGGCTCCGGCTGCGCATGTCCTATGCATCACTGTGCAATCCTGTAGCAGTCATTGCAGCAGCTCCGGCTCTGGCAGTTTTTAACTAGGAATAGGGAGGAGCTGGAGGAGCCAGTGTTTGAAGGCTCCGGCGGCTCCTCCACATTGGTGCTACAGTAGCCGGAGCCATAGCCACTGGAGCCCCTCCAAACAGGCCTTAATGTTAGGCCGGCAGGCCCTTAATGTTAGGCTGGCAGGCTTTTGAGGTCTTGGCCGGCTAGCCACATCACGCCGGCCGACTCGGTCGTTTCACAGCTTATTATAATGGAGTTTGGTACAAGCTTCATATTATTTGGAGTTAAAACTAAGGCCCTATTTGTAGGGCTCTGGCTCCTAAAACAGTTCCAACTCCGGCTTCTCCTATGAAGCAGCTTCTCTGGTGGAGCTAGAGCAGTTCGAAAAACGTTGGTTAAAACACCTCTAATGGTAGTTTTGTAGTAATTTTTATTAGGTTTGTGAGGAGGATCTAATAGAAGCCACTTTTTTCAGCAAACTTGCCTGACATTGTACGGAACCCAATACATTTTGAAATTAGACTTCATATCATCCCTAAGCACGAGTTATTCAAGCTCATACGAGCACAGGTCATGAATCCAGGTCACATATGGGTTACAGATGATGCGAGAGCAGTTTGAAAAGTAAAAATATGGAACAAAAGAAACTCTTCGCTCTTTAATATTATTACACACACATATATATATATATATATATGTATATATATATATATATATATATATATATATATATATATATATATATATATATATATATATATATATATATATATATATATATATATATATATATCTCATATAGATATATAGACTAGACAACAAATATGCTCTTGCCTTGTTGCAACGGGATATATGACATTCTACAACAACCTGAACAATTGTTGATCGTGTCATGCGTTCCATTGCATCGTAGAATTGGACTTCCCATCATGTCCGAACTTGTTGCTCTAAAATTTATACAGACATGGGAGAGAGAGCAAAGGGCAAGGAAACGCTTAGTGCTTTATTAGGCACTCCATTCGTGCTGAATATAGTGTTTTTTCATTTATGCTAAGTCAGCACATCTTAAGTTTGATCAAATTTATAGAAAAGGATAATAATATTTTTGACATCATATAAGCTCCATTAGAAACATTATGGAATGTATTTTTATAACTTAACTTTTTGATGTGGTAGAAGTTAATATGTTTCCTTTTTTTGCGACTAAGTTAATATGTTTCCTTATAATTGTAGTTCAATATAAAATAGGTTGACTTAGGACAAATAAAATTGCGCTAGATAGATGGAGTATATACCAATGTTTCTTTTTTTGTAAATAGTTCATATTAGAAACGTGCCTAAAGCAGTTTATTTCCATACCTGGAAATGGAGACCAAACAAACAAACTCGAACATGCTCCTCAAATTCGCAGGTGCCTCAGCTCTCTTAAACTCATCTTGCACGAGGCGACCAGCTCTCCCTATTATATAATTCTCGGCAGAGACGACATGACACAGGTATAGAAAAAATGTTTTATTTCTCACTCAATGGTTTGGTTTATTTAGTTATTATTAGGCAATCATGTTGAACCATCGACTCCCTACACTAGAACACGAAATCACTGTTAGACCATCACTGCTAGTTGTGTTAGAGCTGATAGTGATTAGTTTATCACTGCCGATTCGTGGTAGCTGTGATAAATGGACCTATCACTGTTGGTTCATGTCTTCAGTCGGCAGTGATATCACTGTTGGTTGAAGCCATGAACTAACAGTGATAGTCTGTTTTGTAAAAAAAAACATTATCTTTTTTATATGAGATAAACTTTATATTGAAATTGAAAAGTTCAAGGAGATCCAAAACTTTGTAGTTGACATTTTTTTTTAATTTGAGATGGTTTATGTGTCTAAATATTCAATGTAAGTTCTCAGATCAGGTTTTGAGATGGTTAACCATATCGAATAAAGACAAAGTCAACATCAAAGTTGTAGTACTCAACGGGAGCTACAACTTTGCAATTAACAACATTTTCATTTGAGACCATTTATAGTGTCAAATATACAATATAAGATTTAAATTGTGTAGTCAGAAGAATAACATCAATCACATGTCTCTCGTAGCTCAGCTGGTATGTACAATTGAGGGAACGTAATCCAGTAGTGACAAATCAATCACTGCCGAGATTGTCCACTGTCGGACATGATTTCGGCAATAATTAGGGTTCCGACCCATCAGTGATTATGAAATATACTTCAAATAGGACGACTTACGTTAAAAGTTCAAAAACACATCAATAGCTTAGCGGTGAAATTTTTCTAGGCAAAGCTAAGATAATGGTTCAATTCACTACTCTTACATTAGAATTTTTATACTTTTTTCGATTTGTGCTACTCTATTTGGGGAAAAAAAGAAGATTTACACGTCTAGACCAAAAAAAAGGAGAGAATTTCTTATTTGACCCTGATTGAAACTTGCTTTTCTTCCTCGACCCAGGAACAAATTTTCTTACCTATTTGGCCTCACTTGAACTTTTGATTTCTAATCTAGCCTTACCGTCAGCTGTGGCCTCTAACGACGTTAAGTGGTACAAGAAATGACCAACTTACCCCTCATATATTATGAGGAACCAAAGAGCATTTGTGGGGTTTGGTGCTTGATTGTTCCATGTTAATTTGCCTGCTCAAAGTTGTTTATAGTAGCGTTGCTAGGATCTGGACCTTGGAGGGCCTTGTTCAGCAGCTCTACAGACTGTAGTCCTCTTGCGTGGCCGCGAGCCCACGATTCTCAAGCGTCCTCGGGACACAGAGGTCGGCTTGACGGCAGTCATCAGTGCAGGCGGGGAGCCAGGCGGCCGTGGCAGGCACGAGCGAAAGTTGAAGCTCGGCTACAGCTGGAAGTTCACCTGGAGCGGGCACATTTCAGTCCCACGCAGACACCTCCCATGCCGAGCCACCGTAGGCCTCTAGCGCCACGCCGCGGCGCCACTGCAGGCCATTCGCGTCGCCTCGTGCCGCTACAGGACACTTGCGTCGAGCCCCCGCCGTGTCCTCCCGTCCTGCCACAGGCCACTCGTGCCACCGTGCGTCTGCAGGACACTCGCGCCGCGCCCGCGCGCCGTGGAGGAGAGAAAAGCTTGCACGTAGCCATGGAGGAAGCTAAGTCGGGACGCTGCGGAGGGGTCCAAGACGGTCTTCTTCCTCGCACTTGCCCTCCTTCGCCTGGACGCTGCCGCACGGTATGCTGGACAGGACGTCCGGCCAGCCCCAGCGTGTCCGTCAGTCCGTGCTTCGGTTTAGGAACGTGAACCTCACCGCCCGCGCCGAGCCTCATCCGGGTGAGCCCGCGTGCAGCCCGCAGGTGCTCCAGATGAAGGGCAGCAACACTGACATGACCTCCCTTGGAGTTTGGCTGCTGTGCGGCCCCTAAAGAACAGGGACACGGACACGCTCCACCCCGAGGAGGGTGTAGTAGTCGACGCCGCACCCCATCGCCGACGGCGACGTGGCCGTGGAGCTGCTGGATACGTGCGGTGCGCGCCGGCAATCTCCCCGAACCAGGCGTCGCCCTGCGGGCGCCAGCTCGGCCCCAGCAGCTTGCCGTGCCAGAGTGTGGCGTCGTACAGGAGCGCGCTGACCGACTCGAGCAGATCGACGCGCGCGCGCAGCACCGGGATGAAGAAGCTTCACGTGCGTGAGCAGCTGCAACACGGACTCCTCGGACGTTGTTGTAGAGCCGGACTTGGAGATGTGGTTGAGCGCCATCATCGGTCTTGCCTATGCCGCCGGCGCCCCGGAGCAGAGGAGGTCCTCCAGCGCGTCGGGGTCACAGAGCAGAGGAGGTGTTGCCTGCGGCGAGCCCAGCGCAGCGTCGACTCGAACGTGCAGCGCATCCGCGAGCACGAGGAGATTGTGGCGCCGTGGAGGACCGAGACATGGCGAGCAGATCGTCGGGCGTAGGCCAGGACGGTGTCTAGGAGGCGAGGCCGCGCCGAGGATGGTGGCGCCTGCGTTGCGTGGGCGTGGGCGTGAGGGCGTTGCCGAGTCCGTCGCCAAGCACCGCCCGCTGCTCTTCGCGCCGTGGAAGCAGACGAGTGAGGAAAGAATGGACGGCCATCACTTAGCGGCATCGGATGCAGAATGGACGGACGAGATGGTGGGAAAGTTACAGCGTGACTTGCTCAAGCAAAGTCACTTAATCTGGATCGGGGAGGGAGACGGGATAGATGGAGGAGATGAGAAGGAGAGGCATGCCTGACTCCTTGGACCCTGTAATATATCAGGGACATTTTTATCAGTTTAATAAAAACCTGACAAGTCAATCTTGATCAACTTGGACAGAGGTGACGGTAAGGTTAGATTAGAAATCAAAAGTTCAAGTAAGGTCAAATAGATAAAAAAATTGTTTCAGGGCGCAGAAAGAAAGGCAAATTTCAATCAGGGCAAAATAAGAAATTTTCTATAAAAAAACACACGAAGACAAACACACGGAACAGGGAAGAAAAGAAACTGAAACAGAAAAAGAACACGCGAGAACCTGTGCTCCAACGATACCTGCCAGATATAGTAGAACTAGAGATTTATAATGCAGCGTCCAGAAGAAGAATTGAATAAGCAAGTCTACGTGCAGCTCCGAGGTTTTGGGCCCATAGCCCATGCAGGATTGACCGTCCATCAGATCAAAATGGCATAGGCCTAGGTTTTGGGCCCATAGCCCATGCAGGATTGACGCATGGTATCCGAAAGCATGTGATGCCCAGCGTCTTCTACAAATTATGGACCAAGGTAAGCTAAAACAAACCACTAAGGGCTGCACAATAACAGGTCCAAACGCTTTTAATTTGCTCACTGAAAAGGTATTTATTAATATTATGCAAATCCAAAAAAAATTGGCTTTGTCGTCTCTAGTCCGAGAAATGAACGGGCGTAATCTAAACCGTGCATTTATTAAATGCGTCTCCTTTAAAATAACAATATTTACTCAACCGTGCATCCAAATTACAACATGTTTATAGTTTTGTATTCCTCGTGATCTAACCTACAAACCAAGACCAAAGTTGGCTACACTTTGATGTTAAAAAAACTTAGTGACATACATGTCCCAGGTGTCAAACTAAGGTGTTGAGCTGTGGCTGTGGGAAAAGGTTGCTATGGGCTGTAGGATGTGAAAAAGCTGATGTGGGATGTCAGCTGTGAGAAAGCTGAAAGCCGTTTGGCTAAAACAGCTATGGACAAGTTGATGTGCGTTGTAAGCTGTGTAAAAAGTCTATAATACCCCTGTCTGTTTTAGACGTTGTTTATATGCAAATTGGTTGTAAAATACTATGTTATTCATTGATTCACTATCAATAGCAAGTTTAGAGGCTCCTCTGACCATTTGGACGGCGGCAGGCGGGGGTAACGAACGGCGCGCACGGCGAAGGAGCAAAGGAAAGGCCTTGAATGCGGGACTAAAACAGCTTGTTCCAATGCCTCCCCTCTCCCCCCACCGCCGGTGGCCACTCCGGCCCCGTTGCCCACCTGGTGCCTCGGCAAACCGTCCCAGCTTGGTAGGCGGTGCGCCTGGAGGTCTCCTCCGCTGATGCTCACCTCTGGTGACCACCTCGGAGGGCGTCACTGACACTCTGCACCTTCACGTGCTCCTAGGACCTTCCAAGGATTGGGTCCTCGCCATGGCTGGTGTAAGGTGTCTTGACGGCCAGACCTACCTCCGATACCCGCCATCATGACACTCGCCGTCATGCCTCTGTTCTTTGCCCTCAAGTAAGTCTTCCCCCGCCGGTGCTAGTTCTTCTTGGCTATCTGTGCTTTGCCTTTCATGGCGCTCTAGGGCCTCTCTTTTGCCCTGGGCTTAAGGTTCAAGCTGATGTCAGCCGCCACCTTGGTCTCCCATTTTCTTCTCCTGCTCTTGATTCTCACTCCTTTGTGTTCGTTGTTGCCTTTGGGAGATGCAGGTTTTGCCTTGATCTCCCATCTGTGAGCTCCATCATTCAGGCCACCATTGGTGGCTCGGCTTCCCATTTTCATGTCTCCTTGCTTTCTGATCGCACCTTCAAGTTCTTTGTCTCCTCTAAGCAAGTTGGTTTCTATGTTGCCAATCTTCAATCCTTCTCCTGTCAATTGTATTCCCTGACCTTCCATCTCTGGGACAGTGGTGGCCCTAACTGGAGGAGAGAGTTTGCTCCCTATCAGGAGGAGGGATGCCGTTCTTGGAAACTTGCGGTCAAGCATCATGACGCTAGGACTGATGCCCCCCGTGTTTCTGTATTTCATTGCTTGGGCAAATTGTTTGCTGATGTTGTTAGATTAGCCCCTGCTCCGCCCCTTTCTAGAGCCAACAGTGTTCCCATCGGACCTGCGCTAGCTCCGCCCCTTTCCAGAGCTAATAACGTTCCAATCGGAGCTCCCTTGCAAAACTCCATTCTTGGTCATCCCTCTGTTTTCAGTCGTCTTCAACCTTAGCTCGGTGGGCGTGTTCTTGGCGTCCCGACAAGCCAATCTTCGAAAGTTCGTGTTAGGGATAGAGCCTCGACACCATCCTTCTACCAGAGATGTCTGTCCAAGGACCATCGCAGAGCCACTTGCTGTTGGCCTATCAGGTGCTGGTCTTGCCTTAATTGGGGTCATACTGCAGTAAATTTCTATTCTAGGAAAAATTTCAAAGGTGGAGAGGTTAGTGGTAACAGTAAAAGTGGGGCGGCTCCCTTTGGTTGGTTCAACATTGCCACTACTAGGCCGTCTTTGTCAAAGCTGTCCATTTTTAATTTGTTTGCTAAATTGGCTCAATCTCTCTCTCTCTCTCTCCTCTTCTTGGGCCGCTAGGGGAAAAGCACCTATGGTTAATGTGCCTTAGCTCACAAAGCCCAACACTATTCCCCTTAATATGGCCCCTAACCCCCTCTACCTCTCACTTGACCCCTCGCCTTCCTTCGTGCATTCTGTCCTCCCCAAGCAAACCCCTCTGAAAACCCCACTCCCGAGCTACAATACCCACCGTCTGGCCACCGAGAGAGTTCCTCATCGACGTCGGCAATGGCATATCAACATGCCGACCTGAGGCCTTTCATCCCTAAAGGCTTCAACTGGGAGGACATACCGGATAGGGCTTTCATGAGTAGGGCGGTTGCTCTAATGAGGCCGCCGGCGGCCAATAAGGACCTAGCCATCGTCACCATCAACCCTTTGCCCAGTAATGAGCTCAACTTCGCTGCAGTTCAGAATATCATTAGGGAGTTCTTAGCTGTGCATAGAATAGGGCAACGTGTTGTCATGCCATGCCATTTGGGTCAGGCCTATGTTCGCTGCACGCATGCTTATGACCGTGATAATTTGGTTAGGCATAATCCTTGGCTGTTTGGGAACATTCAACTTTCTTTTGCTAAGCACAATGAGGGTAGAAACTAGAGAAGGGTTCTATTTAATGATGATTGTTGGATGATGCTACTCGGGTTCCCTAAGGATTATAAGTCTAAATGTCACATTCAAAATGCCATAAGTGATTTTGGCAAAGTCATTTTGTGGGAAGAGAGTGATAACTTCCCAAGGAGGATTATGGTTAGGGCTAGAGTCAAGAGCATTCAAGCTGTTCCATAGTTTATAGCTTACTCAGATTCCATGGATTTGAATGGGGATTCATGGACCATTCAGTGTGAAGTAGTGTAGCATCATCAGCTTGAGCTGGGGCCTCCTCTTGAAGATCCAGTGCCTGATGAGCTTGAGTTGGAGTCTGTTGTTCCTTTTGACTTTTTTGTCCTTGGGTAGCCGGTGATACAGCAGGAACAAGAAGATAAGCAAAACCAGAATGAGCAGGAAGAGAACGCCAACATACAACATGAGTAGGGCAATGAGGGGTAGGACCTACAGTAGTAACAATAGCTCAACCCATGGTATCCCTGGGCCCCCTGGCCTGATGAACTTCGGGCTCAGCAACTGGCCTAGGACCTGAACATTGAGCCTACAGAGGGAGATGAGATGGAAATTGATCTGAACTTACTAGGGCAGGCTGATCCTCTAGAGATTATCATTAATCCAGCAAACCCACTAGCTGTAGATTGTTTTTTAGAGATAAATGACTTCATTGAGGAAGTGGAGGAAAATATTCCATAGCAAATGAACCCAGAGCCACTAGTACAAAATGTGGTCCAAGTAGAGGATGAAGTACAAAATGAGGTTGTGCCACACGTTGAGGGATTTCCTATTCCACCTCTAGAGGATCTAATTGGAGAAGAAATCCTTGTTGAGCTACTTATTGGAATAGAAAATGAGCCAGAAGAGGCAGAACAGGAGGCTGGTGAAAGCTCTAGTTTGGTTTTGATGAATTGATAAAACCCTATATGCTAACCTAGCTTATCAAAGTGATTATGAGATAGGTGGCACATTCTAAGTGGTGAAGCAAATGAAGATCCTGACATGATGATGGTGACGCCAATGTGATGATCAAGTGCTTGGACTTGGAAAAGAAGAAAGAGAAAAATAAAAAGCTCAAGGCAAAGGTGAAACTGATTGGAGCTTTTCGGTTTAGTGATCGAGACACTTAGTGAGTGTGATCACATTTAGGATCGATAGTCGTACTATTAAGAGGGGTGAAACTCATATCAAAATGCGGTTATCAAAGTGCCACTAGATGCTCTAACTCATTGCATATGCATTTAGGATCTAGTGGAAAGCTAACACTCTTGAAAATATTTGTGAAAATATGTTAACACACGTGCACAAGGTGATCACTTGGTGGTTGGCACATTTGAGCAAGGGTGGAGAAGTTGGTGAATTGAAGGAGGTGTTTTTCACTGTCAAACAGTGACCGGACGCTGAGTTCGAAGTGACTGGACTCAGGGTTCCAACGTCCGGTCAATTATAAAAGAAGGTGGTGCTCTCAGGCTCGACTTGCCCTATGACCGGACTCAGAGAAGAAAAGTCACCGAACTCTGGCTGAACACTGTTCAGCGTCTGGTCCTGCTGACGTGGCGGTGCACAGAGATGAGGGTGAGTGACCGAACGCGTCCGGTTGCAATTTTACCTCTCTGGGTGCTTACTGGAAATGACCAGACTCCAATGATGGAGTGACCGGTCAGTTTGAGCATCGCGTCCGATCGCAACTTAACACGTGGCGTGAAGCAGACTAGCTGTTAAGATCGGGTGCTCAACATTTGAAGTTAATGACACATGGTGATCATCGGGCGACCGGACGCTGGGGTCCTGCGTTCGGTCAACCTGATCGGCGCGTTCAGTCAGCTCATGTTTCAGAGGACTGAGGAGCCAACAGCTCTATTTTGTTGGGGGCTCTATTTAAGGTGTGTGGCTAGCTCTAGCTCATAACTCTTGGCCATTTGCATTGACATAGCAACCTTGTGAGCTTAGCCAAAGTCCCCCCACTCATCTCCATTATTGATTCATCATCTTTGTTAGATTGGGAGAGAATCCAAGTGCATTGCTTGAGTGTTTGTATCTAGAGGCACTTGTTATTCGTGTTTCGCTGTGGGTTTGGCTTGTTACTCTTGGTGGTTGCCACCACCTAGATGGCTTGGAGCAGTGAGGATTGTCGATCGTAGGTTGGTGATTGTCTTTGGCTCCAATCATGGTGATTGTGAGGGATTCTTAACCTTATCCTGGCAGAGAGCCAAAATGTACTCTAGTAAATTGCTCATGGCTTGTGTGATCCTCATCTTGTGTTGGTTGTGTGGCACCCTATTGAGGGTTTGGCGTGTGATGCCAATTAGCGCATGAACCTCCAAGTGAGTGAATCACCACAATGAGGACTAGCTTGCCGGCAAGCAAGTGAACCTCGGTAAAAAATCATTGTGTCATCATTTGATTCCGAGGTGATTGGTCTTCATTGGTACTCATTCTTGTGATTGATTGGTTCATTCCTCGACTCGGTGGTATAACCATTTTGCCCTCTCTCTTTATATTACCGCAAACTAGTTGTCAAGCTCTTTAGTGTAGTTAGTCGTGAGAGCTTGTTAGTTTAGTTAGCGTGGCTCTTTAGTTAGCCTTTGAGAGCACACTAACTTAGTGTAGTGACAAACCATTGTGTGGATAGAGACTATAGAAACTAGAATTGTGGTAGGTGGCTTGTATTTTTAGTATTCTAGCGCAACACTTGCTTCGCCTCATATTTGTCTAACTGGTTTGCTAAGTGTTGTTGTAGAAAATTTTAATAGGCTATTCACCCCCCTCTAGCCATTAGGACCTTTCAAGTGGTATCAGAGTCATGGTCACCATGATTTGTGGCTTAACAACCTTTGGTGTTCAAATGGCTCAAATCAACAACACCAAGAAGCCACCTCAATTTGATGGCACAAATTATCCATATTGAAAGTCGAAGATGGTCACACATATCAAGTCAATCAATAGGAAGGTTTGGAAGGTGGTGGAGACCAAGATTGAGATAGAGGATCCAGAGAACCCCACCACCGCCGAAGAAGTGCTTCCCTAAAATAATGACATTGCTCTTAGCGCCATTCATGATGCTATTGATTAGAGAACATTTGAGCAAATCAAGAATATTGAGATGGCTCATGAAGCATAGAAGAAGTTGAAGGAATCATTTGAGGGCACTCAAGCCATGAAGGGTGCTAAGGTATATATCCTTAAGGAGAAGTTTGCTAGTTTCAAGATGAAGTAGGATGAGAGTGTGCCAAAGATGTTTCATAGGTTACAAGTGCTTGTCAATGATCTCAAAGCACTTGGTGAGAAGGTGGAGGACAAGGACTTCTCCCATAAGTTCTTGAGATGTTTACCCTCAAGATTTGGCACATTGGTCACTATTCTAGTGAGGAGTGGTTTGGACACCATGACACCAAACCAAGTGTTGGGAGATATAATGACCGATGATACATATAGAGATGATGATGAGAAGGAAGAAAAGAAGGAGAAGAAATGTGGGAAGAAGGATGAGAATAAGAAGAGTGTAGCATTCAAGGCCACATCATCCAAGGGCAAGGGAAAGTAAGAATCATTAAGTGAAGATGAAGACTTGAGCTTTGATGAGATGGATGATGAGAAGATGGCTCTCTTTGTCAAGAAATTTGGCAAGTTCATGATGAAGAAGGGCTACCATGCTAGAAAAAAGAAGTCTTCATCCAAGAACAAGGAAGAGTCAAGAAGGTGCTTCAATTGTGAAAGCAAAGATCATCTTGTTGCTCAATGGCCATACAATAGCATAGTGATGACAACAAGAAAAACAAGAAGGACAAGAATGAAAAGAAAGAGAAGAAGGACAAGATGACCTTTAAGAAGAAGAAGAAGGGTGGTTCATATGTGGTCACTTGGGATAGTGATGCTTCCTCAAGTGATGATGATGATAGTGATGATGACAAGACCACCAAGAAGAATGTACTTGCAAGCATTGCTATCAATGAGAAGCCTTCTCTATTCGACACTCCATCATGCTTCATGGCTAAGGCCACTAAGGTATAAACTTGTGATGATGGAAGTGATGAGGAACATGATAATGAAAATGAAAATGAAAGTGATAGTGATGATGATGAACCAACTAAGGATGAATTACTTGACATGCTAGATGATGCTAAAGAACACTTTGATATTAAGAGAAGGAAATGCAAAAGCTTGCATAAGGAACTAAAATCCCTTAAACAAGCATTTGATGAGCTCAATGCATCTCATGAGAGGCTAGAGGAAGCCCATGAGAAGCTTGGCAAGGCTCACAAGAAGCTTGAAAAAGCTCATTCCTCTTTGCTTAATGAGCAAAATGAGAAGAAGCATGTTGAGACTTGTGATGTAGGCTTAACTTGTGATATAATTGATGAATCATTCCATAAGCCTATCATTGTTGCTCCCACTAACTCTTCTTGTAGTACTTCCACTTCCACCTCATTTAGTAGTGATGGTTTCACATATGATGCCTCACTAATGGTTGAGAATGAGACCCTCAAGAAGGAGGTCAATGAGCTCACTCACACCTTGGCTAAGGCCTATGGCGGTGAGGACCGCTTACTTATGTGCTTGGGTAGCCAAAGAGCCTCTCTCTACAAAGAGAGATTGGGCTATACCCCCAAGAAAGGCAAGGCGGCCTTTGCTCCTCACAAGATTAGTTTTGTGAAGAACAATGGTCGGTTTTGTATTAGTTGCAAGCAAGTTGGTCATAAAGAGCATGAGTGCAAGAACAAGGGCAAGAATGCTAATGTATCCTCAATTAAGATTAATTCTTTCTATGTGCTTACTAAGGGTATAAATGGTGTAAAGGCTAAGTTCATTGGTACACCATGGATGGGCTCAAAGAACAAAGTCATTTGGGTGCCAAAGAGCTTGGTCACTAACCTTCAAGGACCCAAGCAATTTTGGGTACCTAAAAAGAATTGATCTTCTTTTGTAGGTCAATTATAAAGCCGAAAGAAGGCATTGGGTTCTTAATAGTGGGTGCACTCAACACATGACCCGTGATGCAAGAATGTTCAACTCAATCAATACCAATGGCAATGATGGTTATGATAGTATCACATTTGGTGACAATGGCAAAGGCAAGGTCAAAGGGCTTGGGAAGATTGCAATATCCAATGACTTGAGCATTTCCAATGTGTTGCTAGTAGAGAGCTTGAACTTCAATTTGCTATCCGTGGCTCAATTGTGTGATCTTGGATTCAAGTGCATATTTGGGGTAGATGATGTAGAGATCATAAGTGTAGATGGCTCTAACTTGATCTTCAAAGGATTTAGATATGAGAATATATACTTGGTTGATTTCAATGCTAGTGAAGCTCAATTATCTACATGTTCATTCACTAAGTCTAACATGGGTTGGTTATGGCATAGAAGGCTTTGTCATATTGGAATGAAACAATTGAATAGATTGATCAAGCATGACTTGGTTAAAGGCTTAAAATACGTAGTGTTTGAGAAAGATAAGCTTTGTAGCTCTTGTCAAGCCGAAAAACAAGTTGGAAACACCCATCCTAAGAAAAGCATGATGAGCACTAGTAAAGCATTTGAGTTATTGCACATGGACTTGTTTGGGCCAACTCAATACACTAACATTGGTGGTAATAAATATGGCTTTGTGATAGTGGATGATTATACTAGATACACTTGGGTATTCTTTCTAGTGGACAAAAGTGATGTGTTTGCAACATTCAAATCATTTATCAAGGGCATTCACAATGAGTTTGAAACAACCATCAAGAGAGTTAGAAATGACAATGGTAGTGAGTTCAATAACACTATAATTGATGAGTTGTGTGATGAATTTAGAATTAGACATCAATTCTCATCCAAGTACACTCCACAATCAAATGGCCTTGTTGAGAGGAAGAATAGAACACTCATTGATATGGCAAGGTCTATACTTAGTGAGTACAATGTGAGTCAATCTTTTTGGGCCAAAGCTATCAACATGGCTTGCTATTGTGGCAACCGCTTATATTGTCACCCATTAAAAAAAGACACCTTATGAGCTCTTGAATGGTAGAAAGCCCAACATTGCATATTTTTGGGTCTTTGGTTGCAAATGCTATATCTTGAAGAAAAGCACTAGATTGGGCAAGTTTGACAAGAAGTGTGATGAAGGATTTCTACTTGGTTATTCCACTACAAGCAAAGCATATAGAGTTTGAAATTTGGATAGTGGTACTCTTGAGGAAGTGTATGATGTTGAATTTGATGAAACCAAGGGTTCACAAGAAGAGAATGAGAATTTAAAAGATGTTAGAGGCATTCAACTTTCAAATGCCATGAAGAACATAGATGTTGGTGAATTGAGGCCTAGGCAAATGAATGATGATGAAGATGATCAAGTGCAAGTGCTCTCTAACTCAAATGTGCAAGATGATACAAATCAAGCTAGTACAAGTGGCTCTCATGACAATAAACAAAATCAAGTGGCTAGTACATCACCTCAATCCAATGATCAAGTAAGTGCAAGCAATCAAGTTCCAATACTCCAACCAACCAATATTGCAAGAGATCATCCATTGGACACTATCATTGGTGATATTTCAAGAGGTGTGTAAACTAGATCAATATTGGCTTCATTTTGTGAGCATTTCTCATTTGTGTCATCCATTGAACCAAATAAGATAGATAAAGCATTGAAGGATGTTAATTGGGTGAATGCTATGCATGAAGAATTGAATAACTTCACAAGAAATCAAGTATGAGAATTAGTAGAGAGACCAAAGGGACATAATGTGATTGGAACCAAATGGGTCTTTAGAAACAAGCAAGATCAAGATGGGATAGTAGTAAGGAACAAAGCAAGATTGGCAGCACAAGGATATACACAAGTTGAAGGTCTTGACTTTGGGGAATATATGCCCCGGTTGGTAGATTGGAAGCAATTAGAATCTTATTAGCCTATGCTTGTGCCCACAACATCAAACTCTATCAAATAGATGTCAAGAGTGCATTTCTCAATGGTTACATCAATGAAGAAGTATATGTTGAGCAACCTCCCAGTTTTGAAGATGACAAGAAGCCCAACCATGTGTACAAGTTGAAGAAGACATTGTATGGATTGAAATAAACACCTAGAGCATGGTATGAGAGATTGAGGGATTTCCTACTCTCTAAGGGGTTCATGATGGGCAAAGTTGACATCACTCTTTTCACCAAGAAGATTGGTAAAGACTTATTTGTATTGCAAATCTATATTGATGACATCATATTTGGATCAACCAATCAAGACTTTTGTGAAGAGTTTGGAAAGATGATGGCTAATGAGTTTGAAATGTCCATGATTGGAGAGTTAAGTTACTTTCTTGGTTTTCAAATCAAGCAATTGAAGAATGGTATATTTGTGAGTCAAGGCAAGTACATCAAAGACATGCTCAAGAAGTTTGGCATGAGTGATAGCAAATCCATTAGCACACCAATGGGGACAAATGGCAATTTGGATAGTGATGTAAGTGGCAATATAGTGGATCAAAAATTGTATCAGTCTATGATTGGAAGCCTACTCTATGTGACCGCATCAAGGCCAGATGTCATGCTTAGTGTATGCATGTGTGCAAGATTTCAAGCCTCACCAAGAGAAAGTCATTTAAAGGCTACAAAGAGAATATTGAGGTACTTGAAGCATACACAAAATGTTGGTTTGTGGTATCCCAAAGGAGCAAAGTTTGAGCTAGTTGGTTACTCCGACTCTTATTATGCGGGATGCAAGGTTGAAAAGAAGAGCACCTCGGGCACATGTCAATTGTTGGGAAGATCACTTATTTCATGGTCATCAAAGAAGCAAAATAGTGTTGCATTATCAACCGCCAAAGCTGAATACATTCTTTGGATGAAGGCCACCTTCAATGACTTTGGAATCAAGTTCAAGAAAGTACCATTGCTATGTGACAATGAGAGTGCAATCAAGTTAACCAACAATCCGGTTCAACATGCAAGAACAAAGCACATTGATGTCCGCCACCATTTCATAAGAGATCACCAACAAAAAGGGGACATTTGCATTAAGAGTGTAGGCACCGAAGATCAACTTGTCAATATATTCACCAAGCCATTAGATGAGAAAAGGTTTTGCAAGCAAAGGAATGAGTTGAACATATTGGATTTCTCAAATATGTGTTGATGCACCCCCCCACTTATATGACATGCCTCTCCTTCGAGCAATCCAAGGTAAAAGTTGATTGGCATGGCATACATGCTTGCTAAGGACATGTTTAGTGCATCTAGTCATCTTTCACATTTAATAGGCTCATTCATGAAAATTAAATGATTTTGATGTTTGTATGGTACCACTATTACTTCTATGCTTAATTTGGTCTAGTGGTAGCTTATGACATGTTTGTGGGCTTGTGAACCTAGTGTTTGATCTAGAAAATGAGCTATAAGTGCTTAACTCAACATGGTACAAGATAACCCTTGAAATGAGGTGTGAAGAAGCTTGTCCTTGGATCAAACCGAGTTAAATATCTTTGGCAAGTGTTCTAGATTGAACCAAATTTGGGAAAATGATCATCACCCCATTGATTGACATTGATAATCTCAACCTATCTATTTTTTAACCTTTTGTGGTCATTGATGACAAGGGGGGAGAAATAGTGTACAAAGATAGTGAAAAGATAACAAAGGAGGGAAATTTTGACATAGGGGAAGATATGACAAAGGAAGGGGGATCAATTAAAATTTTAAGCACACAAGTAGGGGGAGCAAGCTCATGAACTTGTATGGTGCATTTGAATGTGCATTCCATATATTTGCTTGTATGGCACAAGTTTTCAATTTCAATATCCATGCTTGTGTGGTGTATACTAGTTGTAGGTTTGAATAATGAAATGAAAAACTAGCATGCATAGGTTAAGAAACTAGACTTACGTTCATTTTATGAAAACTAGACCCTTGCTTCTAAATGTTGATCTCATGGGGTATTCTAGTTTTTGTGCATGTCTAGTTACTACTGGTGCTAAGGGTGGTATATTGGTGCACTCCGATTGGTATCACGCTTCAAAGGTCCATCTTTTATACCTTAGCATCATTTGGTAGACATTGTCTCCTATATTTCCTATCTAAGCATATGTGCAAGCTACGATCTAAACTCTTAGCACATATGTAGGGGGAGCAATTGCTACAATATGGGATTCATAAAACTTGTCCATATCCTTTTACACATGGTAAATATGCTTAGGCAAGCAACATGGATTCAATCGAATTTTAATTCATATCTTTGTGAAAGGGTTGTCATCAATTACCAAAAAAGTGGAGATTGAAAGCTCTAGTTTGGTTTTGGTGAATTGATGAAACCCTATGTGCTAACCTAGTTTATCAAAGTGATTATGAGATAGGTGGCACATTCCAAGTGGTGAAGCAAATGAAGATCGTGACATGATGATGGTGATGCCATGGTGATGATCAAGTGCTTAGACTTGGAAAAGAAGAAAGAGAAAAATAAAAAGCTCATGGCAAATGTGAAATTGATAGGAGCTTTTCGGTTTAGTGATCGAGACACTTAGCGAGTGTGATCACATTTAGGATCGATAGCCGTACTATTAAGTGGGGTGAAACTCATATCGAAATACAGTTATCAAAGTGCCACTAGTTGCTCTACCTCATTGCATATGCATTTAGGATCTAGTGGAAAGCTAACACCCTTGAAAATGTTTGTGAAAATATGCTAACACACGTGCACAAGGTGATACACTTGGTGGTTGGCACATTTGAGCAAGGGTGGAGAAGTTGGTGAATTGAAGGAGGTGTTTTTCACTATCAAATAGTGACTAGACGCTGAGTTCGGAGTGACCGAACTCAGGGTTCCACCGTCCGGTCAATTATAAAAGAAGGTGGTGTTGTCGGGCTCGACTTGCCCTTTGACCAGACTTGGAGAAGAAAAGTCACTGGACTCTGGCTAAACACTATTTAGTGTCTGGTCCTGTTGATGTGGCGTTGCACAGAGAAGAGGGTGAGTGACCGAACACTGGGCGAGTCCGGTCGGGCGTGACCAGACGCGTCCGATCGCAATTTTACCTCTCTAGGAGCTGACTGGAAATGACCGGACTCCAGTGATGGAGCGTCCGGTCACTTTGAGCAATGCATCCGGTCGCAACTTAACACGTGGCGTGAAGCAGACTAGCCATTAAGATTGGGCACTCAACATTTGAAGCTAATGACACATGGCAATCATCGGGCGACCGGACGCTGGGGTCCTGCGTCTGGTCAACCTGACCGACACGTCTGGTCAGCCCGTGTTTCAGAGGACTAAGGAACCAATGGCTCTATTTCGTTACAGGCTCTATTTAAGGCATGTGGCCAGCTCTAGCTCATAACTCTTGGCCATTTACAGTGACATAGCAACCTTGTGAGCTTAGCCAAAGTCCTCCCACTCATCTCCATCATTGATTCATCATCTTTGTGAGATTGGGAGAGAATCCAAGTGCATTACTTGAGTGTTTGCATCTAGAGGCACTTGGTATTCGTGTTTCGCTGCGGGTTTGGCTTGTTACTCTTGGTGGTTGCCACCACCTAGACAGCTTGGAGCAGCGAGGATCGTCGAGTGGAGGTTAGTAATTGTCTCCGGCTCTGATCGTGGTGATTGTGAGGGGTTCTTGACCTTTCCCTGGCGGAGAGCCAAAAGGTACTCTAGTAAATTGCTCATGGCTTGTGTGATCCTCATCTTGTGTTGGTTGTGCGGCACCCTATTGAGGGTTTGGTGTGTGATGCCAATTAGCGCGTGAACCTCCAAGTAAGTGAATTGCCACAACGAGGACTAGCTTGCCGGCAAGTAAGTGAACCTCGGTAAAAAATCATTGTGTCATCATTTGATTTCGAGGTGATTGGTCTTCATTGGTACTCATTCTTGTGATTGATTGGTTCATTCCTTGACTCGGTGGTATAACCATCTTGCTCTCTCTCTTTAGATTACCGCAAACTAGTTGTCAAGCTCTTTAGTGTAGTTAGTCATGAGAGCTTGTTAGTTTGGTTAGTGTGGCACTTTAGTTAGTCTTTGAGAGCACACTAACTTAGTGTAGTGACATAGCCATTGTGTGGATAGAGACTATAGAAACTAGAATTGTGGTAGGTGGCTTGCATTTTTAGTAGGCTAGCGCAATACTCGCTTGACCTCATATTTGTCTAACCGGTTTGCTAAGTGTTGTTGAAGAAATTTTTAATAGGCTATTCACCCCCCCCTCTAGCCACTAGGACCATTCAGCTGGTTGGAAGACTTTGATCTTGACCAACTGGTTGGACCAGGGCAGGATGGATTCCCTTACTTGAACAATGGTGGTGGCCTTCAACTGCAAGCAAACCCTAATGAAGGCAATCTCCTAGCAATTGCAGATGAGCTGCACATGGAAGAAATGATGCAGGTGCAGCAAGTCAGCCAGCTAAATTCGCAGGAGGGACAACATGGGGAGCTGAACATTCAGGGACATTATCAAGCATAGGGAAACAACAATAGTGAATAGGAAGCTGACCAAGCGTAGATTCAGGACCAAGTTCAGATTCAGGGCCAAGACATAAACATGCATGTGGGCTTCATGCTCAATCCCAATGATGGGCCTAATCTTGCTTGGAATGGGAGAATGCTAAAAGGGCTCAACCAACTGAACTTTGGGCTTCCCTGTTCTCAAAAGGTAACTCTGACTGCCTCCATGTTAAAATTCCTCAGCATTGGGCCCAATTCTTTATTTTCCTACTTTTGTCACCAACAAATTACTCTTGGGCCAAAGACTTCCTATCATCAAGAATCTCCTCCTTATTGGCCCCTGATTCCCCTAGCATCAACTTTTTTTCCACCTGTTTGCCCCTCTAATGCCCCACTATCCTGCCCTGACTCAGATCAATAGGATGGTTCTTCGAGCAAGCAAAGCTTCCAAGTTGGGGACACACCTCTGGCCCTCACTCCCCCAAAGAAAAGGATTAGTAGGAGGGGTACCCCTATGGTAGGCAGCATGCTCAGAAGGAGCAACAGGCTTAGAGAGGTGAACAATGGATTCAAAGCTAATTCATGTTCTAACAGAAAATGCTTAGCTTGTTGCCCTAAGCCACCAACTCTTTCTGTTCAAAGCTTGCAATCTTTGGGTTTTGAAATATGCAAATTGAACCCGGAGGATATTACTGAAGAGGCCTTGATGAAGAAAAGAAAGTAGTCAAGCCCTATTACACCCAAGAAGGCCAAGGTGACCTCTAGAGAGTAGCAGGCAGAGAACATGGAAGAAGGTGGACAACAGGATCCAGGCTAGGATCACATGGTGGAGGAATAGATAGCCAGAGATAGGACTGCATCTTTTGCTAAGAAAGACTCTTTAGTTTTTTAAGAACTCCATGTTAATGCTCAAAATGTTTAGAGCAAGTATTTTGTCAGGTTGTTGGTTTCAGATGATGGTTGTATTACTAATGAGATACCTCCCTAAGGTTAAGGATGACTATTTAGTTGCTTTTATGTTATCTAAGAGGGGTCAGGTGCTTGATTCCTAGATTACTAAAAATATTATGTTTCCATCATGAGTCAAAATCAGAGCAGAATTCTGAAAGTATTGAGCTAGAATGTGTGAAGGATTAACTCCCCTCCAAATGGAATACTATTAGAGATAAGGTCTCAGACTCAGCTTGTGATGTAATCTATTTTCAGGAAACAAAAAAAGAGACCCTTGAGCTTGCCTTCTTAAAAAATGTCTGCCTACCTTCCATCGACAAATTTGAATTCTTACCTTCAGTTGGGGCCTCAGGTGGAATGCTCATTGCCTAGAAGAGCTCACTTTTTAGGGGTGAGCTAACATTCAGCAATGAATATGCTATCTCAGTTCAATTCCATGCACAACATGACAACACCTATTGGCTTCTGACAAATATATATGCTCCCTGTCATACTGAGGGCAGATTAGCTTTTCTGGAATGGTTTAAGCATCTCCAAACCCCTAAGGATGTGGATTGGTTGGTCTTGGGTGACTTTAATTTAATCAGAAGACTTGATAATAGAAATAAGGAGGGGAAAATGTTATGGAAACGCTCCTCTTCAATGATGCAATCAGTGCCCTAGGACTTAGTGAGATCTCTCTCCAAGGAAGGAAATTTACCTGGTCCAACAAACAAGTAGCACCTCTTCTTGATAAACTTGACTGGGCTTTCACCTCAAACTCTTGGATTCTTGGTTGCCCTAGCACATCCCTTTTAGCTCCTGACATGACTCCATCTGACCACTGCCCCTACATTGTCAGAATCTCCACTCATATACCTAAAAATGGCACCTTCAGGTTTGAAAATTACTGGCTAAAGCATTAAAGTTTTAGGGATCTTCTGAGTCAGGGTTGGCCAGCCCTCACATTTTAGCTTCATCATGCCAAAAATATTACTACCAAATTGAAAAATCCGAGGACAATTTTTATAGATTAGAAAAGAGTATCTCCAGCCTCAAGACAAATATCTCTAATGTCAAATCAACTTTGCTCTTCCTAGACATTTTAGAAGACTAAAGGGACCTTACTCTTGCTTAGTGGAATTTCAGGAACATCCTCATAACAAAGCTTAATGACCTTCTTGAGCAGCAGAAAACTTACTAGAGACAAAGTGGTGCCATAAAATGGGTTAAGCTAGGAGACACCAGCACCAAGTTCTTTCATGCAAATGCCTCTATTAGGCATAGGGGCAATCTGATTAATCACCTAGTTTTTTATCAGGGAATTAATGTTCATTCTCACAGACAAAGAGCATATAATTTGCGAGAATTCAAAGACAGACCGCAACCTCAAATTTCACCTCCTTCTTAGTGGACCCTACTAGTTTCATTCAGGTTGTGGATGGTCTTAGCTTCCTGGAGGAGCCTTTCAATGCCAATGAGATTGATAGCATCATCAAGAATCTCCCCAATGATAAATCCCCTGGCCCTGATGGGTTCAGCAATGAGTTCCTTAAAGCTGGATGGCCAGTCATCATAGAAGACTTTTACAATCTTTGCCATGCCTTCCATCAAGGCACCCTTTGCCTCAAAAGCATCAACAAATCCTTCATCACTCTCATTCCTAAGATTGAAAGCCCTACTCACATCTTTGATTTCAGACCCATTTCCCTCCTCAATTCTTCAGTTAAAATCCTAACAAAGCTCCTAGCTATTAGACTTCAGTTGGTCATCAAGAGGCTTGTTCACACCAATCAATATGGCTTTATTAAATCAAGGACAATCTAGGACTGCTTAGGGTGGGCTTTTGAATACCTGCATTTATGTCACCATTCAAAGAAGGAGATCATTGTTCTTAAACTAGACTTTGAGAAGGCATTTGATAAAATCGAGCACCAAGCAATGTTGACATTGATGGAATGCAAAGGTTTTGGACAGCTTTGGCTGTAATGGATGAAACAAATCTTTGACTCAGGAACCTCTGTAGTCCTGCTAAATGGAACCCCTTGGAAAACCTTTAACTATAAAGGAGGAGTCAGGCAAGGTGATCCTTTATCGCCATTGCTTTTTGTACTGGCTGCTGACTTTCTACAGTCAATGCTGAATAGAGGAAAAGATCTAGGATTGCTCAGGCTGCCAATTCCATTGAACTCAACACCTGATTTCCCTGTGGTATAGTATGCTGATGACACACTGGTAATCATGGAAGCTGACCCAAACCAGCTACTTTTTCTAAAATCTGTGCTTAACTCTTTTGCTGAATCCACTGGATTAAAGGTCAACTACAGAAAATTGATGATGTTACCAATTAACATGACAGACGAAAGACTAGATCATTTGGCAAGAACCTTTGCATGTTCCAAAGGATCATTACCCTTCACCTACTTAGGGTTGCCCCTGGGTTTAACAAAGCCAAGGGTTCAAGACTATCTTCCTCTGGTAAACAAGTGTGATAGAAGGCTGGCAAGTGTATCTGCTTTTCTGTCACTGTCACACCGAATTTTAAGGATAATATAGGATGCATAATCTTATGTGCGCTCATAGATCAATCACACACATAATCCAACAAATTATAGAAAGTATCATCACAAGTGTTTATTATATCATGAATAATATAACATAGTCTTAACATAAATATAGTAGAAATATAAAGTTAACTCTCTCGCGGAAGCTCCATAGCACAGGGATGTCAATTGGTTGACCACAAGACTAGTAATCCTTAGGAAAGTCATCATTACCATAGCAATCTGTTACCCATCCAGGATTTTTATCCAAATAATAAAAATAAACAAGCATAACTACATCTCGTACTCAACAAGTGTAACATGGGGTTCATGAGGCTCAAAAGAGTTGACACAGGTTTAACAGCATTTAGCTTTTTGTTGTCATAGTTTTAGCATAAGAGTAGCAACAAGTTGTCATAATCCCAAAGTAAAACATATGACCAATATAAACATGAGTAATATATAGCAAAAACAATTACTTAACAGTGATCATCTATAACATAAGGGTTCCAAGGCCGCTCGTGACCGTGAGCATGTCTGATATAATAGTTTTACACTCTATAGAGGTTGTACACTTTCACTATGAGTCGTGATACCCATATGCCCGGGTTTATAACTCCCAAAACACTTCCAAGGTGAGCAGGCATGGTACACTATGAAGCCTTCAAAGGTTCGTCTAACAAGTTAGGGCTGCTAGGTTTCCAATTGGCAAGCAGATATAGGAATCCCCCTATCGAATGGCTCAATTCCTTCACAGCTATACACATAAGAGTAGAGGTTGTCCTATACCCATCTTGGCAAGCCCCTCTTATGCCATAAAGGTAACCACTAACAAGCTAGAAAAGGTCCGCATACTTGACTAAAGCCAGAGCCATATGGCCCTCATAGCTGTACTATAAGTCCTGGATGATCACTTATAGATAAGTCCTTAGGGAGAGGAATCTGAAGCATTTAGAAAGTAGCTAAACACTCCAGCCTCCCTTTTCCAAGTTGCTAAAAGTCATGTTTTAATGTTTATTGCATATACCATTAGTCAAGTTACAAGATCATGGTTTAGTTGAGCACTAGCAAAGCTACCCAATGCATATCCCATAGGAGTCAAGGCATAAGTACAATTCTAGGAAATCTTATCAATGTGACACATACAAATATGGATTAATTATTAAAGTGAATAGGTAACAAAGATGATCCCATGCTATACTTGCCTTGATCAAAATGTTCCTGTTGATCCTGCTCGTCAAAGTAGTACTCTTGATCACCCATGAATTGCTCACCGTCTATACTCGATAATCACAGCAACATACAAGCATCCAAAAGCAGTCATGCATAGCAAACAAAGACTATAGATTAGAATAGTACACCAACATCATAAAATCAAGATGAAAAGTTTGTAAAACGAATCTACGTCTCGCTACGAACACATAGACGCGAAGATCACGCAAATCAGAGCTAAAACAATAGAATTTATGAATTAAAAAAGATTTCTTTTCATAAAATAATAAATTAAATATAACCTCGAATTTTAGAAATTGAAAACATACTTAACAGTAGTATAAACATGTAGATTACGCAATTACGAATCTAACGCAACTTGAACGGATCAAATCGGAGTTAAAGCGAAGATTTTATGGCCTAAATAAATATAGCGACAATACTGTAAATAGATGAAAAGCATATTTTGGATCTAACTGAAGAAACTATGTTTTCAAAAGAAGAAAACGTACTCTAGGAATACGCTTTGGACCACGGGTTCAAATCCACAAATGTGCGGGGGTTCTTTTCCAAAACTATCGACCGAAACGGTACCGGTGAATATCGGTCGTTGGATCGATGATGGACGACTGAGAATAGACCAGAGAGAGCAGACCAACGGTGAGCTAGCGGCGGTGCCATGGCCGGAGACGGGAAGCTCACCGGTGTAACTGGATACCGGCCTACGGATCACAACAGCTCGAAGCGAGAGCACCAGAAGACAGTGAAAGCGATGGTGAACTCACCACGGTGAAAAACTGCGATGTGGAGTGGACGGAGGCGGCTTTGGTGAGACTTGATGGAGAGGCGGTGCGGTGCGGGGAGTCGATATTTAAGGTTAGGGAGACATGGGGCGCATGGACACGGGCGGAGTCGTGGCGTGCGCAGGTGTCAGTAGTCCAAGTCATGGGCACATGAGGAAGACGATGCGTCTAATAGAGCGAGCCCACCTATCAGCGAGACGTGCGGGGAAAGGAGTGGTGCGGGTGATGCGGCTGTTTGCTGGGCTGGCCCAAGGCGGAAGCGCGAGGAAGGAGCTGGGCCGCTGCGGGGAAGCGAGGAAAGCGGGAGCGGTCCGACTGGCTTGCGGGAGAGGAAAGCGAAGCTAGGCCTGTGAGGAGAAGAAAAGGCCGAGCCGGGCCATATCCCCGGGAGAGGGAAAAAAGAGAAATAATTTCCTTTTTCTTTTCTTAAACACATTTTCAAATCTAATTCAATTCAAATTTAAATTCCTTTGCAATCTTGATCAAACCAAGCATCACAAAAAATATACAGCAGCATGTATGCACAAACATGTAGCTAGACCTTATATTTTATTTTTAATTTTAACAAAGTTTTTTTTTCTAAATTTAAATGCTCACAAAATGCATAAATAACTCATTTTCACCTATTTTAAAATAATGCAAATTTTAGGGTGTCACAATATTGTCTGGCCTTTGTGTTTCTGCTCTGGCCGGACTGTCCTGCTGATCCGTTTTTAAAATTTAAGTAACTGACCACTTTGTCTGGCCAAACAGTAATGTTCGGCCTTTGTGTTTCTGCTCTGGTCGGACTGTCCTGCTGCTCTATTTTTAAAATTTAAGTAATTGACCGTATTGTCCGGCATTTGTGTTTAAGCGGTGGTCGGACCGTGCTGCGGCTCCAATTTTTTTAACCCTTCACGTGGCCGCCCCTACCATAGTAATATTTTGCGTTTTATTTATTGACAAATTCTTCAAAAGCACGAGCTAGCAAAATAAAATATACATATAAAATTATATGTTAATTAATATGCCATATGGTCTTAATATTATTACAAATGTTCCACACATAAATGAATAATTAAGTTGTTACAACTCTGCCTTCCATATCAGTGCGCAGGTATGGAATGACATTTGATTTTTCCACCTGTGCTTCTACAAGCTTGATGTTTTTTGGTAGGTATGTGAATAGTTGCATTTCGTAGTACTGATTGTGCTCCTCCAAATCCTCTACGCCGTCTACTCCTAGAATCCTCTATTTCTTAGATATAACAACATGCCTCTTTGGATTCTCGGGATCAAAGATAATACAGTGACTTGTGCCACATGAGTAGCAGAGCACCCACGCAGATCCTTGTAACCTACACTTTGTCAAGGTTGACACGGGTGAGTCCAAATTTCTCGACCTCAATGCCACCCGGTTGTTTGACCCATTGGCACCGAAACATAGTGATATGTATATCTGGTCCATAGTCCAATTCACATATGACCTCTATGAAACCATAGTGTGTGTTAACTTCCCCAAATGCATCGACATTTTCAATACGAACCCCACTATTTTGAGTCACCGACTTCTGGTCCTTTGCTTTGGTGTAGAATGTGTATCCATTTACATCATATTCCTGCCAAGATGTGACCTAGGACGATGGCCCCTATGCCAACCTCCATAAGGTTTCCCCCTCCGTTAAGTCTTGTTCCTCAAGCCACTTGCCAAATAGATGCTTCTGCTCATGAACGATCCATTGCTCCGAGCGCCTAGATTTTCTCGCTCTTACTAGTGCAATGTGTTTCTCGATAAATGGCTCCATCATCGATAGGTATTGCAACACACAGGTGTGCTTCTTCCACTTGAGTGTTTTCCTTGTCGATGAATGCTTTCCTACCCTTGCTGCCTTTCCCCGCCAACCTACCTTTATGACGAAAGTTACAGCAAACAAAGTGAACGTTTATCCTCTTCCCATAAGTAATCTTGACAAGCCTCGATGACTTCTTTAGCACAATATCTCTATCATGGATCCTTTAGGGTGAGCATGATTGTGTACATAGTGGTTTAGAATAGACATGAATCTCTCGTGTATGGCCACATATCATTTCAAGTACATAGGCCCGAGCCACCTAATCCGGTCAACCATGTGCATCATGAGGTGCGACATTATATCAAAAAATGATGGTGGGAAGCACTGCTCAATTTGGCCCATAGTCACCTAATTTGTCCTCACGGATCTCCTTCTGCGCAAATTTGGTTGAAGAAGTAGCACATTCGGTGATGACCATCCTCACAGATATAGGGCTTTATTGCCCTAATAGCAATAGGAAGGAAACATGTCAACATCATATGGCAATCATGAGCATTGAAACCGTTAACGTTAGGTCTTTCATCAAGAATAGTCTCTTGATGTTGGAGGAGAAACTTGTCGACACTTTTAAGCCCCAAAGGCTCGATGATTGCTCTTTTCTCATCATTTGTTAGGTTGTAGCTAGCTGTAGGAAGGTAGTGTCTTCCGTTCCCAGGTCTTCTGGGTGAAGCTCTGTCTAGACTCCAAATGTACTAGGTCCTCTCGTGACTTCAAATCCATCCTTTGTCTTCACCTTAATGTCCATCAATATCCCAATGACGCCTCAAACACATTCTTTTTGATGGCATGCCATCGATGGAGTGGCGCATGGCCAAGTCCGGCCAAGAAGGTAGGTACTTGAAGAAGATTGACATCTTCTTGAATGGCACATCGTTAATCGGCCGAAGGCGTATCTCTTATTGATCTTTTTCCTTTTACCATAGGCGACTTTGATGCTCTTCACCATGTTATACACATAATGCCCTTCCCGCCTCTCTAGCGCATGCCCCATCTCAATAGTACTACCAATGAAGTATTTCATCATCCTCTTGCTTCAATACCTATGTCCTTCCACTAAGAAGCATCGGTGACGATGTACACTACCTTTCGGGATCCCTCCAGAACCGAAACAGTAGTGTCAATCAAGCATTCACGAGCATCCCATGAATCCTTTGATATGTCCCGAAAGGGAAAAACTGCCTGGGTAGTCAGTGATGGTAACAAAAATCATGGCTTTGCATGTGAAGGTACTCTTCGCAAGCTCATCCCACATTTTCACCCCATGCTTCCATAGTGTCTCCATTTCTTGCATCAACGGCTCGAGAAAAACATCTATGTCGATACCGGTGCTTTGGGCCCGAGAATTATAATGGTCGATAATAAATACTTCCTCTTCTGACACAACCATGGAGGAGGTTGTAGATCGATAGGATTATCGGCCATGTGCTTTGTGTGCTGGTCCTATCACCAAAAGGATTCATTCCATCGATGCTCAAAGCGAACCGGACGCTTCTCGAATCTTCATGAAATTCTTGGTACTTGGCATCAAGTCCTTCCATCACAGTGCATCGGATGGGTGATGTAGCACTCCATCATCTTTCTTGCGCTTCATCCAAAGCCCACCATCGCATGAGCTCTGAGTCCCTTAAGTTTGAGAACAAACACCTCAAGCAATCAATCGGTGAAAGATACCACATAATGAATGCAGGAATTCTTATTTGGTTCTTATCATCTACAACTAAGGTGTTGTTTCCTCTTCAACATTCTCGAGAAGTGTCATTTTCTTTTAGCCCTTCTTTCTCTTTTTTCCAGTGTTAGTACCCTCACTATAGTCTTTGTTTACTTTGTATTGACTAGCACCACGGTTTGGACACTTCGTTAGGTCTTTGAACACCACACGATAAAGGATACAATGGTTCGAACACGCATGTATTCGTTCCACACCCATCATCAGTGGACTGATAAGCTTCTTGGCTTGATATGTGTTGGTAGGCACAAAGTTTGGCTTAGGAAGCACAGCAGCCAACAGAGTCAATATGTCATTGAAGCTTCTATCAGACTAGCCATACTTAGCCTTAAAGATCAGTATGTCTAGCACAAAACATAGCAACGACCACCTTTTCTCATAACCCTTTTGCTCCGAGTACAAACGTTCTTCCCTTGCCTTTCGCACCGCCTCGAAGTTATCTAGACCTTTCAATAGTAATTCTTGTTCTACATGGTGCAACATGTAGTCCGTAGAAGTCTTCTTCTTCATCTCCTTCGTTGTCTTCACCATCATCCTCCCCACCATAGCCTTCTCCACCACCACAACCTTCCCCACCACCATCGCCTGCAGCGTCATCTCCTGGACCATCATGCATCATGACATGATGGGCATCACATCTTCCCTACTTCGTGGATTTGTACCTTCCATATTGTCTGCTTCTGTACGTCTCTCACCATGATGATCCCAAATCTCATAGTTCTCCATGAAACCCTTTCTTACCAAGTGTGACCTTATCGCATTTGGATCTCGGCATACTATACGGTTCCGACAGTCAACACAGGGACAATATATATCCTTTGTCTGCTTAATCAAAGCGTGCCTTTTAGTTGCTTCAATAAAACCATTCACATCTTGTATGTAGGAAGCTTCATGTCTTCTTTTCGTACATCCATGACCTATCCATATGTGCCCTTCAAAAGTAAAAGGTATATTTGCATTAAGGTATTATTCGTGATATAAATGTTGAAGCAATTGATGTCTAATTTTCTATACAAATATTACATTATTCTAGACCTAAATCTTAAAAATGATAAAGTAAATATAGAAATTAACTAGATTTCATATGAGGCAAAGTAATTAAGTTGGGTAAAATCAGTATAAATTGCTAGGAAAAATTTAAAAAAAATCTAACATCATGCATGTCTCTCTCTAGATCTCTAAGTGAAAGAAACGAACATGAAAAGTTTGAAAAGAGTTTAGGTATGCCACTATCTCACCTATCAAACGTAACTCCTTCAAAGGTTCAAAGGTCAAAACCTCCCCCCACTATTTTTGCTATTTCTCGCCCTCCAAGTGAGCTGAACACTGCTGCTCAGCAGAATGTCCTGAGGAGGAAGAACGGGTATTTAGGGGGGGCATTTTTAGGGGTGGTTGACTAACGAGAACTGCCTCTGAAGATCCATCTTCAGGGGTGGTTCTCTTATTGCAACCGCCCCTGAAGATGGACCAATTTTAGATGCAGTTTTCTTAATAGAACCGCCCCTGAAGATGGAGTAGCCTTTTTTCCTTCTTATAGTTGCTACGCTAGGATAGCAAGTTCGATCTGATTTGTTTTTTTTGTTTTAATCTTTCATAAGGCATTTCAATACTACACGAGTTAAATTTCATAAACCTAATCAAACATAACAATACGAATAAACCTAATCAAATATAACAATACGAATAAACCTAATGAACACATGAACCTTACAAACCGGACGCAACTCTAGTATGTCTCCATTGCCAGTAGCGTATGTCTCAGATGGTGTAACCACGGTCATTTTCTATGTAATGCAAGGCCCGCACTATAACACTCTCCATTGCCTCACAACGCCGAGGACATGACATCCCATAGATGTAGCCTACTGACGGACTATCGATGGCCTGGTTCTGCCTAAATCTCACGCAATACTAGATGCCAGTTGTCGTCCTCTGGCCCATCGCTTTCACGAAGTCCCAGGCGTACCCCAGTCATTTAAGAGCTTGCGTGAAATTGGCTGCAAGCCACATGTAGCATAGGTGAAATCTTAGAGCAAAACATACAAGCGGACAAACAAAAAATATTAGGAAGCGCTCATATAATAATAGAATAAATAAACATTACTCTCATATCATACACGACGTACCACATCCATATGGTTGAATGTCGCATGCCTCTCGCTTACTCGCGGCACATCCAGACTATGCTGAATTAAAGCTTGAATCTTCAAGGATGAGAAATCAGGCATACGGTAGCCAATTCGCTCAATTGCCTACAAAGAAAGCAGCACGACATCGATTTGGGCGCCGATCTTGGTCGGCGACCGTCGTCCAGTCTGCATGATGTCCTAGCGCACCTCATTATTGTACCTAATGGGGATGTCGAAGGCGAGACTGCACATCCATAACTCGGCTTCTTCATCATTCACAACCTCACTTGTCGTGTTCTCGAAGATCTCCCACACCCTGAGCCTCCATAGTGCCGCTTTCAGCCACTTCTCTGGTTTTATAGTCTGTGACATATGCAACAATCATATTATAAATGAATGTATATATGCAAAAATTATATTAGCAGGCAAAACTTAAAATATTCCATACTATTGATGGGTTTGGGTAACGCAGAACGACCCTATATGGCGATGGCGCGAATGGAAGATCGCCAGGGTGGAAACCTGGTTCTTGTGGCTGGGAAAGTCTGCCGCCATTCATCGTCACTAAAAAACTAAAAAAACATCCCAATAAATATAGAACCCCATATAAATATACCATGCAACAATATATATTAGAGAAACATATAAACAATAAATAATGTATAAGTAAAAATAAAATCCACCATTATTATTCCTAATCTAAAAAACCACATATTTGAATATTTCTATGTTTATTACTAAAAAAGCATGAAAAATGATCTACATTATCAGTAACGAAAGATTAGAATGGATGGAAGAAGATGCTAACCTTTAGAAAATGGTTGGAAGAAGATGCTTGACGGCGGCCGGCAAGAACTGCTCTTGCTCCCCAAGCAAGAACACACGCGCAAGTGAGCTAATGGTGCTCAGCATGCGTACTGTCCGAGAAGGAAGAAGGTATTGAGGTGGTGGCCATTTTTAGGGGCGGTTGACTAAAGAGAGCCGCCTCTGTTAATTCATTTGTAGGGACGGTTCTCTTAAGGAACTGTCTCTAAAAATAGGACACTTTTAGAGACGGTTTTGTAAAGAAAACCGCCTCTGAAGATATATTTTCAGGGGCGGTTCTCTTAACGCAACCGCCCCTGAAAATAGACGGCTATCAGAGGCGGTTTTCTTAATAGAACCGCTCCTGAAGATGGATCTTCAGAGGCGGTCACGGAGCTACAGTGTCCCAAGCGTGGTTAGAGGCGGCGTGCTAGGTGAACCGTCTCTGATTGAAAAGGGGGTGTCGCTGAAAATGATTTCTGTAGTAGTGATGATCCGGTAGTGATAATTAATCATTGTCGTCTGCAGCGCAGCACAACTAGCAGTGATGGTCTAGTAGTGATTGTGTGTCCTGTTGTAGTGTTCGAAGCAACCTGATTCGTTAAATTGGATTTAAAAACACACCTAAGGGACCAGACAAGAGGTGGGTAGGAGACTTTAGAGTAGACTCTATTGTACACTCTTTTAAGGTATAGATAGATTCAAGCTATTCAAAGTCAAACCTAATGTTTGGAGAAGTTTTAAAACTTTAGGCCTTTTGTATGCTGCTAAAAAAGGGCACAATTTTGTGGTGTGTACAATGAGGCTGCCGACCTATCATCTTTCTGGTCGCATCGATCTTCATGCGCCCTGCAACTAGATACTCCCGTATTATTAGCTTCTGCATCACATGGTTAGGGTGCGTATGAAGAGCATGACGAAGAAGTATCATCTATTACATTGTTCTTCGTAATGGAAAATTACACCCTGGCCGGTATGTCCTTTATTTATAAAAGTATAAATAAAGAATTTCATCTGAGTATGTACAAGCAGATAGCAAGTTATGGCATATTTTCCCAATTCCTCTGAGCCTTAATAATCGATCGACATCATCAATCAACATCATTATTCTATTAGATAATTAGGCAATTTCATGGTCAATTTAATCCAAAAATATAACATCAGTGGGTTCGTGATTTGCATATATGTGCATGTGTATATCTCTAATCTAATGCTACAAAGATGCGCATATGACATATATGATGGATAAAGTAAGAACACAAAATACGGTAATCACAGATATTAGAATGTACCCAGCGGAGGGTCCCATATCGAGGGCATCGGAGGCTCCATTCGCACTAGTCGACATAGTGCGTTGCTCGAAGTCGTGGACCGCAGTCGATGCAGGACGGTGTTCGCAGTGCAGTCCCGCGAACGGATCACCAGGAAGAAGACGGGTTCCGTGAGCGATCACTAGGAAGAAGACGAGTTCCGCGAGGAAGAAGATGTCGAACGAGAAGTCACGAAATCGCTCCCCAAAAACCTAATCGCCACACACCCCGTGCAAGGTTCGCAGGTGGACGAGGGTTCCGGAGACACCTGCTCTCCCGCTTCTCCATGCACGCAGAGGTACGGGACGGGAAAACCAGAGGGCTGCTGAGATGTGGTCTCTCTCGGGACTCTCGGATCGCCTCCACCATCAAGGAGAGAAACTCCTGTGATTATGTGGATTAAGTGGCAAAACCTGGCCACGCCCATCCACCTGCCTACCTGCCTTACCTCGCCACGCCATGGCCTCAGCCTCGGCCCGGCTCGTGCCCGCGCCCATGGCCATGGCCACGGCCCAGCCGGTGACGGCGGCGGCGGCGCGCGCGCACGCGTGTGGCACCCCTTTGTTCTTTTCTCAGCTTCTCAATTAAGATGGATAATTTTCAACCATATAAGCTGAGTAAACATTCAGTCAAAATCCCATACAATGTTAAACCATACAACGCTTAATGTTACGTACCATAGAGTTTTATTTGATTTATTAAATATTATACGGGCCAAGCCCATAATATATCCAACAATCCCCACCAAACTCTAGGGTTTGTAAAAAAGTAGTTTCTGAACCATATTTCTTTTATATACCAGTGTTTTGATGGAGACTGTTAAGTTGAACATCCATATAGAGCAATAGTTTCACTCAGTCACAACTAAACAATAGAGTAAGCCTTGAATTGACAGTTTTGTGTGAGGTGAATGTCACTAAAGTCCTTAGCTAATACTAGGCTGCAAAAGGCATCCCCTCTATTTGAAGCATATAAGTCATACTCCAGTGCGTTTCATGAGTATTTAGAGATCACCCAAATCTCATAGACTGTGACCAGCAGTCTGACTCATATAGGTGTGTTCCTCAAAAGATGTTCTGTAGGACAACATCTTTGCTTTAGCAAGCCACTTGAAACATATTAAGGTAAAAACCAACCTATGCATCAGAAATAAGTCTTACTAAGGATCTTTCCTCACAATTTACTACTAGCTTGTTTCATCATCATACTTCACGAGATCTCCGATCACATAGAACAGGTTACCACTATAGTAAATTTCAAGTGGGTCTCAAACCCATCTCTCTCGATGCACTTTCTATCACATTACGTGATAGACTCTTAGTGAATTGATCTACCAGATTGTTAGACGTGTGAACATAGTCCAACGCTATTACTCCGTAGTTTCTCAATTTTCTAATGTATTTTAGTCGTCTCTTAACATGTCTTGTAGACTTCATGTTATCCTTAAAACTGCTTAACCTTCGTAATCACAATCACGGTTATCGCAGTTCATAGAAATAGCTGTATGGGTTTTTCAACAACCGGTAAATCCATAAGGAGATCATGAAGCCACTCGGCCTCAGAGCCAGTGGTGTCTAATGCTGTGAGTTCTACTTTCATTGTAGACTTCGTTAAGATAGTTTGCTTGCAAGACTTCTAGTAAAAAGCACCACCTCTAAGCGAAAAACATATATCCACTTGTGGTATAAAGCTCATCAAAGATCGTGAGATCCAGCTTGGCATCACAATAGCCTTCCAACACCTTCGGTGTCCGTATAACTAATACCATAGCTCATAGTGCCCTTTAGATAGCGCATCACTCTCTCAAGAGCACACCAAAGATCATCTCCCGGGTTTGACACAAATCGGCTCACTTTTGCAGACAAAGAAATGAGATGTCGTGCCTTGTTGCACTAGCAAGATACATGAGTGAACCAATGATATGAAAATATCTTAACTCGATCCCTTGCTATTCTCTCGATTTTTCCTCAATAGCACACTCGGGTTATAAGGTAGAAGCCGTGCACACATACTAAACCCAAAGCGACTCAAAGACCTTTTCCACATAGTGGGATTATAACAGAGTTACCCCACCATCACCTTCTCTCGTAAGCTTGATATTAAGAATAACATCACTGCTCCCAAATCTTTCATCTCAAAATTTTAGATAAAAATTTGTTCACCTCCTCAATCACTTTGAGGTCGGATCCAAAGATCAGATGTCATCAACATATAAGCACAAAATAACTCCTTCACCCCCACCATACCGATAGTACACACATTTGTCAGCTTCATTCACAACAGAGCCAACAGATGTTAAAGTTCTGTCGAACTTCTCATGCCACTGCTTAGTAGCTTGTTTTAGGCCATATAATGACTTTAATAATTTACACACCTTGCCTTCTTGATCATTTGCTACAAACCCATCTGGCTAATCTATATAGATCTCCTCCTCTAACTCTCTATTTAGGAAAGTTGTCTTAACGTCCATTTGATGAACGATAAGACCATAAGAGGCTGCCAGGGAAAGCATGGTGGTCAATCGGGCAACTGGTGAATAAGTATCAAAGAAATCATCACCTTCCTTTTGAGTATAACCCTTGGCCACAAGTCTTGCCTTGTACCTCTCGATAGTACCATCAAGCCTAAGCCCATTTGCACCCTATAGGCTTGCACCCATAAAGACGAACGACAATTTCTCAAGTTCTATTAGACATAACAGAATCTATCTCACTCTATACTGCTTCCTTCCATAAGTCAGCATCAGGAGAGGAATATGCCTCTTCAATGATCGTTGGTGTGTCATCCACAAGGTACACAATATACTCATCACCAAAAGACTTTACAGTCCTCTGTCTCTTACTTTTTCTAGTGACTATAGTGTCATCCTCCTCAGGATTTTGCATATAGGGTTCCTCAATTTGTTCCATCGAAGTAAAATTTTCATGCTCATGGGGAATTATAAATTCTTGACCAGTCATGCTAGGTGCATTTTTTATGGGAAACTCATTCTAAAAAAATGTAGCGTATCTAGATTCCATGATTGTATCAACAGCCATCTCAGCAACACTAGAATTTATAATTAAAAATCTATAACCCACGCTGCGAATAGCATAACTAAGAAAAACACAATCAACACTCTTTGGTATAAGATTTCGTTTTTTGTTTATTAGCACATTCATCTTTGCCAAACAACCCTAAGTTCGTAGGTAAGAGAGATTTAATCTCTTCTTCTCCTATTCTTCGAATGGTGTAATTTCTTTATTCTTTGTGGGCACTCTATTCAGGACATGACATGCTGTCAATATAGTCTCACCCCACCATTCCTTAGATAGTCCCGCAGTCTCTAACATGGCATTAACCAAATCAGTTAGAGTACGATTCTTTCTCTCTGCAATCACATTAGACTGTGGTGAGTATGGTGGCATCCTCTCATGAATAATTCCATGCACCACAAGAAACTCGTAAAATTCATTTGAGAAATATTCTCCCCCACGATCAGAATGTAAACGCTTGATTTTCTTCTCAAGTTGATTTTCTACCTCAGCTTTATAGACTTTAAAATAATGCAACGCTTCATCTTTAGTTTTCAATAAATACACGTAGCAAAATCTAGTACAATCATCTATAAATGTTATGAATTGTCATCTACTGTCTTTAGTCAATTCGTCAATCATTTCGCATAAATCAGAATGAACGAGTTCTAATGGTGCCAAGTTCCTCGCCTCAGCAGCCTTGTGAGGCTTGTGCGGTTGCTTCGATTGCACACACACCTGACACTTAGAATCTTTAACTAAGTTAAATTTTAGGATTAAATTCAGATTTGCAAGCCGCGTGAGACAGCCAAAATTAATGTGACAAAGTCGTGAATGCCATATATTTAACTTATCCGAAACATTAACATTGTTCACTACTTTATTACACACATCATCAAGCAAAGATAAGCGGAACAAGCCTCCGCAATCATAACATTTTCCAACAAATATTACATATCTCGACACAACACACTTATTGGACTCAAGCACAATTTTAAAGCCATCGCGATACATTAGAGAACCGTTAACAAGATTCTTCTTGATGGAGGGGACATGCTGCACGTTTTTTAATAGCACCGTCTTTTCCGTAGTAAACTTCAGAACGACCATACCAGCACTAAGAACACGCGCATGCGAACCATTTCCCATCAGCAAGGCTCCAGTCCTGCCGGCCTGATAGGAAGTAAACAAAGAAACATCAGCACACACATGAATATTAGCACCGCTGTCCATCCACCACTCAGGTGAAAGACAAACTGAAAGAACAAAAGGTATAGAATTACCATACCCAGATGTTCCTCCTCCAGTCTCGCTAATCACCATGTTTGCTAATTTCTTTTCTTGTTTATATTTGCGGTCTGGGCACGCACTTGTCCAATGCTCATCACTCCCACAAATAAAGCAACCTCCATCTTTCTTGTTATTTTTCTTCTTAAACTGAGCAGTCTGCTTAGGCTTTGTATTGTTGTTCTCTTGCATGTTCTTCTTCTTTTTATTACGGGATGCCAATGAGTTTTTCTTCAATACCATATTAGCAGCGGAAGACTCAACTCCTTTTCCACAGTTGTCTTTTGCTCTCGCCCTCTCCTCAACATCAAGAGATCCAATAAGTTCAGCCACGCTAAACTCTTATCTCTCGTGTTTTAGAGAAATAGCAAAATCCCAACAAGAAGGTGGCAGCTTAGCGATTATACCGTCGGCCACAAACTTGTCGGGCAACAGGCATGGAAAATGTTCTAGTTCCTTTGCTAGCGCCTGTATCTCATGAGCCTATTCCACTACAGAACGGTTTTTAACCATTTTGTAGTCATACAGTTGCTTCATAAGGTACAGCTCACTGCCAGCATCAGAAACTCTAAACTTTGCCTCAAGAGCATCCCATAACTCTTTACTTGATGTGCAAGATATGTAGTTTTTCTCATATTTAGGATGAAGTGCACTAATCATGGTGCCTCGAAATAGGTTATCGGTAGCCAAGAACTTTTGCTCCTCCTCAAGAGTAAACTGTTCAGGCTTTCCCTGTGCGGCGTGATAGCAATTCATCGCAGTCAACCACAATACCATCTTGGCATGCCATACAATGAAATTCTTGCCATCAAAATTATTTGGCTTCAAAGCAGCAGCAAAACCACTGACATAAAATTGCCTAACATTAGGTTTTTGGACTGTTAAATAATTAGGTCATTTCATGGTCAATTTAATCCAGAAATATAACATCAGCAGGTTCGTGACGGCATATATGTGCATGTGTATATCTCTAACGAACGCTACAGCATACAGACATGATATACAGATGGATATAGTAAGAACACAAAATACGGTAATCACAGAGATTAGAATGTACCCAGCGGAGGGTCCCATGCCGAGGGCATCGGAGGCTCCATTCGCACTAGTCGATAGTGCGTTGCTCGAAGTCATGGACCACAGTCGATGCAGGACGGTGTTTGCAGTGCAGTCCCGCGAATGGATCACCAGGAAGAAGACGGGTTCCTCGAGCGATCACCAGGAAGATGACGAGTTTCGCGATGAAGAAGATGTCGAACGAGCAGTTGCAAAATCGCTCCCCAAAAACATAATCGCCGCACACCCCGTGCAAGGTTCGCAGGTGGACGAGGATTTCGGAGGCACCTGCTCTCCCACTTCTCCGTGCGCGCAGATATACGAGACGGGGAAACCAGAGGGCTGATGAGATGTGGTCTCTCTCGGGACTCTCGGAAGCGGAGCGGATTCGGAAGAACTGGACTGACGGAGGACTACGAATTTATGGCTGCGACGGAAAGGGAGAAAGGCAGCGGAGAATCTCAGGAGACGGAGAGCAGAAGAGACGGTAACTGGCGCAATCAGTTTGTCTCCACCATCAAGGAGAAAAACTCCCGTGATTATGTGGATTAAGTGGCAAAACCTGGCCACGCCTGCCCGCTCGCTGCCCCGCTCGCTCGCCGCCTGCCTGCCTCGCCTCGCCTCGCCTCGCCACGCAATGCCCGGTGTTAAACCATACAACGCTTAATGTTACGTACCATATATTTTTATTTGATTTATTAAATATTATATGGGTCAAGCCCATCATATATCCAACATATTCAACAATGGAGTAATTCTTTCCTATTCTTCTAACATATTTCCCCTATTCTTCTGCTGAGCCTTTAATCGTTGAACATCATCAACATAATTATTCGACAATAATTCATTCCTCCAGTAAATTAGGCAGGATGATGACTAGGAGCTTATATCAATTAATTAACGACCTAGCTTGGTGACTGAGGCCAGAGATGATGTCCGCCGCGGCTTTGCCTCCGGCGGCGGCCGACGACGACTACTGTCCCTCGGCGGCAGCGCAGGTCCGCAGTTGCCGCAGCATAGCATGCTGGCCTTGTTGTCTTCCTCGGCGTGGTGGCCAGCAAGAGCGGCCTCCTCATGATCATGATCGGCCTCGAACAAGAAATCAGCTCGTTGTGACTTCTCCATCAGGTCCTGCCAAAATCAACAGATAGATGTGCGCCAATTAGCTAGAATTCATCGATGCCCATGCATGAATCGGAGGATATATGCATATACAAATCTTAATTATAGTACTTACCATGATCTAGAACTTGATGGATTGAGCTGCGTGCTAAATATACGGACTAATTGCTTTGTAGATTGCCGGACGCTCGCACTCTCTCGTTGCGATGAATGAATAAACTACTACCGTGTTACATTACATATATATAGGGAAAGGAAGAAGTTTGTGGGGGTACATGCTTCATGCCGTCCCATTTGCCAGCAAAGAAAGCAAAGTCTCAGATTCGTTGCGCTTGCATTGGCTGTAAAGGCAGCTACCCAGAGTCTCACTTTCACACGGAGCATATATTCCATGGCGAACAAACAGACGGCGCCCCTTTACTCGACGCAGGCCGGCCATTTCCTGCTCAACTGCGGGCCGCAAACCTCCGCCCCCACACATTGTTTATAGGTGCAGAATTTCCTGGCGCAACTTTTAATTTATTATTGCCACAAACATCGGCAAACACCATGTCAATTTGGCCCTGATGATTATTTATCAGCATATGCAGCTTCTTCGGTCCTGATGTGTGAGAATATATATATATATATATATATATATACACACGCAGCTCATCTGTACTTCCTAGATTAATCTATTTTAAAAGCAAGCGAACGCTAGAGCAGTTGGTCTGGATGTGCGCTTTGCACCCTGCCGGCCAGAGTTTGAACCTCTAGGGGGCAAATTTGTTGGCCGGAGGAGTTGCGGTTTATCTGCATGTTGAAAAAAATCCCCTCGTCCATCCCACGCCAAAGCACAGGTCTAAGGCCAGCCCAGTCTCACGGGAGCTACGGTGCCGCTGTGTATGGGTGGGGTAGAGGTTCGGGGGTTTTCTTAACCTGAGTGAGAAGGTCTTCTTCTTAAGCACAATGTCCGAGTGCTGTCTTACCCCTACGGGTCGAGTTTTTTTTCTATTTAAAAAACTAATTATATTTAGCGTAAACTATGAATTAAGTGATTTTAAATTCTCTTGGCATACAAATCAGCTCTAGATACAAGATTTTCTAGAGCTACAATCACATAGCTCTAAAAACCCACATATTTCTTTGGAGCTCAAGCTCCGCCAAACTTGGCTCGCCATGTTATATGTTGCTAGCCACCTTAAAATAGAAAAGAATATGCATACAGCCTGTTTGGTTGTCTGGTTCGTTTCGTTGCTGGTTCGTGAAGAAGTACTGCTGGCTAGTTTGTGTGAGAGAAAAATACTGTTTCGGCTAAAAATTTACGATCATTTACGACAAGCCACCGCCAAACGAACAGGCTGATATATAGTTTACAATGGCTTTTGCATATAATCCTTCCCCCCTCCGCCGCCCCACGACAGCTACCTCCATGCGGGGACGACGGAGCCCTAGATACCTCGTGGCCAACCCCCACTAGCGCCGTCTCCTTCTGGCTCCATGACACTGGTGAGCCACCACAATCCTAGTAGTGGGAAAAAAATCGCAGCTTTGCTTCACCGCGACATTGGTGTGGTGGTCACAGTTTTTTTTAATGTATATATCTATTCGTGGCCTTTGATTTAATAGACTCTCATCATCATCAATGATAATAGCCATTGGATCTATTATAATTTATATAAAAAATTACCCATCACTGTCATTATAAAAAATATATAAAATAACCCCGTAATTTTGCATCTAAATTACCGACCTCTGCCATTAGGAAAGATAACTCAAAATAATTCCTGTATTGTACATAAATAAATTAACTACATCTTCCACGTTGGTAACGAGGTCATGTACGTATTTGTCTCATCCCAAGACAAAGAGCCTGCCAGACGTTGCTAATATATTCAGTGATGATATTGATGAGGCCTCCTAAGCATGATCCACCGAGACACGAGTAACCGTACGTAGGTTTCATCGAGGACGCATAGTTCCTTGGTAATATGTTTCTTGGGAAGATAGCTAAGATGACATGAAATGGTTGCATGATAAGAGGTGGTAATAAGCAGCCAATCACATTTTCCTTTGGATTTTCTAATGCCGACAAATAGGCTAACGATGCTGACAAATAGCTATATCCATAATTTTACATCTAAAGTACCCACCTTTATTATTATAAAACAAAACTCAAAATAATTTCCTAACATTGCATCTAAATTACACATATTTGTAATTATAAAGATAATTTAAAAGAATGTTCTAAGTTTGTATTTAAATAGTAAATACTCATAGCTATTATTATAAAAGATAATTTAAAATATATCCCTAATGATTTTATAAATTACCCACCTTTGTAATTTTGAAAGATAATGCAAAGTAACCTCCTAAGTTTGCATTCACCTAACCATATAGGCCATTGTGATAGATAATATAAAGTATTACCTTTATATTTGTATCTACCAAAACTATTATAAAAAATAAAAAATGTATCTCCCAAATCTACATGTAAACACTAATATACAATATTATGCGATGTTCCAACATGTATATCAAATAAACATCTAAGGATTAGGATAAATATTTATTTTAATAACTTATGAAGCATGAAAAATGTTTACTTTTCAAAACACATAGCAATAACATTGGCAATTCACTTTGATTTATATTAATATTCCATGATATTAAATATTATGTTATTATTTTAAATTTGTTTACATTTTGACTGAAATATTATGTCATACTAATATTAGTAATTTAATTTTGAACAATCGATGATATATAAAATAATACTACACATATAACTATGTGATATAACAAATTCAACATGTTCAGTATCGTGGTGCATGCTGAGTTTCATTTTAACATGTGAAAAACAATACTACGAGGACATAGACTTTTAATAAAAAATAATTTTCAAATAAAATATAAAGAACACTAGAATTTCTACTTATTATGTGAAAAAAGCAACATCTTGATTAAAAGTTAAAAAAACTAAACTATAGATTTATGAAGTCGCAAAAAGGATACAACAAGACTACAAGAGTTTATATATCTTAAAATTAGGTTTCTCTACACACATCACTCTAGAAGAAAGATAAATACTAGAAATTCTAACTAAAAGTCCCTAATGGAGTCTCCATGTTAATCTTGACAAGACCACATAGGAAAATAAAAACATCCTAGAAAAGATCTCTAAAAAATTAGAAACATCTAACCATTAATTTGTTATAACGTAATCATCATTGATAATAATAGTTGTTGGATCTATTCTATTTTCTAAATAATTATCTAACTTTGCTATTGTTTAAAACATATAATGTAACATATGACTCTGTATTTATATATTACCACCTATGCTATTAAAAAACATGATGCAATGTAGACCTAAATTGCATCTAATTACCCACGTCCTACTATAATCGATAATCTACATAACTCAATTTTTATCTCTTTATTAGAAAAATGAAATACACCCACAAATCTACATCTAAATTAGATAACCTTAATATCAATAGGGGTGGATAATGTAGAAACATATATATATATATATATATATATATATATATATGTATGTATATATATATATATCTATATGTTTCTACATTATCCACCCCTATATATATATCTATATGTTTCTACATTATCCACCCCTATTGATATTAATAATGTAAGATTTGATTAAAGTAAACATACAATTCGTGCCAGCATGCATGAGAAATTGTTTAAAACCATATTAGAAACCATGACATATAATTTATTAGGTTGTTATTTTAGATATATTTATATATTTTAACTAAAATTTTTGGTAAGTCTATATTGATAGTATAACCATATCTTCACTTATAATTTTTTGATAAAAAGTTCAATCCTCTTAAGAAGTGTGGAAAACCACTGGTGGCTATGTTGTTATATCCCTTTAAGAAAAACTTTAGAGTAAAAACAAGATCATTATTAGGCTTAAGTATTAAAATTCTCTTGAGGTTAGCATTGCTACCCTCATCTGGGATCTAACTTCAAGCACTCATCTTAAGACACATGATGCATATTTAAAATGATGGCTTATGCTATTGTAGTATTTAAGAATGTACTCTACTCTACGACCAAAAGTTCTTATTTTAAGAAACCTCAAAAAGAAGAGTTAATAAAAGATACAATAAATACAGGAGTCTCAACTTAACTTGAGGAGAGAAAATTTTTGTAGCAGTCAACAAGAATATTTTTTTAAAAAAAATCAAAATTTAGATTCATGACTTCATAAGATATGTAATGAAATAAGAGCCACTATAATTAATAGTATGGTTTCAAACTAATTGCATATTTAAAATGTATACACGTGTCATGCAAAAGAAAAATATTCACATGGATGAAAAAACATATAGGTTAGTCCCTTGAAAAAATAGTAATTGGATAACTAGATATAGACAACATAATATCTATTATGTCTATTGTGTTAGAAAGTAAACAAAGGAAAAATATGTAATTTAATATAATTAACGTTTTATTAGTCAAATGTATTAAACAATAATTAATAGTTCTATGTTCTAACATTCTAACCCGTGCGAGAGCACGGGTTGATGGACTAGTGTATAATTAATTAGAGTAAGGAAGGCGAAAACATGCATGCACTATGCCAGTATGCCACGTTATAAGTAATAATAATATTATGGGAAATTAAAGCAAGGAGAAGCACGTACGACATGCTTCATATGCTTCTTCAAGCCGCTCCGTTTGCCAGCAAAGAAGAAAGCAAAGTCAGATTCGTTGCGGTTGGCCGTAAGTGGCTCACTTTGTCATGAGCATATATACTCCATGGCACACAAGCAGTGGACATCGCCTCTGTGCTCCACGCACGCCTACCATTTCCTGTGCAAGCCGTAATTAGCCACATTTATGTTACGCAACCCAAATTTCCCGTGCAAATGCGTACAGATAAACTTTTAGATTTTAAATGGAATTACAAATCTACTTTCTTACTGTAATACCAGTGCTTTCGTATTATACTGTTACCTATGGGCCTAACTTGCCAGTAGAATGCCCGTGCGAACACTTTTTTGTTAACTATTTGGCTAGATATAATTGCAGATTGAGTAAGGAGACCTTAACTATGAAACTGAGATTCTCCTCTGTTTTGGTGCTAATAGTCACCACTACAGAATAGATTTCCAATAGCGCTTTATTTTTCATTAGAAGTGTTTTTAAAAAAAAAAAATCTGCTAGTATAGCACGAGGAGAGTACCGAGCTTAAGAACCGTTTGTGAAAATTGATTTTCACAAGTGGTTAAGTGAATCACTAGTGTAAATCATGACATTTACATTAGCGGTTAGCATAACAAACCGCCTGTGAAAACAATCATTTTCACAAGCTGTCCATATAAGGAAACCGCTAATGAAAATGAAGTCCTTTTTATTTTTGGCGTTTCTCTTCATGAGCGCACTGTATGCTCGATCTTCGGCTCATTCCCTTCACAAGCTCTTCGTTTCTTCACTGCTAGCTAGCACGCGAGCCCAGACTCACCAGCTCTTGGGTGCGGGCACTAGCAAGTGTCCATGGATGCACCTCCGATGAGTTTGGGTCACGCTTTTGGTTTCAATTTCTCAGCGGAATGCCTGAATTTGTCCCCAAGTGGCCAGTTGGTGCAACATCAACAAGAGGATTACAGAGGATTCTGTTTGAACCAAAAGGGGAAATTACCATTGATGAAAGTGATGGAATTGAAGGACCATCTAGGTGTTGATCTAGTGGGTAAAGTCGACTTAACTTAGACATAGGGGACTTGGTGATATACCCTGTCGAGTGTGGTCATGGCCATGGCGCCGCCAACATGGTGGCCGCGAAGGCAGTAGAGGTAGCCGTCAACGCGCCCGCCAGGTTGTCGAAGGTAGCAGTAGTGCAGGTGCGGTGCTGTGGCGGCGGTGAAGGCGATGGAGCTTCCCGTCGCTCACAGCGTCCCTCTCGATCGGACTAGGGCTAGGACATCGGTGGGGTGCTGGCGACTGCAGTGAACCTCGTGTCTTGTGCCCCAACACCTACCATCCTTTTATGGCACTGTGCGACGGGGGACCATCAGCCAAGAGAACCGGCCGAGCGCCCTGGATCAGGGCGCGAATCAAGGGCCCAATTGGGCGTTGGGCCAACTAGTGGAGATCATCCTAACATTCTCCCCATTGATCTTACCTTATGACTTCAACTCAACTTACTTTATCTTTTTCACATTCCATCACAGATCAGTGCATAGAGCATGCCTCATCGTCATGGTCAGTTGCCACTAGATTAAACAGCTACAATGCACCTCTCTATTTTGAAACAGATTCTCACCTAGGCACTTAGTATCTAGAAATCATAGGCTTTCCCGTAAACCCATGTCGACTATGTGTTCTCTGAACGCACTGGGTGGTTAGCCTTTGGTAAGCGGATCCGCAAGTACTTGCTTGGTACTCATATCCTCAATGCTTTCAAAATGATTCTGGATTTTTTTTACAACATATAACTCAATGTCAATGTGTTTGGCAGCACACGTGACTTGTTATCTTAGGAGTTAACTACTTTAAATAGTTATTACTATTGACTACCATTGTTAAATTCGGGTACATATTCCCTTAGCCACTTTTGCCTGTTCCTGAGGCCTCATGACAAGCTATACTATGGTATGCATCATTGATGACACCATAACTGTTTCATTGGAGCTTTTTCACAATAATAGTCCAACTGCAAGTGTTAGCAACTACTGTGGATTTCACTACACATCTCGCCAAAACTTAACATTTGTACCCTCATCTATTTGAGAGTACTTGTTCTTTCTTACTCAGCATGGGGCCTATGATACTTTGCAAAAAATTAGAAGACATTCTTAACTCCATTTCATTGATCTATATCTGGACTGGATTTCTACCAAAATATCCCGGATACATAAACTATGTCAGGGTAAGTTCACTTGTACTTGTATACTCATCAAGCTTCCAACAGCTGAAGCATATGAAACCATGTTCATTTGATCGATCTCATATCGGTTCCTTAAACACTTAAAATTCCCAAATCTATTATCCTTGACTATAGGAGCAGGCGTAGGTTTACTGGCATGCATACTTTATTTCTTTAGAATTTTTTCTAAGTATGCCTTTGCGATAGTCCTAATACCCTATTTTCTTCTATTTCGGTGAATTTCAATTTCTCGAACCAATGACGCTTCACCAAGATCATTCACATTAAAACTTGAGGACAAAACTTCTTCACCAATGACACATTAACATCACTACTAGTGAGTAGAATGTCATCTATTCACAGGATGTGGAAAATAAATTTTCCATTCTTGAACTTCGCATAAACACTATTGTCCTTCTCATTTTTTCTTATCGTTTCATCAACTTCAAATACTACTGTCTAGAGATTTGTTTTAACCCATAAATAGATTTCTAAAGACGGCATCCCATACGTTTTTTTTCTTTCATGATAAAACCTTTGGGTTGTGCCATGTAAACATTTTCATACAAATCCTCATTGAAGAATGCCGTCTTTACAACCATCTGATATAACTCTAAATCGTAATGTGCCAATAACATCATTATGATTCTAAAAGAATCCTTGCATGAGACTGGAGAGAAAACTCTCATCGTAATCTATTCATTCTCTTTGCGTAAAGCCTTTTACTATAAGTCGTGCTTTATATCTTTCCACATTTCCTTTGGAGTCACATTATATCTTGTATACCATTTTCACAGCCTACTGTTTTATCTTCATTAGGAATTTCTTCTAAGTCCCAAACATCGTTGGTATTCATCGAATTCATTTCAACTTTCATAGCTTCTTTCCATTCAAATGAGTAAACATTTCTCATGGCTTCTTTAAATGAGGTGGAATTACCCTCCATTTGAATTTCTTCACTAACATAGACTTCATAGTCATTAGAAAATTGGTTTACTAATTCTTTGAGACCTTCTGGGGCCTTAGTTACTGGTACTTTCATGTGGGGCTGTTGTTGCTCTTCATTGTCAAGAGGCAATTGATTCTACAGGCTCCTGTATTACAAGATCCTTGTTTACATTATTCATTTTCTTCGAAGAGCCAACAACAGGTGTTGTATAAGTCATACAACATCAACAGGTATTGAGAAATTCTTTATTTTAAATCACTGAAGTGGGCACACAGTCCCGCTTCCCTTTAAGTCATAGGTCTCTACATACCGTGCTTGTCCAGATCTTACCATCTTTTCTAAAAATGGTGTATCTTCAAATATCTTATTTTGGGTTTAATCTATTAAAACCTCATATGGTGCTTTAAGCACCACCTTAACATCTTTGAGACTGATTACGCTATCTTTCTGTCAAAACTTTAAAAAGGTTCAGGAATTTAGCTATTTCTCTGCTTAGGGGTATCATTGTTGTGACCGTTGTACTCCTCCAACGGTCGCATTCATCTTAATTAATCTTTATCTCATTCTTAATGAAGAGCACCTTTCTTAATTGATCTTTATCTCACTCTTAATGAAGAGTATTTTTCTTAATTGATCTTAATAATCTCCCACTCGAAATATGGCATGAACTTTACTACCATAATTTTGAGAACTATTTAGAAAATCTGTAAACGAGGAGACACTTATAACTTACTTCATTCACATGATTATGTCATATAAACAAAGTTATTTCTTGATCCGTTTAGGAGTACACTTTCCTTATTTCACTTCATGAACTCAACGAGGTCTTTTATTAACTGTATTTTTGCAAGTTACGCTTGCATCTTTTTCTTGTCTTTTGATTAGTATTGACCATGACGGTGCATTTCTATTGTGCCACGGTTAATACTAGGATAACATAAGAGCTACCTAAACTTCTCTCGCTATGCGGGATAAAAAACATATGAGTCATCACAAAACTTCTCCCGCCATGCAGGATTGACTAGCATAAGTACTATGTCAAACTTCTCCCCATGCGGTATATATCTATATGAAAACTTAGTCATGATGATTAAAACATTCACTTATACTTCATTTTTTAATTAAATCTTCCTGTTGGTTCCAATTTAATCAAAAAATTAGTAAGCTAACAAAAAGCTATCCTGAACTAGCTTGACTCAAGCCTTTTCATTCACATACCCCAGCATTGCAGCCTATTGGCATAAAGCCGAGTGATCTCATCGGTTAAATAAACAAGGTGCTTCTGCATCAATTCTACCTCACGGTTGGGTAGAAAATAGAATTAATGCATAAAACTCATAAATCAACTTGAAATACATATAACTACTCTTCAAAATTAAATTCTTCCGTTGGTTTGAATTTAATTAGAAGATAATGAACACTTCATCGCAGCGGAAACAAGTTCATAAAATACATTCTATTAGTTCAGGAGCATTTCTTGGTCCTTATCTACTCTCTGAAAAATTGACCACGTTGGTGTAAAATTTATCAAAGATTTAAACCTTAAACTTGAACTCATTATAATATTGTCATCATCAACGTTGGTTAGAAAATGACAATAACATAATCTGACTTAAATAAAATGGACTACTCCTCTAATTTAAATTTTTTCGTTGGTTCCAATTTAATTAAAGGATAAACATAATCATAATTTACTAAATATAACTGCTCTTCAAATTAAATTCTCCCGTTGGTTCGAATTTAATTAGAAGATAATCAACATTAAATTTTGCAGCGAAAACATAAAAAAATTCTTTATCTACTTTTCAGAAGCATTTTACTTTACTCATATACTCTCTGAAAAAATTATCCTGATGGTTCAAATTTTGACAGAGATTCAAAACTTGACAAAATTCATCAAAACTGCTTCTGAAAATAATAAAACTAAAAACTATTTACTGTGTTCATATTGGCCCAATCGAGAAAATTCGGCCCGCGGCCCAACTCGCCAGCGCGCGCGCACTCACGGCCCAGCAGCCTGCTTCACCTGGCACGTGCGCCCGCTCCCCCGCACCCAAGCCGCAACTTGGGCCTGGGCCAGGAATTCGCTGCCCCTTCTGGGCCAAAAGTCAGCCCGATCAATCTCGGTCGTTGATCTCGATCTGACGGCGGTCCGCGCTCTACGCCCGAACAAAAACCCTAACCTCATTCGAACTCCCGTTCCTCTCTCCTTTCTTCGCCGCGGCGGCCGGCTGACGCTCCACTTCTCCCCAATGGTGGTCAGCGGTGGGGGACTTCTTCCCGCACGACGGCGGTGGTGATGGCGGCGAGTGTTACCTGGTAGGATCCTCCCCTCTCCGTCGTTTATCGTTTTTGCAATCTAGGGTTATTTTTTGGGAAAAACTTGGAAATCTTGCAGCTTCTTCTAACTTATTTTCTCTTTTCTACCCCGATCTACACACTAGAACCTGGCTCTGGTACCATTGATGGGATTTAAAGGACCTCTTGGTGCAAATCTAGCGGGTAAAACTTGACTTAGATGTAAGGTTGACTTGATGATGTACCTCGCCCAAAAGCGCTTCTGCGCCATGGTGCCGCATTGACGTGGTCGCGTCGGTGTTGTAGCAAAGGAGGCGCAGCGGTGCTGATGGCGGGTCGAAAGGCGATGGCACTTCCCATCGCTTATAGTGCCCCTTTAGATCGAACTAGGGTTAGGGAACTTCGTGGTGGGACCAAGCGGCTCTAGCGAACCACGTGTCTTGTGCCCCAACAACCACTTTGTCCTTTTGTGGCACTTTTGCGACGACGGGGCCCATCACCAGAGAATCGGTGGAGCGCCCCCAATCGTATGCGCGGATCAAGGGCCCAATTCGCCATTGGGCCAACTGGTGGAGATCATCCTAACAGAAAGAGCTTCATAAAATTAAAAATTATTCAGTCAAAGGAGCCACCACAAGGTGGGTGGCGCCTAGAATTGGAACGGGCAAGGATGGAGAAGGAGATTAAGATCAAGCTCATTGAGGATTCAAGGATACCACGTTAGCACAACTAGAACCAAGGCCACATTGTGTGTGGGCCAAATCTGACTCGTGTAGACATGACAAATAAAAGAGAACATGTTCGCAAAAAGAAGAGAACATAGGTGGGCCGTTTGGGCGTAGAATGGAGGACCTATTTAGACATTCATGGAGCCCAGGCCAAAAGAATGATAGATGTGTTTGGAAGCCCATGCCTATCTGGGTGGGTGAAGAGGAATACCCTGCCCAATGGGAAGAGATGCGAAGGGGAGCTCATTTGGCAAAGAAGATTGCTAGGGTTAGGCCACCATAACCTCAATCCATCTCCTACGCGGAGTTGGATATGATTCCAGAGCTTCCGGTGGTGTCTTGCTGCTATTCCTAGGAGCCATTGGATAGTTTGAGCGACAACCACGGGTGGGCACCAAATGTTGTCGTGGACCGAAGTCTTAGACAGTGGGTCGTCAAACTCAAAACAACAAAATACAAGATAGGAACATAGCGAAGGATTCATTTTAGAAATATTGAAGTCCTCCTCACTTTTGTTTGCCTCGAGGCACTATTTATAGGGTCTTTTTACAACATGAGGACCATAAATACCCCACCTCTTTCATAGATATACCAAGAATATTAATTCCTTTTGGCAGGGGCCTTACGGTCCAATTCGCATAGGAATACAAATGGCATTTGCCTGCTCCCGGGTGCTTGGGACCCTCGCCAGGGTGCTACCTCTTCACAACCTTCGTCCGGATCCTTTGCCTATGCTTTGTTTGGTCACGAGCGTGCTCTGTTGCCCTCTTCGCCAATGACTCTATGCCTTTTATCCCCTAGCAAAAAAATATGTTCCCTGCGAGAAAGATCCAAAATAGGTGGACTTCGATCGACCCCGTGAGCAAGGAAGCGGTAGCGAGCAGCATGTACGAGTACGATATGACCCCGCACGCGATGCAACTGCCCGACAAGGATTATATATGTTCGTAATTGCTAGCGCTCGGACGTCTGATCTATACACTAGCGTCCAGACACTCACGCTAGCTGGGCCTACCCCATGCGCCTACCCACATGCCTGTGTGTTTCATGTGGGGGCCCATGCCGCTCTGTTTCCAGCGCATGCCTCAATCTACGCCCGTTCTCATTTCCCACGCCTGCCGCTCGTGCCTCTCCACTCCCACATGCATGCACGCGGGCCCAGCAGCTGCAAAGCAGGTGGCTGTGGCAGGTGGGTCTCACTACAACATTCAAACACCAAATCTACTTCTGCAACATCTAGATGAAACCTTTGCAATTTACGTCTAAAGTAGATGAAACATTTAGTATATACAGTTGAAACACCATTGCAACATGTGCAATATCCCGATCTACTTTTGAAATATCCAAATGCAACACTTGCAACATACAAAAGAAGACAGATAAAACACTTGAGACATGCGTCTGAAACACTTGAAAGATATGTGAACAAAAAACAGATGAAGCATTGGGGATAAACACTTGCAACATACGTGTACAACTATTGCAACATATGCTACATCCCAATCTACTTTTGCAAGATCCACATGAAACACTTGCAACATCCAGATGAGACATCTGAAACACTTGAAACATACTCTTGCAACATGTCTGAAAAATGTCTAGAAACATTTGAAACACAGTATCGCTGCACGGCCATGACCAACCTAGTGGGGAACTGCGGTGGCGCATGCCTCCCCTTCTTGCCGACGGCGCGATGTGGATGGGAGCCCAGGCGCAGGCCTCCCCTGCTTCCCCTTCCGTAACGAGCGAGGTGGATCGGCACGGCGCTGGATGGTGCGCGCCCGCACGCCCGCGCCATGCCCGCCGTCGGCCGAGGGAGAGGAGACGCTGCCGGATCTGGGGAGGGCACCGCCACCGAGGTAGGGGAGGGGCTCGAGCCCAACGGTCAAATCCGGTGGGATGCGGGGGAGGGTCGCTGCCGCCATGAAGTGAGGGAGGGGACGCCATGGAGGCCACCGGACTTGAGGGAAGACGCACGTGGAGGAGGAGTGGCGCTGGATCCATGGGGGGAGAGGAGAGGAGGACGCATTGGCGGTCGCAACGGTGATTTTTTCTGAAGAATGGAGATAGCGGACTGCGGTTAGTAACTTGTGGACGAGAGGCCATGAGCCATATGCGGACGGAGGCGGTGCGGGCAGAGTCCATTCCAGAGCTGGTGACTCAAGCGGGTCCGTCCGTCCGGACGGACGACCGAACAGGAGCATTACCGATATACATTATATATGTGTATAATGTACATAAATACAGTCAAATATAGTAACTATATATACAGTTGTTGTTGGCTTGACTCTGAATTCCCAGAAGAGCACCAGGGTCATAGACCAGGCCCCCGGTTCAACCGATCCAACATGCATCTCAGCCAAATCCTGACCAGAGGCATGCATGGATCAACGTGGACCAAGCAAAGTACACAGCACAGTAATACTACTTGGCGATTATAGTGCCATACAGATCAGATACAGGTGGCTGGCGGCTGCACTACAATATGGTACACCACCTGGTCCTTTCTTCCCCACTGGTGCTGCCGGAAATGGAACGAGTGGCTGGACGTTTCGGATGCGTCGTTTGGGCCTTTGGGTTGTCCTTGCCTTTGGGTAGCTGCTCTCCTCCTCGCGCTGCTGTTGCTGTTGTCGTTGTTGCTGCTGCTGCTGCTTCCTCGTCCTCCTCCTCCTCGATGAACAAGAAGTTTGCTTTCTGGGACTTCTCTGCTAGATCCTACAACAATTAAAATGCATATATACACACATATATCTATATATATGCATCGATCTCCAGTATATAGTGATCGCCAGACCGCACCTCCCAAAACAAAAGGCTCTAGCAGCTAAAAGATTGTAGCTGAATCGAACAACGAAACAAAAGGAGACGATGTTCTTGGTAGACAACAAAAGTAAATCGATGTTCTTGGTGTTGTAGTGATTACCGTACCATGGCCGCTGGCTTAGCTTGCTTTAATTTGGAGATGGACGGAGACGACGTCACTGCCCCCAGGAACTAGGTTTCGAACTGCAAAACCATATCTTGGGTCGAGTATATGAGAGAAGAAGGGTGAAGAACACAAGTATATATACACACACGCGCCGCCACGCAAGCAGACGCATTGTTTCGGATATATGGATGGAATGCAGTGTTCCTTTTTCTTTTAATTAAATTCGTGGAAGGATATATGCCTAGCTTGTGGCGACAGCTAGCTCTCTAGATTAGCTTAAGAGTTTTTTTATGAAAAGATTAGCTTAAGAGTTACAAAAGCCAGAGATGGATGTGGATGGGACAACGTAGATGCCCTGATGTCGAATTTAGTGAGGAAAAGAAGAGAGAGAGGATGAACATCGAATAGAAGTTGGACGGCCGGCATGTCCAAGATATGATTCCTGACGTGGATTTTTATTCGACTTCGACTGTTGTGAGAGTACCGTGACATTAGCATTCCGCGTGTAACGCGGTGTACCCATGTTTGGACCTCTATAGACTTTTAGAGTATCACCACAAGCTACCTCACTACGGGAGACGCGTGCTTTGTAGAATTGTACTCGGCAAAGAAGACTTTGCACTCGCGCCGAGTGCAAAGCCTTCGCCGAGTGCTGCACTCGGTAAAAAGCTGTCGGCATATCCCTTCACGGCAAAGGCTTCTTTGTCGAGTGCCGCATGTCGGGCACTCGGCAAAGTATTTCCCGAGTGCCACGACGGCACTCGGCAAAATAAAAATGCGAAAAAAACCCAAAAACAATAGCAAAATTTTTCAAAAAAAAAAATTCGGGGGAGGCTGCCACCGGCCAACGCCCGCCCGTCTCTAGCGAAGTCGCTGCATTTTTTGCGCTAAATTTGCGGCTAATGCGGCCGGCCGGATTCAAACCCACGACTTCTCCCTCGCGTGTCTGCTGCTCTACCACTGCACTACACTGTCACTTATGTCTGATTCCGTTATCTATCCTGATATATTATACTAAACCTAGAGTAAATTGCTTGTTTGAGGCCCTAAACGAATTCAAATCAAAAAGTGGTCAACTACAAAGTTACATAACTTTTCGAGATCTACAATTTTCATTTAGGAAGTTTTTCCATCCGAGGTCGTTTGAAAAATTCGAATTTTAAATTTGAGAGATTCAAACGTAGTTTTGCATGATAAGATGATTTCAAATCAAAAAGTTGTCAACTACGTAGTTTCATAACTTTTGGAGATCTACAATTTTCATTTAGGAAGTTTTTCCATCCGAGGTCTTTTGAAAAATTCAAATTTTAAAATTTTCAAATTCAAACATCGTTTTTGCATGACAAGATGATTTTAAATCAAAATGTTGCCAACTACAAAATTTCATAACTTCTCAAGATCTACAAAGTTTATTTTGGTCATTTGTTCATCCGACATAGTGGTAGTAACATTGTTCACAAATCTTATATATCTCTCTTCTACTTTCATGAAACTAATATGAGAGATACGAGAGATGTAGATTTTATGAGCAACGTTATTGTCGCTTTGTCAAATGAAGAAATGACCAAAATAAGCTTTGTAGATTTTGAAAAGTTATACAACTTTATAGTTGAAAAGTTTTTCATTTGAATTCATTTAGGGCCTCAAAAGTTGCTTTGAAAAACTGATTTGCCGAGGGCCCAAAAAAGATACACACGGCAAAATGCCTCTTTGCTGAGTGCCAAAACAAAGGCACTCGGCAAAATATATCTTTGCCGAGTGCCAAAACAAAGGCACTTGGCAAAATACATCTTTGCCGAGTGCCAGAAAAAAGGCACTCGGCAAAGACGCATTTTGCCATGTGCCGAAAAATAGCACTTGGTAAAATACATCTTTGCCGAGTGTCAGAAAAAGGCACTCAAAGAAAGACGCATTTTGTCAGTGTCGGTGGTAAGACTCGGCAAAATACATCTTTGCCGAATGCCAGAAATTTGGCACTCGGCAAAGACGCATTTTGTCGGGTGTTTTTTTTTTGCCGAGTGTATTTTATTTAGCACTCGGCAAAGACCGTCTTTGCCGAGTGCCCCCGAAATTTGGCACTCGGCAAAGCCTCCGACACTCGGCAAAGTGTCGGTTTCCGGTAGTGGCTCCTCTTTTTTTCCTTTTTTACTATATCGGCTATGTGTAATTTTGCTCATTTTCTTTTTAACCTTCTTTGTATCGTGAACTCTGTTGTAAAGATTTGTTCTCAAATTAATAAAAGCCAGTGGGGGTTAACTCCTCCTGTATTCATAAAAAAAACTATATCGGCTATAGGGGGTTATTCACAGGATAGGAGTGCTCTTTTTCACTATTACTTTTCTAAAAATAAATAAAATTACAGAAATGCTGGGGTCAGAGCATTCGACCATCTAGATGCCCCCATTGTCGCTTGTTGCGACGAGTGCAAAACGGCGCAGACCTAACCCAGATGCCTCCACCAATCGACTATTTGAAAAAAATGTTCGGTTGTCTTCTTCACTCTCTATTATCGGAACCATTTCCCCATTCACATTGGCCGATCTGCATGGGGCATGCATTTCCACCCCCACACCACGGTGCCTGGCTCCTGCTTTGTCGTGTACACCCCCGCTGCTCCTACTCCTCTTCCGCTACTCGCCCCGCCGCTCCTACCTGCTCTCGCTCGCTCCGCGCTACGCCGCCCTCTCGCTCCTGCCGATGCTCTGCTCGCTACCCGCCCCCCCGACGATGCCGATAAGGCGCCGCCAACAAGGGAGAAGCGTCCAGCCTTGGCGTGAAGCCCTCCGGCCTTGCCTCCTGCTATGGCTGCGGCACGCCGCCTGATGTAGGCGGTTGTTGTAACACGGCCTCGAGAGTGGCGGAGACCTCTGTGCGCCGATGAGTTCGCAGAGACGCCTCCGACCGACTACCTAAGCAAAGGTCCGCTACCACGCCTCAGCACCCGTAAAGATGACGGTTTCTCGAGATAGCTTGCGTGGACGCCGCCGGTGACCCTAGCGCGGCCTCCGCCTGGCTAGCTCAGTGATGCCTCCAGTGGAGGGGCGGAGGCCGCCCCACTGCAAGGCTAATCAAGTGCCAACGTTATCTCGTGTGTGTGCGTGTAACCGCAGGAAGGCGCTGTGGATGGCGCAGCGCTTGCTGGTTCGGCCTCCGCCGCAGGGGCAGAGACCAAGCAGGAGGACGACAATACTGGGCGTCGGGGGTCTGTGGTCTCGGTGTCCCAGGGGCGGAGACCGATGGCGGAGGCCTGATGGGCCGGCTGATCGCGCAGGCCCAGTGCCTGAGGGCGGCAAGACGAGATTACCCCCGAAAAGAAAGCCGAGTAGTGGGATATTCCGAGAATGTACTGTAGCAGTTGTAGCAGTTGAAGGGTATTATTGTAAACTCTGTAAAAGTGGTAGTTGAGCCCTATAAATAGGGAACATTTGTAACAGTGCGGGAGGTTGGTGAATGAATGAATGAAACTCTAATTTTACGTGCCATTTCCCTACACGCCCGCCTATCGTGTCTGTCTCCCGAGCCTCAGCCTGAGGGCAGCGCTTGGCGGGCGGAGGCCCGCCTCCTCCACATTGTCTGAGACCGTAAGTCTCAACAGCGGCAGAGGAGGCCACACCGGGATACGATGCATGTTGCAAGTGTACAATTCAAATGTTTCAGTTGTTTTAGAGGTATGTTGCAAGTGTTTCATACGGATGTTGCAAAAGTAGATCATGATGTTACAAAAGTAGACCGGGATGTTGGATATGTTGCAAGTGTATGTCCCTAATGTTTCATCTGTTTTTTCAGACCTATGTTGCAAGTGGTTTATCTCGATGTTGCATATGTTTCACACATATGTTGCAAGTGTTTTATCTGCATGTTGCGTATGTTAGCAATGGTTTTCAAGTATTTTTTTGCAAGTTTTTCAAACACATGTTTCATCTGTCTTTAGATGTATATTGCAAGTGTTGCATCTGAATGTTTTAAAAATAGATCGGGTGTTGCATATGTGATGCGCGTGGGAAGCGGGAACGACACCAGCGATCCCTATGAGCGTGGGCCCATGGGAGGGCACGTGAAAAAGTAGGCACGGGCGGGGGGGGCAAGGAGTGCAGGCGCGCGTTGGGGAAATGAATCGGCCCGGTCCACGGTACCATCCAACGGATCAATATCCGATCGGACGTCCGGGCGCCAGCACTTCCGATAAAATTACTTCTCATAGAGCACTAGTTTTTTTTTTTTGAGAAATTCATAGAGCACTAGCTTATATTCAGAAAATTAGAAGCAGATCTATCTCTGTCAAAATATCTGTTGCGCCAGCGTTCGTCCAGCAGGTTGATTTGGTAGATGGGCCGTAGAGCCCCAATATCCTCCAAAGGAAGTGCGGAGCGATGGGCCACGTCCTCTGGCCTTTCCAGCCCAACACTAGATAGCCTGGTTGCCTGCTTCTTTGGTAGCCTCTCCGGCGGGGGCTGTGGAGCGCAAGAACTTGGTCTGAGAATTAAAGTTTCAGCAATGTTCTCACATCATCCACTCAAAAACAAAAAAAAAAAGCAATGTTCTCACATCCAAAGTCATAAGCTTCTTGCTTTTATTTCCGGAGACCCTGTATATGTAAAAACGTGCAAAAAATATATATATGTAAAAACGTGCAAAAACATTTCCAGAGGTGCCATATTTCGTGAATAATGCTGCAGATTCAGTATTCAGTATTGGTGGTGCAAGGCCCCTCCAGTGTGATAATGCAGATTCTTGCAAAACTTCGCTGCAAAAATCCTTCAAGGCTTGTAGTATTATATATTTTGTTGCTTCCTGATAATGTTCCCTCATACTTTCATGATTTTTTTTTGTCTGTTGATTTTTTTGCAGACATCCAATTATGCAGATGCAATTGCTCTAAAAGCAGAGTAGCAGAATGGAGCTGCATGTGTTAGGAATATGCATTTCCCTGTTGAGTTTCAGAACATGTTGACTGAACATTTTCGTTGTCTTTTCAAAAAGTTTGTATTAGCTTATGTAAGCTCGGCTGTTCATCATCGTCGATGTTTCAATTTGTTGCGGATACTTACAAAAACTTTGGTCCATTGGTTGCTAGGTGCTACTATATACTATGGCTGCTTGGTGTCTGAAAACAGAGCCCGATGTCTCAGTTGGAGTAGCAGGTTTAGGAAAACATGAGAAGAACGGGCATCCATAATCAAAAAAGTCGACACCAATCAAGTCAACCTATAATCAACTTAGGCCATGTTCGTTTCTCTTTTAATTCGTCTTTTTCAGCTTGTTTTTTTAGCCGGAACAGTGTTTTTCTCTCACAACAAATCAGCCGGAACATTGTTTCGGCTTGTTTTTTCAGCGAAGCGAACGGGGCCTTAATATCGTTTTTGTGAAAGATCATAATCAACTTAATATCAACAGAAAATATTTTAGACCACGCTGGAGCACAGGTTAATGAGTTCTGAGAGAGGTAGGATAATCAATTTTGGTTAGTTCAATCAACCAAATTTATAAAGTAAGCTTTAAATACTAATGTAATGTGAGATTATAAAGCGTGCTAGATCGAGCACGGGATAATGGAGTCATGACAATCACAATTGAAACAAATGATGGCGTGGCTTTCAGAAACAGAACACACGCATATATAGAGAGATAACGGAGTATAATGTCAACATGTCAGAGCTGAAATTTAAGACAGTAGACTACACTGTAGCAGAAGCTAAGAAAAGATAGAACTAGCAATATATAGGAAGTGGTTAAATCGAGAAGAATAAAACTTGCAGAAATGTCACGAGGTGCCCCCATCAACCTGCCGATCCGGAGTGGCACGGGACTATAGCTAGTTGTCTTCCTTGTCCCACGGCCTGTGGTGTTAGAGGCAGTAAATTTATGTGATCAATGTCCTAATAAAAACACAAATTCAGGCAAATACTCATAGGAATTGAAAAGCAAAGTTATCTAAAAAAAATGTACCTGTGTACTAGGGCGTATGAGGTATCAAATGCTGGTTGACTCGGATGACCATTAGTGGCGTCTCGAAACATAGCACAGAAAACATCAAACCTGGCAGAGCCGCTCCTTGTGGTAACCTCTCCTTATAGTCTCTGGAACATTTGTTCCATCATTGCTGTCACTTTGCAGCTGCATGTTGGAGTTTCATCAACAGTTTCTGTCCTGTTTCTTGGGATCGGACTTCGGTAATTTTTGAAGACTTTCGAAGGCAACTGCAGGTTGCTTTCTTCATGGACGTTATTATACTACTCAGCTAGAGTATTTGGACAGTGAGGAACAAATTTATTTTCGAAGGCGCGCAGCCATTTATTGATGCTGTCAAATTGGTTTTTCGTCAGGTGTTTGCCATGGTTATCCATCGGGCGAAGAAGAAAAACTTTCCGCAAATTGCTTCATGGAGAGATACTCTGTTGTAATCTTCTTAATTATCTTTCTCTCCTTTGTTTCTTGATTCGCTTTGTACAAACTTTTTCTACTTTTCAATAAAAAATTACAGTAGAGGTTGATGCTTATAGTCTCTGGCCCCACCCAATCCGGAGGTTGATGCTTGCGAGATGCTCCAGCCCGATGGGTCCAGTTGCTCTGTCACATTCAGTCGGATCGATCATTAACCACATCTCTTGGAGGTTAGGCATTGCCCCGACCTCGAATTCCAGGTGTGATGTGCTTTTTATCTCCAAATCAAAATGTGTGAGAAGCTTGAATCCCGTAGAGCCTCCTATCACAATGCCTTCTGTAGGGATATCGCCTTCCACACGCAGGCTGAGTATGATGAGGTTGGGTAGCATGCCCATGATGGCTATGTCATCCCACATGAAATGGGACACCTCCTTCACCCCGAATCTCAATTTTTGAAGGTTATGGAGTTTCTTGGTGCTTGTGTAGGCTGACAAGCTAAAATACCTGCCATAGTAATAATTGCAAGAGGTAAACCTCCACACTTGTTTAAAATTTCGCATGACGCATCAATAAACCTAGGAGGGCATGCATCTTCTGAACCAAATATTCTCTTATTGAACAATTTCCTAGAGTCTCGATCACTAAGGGGCTTCATATGATGAACACTTCCATTGTCAATTTAACGCAATATACCGTTGTCTCCTGAACTTGATATAGCCACATCAAGATGTCTTGTAGTTACTATAACTCTGCTTCGTTTACCATTTTCTTGAAAAATACAATTAATGATATCCCACATGGGCACATCCCACAAATCATCAACTACGATGAGGTACCTGCAAAAATAATTGACACAACCATCATTAATTATTGATACAAACATGCAAAATATCATGTATATGTTCTATCCAATAATACTAGCATCATTATAAGCAAACGTTGCAACTGTTGTTAACTTGTTAAATTGTGATAAGTCTACAATGGGTTGAAAGATTAAATCAAATCAATGCAAGTTTTTTCACACTAATGTTACGTTCAAATATTTATCTACACTATCTATTCAGTATGTTTTTCTGGTTAATAAAGGAAAGAACTATCCCAAACTAATCTAGTTAAGAAATAAACAAATTATCCTACCATACAAAAGTAATATACTTATGGAAAGTTAAAAGGTACAAATGGTTTTGGCCAAACAATATGAGACTTACATGTTAAAGTTCAACTAGCTACAACTACAAAGGTTTAATCCTTCAACCTTAAACAAAATATTGATGATTACTACCTCTTATCCTGTAGATGCACTCGAAGGTTGTTGATAAGATCTTGCACCTAACAAGCATGAGATAGGCCCATTTACTTTGAATTTTGGTGTTTAATGACCAACACAATCAAATTGGATTAATGAATTTGCATGTAATTATTTTGTAGTTCAATAGAGTGCAAGACGTGACTTGGACGAATGCGACATGATGATCCGATGATCAACACCTTAAGCAAGACCCTAGAAGCACAAGAGAAGACACAAGATATCAAGCATAATCCAAACACGAAGATAGGAACCAAGTCGGACGCAAGATCGTGAAGAAACGAGCTCAGCAGAGGTGACCGGACGCGGCTCTTATAGGGACCGGACGCGTCCGATCAGTTGCTCGGCAATAGCAGACGTCAGCAGCTATGACCGAACGCTGAGCGAAGCAGTGACCGGACACACCGATGACACTGTTCTTCATCACGGCAATGTTTTCAGCGTGACCGGACGCAGCGGCACTGGACGACCGGACGCACAAAGTACAGCGTCCGATTGAGTCCAGAGAGGTTCCAGAGCGGCGCCAGCGCGACCGGACACGTCCGATCGAGTGAGACCGGACTCGGCCCAGAGTCCAGTCAACGCGCGCGCTCTAATGGTCGGGATGACCGGACGCATCCGGTCAGGACGACAGCAGCGTTCGGTCAGTAGCAAAAAGCTAGGTTTCGCCTTCAACGGCTACTTTCTCTACGGGGCTTATAAATAGACCCCACAACCGGCCATTTGAGACATGGAGAGCTGAGGAAACATACCAAGGGTGTTGATACACCACTTTAGTGATCTCCACTTGCATAGTGCTTAGTGATTCATTAGATGATTAGCGTAGGTGCTTTGCAAAGTGCTTAGGTTGATTAGACCACCGCTTATGTGCTTGCTCTAGGTTTAGGCCTGATGTTTAGTGAGGTTTGCACACCTCTTATCACTCGGTGCTTGCGCGCACCATTGTTGTATATCGGAGGGGCTTGTAGTCTTGCGAGATCACACCAACCACGTTTATGGTGTGGCCGCCACCGTTTACCGAAGGGAACAAGGTACGCGGCGGTTCGGCCGGAAGCTTGATAGTGAAGACAGCGGGGAGCATCCGGGAGAAGCTTGCCGGAAGGCATGTCGGAGACCCACTTACGCGTGGGAAGGCTCGAGGCTATCCACGGAGTTACCCAACCGGGAGCTTGGCCCTTGCGAGGGGCTCTAACAAGGATTAGGGGGAAGCTTGCGCGCTTCTCAATACCTCGGTAAAAATACCAAGGTCGTCGACGAGAGTTTGCATCTCTACCTCATCTTTACCTTCCGCATTCACATTGCTACCTTGGTTGATTGATTTACTTTCCTAGCTTAGTTGATAGGCTAGTTGATAGGATTGGAACCTATGGCGCATAACTCTTTTACGGTAGAGATAGCAACACACCTAGCAAAACCGTAGTTGCACATCTAGATAGATTACCTTCTTGCATATGTTTTGACAAGGTAGAATTAGAGGCCATAGTTCAGAGTTAGAGTTTTAAGTTGCCTAATTCACCCCCACTTAGGCGTCATGGCCCCTTACAAGTGGTATCAGAGTAGGTTGGCTCAATTTAGACCTTTGGCTTCGTCGCCGTTGAGCCGACGCTATTTAGAGTGGTTGGGATGGATACCTCTAGGCCTCCGCACTTTGACGACACTAACTTCTCCTACTATAAAGCTAGAATGGCTTGTCACCTTAAGGTGGTAGATTTGGTTGTTTGGAGAGTCACTTGTGACGGGATGAAACCCATTAAGAATCCCGATAAACCCAAAAAGAGTGAAGAAAAAGAAATTTATTTCAATGCTACAGCTAAAAATTGCTTGTTTGAATCTTTTAGTATGGATATATTTAACCAAGTGTTTACTTTAAATACGGCACATGGAATTTGGTTAAAACTCCAAGAGCTCCATGTCAGCACAACTAATGTCGTGAGCAAAAACATTGTCTAGCCAAACAAAATTATGATTCCTTTAAAATGAATGATGATGAGCTTGTTCGTGATATATATTCTCGTTTGAATCTAATTATCAATGAGCTCCATTCAATAGGATTAACAAAGCTAGATGATGCGGACATTGTGAGGAAGATCATCTATGTGCTACCACAAAAGAAATATGCAAGCATCATCACCATCCTTCACAACATGGAGGACTTGAGCACCATGACCTCGGCCATAGTCATTGGCAAGGTAGTGGCATTTGAAATGTCACGCAAAATGGGTCAAGAAGAAGCTTCTTCATCAAGCAAAGGCAAAGCTCTCGCATGTAGTGAGAAAAATAAGATGAAGGGCAAGCAAGTTGAGACAAGCTCAAGCTCAAGCTCCTCAAGTGAAGAAGAAGAAGAAGATGATGATGATCAATCTTCCTCCTCCACCTCCGACCTTGATGAAGAATCAATCAAACTTATCAACAAGGTAGAGAGGATGATCCAAAGGCTCAATGTCAAGGGTGTGCCCATCCAAATTCAAGATTTCATTTTCACAAATCAAAGAAATAAGCAAAGGAAGAAAGGATGCTATGGATGCGGTGAGTTGGGGCACTTTGTGGAAGTTTGTCCAAAGAAACCCACACCCAAGACAAAGAAGAAGGCATGTAAGGACAAAGCCCTCACATCAATAAGGTCATGGGATAATTCCTCAAGTGAAGAAGAAGACCATCACAAGAGGCGAGGGTACAAGCACTCATCATCAAGCACTTCACGAGTGTGCCTTATGGCACGAGGTAACAAAAAGTCTATCCCTAGTGATAGTGACAATAATAGTGATAGTGATGATGAGCTACCTTCTTTTGAGAAACTTGTGCAAGAAAATCTTAAATATGCTAAAAGTTGCACTAGTCAACAAAAGAAGTTAAAAATATTGTAAGAAAAGCTAAATAGTTCACAAGAAGCATATAAAACCTTGCTTGAACAATATTGGACTTTTGCAAATCTCAATATTAAACTATCTACTAAAATTGAGCAACTTGAGGTTAGTGCAACAACAAATACATGCACAATCAATGATGAGCAATTTATAAAGAAAAATAAAAAATTAAAAGAAAAGTTAGCTAGCTCACAAGATGCTTATAAAAGTTTGCTTGCTAAAATGGAAACCATGTGCAAACATTGTGATGAGCTAACTAATAAAGTTGCTAATCTTGAAGTCGTCGGTATAACCCTCACCAAGGCACCTAAAAAGAAAAGTTCTATCTTTGACATGCCTAAAAAGAATGCTTCTACTTCTTGCAATGATTTATGTTTAGACTCATGTGCAACTAAGTTTGTGTTGAGAAAGTTGTTGTAGATACATGCACACAAGAGCTTGCAATGGAGAATGAGCAACTCAAGCAAGAAGTGACTCGCCTTACCAAGGACTTGACTCAAGTAAAAGGAAAAAAACGGAGCAAGCCCAACTTCATCAAGATAACACCGTCAAGGGAGTGAAGAAGCTTGATGAAGGATAAATCGTGGTTTGCTATGTATGCCACAAGGAAGGCCACAAGTCCTATGAGTGCAAGGTGAAGAATGGGGGAGGAGCTAAGAAAAAAGAGAAAAACAAAAAGAAAACAAGCAAGCTCTCCAACACCTACACCAACAAGGTGGACAAAAAGGCCTCCACACCCTATCCCTTGAAGAAGAAGAAAAATAACAAGGTGGTGGCCATCAAGGTGAACAAGCAAGCCAACAATGGGGCCAAACGCATTTGGGTGCCAAAAGAGATCATTTCCAACATGAAGAGCACCAAGAAGGTTTGGATCTCGAAAGGGAAGTGAAAAGTTCGATGGACTTCGGGGAATTTGGAGACTTGGCAAAGTTTGGGTGCATTTCATGGGGTGCATCATTATGGACAAGAAAATTGCCAAGTGGGTAAGTGAACACTATGGACCCAAATTCCTCTTTCCATGTTAGGTAACTAGATTTAAATTCTTGCAATTTCAATTAGCATCTAGTTCCTTTTCATGCCTAGGTTTGTATTTGCATGTTTAATTTTTTGTCTTACATACACTAGGTATATCTTATGGTAGGCTTGCTCTGTTTCACTCTTAACCCTTGGAGCAAACCTACATGGTTTAAATTGTTTAGGAGCACGACACAAAGCTTGTTTTATAATTGTTCATCTAATATGTGCCAAAGTCCAAATTATAGATAATTTCTCCCGAATATCACTTTCGAAAATGATTCTTACATTCATGTGATGTCATCTTTCAAGTGGTATTTTTTATTCTAAAATCAATGTGCATGTATCCTACAAGTATTTCATACTTGTGTGCACAAATTTAGGGGGAGGTTACTCTACAAGTTGGATGCTTTGAGACTAACACCTTTTTAAGCTTATCATGTGTGTAGTAGTCTCATTGCAAGGAAAATAGAGTCCCCAGAGTTAAGCATCGTACTTCAAATATCCACCACCTATTGCAAGTGGTATAAATCAAATTAGTTTCCACATGTGGTATTTCTAAACCGATATCATCATGTTGATTTCACTTTGGTATTTATATGCTTTCTCCATGTATTATATAAATTAAACTCCCTTGAGCATTAATTTACCAATTATGCATAAACTACATTCTGCATCATATGTATGCATAAATTTATGGGGAGCTTAGTCTATGTAATGTGAGAGTCAAATTTTGTGACCTATTCCACTCCACATACAAAGGATCACAAAGTTTGACCCTCCCTTGTGCTACTAATGTCTTCCTTTTCGGTGTTTGATTACAACGGGGGAGAATTTGTAGGACCAAAAGTAAGGCCGATCATAATAATTTACAAGTGGAAATGGTAATAATTTACAAGTGGTAATGGTTCGAGAAAGGGAGGATAGTGGATTATGGAGTTAGGGGGAGGCTTAAATCTATAATGTCACATGGGGACATTTGCAAGGGCAAGATAAGTTTTCAAAGATGTTTGTATGTGGTATCTTTTAGCATCATATAACTTTGCCCTTTGCATTGCATCCTAGCAAGTAAATAGTTTTTAAATTTCAAAAAATTTATTATTTGCTTGTTTTGGTCGTGTTGTCATCAATCACCAAAAAGGGGAGATTGTAAGGAAAATGGACCCTAGGCCCATTTACTTTGGATTTTGATGTTTGATGACCAACACAACCAAATTGGACTAATGAATTTGTAAGTAATTATTTTATAGTTCAATAGGGTGCAAGACGTGACTTGGACGAAGGCGACATGATGATCCGATGATCAACACCTTAAGCAAGACCCTAGAAGCACAGGAGAAGACACAAGATATCAAGCATAGTCCAAGCATGAAGATGGAAACCAAGTCGGACGCAAGATCGCGAAGAAATGAGCTCGGTAGAGGTGACCGGACGCGGCCCTTATAGGGACTGGACGCGGTCGATCAGTTGCTCGGCAATAGCAGGTGTCAGCAGCTATGACCGGACGCTGAGCGAAGCAGTGACCGGATGCATAGATGACACTGTTCTTCGTCACGGCAATGTTTTCAGCGTGACCGGGCGCAGTGGCACTGGACGACCGGACGCACAAAGTACAGCGTCCGATCAAATCCAGAGAGGTTCTAGAGCGGCGCTAGCGCGACCGGACGCGTCCGATCGAGTGAGACCGGACTCGGCCCAGAGTCCGATCAACGCGCGCGCTCTAACGGTCGGGACGACCAGACGCGTCCGGTTAGGACGACAGCAGCGTCCGGTCAGTAGCAGAAAGCTGGGTTTCGCCCTCAACGGCTACTTTCTCTACGGGGCTTATAAATAGACCCCCAACCGGCCATTTGAGACGTGGACAGCTGAGGAAACATATCAAGGGTGTTGATACACTATTTTAGTGATCTCCACTTGCATAGTGCTTAGTGATTCATTAGGTGATTAGCGTAGGTGCTTTGCGAAGTGCTTAGGTTGATTAGACCACCGCTTATGCTTTTACTCTAGGTTTAGGCCTAGTGTTTAGTGAGGTTTGCACACCTCTTATCACTTGGTGATTGCGCGCACCATTGTTGTACATCGGAGGGGCTTGTAGTCTTACGAGATCACACCAACCGCGTTTGTGGTGTGGCTGTCACCGTGTACCGAAGGGAACAAAGACCGCGGTGGTTCGGCCGAAAGCTTGATAGTGAAGACAGCGGGGAGCATCCGAAAGAGGCTTGCCGGAAGGCACGTCAGAGACCCACTTGCGCGTGGGGAAGGCCCGAGGCTATCCACGGAGTTACCCGACCGGGAGCTTGGCCCTTGCGAGGGATTCCTTGCGAGGGGCTCCAACGAGGACTAGAGGGAAGCTTGCACGCTTCTCGATACCTCGGTAAAAATACCGGAGTCGTCGACATGAGTTTGCATCTCTACCTCATCTTTACCTTTCGCATTCACATTGCTACCTTGGTTGATTGCTTTACTTTCCTAGCTTAGTTGATAGACTAGTTGATAGGATTAGAATCTAGGGTGCATAACTCTTTTGCGGTAGAGATAGCAACACACCTAGCAAAACTGTAGTTGCACATCTAGATAGATTACCTTCTTGCATAAGTTTTGACTAGGTGGAATTAGAGGCCATAGTTCAGAGTTAGAGTTTTAAGTTGCCTAATTCACCTCCCTCTTAGGCGTCACGGTCCCTTACAGACGGCTAAGTCGATACTTAGATGGTAGAAAATTTTAAAAAGTCCAAATAGTTTGTGGATGTTAATGAGGAAAACACAAGGTGTTATACTAATGATAATTGTTTCGTAGTATATATTGATACTTTTTTTTGTAAAGACTTGATCAAAATTCAAGAAGGTGTGACATGGGACTATGCTAGAATTGCATTCTTTTCCAATCCTCTCTTGGGCGGAATGTGAGATAAAGCTGTGTCATGGTGTTGTCTGGTTTTATCCTGGGTGTGGCATCCATCGTAAAATCCAATGTCGCGGAATGTTGCCGACTAAGAGCGCAGAATGTTGCCAACCTAGAGCCTTAGACAACTTTTTTGAGCTCTGAACCAAACAACTCCATTGGGTGAGTTTGGTAGAGTTTCAGCTCCGGCAAAAACTGCTCTAGCTCTAGCTCTTCTGGTGGAGCATTTTTTTTTTTGGCTCAGAACAGCTTCTCAAGAAGAACATTTGGTAAAATAGCATCTCCTGGTAGATAAGAATTGTGAAATGTCCATATTGCGCTTATCTTTTTTTCTTTTTTCTTCCTTTATTTTTCCTCTTGAAACATATGACTAAAACTGAAATTAGCTACCAGAAAACTAAACTAAAATTGACAAATAGAAAATGAAAACTAAAGTAAACACAATGAAAAACAAAAAACAGAAACATAAGACTGAAACTGAAAATGACAATTGAAATTTAACTAAAATTTAAAACTGAGACTAAAATGATAACAGAAACTGAAAAAAAAGGAAACTCATAACTCATTAAACTGGTAAATGAAACTCATAACTCAAGTAACTGAAACTAAAAGAACATTGTAAGCTGCATGACCTTGTATGTGGCAAGTTTAATTTCAAAGTACGTAGCAAGTTATATTTTGAAAAAGTTACAAGTTATTTGGATTACCACTATATAAAATACATAAGTAGCTACTATACACACAACATAAGTTACAATAAAATATATTTTAAAATACAGGCATTATGGGTCTTGTTTTATAGCTCTCATCACAAAAAACCATTGAATGACCTGTAGTGAATAACATAAACTTGACAATCATAGGGTAAAACAAAGTAAAACCCATCATAGCTACCACTAAAATCCACAAGATGCCAACTTGGAAAATATGGACAAAAAATTGCTTATATTTCCACAATCTACCTAAATTGTCATATATTAATATACATGTAGGACCATACATACAACATAAGTTGCCACTATATATAAATATACTGTAAAATATATGCATCATAGGTGTAGTTTTGTAGATCTTATTGTAAGCAGATCGATGGTAAAAATTAAACTGAAAATGAACACTTCAGTGGAAAACTATGGTATTTTCAAAATTCTGTATAAAGCTCAAATTTCACGAGCACTGCAGATCCACCTGCGCCACCGGCCCATGGAAGCTTTTCCTTTCATTTTTTTTTATTTGGGTTGCCACTACGGCGTGCGCATGTGCATGCGAATGCGCAGGCTAGACCACCAGGCCTTTCGCCGTAAAACTTTGCGTTTTGCTATTTGTTCCATCCTCCCATCCACTACGTACACTTGCCAGGCCCCCCGTCACATCGCCGCCAGCCGTGAGGACTCGGCAATTTCTCCACGGAGGTTGGATGTCGTCCGCCCATTGTTGTTAGCTGTCACCCTAAGCGCGCATGTATATGGGCAGGCATATGGTCCGTCAATTTCTGAAAACTACTGGTGTACCGTGTTGTCTTTTGCTCCCAAGGCCTAATAATGGCAGCGGATTTCGCTAGACCTGGCCATGATGTGACACTCACGCACTCTAATGCTTCTGAGCGCGGTTCTTGAGTAGAGATAAAATCGTTGTTGATCTAGGCATGGTTTACATTGCAAGTTTTTTCATTCTCTCTATCACATTAAATCTTTGGACACATATATGGAGTATTAAATGTAGATAAAAAAATAACTAATTACACAATTTGATTGTAAATTACGAGACAAATCTTTTAAGCCTAATTAGGCCATGATGAAACAATAATTATCAAATACAAACAAAAGTGCTATAGTACCAAATACTTATTCCTAACCCCTAATCTAAACAAGGCCATGTTCAAAGAACTCGACGTAGGTCGCTGTCACGTCGCCACCCAGTTGCCCCCGCCACAATGGTCATCTACAAATCATGCACGCAACCGTGTCCAGCCACTTGCGCTATCTACATCAGCTAATGCAACTTCTTAGAATTTGGTTATGGTTGACCCATATGGGTAGAAAACAAGTATATATATTGATTGACAGCAGCGTTCGCCTCAACACGTCTAGACGGCTGTACACACGTATTTAAACACTAAATGAACAATAAGATCGCATACAGTGTTTAGGTTCTAGTCACTGGAAATGTGCATAAACACCAAACCATACATTTAACGGCTGCTTAGGTGATAAACCACGAATGTTTGTGCAGATTATATATAATAACAATGCTATGGTCCCTGCGATTTCATCCTAAAAATCCAGTGGGCATTCTCCATCGTGCCAATCCGATAGAAGGCATAATTATTAGATGCATGGGCAAGTGCAGTAATAATTCAGAATCTGACGGCTCGGTTGATTCAAACTGATAATCAAAGTTACGAACGTTTGACTTAGAACAAACCTAATATGACATGTAAAAAAATGGATGGAGTATGTGTGAATCCGATCAGTCCGCTGCATCTGGAAAACATCGTTTGCATATTCCACCTTAGCTGCCGCAAGTGGACTTGTATTGTGTGGTCAATTATTGCCACACGCTTATAGCTAGGAAACCTAAAGAAAACCACTAGGATCGGAGAAACTTCAACTCTAACAAATCATAATAAATATTATATGATATTATTTCTGAAAATTTTATATATTCAATGGAAACGTTTTAACATATATATCAATGCAAAAATCTGGTTTCAGCTTCTTTCAAGGAAGAAGCATCAGTCCACACTTAAAATAAATACACGCCAAGAAATATATAAACTAATTACATACTCAGAAATAAACATATATATCTACACTTATAGTTTAGGTAAACAACTCTTTTTCATGAAAGTAATAGTATATACGTAATCTTTTGTTAGAGGAAATATAACATCTCGTAGGTCTCAACTTAAAATATGATCAGAAATTTGCAGCAACAAATAAGATGAAAAATTAAAAGAAAAAAAATCTAGATTCATGATATCATGTGATTGCATTGACTGCAAAGAAAAAAAGAAATCTAGTTTGGCCATATCGCAATGATTTCTCTCTGTTGCCATAGACCCAAAAACTAGTATTGATAGAATTAATGTAACGCTAGATAAATGTTCCACTAGATAAGTAAATGTGTTACAGACTTATAGTGTAATAACACTTCTTTTATATAAAAGAAACACATCATGTGTTGCAATAAATCAGTCTATAATACATAGCCAATTGGAACACACAAAATGTGTTACCAAGAGAGTTAGTAACATTTTTTTTCAGCCTATACTAATACAAGCTGGTGTTCGATATCTTGTATTGTAGATATGAATTGATAAGTAACGCCCTATTCATTTGGCTTATAACCCGTATTTTTTTCAGCTAACGAACAGTATTTTTCTCTCACAACAAATCAGCCAACAAAGATTTTCAGCCATGACTTATCAGCCAAGCGAACGGAGCATTAATCACAGCTGGATAGGGTATTACCAAGTGGATAGGGTATTACCAAGTGTCTACTGTCTACATATGTATTACTATATCATTAGAAAATAGATATAATTGAGAAAAGATGACTGATTTGATTAGTCTTAGGTACATCTGTTAAGATCCTATCCCACACGTAGAATAAACTATCTCCAAATTATGTCAAACTATGGGTATATATATGCTAGCAGAAAGAGCTGTATGAGGACACCCAGACCCAGAGACAACATCCACACACATAGGTTCCGGCGATGTGGAGCGCCGTGCAGAACGTGGCACAGGTGACCGGAGTGGACGCCTTGTCGCTGATCGCGCTGATTGTGCGCACGGCAGAGACAGCGAGGCGGAACAAGAAGACATGCCGGGAGCTGGTAGAGCAGGTGAAGCAGATCGGCGACCTGCTGCGGAGCCTGGAGGAGCATCAGCCCGGCATCATGCGCCGCCCGGAGACGAGCGGCCCTCTCAGGGAGCTGCACGAGACGCTCCGTCTGGCGTGCACGGTCGTCGAGTCGTGCGGGCAAGGCGACTGGATCCACGGGCTATGTGCCGGTGGGTCGCGGGCCAGCCGCCTGAGGGACGTCCAGAGCAAGATCGCCTTCTACCTCCAGCTGTTCCCAATCGTCAGCCACCTCCACAGCACCCGCCTCCTCGTGCAAGTTATCAACAGCGCTGCTCCCACCTCTTCCGGGGTATACTTGACTATATACACATGCTTATAATCATGCAAACTCATGCACCAACCATATATAAGTCATATTATGCTATTCTAGGGTGCTGAAGAGGAAGTTCTAAGGTCGTTTCAGAATCTGTCAGATCCTCAGGATGACCAAAGGTATGTCTCTCTCTCTCTCTCTCTCTCTCGTCGCTAAGGCTAGTATATAGGCGAGTGTGCAAGTTTTGATGATGTTTCAATTCTTTTGGCTGTAGTAGGTTTCAGAATCTGAATTTTAGTCAGTTGAGGAATGCCACAAATAACTTCTCACTTGAGAACCAAATTGAACAAGGTCCTTTGGCCACTTTATACAAGGTAACTTTGTTCAAGAGTCTAGAACCAAATTGAACAAGGCCCTTTGGGCTCCTTATATATATATAATCATTGGACGTCTGTTTGGTTTTTCAGGGTCAACTACATGGCAATCATGTCACTATAAAAAAACATTCAGTTATTTCAAGTTCAGAGCAAAACCTACCACCAAGTATGAGTCAATATGAGCTATGTAGAAACGAAGTTCAGATTCTACCAAAGCTACAGCACAAGAACATAGTCAAACTCTTGGGATCTTGTGCGGAAAGAAGCGAGAGGATCGTGGTCTATGAGCACATGGAAAATGGGAGCCTTGAGGACGTCATATTTGGCATGCTAATCTGTCTACTAATACAGACATTCTGTATTCTTGTATGGACAATTTGTTTTTCTATGCTTTGATAACCTAATAATTAACTTGTCACCGCCGTTGCCAACATCTTGCAGTGCGCGTGGGAGCAGGGTTCACAGTTGACTGGCCTACACGCTTCCGTATAATCGAAGGGGTCGCACAGGGAGCAGTTTATCTACACAATCACTCTAGGCTGCGCGTCGTCCACAGAGATTTGAAGCCAAGCAACATTTTCTTGGATTCAGATATGAACCCAAGAATATCTAATTTTGACTTGGCCAAAGTTTTGAGTCCTGGCATAGACCAAGGCACCGTGGACTGTGTTGTAGGCTCAGTGTAAGACCGACCCAAGTCTCTTTCTCAACTGAATCTTACAAACTACTGAAAACGACGCTGACATAGTTTTGGACTTTTGGTGATCATTCAGTGGATTTATTGCACCAGAGTACATGAAAATGGTACATTCTCAGGAAAGACCGACGTGTACAGCTTTGGTGTCATGGTCCTTGAAATAATCAGTGGTAAAAGATGGACCCGGTCAATTCAGAAAACATATTACCGAGATCTTCTCACATGGGTATGTAGTTGAACAGCCTTTATATATATCATCACTCTTGAAGCATTCCTCTCTGAGAACATGTAGCTAGATAGCTTTTTTTTCTTTTCGGAATTTAAAAAAGTCACGGTAACATGCATGCTGCGTGTATATATCCTGTGTTCCCCGTCCAGGCCTTCAACAGGACAACATGCTGTTGCGGCAACAAAATGGTGCAGAGGCTGAAGGGCTTCATGCATCCAACGATGCACAACATCGCGTTCTGCGGCAGGGCGGTGCCACGGTGCCTCTCGTTGCCGACGAGGAGGAGGGTGCTGTCAAATCAGAGGGAGATCAGGAGGTGTGTCCGAGTTTCCCTGCTCTGCATCCAAGAGAAGCCCCAGCGCCGGCCGGACATGCCGGAAGTCACGAGGATGCTGAGCTCCAGGAAGAAGGCTGTGCCGTTTCCTCACCGGCCAGGCTATGCCACAGAGAGCCCGATGTACGCTGGCGATAGAAGCACGACGACGCCTTGAGACTGCTGGCCTAGTTGATGCTTGCCTACGATTTTGGTAGCATTTGCATGCCACCCTGAGTTTACATGTCTATACAGAAAAGCAAAGTCGTTTCACTACAACATCGAGTGTTTTCAGAGATGGCCGTTTTCTGTTTTTCAGACGCGGCCGTACCCCCGTCCGTGGGACAAGGCCTGTGTAGATAGAACATCAAACATAACGGGGACCGGTCCTTGCCCCTGCCTATGCAGATGATATTTGCTGAGACGGACGGTTGTGTAAATATAAGAAAAACAAACAAATACACGAGCTGAGCGTCCGCCACCGGAGATGAAACAGAGACATATCAATGTGGACGCTGATGGCCACTGATATGAACAACGGAGTCCCATTGCACCGACCACCGAGTGGCAGGATGGAAAAGCCCATGCTGTCCACACAGAGGAAGCGAGCAGCAGGAGAACAACTACGCTCCTGGCGGGCTGGGGGAGTGGGCCGGGATCAAGTGTCCCTCGCTGGAGTAGGGGAGGGGGCACCCGCCCGAGCAGCTTGGGAGTCGAGCAGGGGAGAGCACCAGGTAGCCCCTGTCCTCAGAGGTCCACCATGGAGAAAGATGCGGAGAGGCAAACCTTCATAGTTGAAATGAAATGGCATTACGACTAGAAGAATTTCCCATCTGATTAGTGCAGAGTCAGCAGGGAAGAAGATAGCAGCAGAGTGAATGCGTGATGGCTATTGTGAACGAGTAAACGCGTGAACAGAACAGCCAAGATAGCAGCAGCATATCGGTACCGCATTCCATCCGTCTTCAACTCCTGCGCGATGTCCTGCATGTTTACCAGTCAGTACTCACTAGTATACATTACATGTGGAACGAAACTGTTAGCAGCAATCGGAGGATGGAGGAAGCAATCAGGATTGGAGGGACGAATCGGGGTTGGGGAAGGGAAGCAGAGCACGGGGACGAAGTTCAGAGGAATCTCGATAACTTGGGAAGGAGGTTCATACAATGTTTTTCCATACCCTCTGCGTTTACCACTACGCTACATATAAGCCGAACCGGCGAGCTCACGCACACGCTAGCCTAGACTCACTCATGACGCCACTCTGGGCCGAAGAAGCGCACACTCTTGGTTTTGGGCCGAACTTGGCGATCCTTCCTTACTTGGGCCTTCTCCTTGCCTTCAAAGCTTGCCTGGACAGCGCCCGTTGCCGGTTGGTGCACAGGTAGAGTGCTGACACTCCCCCCTTCTTGCGCGCCTGGATGATCCCAGACCAGAGCGCGAGGAAACTGCTGCTGAAGATCTGCGAGCTTCTCCCAGGTTGCCAGCGATTCAGGAAGATGAGTCCACTTGATCAAACCCTACAGAACAGAAGCTGTACCTTGGCGTAGGTAGCGCCGCTGCAGAATTCATTCAGGAATACTCCAAACCGAAGACTCTGATGGGGGTTCAGGGGTAACAGTATGATCCGCACCCACCGCCTTTTTAAGTTGGGAAACATGAAAAACTGGATGAATGGCAGACGAGGGTGGAAGCTCCAATCGATATGCCACAGAACCGACCTTGGCAAGAATGCGATAAGGTCCAAAGAACCGGAATGCCAACTTATGATGGGAATGCTCAGCAAGTGAAGATTGAACATACGGTTGGAGCTTGAGGTAGACCCGGTCGTTAAGCTCAAACTGCCGTTCGGAGCGGTGCAGATCAGCATTCTTCTTCATGCGCTGCTTGGCACGTAGCAAATGTTGACGGATCAGCTCAGTGTTTAGAGCTCGATCAGATAACCAAGAAGCCAGATTAGTGATAGAAGAGTTGTGAGCAGCCTCAATGCCGAATGCGCTAGGGGCATAGCCATACATCACTTCAAATGGAGAACAACCCACGGCAGTGTGGAAACTAGTATTATACCAATACTCAGCCAAATCCAACCAGCTGCTCCACTGCTTAGGACATACATGAGTGTAACAGCGAAGAAAGGTCTCAAGACACTAGTTGACTCGTTCGGTCTGGCCATCCGACTATGGGTGGTAAGCAGTAGACATGCGCAGGTCCACTTTGGCCAGCTTGAAGAGTTCCTGCCAAAACTTGCTCGTGAAGATGCGGTCTCTGTTCGACACAATGGCTTGTGGCAGGCCGTGTAGCTTGAAGACAATGGAGAAGAAAAGCTTGGCCACAGAACTTGCAGTGAACGGATGCTTCAAGCCAATGAAGTGGGCATACTTAGAAAAGATGTCAACCATGACCAGAATGCAGTTAACAGACCCCAACATTGGCAACCCTTCAATGAAATCAATGGAAATGATCCGCCAAACACGATCTAGAACTGGGAGGGGTTGAAGAAGACCTGGTAACTTAGAACGGTCAGGCTTGGCCTGCTGGCACACCTGACAGACAGAGACAAAATCGTGCACTGCTTTGTTCATACCAGTCCAGGCAAAGTATTGCTTCAGTCGGCGGAGAGTAACCGAAATACCAGAATGCCCCCCCATAGCATTGGAATGCAACTCAGAGATCAATTGCCACTGAATTTCAGTGTTGGCACCCACCCATAAGCGAGATTTATACCTCAGAAGACCGCTGAGGAATGTGAAGTGGGGCACCGATTGCTCATCTGCAGTCAGACGTGTGATGATAGACTGGGCATGCTCATCCTCAATATAGGACTTGGTCACCTCAGATAACCAGTGCGGTTCAGCTACCGAAATAGCAGCACAGGAGCCTACTGGGTACCGTGAGAGAGCGTCAGCAGCTCGATTCTTAGCCCCTTGCCTGTAGACAATCTTGTAAGATAAGCCCAATAGCTTAGAAAATACCTTCTGCTGCCAAGGGGTATGGAGTCGTTGTTCAGTCAGCTGGCTCAGACTTTTTTGATCAGTCAAGATATGAAACTCCCCATACTGCAGATAGGCATACCACTGATCCAGCGCCAATAGAATAGCCATATATTATTTTTCGTATGTCGACAACCCCTGAGACCGTGGGCCCAATGCCTTACTGAGAAATGCTAATGGATGTCCCCCTTGCATCAGTACAGCGCCAATGCCAATGCCGCTGGCGTTAGTCTCCACACAGAATGGTTTCGTGAAGTCTGGTAGAGCCAGAACCGGTGCTGAGGTAAGAGCATCTTTTAGTGCCTGAAAGGAGTTAGCTTGTGGTTCGGTCCAATGAAAGGGAACACCCTTTTTTGAGTAATGCGGTCAACGGCTTGGCAATGATCGCAAAGTGCCGGACAAAACGCCTGTAGTAGCCGGCAAGCCCCAAAAAACTGCGCAGATCTTTGACAGACAGAGGCACTGGCCATTGCTGAACTGCGATGATCTTTTCAGGATCAGTAGCCACACCGGCTTCAGAGATGACATGGCCTAGATAACGGAGTTGTCGCTGCAAGAAAGAGCACTTAGACATCTTGACCTGCCATTTGTCACGGCAGAGGAGCTCCAACACCAAGCGTAAGTGGACGAGATGTTCTTCATGAGACTTGCTGAAAATGAGGATGTCATCAAAGAAAACTAGAACACATTTGCGAAGGAGAGGATGTAACGTGGTATTCATGGCCTTAAGAAAAGTGGCTAGAGCTCCAGATAACCCAAAAGCCATCACCCGGAACTCGTATTGCCCAGAATGGGTCTGAAACGTCGTCTTGGGTTCTTCGCCAGGGCGCAGACGTATCTGATGGTAGCCGGCAGTCAGGTCCAGAGAAGAAAACCAGGAGGCCCCTTGTAACTCGTCCAGTAACTCCTCAATAACCGGAACAGGATACTTGCACTTAGCTGTTATGGCATTCAGCTGACGGAAATCAACACAGAACCGAAATGATCCGTCTTTCTTTTTGACCAAGAGCACTGCAGACGAAAAATGACTGCTGCTTGGCTGGATGAGGCCTGAATTCAGCATCTCTGAAACTTGATGCTCAATTTCCGTCTTGACGGCCGGGGGGTAACGATAAGGCCGAACCTGCACTGGAGCAGCACCGGCAATGAGAGGAATCTCGTGGTCACAGTGGCGTGCTGGTGGGTAGCTTTGTGGTGGGTCAAAGACATCTTGGAACTCAGACAATAAAGCTGCTAATTCAGGCGGAGAAGATGATGAGCTGCCTTCTAAAGCTTCTTCCTTCACTGCAGTGATTTGTAAAACTGCACCCACTGGAAGAGAGTCCAACTAGCCCTACAAATGCATCTGAGTACCTTCATATGTTATAGTCATCCACTTGTACCTCCAATCAATCTCCATGGGACTATGCGCCGTGAGCCAATCCATGCCCACAATGAGATCGTACTGTGATAGAGGAAGGACCTTGGCCACAGAAACAAAAGAGCACTGCTGTACTGACCACTGCAATTGCTTGAATTCAGTATTACACAACATCTGGGTACCATTTGCCACCATCACTCTGGTGGGGTGAACACAATCGGAACTGCCTTGAAGATGAGTGGCAAGGGAAGCACTGACAAATGTATTGGAGCTGCCAGAATCCAGTAATATACGGACCTGCCTGCCTTGAACTTCGCCCATGAACTGCATCGTACTAGCAGAAGCTCGATCAGACACCGCCGCTGAAGAAAGAGTCATGAACAGCTAAGCATCAGCATCGGGGTCCTCAGGCACCGCTTGATCATCAGAATCAGCACCATGATAGAGGTCCCAAACTTCCTGGAGCACGTGCAGTTGAATTTGCTCAGGACAGCGATGGTCGCGAGACCATTTCTCGCCACACCTGATGCAGAGGCCGCAGGCCCGGCGATAGTCGCGCAGAGTGTTCAGCTTGGCGTCGACACCGCGCCCACGCCGGTCATCAGCACCCGCTACAGCTCCCATTGCACGCTCCTGCCGTTCACTGCGCCCGGCGGGTACCAGCTGGGGTTGTGGCGCGCGCGGGGGCAGCTTGGCCCACTAGTACGCGTCCGGACGACGCAACTCCTTCTTCCTCGACGAGTCCAGCATTTCCTCCTGCAACAAGGCGAGAACCACGGCAGTATCCAAAGTACCAGGTCGCTGCATATGAACAACAGTACGAATCTCGTCGCGCAAGCCATCAACAAATCTCATAGCATAGTAGATGGGGTCAGTGTTTTTGCCATAAGCTATTAAGCCATCAATGATAGAAGTGAATTTGTCAGCATATTCTTGCACGCTACCCATCTTCCTGATGTGAAAGAGCTGACGGATAAGCAATTCATGCTGGTCTTTGCCAAAGCGCACCATCACTAAGGCAGTGAATTGTGGCCAAGACATCCTGAGCACTTGCTGCTCAACAGCGGGAAACCAGCGCGCGGTGGCCCCGGTGAGATGCATCGTGGATACCTTGATCCAGCGACGCGGAGCCACTTCATACATCTCAAAATAATCAGTGCAGTTGCGAAGCCATAGGCGTAGGTTTTCGCCATCAAATTTGGGAAAATTCAGTTTAGGTAGTTTGTCATTAGATTGGTTAGTGTCCTAGAGCTCAGGTGCCTCCTGTGTTCCTAACCCCAGCTCCACAGCGGCCTGACCCGTATCCAGCATGGAACTAGAGTATGATTTACGCAGCGCAAAAGTAGGACGAGGAAGAGACTGCGGATGAGGGTGGGTATAGGGAGGGAAATGATTGTGCGTACCCTTGATCGGGGACAGAGTTTGGAACTCGAATCCCCGGTGACGGTGCTCAACGCTGTGCCCAACAAACCGGCCAGTAACCTTGGGACCGGCGGAAGATGAGGCCGCGGTCACCAGCAGAGGAGGTAGGACGCTTGATGCGGCGGCCGGTGCAGCGTCGAGAGCTGCACGGCTCACAGTCTTGCGTAGGGCCGTCATCTCCTCCCGTATCTTCTCCAGAATGTCCTCCGACTTGCGAATCGCACCGATCTCTGAGCAGAGCTCCTTGACCGATGCGTCCACGTTGGGCTTCCATTCGTCGAACACCTTGGCTGCGTCCTCTAGGTGGCCAAAGTAGTCGGCGAGAGTGCGCTCCACGGCACCGATGCGGTTGCCGAGGGACGTGTTCACGCTGGCGATGCTGCTCTCCAGCGACGACTTCATGGATTTCATCTCATCGAGCATCAACTTGAAGTTGGGCTCCATTGCTCCCCGATCTCTGCGAAAGCGGGTGAAGTGGTCGTGATCTATTTGGTGGGGCTCCAGGGTAGGGTGGGCGAGCAACTGGCTTCCGATTCAACGCTGATCAGATCAGCCTCGGCTCGGACCTACGGGTTCACACGATCCACACCGAAGTGAGAGATCGGCGATCAACCTGCCGACGGGGTTACGATCCGGGATCGAGGCAAGGAACGAGAAGCAGTGCCGAGGAAGGAGGGCTCCGAGTACCAATTGTTAGCAGCCTCGGAGGATAGGAGGAAGCAATCAGGATTGGAGGGAGGAATCGGAGTTGGGAAAGGGAAGCAGAGCACGGGGACGAAGTTCAGAGGAATCTCGATAACTTGGGAAGGAGGTTCATACAATGTTTTTCCATACCCTCTGCGTTTACCACTACGCTACACATAAGCCGAACCGGCGAGCTCACGCACACGCTAGCCTCAGACTCACTCATGACGCCACTCTGGGCCGAAGAAGCGCACACTCTTGGTCTTGGGCCGAACTTGGCGATCCTTCCTTACTTGGGCCTTCTCCGTGCCTTGAAAGCTTGCCTGGACAGTGCCCGTTGCCAGTTGGTGCACAGGTACAGTGCTGACAGAAACATACTTACTGTGAATAAAAACAAGAACTGCAGATGTAACAGATCCGTAATAAGTTTTGCATACCTCCTCTTGGACCCTATTCTCAAGGTAAATGCTGGGTGACTTGGATGTGCGTCAGCTGCGTCCTGAAACACCCTGGACATCTCCTCTGAGTTCTCACCATCCGCCATTTCGTAGCTAAATTCAACAGATATTTCCTTGATGCTCGACAGATATTGGAGTCCGAGAGGTGTAGCCGTGTCCCATACATGTGAATCCAGTACTAACTCGAGCTTCCGGAGACTGGGCATAGCTCCCTCCTCAAATGATAGGTACGACACCACATCACACTCGAACTTAAAACCCTCGAGAGCCCTGAACCCCGTGGACCTGCCTATCACAACCCTATCTGTAGGGACACCTGGGATCCGCAGGTGGAGGTTGAGGGAGGGCAGTGTCCCAAGCATGCCAATATCTTCCTGGGGCATCTGCTTTACTGAAAGAGTAGTCAACCAACGGAGCTTTTGGAGACCTCCAATCCACCTAGGAACTCGAGAGAAGATCAATCTTTGTAGGTGAAGACTCTCGAGGTCGTGGAAAGGAGGAGAAAGCAAGCTTAAGGCATCGGCTCCGGTATCTATAGAATAAGACACCAGCTCAAAGAATTTGAGGTTACTAAGTTTCTCCGAGGAAAAAAACAGAGCATCCATCCATATAGCTGTAGATGTATCACCATCCCTCCACCGTACGTACGAACGCCAGTTGTTATTTCTGCCGCAATCGAGACGCAACTCTTCCAGTTTGTTGAGTTCGCCGAGGCCCTTAATATTCTCTGGCGATCTCTCTTCTAATGTAAAGAACTTCAGGGTACGCAGCGATTTCATCTTCCCAATCCCGTGTGGCAAAGTTGTACCCACTGGCAAGATCAGGACGGATAAGCATGGCAATTCAACAACATCTGATGGAGTGCTGCAAACGGATATGAAAGGTACTTCCATCCTCTCCAAATGTCGAAGCCGCCAAATTTTACTAGGTAGCACAATGGAACTTTCTGAAGAATATGATCTCCATACTTTGCAATCAATCTTTAAGTATCTCAGCTGAGACAATTGGCTGACACCTGTGAGGTCCATTCTTGTCGAGATTTCATCAAATTCAAGGAAAAGCACCCGAAGAGACTTAAGCTTCGACAATGGAGGCATCCATTTTGATGCTCCAAGCGAGACAAGAGAACGAACTTGTCATCGGCAGCAATTGGTGGTCACCTGCACCACCACTCAAGCTGACTGACAGTCGATGAACCTTGTCTTGTCGTTGTACCACCACTTGTGCACTGTGCACAATACTTACAAATTTATCTTCTCTGCACCTCTTTATGATTAGATCGAGCATCATATCCTGTACTCTGTAGCCGTAACCAGATTTTGGTGGTTCAATCATGTTCCTGTTGACAAGTTCATTGAAATAGCTCTGAGCCACATCCCTTACATCTTGCCTCGGAGACTTGCTCACCACAATACGTTCTGCCACCCATAAGTCAATCAGCTCATCCCTTCCTATTGTATAGTCCTCAGGATAAATGCCGAGATACAAAAAGCAAGCTCTTAGATGATGAGGAAGGTGCTTATAGCTCAGGTCTAAGATATGCATCATGTTATCCAAGGAGTTTGCTGCAGATTCACTGACTATATAACGTTGTACATACTCCCACTGCTTTATGGGTTGGTGCACTAAAATGCTAGCCATGGTGACAATTGCAAGTGGTAGACCACCACACTTCTTTAGAATTTCAGATGAAACTTCTATGAACTCAGGAGGGCAAGTATCTTCAGTGCCAAAAATTCTTCTAAAGAATAACTTTCTTGAGTCCACGTCACTTAGTTCTTTCATATCATGAATGCTCCCATGGTCAATGAGACATGCCTGAGCCACATCTTTAATTCTTGTAGTCACAATAAGTCTGCTTTGTTGATTGTTTGGTGGAAAAGCACACCTAATAATATCCCAATCTTGCACATTCCACAAATCGTCAAGTATAATGAAGTACCTATAAACATGTCCCAAACACAACATGGGTTAAATTTGACACAGAATAAACACTCTGATAATTCTAGAAAGCTCATATAAGGCTCAAGATATTGCATTAATATATGCTACAATCACTAAATGTTAATATTCTGTAATAGAGTTTTGTACCTATAAATATGCTGCAATTGAAAAACAAAAGGAAACTGGTGTAGCGCTCACTACCGGAATGCCCAGGTTTGCCGTGTGTCCACGGCACACGGCGAAGGCAAAAAAACACTCGGCAAAGCCTTTGCCGAGTGTTGCACTCGGCAAACGGCACTCGGCAAACACAGACTCGGCAAAGCTGTCTTTGCCCAGTGTTTTTTGTCGAGCACTCGGCAAAGACGTTGCCGAGTGCTAAAACCGACACTCGGCAAAAAAAAATTCAAAAAATATAAAAAAAGCCCCCGACCCTGCACGCGCCTTGTCCGCGCCTCATCCGTCGCCGCCGCCACCACGCCGCCCGCTGCCACCATCGTCCACGGACAGGCCACCGCTGCCACCATTGTCCAGCAGCAGGTAGCAGCCGTGCAGCGCCTCCCACAGGTTGCCGCTGGGCATGTACTCGTACACCAGCAGGTTGCAGTCGGCGCCGGAGTAGCAGCAGTAAAGCTTCATGATGTTCTTGTGCCAGATGCTGGCCAGCGTCTCCACCTCCGTGCGGAGCTCGCAGTCGCCGAGCCACCCGCCGTCGTCGCTGTTGCCGTTGTCTCTGCTGTTGGCGGTGGTGGTGTTGGTCACCGCCGCCACCGCCGCCCAGTCCACTTGCTTTCTGCTCGGTGGGCGCAGCTCAGCTTGTGGAAGCTCGTCACGTCATACGACGCGCTGGACGCCGGCGACAACACCAGCGCCCCGTCCTGCTCCGCGAGCCGCCGCGCACAAAGTACCCACCGTGGCCGCTAACGGGCACGCAAGGCTAGATCCGACAGTTCCGGGTCCCAGCCGGTCGGCCGCCACCGCTGCTCTGGCCCTACAGGCCGCGAGCGCGACCGGGCTGGCCATAGCCGCCTCGCCTAGGCACACGCGTGGGCAGGCACCCCGCCGCCCGGTAGGACGCGCGCGTACGGGCGCCCCTGGCCCCGCCGCCGCTTCTACCGGCCCTCGGCCACAAGACCGCCGCCGACGAACACTGGGGCGCGGGTGCGGGCCCGCTTGAGCCAACCCAGGAGGCCGACGCCTCCTCTCCTTTCCCTGTATGCGACTTGTTTTAACCCATAAATGGATTTCTACAAGCAGCATCCCATACGTTCTTTTTCTTCCACGACAAAACCTTTGGGTTGTGCCATGTAAATGTTTTTCATACAAATCCCCATTGAGGAATGTCGTCTTTACATCCATCTGATGTAACTCTAAATCGTAACGTGCCAATAACACCATTATGATTCTAAAAGAATCCTTGCATGAGACTAGAGAGAAAACTCTCATTGTAATCTATTCATTCTCTTTGCGTAAAGTATTTTGCTACAAGTCGTGCTTTATATCTTTCTACATTCTCTTTGGAGTCACATTTTATCTTGTAGACTCATTTACAGCCTACTGTTTTGGCTCCATTAGTAATTTCTTCTAAGTCCCAAACATCGTTGGTATTCATCGAATTCTTTTCAACTTCCATAGTTTCTTGCCATTTAGACGAGTAAACGTTTATCATGGCTTCTTCAAATGAGATAAAATCACCCTCCATTTGAATTTCTTCACTAACATAGACTTCATAGTCATCAGAAAAACTGGTTTACTAATTTTTTGAGACCTTCTGGGGCCTCAGCTACTAGTACTTTCATATGGGGCTGTTGTTGCTCTTCATTGCCAAGAGACAATTGACTCTACAGGCTCCTGTATTAGAAGATCATTGTTTACATTATTCATCTTCTTCGAAGAGCTAACAACAGGTGTTGTATTAGTCATACAACATCAACAGGTATTGAGAAACTTGTTGCTCCTGAGTCACTAGAGTGGGCACGCAGTCTCTCTTCTCTTCAAGTCTTAGGTCTCTACATATCTCTACATATCATGCTCCACAGATCTTCCCATCTTTTCTAAAGATAGTGTATCTTCAAATATTTTATTTTGGGTTTAATCAGTTAAAACCTCATATGGCGCTTTAAGCACCACCTTAAAATCTTTGAGGCTGACTACGCTATCTTTCTGTCGGAACTTTAAAAGGTTCAGGAATTTAGCTATTTCTCTTCTTAGGGGTATTATTGTTGTGACCGTTGTACTCCTCCAACGGTCGCATTCATCTTAATTAATCTTTATCTCACTCTTAATGAAGAGTATATTTCTTAATTGATCTTTATCTCACTCTTAGTGAAGAGTATTTTTCTTAATTGATCATAATATTCTTTCCCTCGAAATATGGCATGAACTTTACTGCCACAATTTCGAGAACTATTCAGAAAACCTGTGAACGAGGAGACACTTATAACTTACTTCATTCGCATGATTATGTCATGTAAATAAAGTTATTTCTTGATCCGTTTAGAGTACACTTTCCTTATTTCACTTCAAGAACTCAACGATGTCTTTCATTAGCAGTACTTTTGTAAGTCACGCTTGCATCTTTTCTTAGCTTTTGGTTAGTATTGATCATAACGATGCATTTCTATTGTGCCACGGTCAATACTAGGACAGCATAAGAGCTACCCAAACTTCTCTCGCTATGCGGGATACAAAACATATGAATCATCACAAAACTTCTCCCGCATTGTAGGATTGACTAGCATAAGTACTCTGTCAAAACTTCTCCCTATGCGGAATAAATCTATACATAATTTACTGTAACGAAAACTTAGTCACGACGACTAAAACATTCACTTACTTCTTTATTTTCCAATTAAATCTTCCCGTTGGTTTCAATTTAATCAGAAAATTAGTAAACTAACAACCAAAAAATAGTCATAAACTGGCTTGACTCAAGCCTTTTCATTCACATAGCCCAGCATTGCAGCCCGTTGGCTTGCAGCCGAGTGATTAAAATAGAAACATACAATGTGCTTCTATATCAATTCTACATCACAGTTGGGCAGAAAATAAAATTAATGCATAAAACTCATAAATTAACTTGAAAAACATATAATTACTCTTCAAAATTAAATTCTCCCGTTGGTTCGAATTTAATTAGAAGATAATGAACACTTCATTGCAGCGAAAACATGTTAATAAATTACATTCTATTAGTTCAGTAGCATTTCTTGGTCCTTATCTACTCTCTGAAAAATTGACCACGTTGGTCTAAAATTTATCAGAGATTTAAACCTCAAACTTGAACTTATTATAATATTATCATCATCAACGTTGGTCAGAAAATGATAATACCATAATCTAACTTAAACAAAAAACGGACTACTCCTCTAATTTAATTTTTTCCGTTGATTTTAATTTAATTAGAGGATAAACATAATCATAATTTACTAAATATAATTGTTCTTCAAATTAAATTCTCCTATTGGTTTGAATTTAATTGGAAGATAATCAACATTAAATTTTACAGCGGAAACATGAAAATATAATTTATCTACTTTTCAGAAGCATTTCATTGTATTCATCTACTCTCTGAACAATTTATCCCGTTGGTTCAAAATTGAATAGAGATGAAAACCTTCAAAAATGATTGAAAATTCATCTAAAATTGCTTTTGAAATGATAAAACTAAATTCAAAATTTTCATCACATTCATCATCTCATTCGGCCCGTCAGCGAATGAGTGGCCCGTGACCCATTTCACGTTTGCGCTCCGCGTCCTCACGGCAAAAAAATTGGCCCAAGGCCCAAAGACGCGCTCCGCGTCTTCGCGGCACAAAATCGGCCCAAGGCCCATAGGCGCACTGCGCCCTCCCGCGTCCTAGGCCGCAACCTGGGCCTGGGTCAGAATTCTGCTCTGTGCGCACGCTCACCCGCAGGCCCAGCTAATGGCCCAAGCGCTCTCAGCCGTCGATCTGAATCGGACGGTCGCCCGCGCTTCTCGCTTGGAACAAAACCGGGTCGCGCCGCTCCCCCGAAAAACCCTAACTCCATTTTACTCTCCCTCCCCTTTCTCTCAGAGCGCCCCGACGAAGCAACGATGGAGCGGCGGCCGCCCACGGTGGCCAAAGGAGATGGCGGCGGCGACGCGCGCCCCTTCGCTGGTGCGCGCGTCCACCCGAGGTTGAGCGTGCCGCCATCGAAGAGTTGTGTGGCGGTGCCCTTGCGCCCGCACGCGGAACGTCAGAGGCGTCGGTGAGCCCACGGCTCGGCCAGTCTTCCCGCGCGCTGGTGAAGCGGCGGCGGGTCCTTCTTCCCGCTCGCGGCGGTGTTGACGGCGGTGTTGACGGTGTTGACGATGACGGCTTTGATACCATTGAAGAATTTGAAAGTACTTCTAGGCATAGATCAATAGGTAATACTTAGCTTAGATAGAAGACTTGGGTCGCCAAGCGTAGTCGCGGCCACGGCTCCAGAGCGACGTGGCCACTGGTGTCGGAGTAGGGGAAGTCGTGCAGGCGCGGTTCAGTGGCGGCGGCGAAGGCGATGGTGCTTCCCGTCGCTCACAGCGCGCTCTTTAGATCGCACTAGGGCTAGGAACCTCGGTGGGGCTAGCGGCTGCGACAAACCTCGTGTCTCGAGCCCCAACCACCACCTCCTATTTATTGCGCTGCGCGACGGGGGCCCATCAACCAGAAGAACATCTGGGCATCCTCGATTAGGGCGCAGATCAATGGTCCAATTAGCCGTTGGGCAAGTCGGTGGAGATCAATTCTAACACTTTGATCTCTCTTCTTCGTAATAACGAGACCAACACGAAGAGGATTCCACGCATGCACGTCTCTTTTTATTTCCCGGTGGAGGGGTACGTGCGCGTAGACGAACGTGCTTGCAGCGTCCTGCTGGCGCAGTGGCAGCCGGCGGCGGCGGCACGGATTGGAGGCCGGACGTGCATGCTAGCTCCTTGGTGACCGTGCACGTACGGCGACGCCAATGACGGCAATTTGGGATCCTGGCAGCTCTTGTATACGTGGGTAAATTAAACTGGTCATGCATGGAAACAGCATCCGTACATCCTGATTCTATTCCTGAACGTGACAGCGGGCTTGTGGCGACGGCTAACTAGAAAATTCGGGCAATCAGGGTTTTTAATTTCGGTATTACAAAAATTTCGACCACCATCGAAATTACCGAATTTCGTGTGTGAAGTTCAGCCGAAATTTCACCGAAATTTTTTTAGAGAATGGCATATGAAGTATATTTTTTTTCTAAAAAAATAAATCTAAACCAATATTGGTATAATTTATGACTACACATTTATTGGATAGAACAATATGCAATATAAACAATAGAAAATATGAGCCTAGAGTTATATAGCACATGTATTAATGTATAACGAAATTTTGGATTTTTCTTTCAGCCACCACCGAAATTTGTGATATAAATTTGCACATATCTCAAACTGTAAGCTACTTCCTCTCACACAGATTAATTAGCTTTTAGAGTTGTCCTAAATCAAACCCTTTTAAATTTGACTAAATTTTATATAAAAATATATTCATGACAAAATTAGTAAGGCTAGATACAACAGTAAACATATCTTTATATTATGCTTTTAGTCATTTAGTGTCACACATGTTAGTATTTTTTAATAAAATTATCATTGTTTCAAATAGCCGGATATAGCCACGTACTGCTACAACCAGACTGTCTTCATGGAGACTGAGGGCTAAGGTAATCTACTTTTAGCTCTAAACCTTTCTTGCCCTGTTAGCTGAATTTAGGGTGCTAAATCTGCTAAATAGCATCCCATTTTACCCGATAACCAGGGGAAACCGAACTGAAATGGAACAACAGCGCCGGAAGTTTTACACTTGCACTATACAAAAAATGATTTTAGATGACAGCATGTTTTATTTTCGGAGATGAACATTTTTTCCACCATTTTCGTAAATGATCTAGTGCTAAATTGAGGCTCCCGCCAAGGCAGACCTCTTAAAAGGCCCATTCCTGTAAATCAGGACTTATGGAGACAGTGTTTTTAGGAAGTCTAAAAAAAAGAAGTCTACCTCTAAAAAACTATTTTTAGAGGCATCCTCGTATATGGCCCGCCTATGTAATTCAACCAGGAAAGACTAAGCCCAAAGCCCACTGCATAGGTCCGCATATGTAACTTCCACAAGCAAACCCTAACCTCTATCGCATTCTCTCTCAGCCGCACGTCTCTTATTAGACTGACTCTGCTTCCTCTCTCACGCCGATGCATCCCCATCTCTCCTCTCCAGTGGCAACGCTTGGCCCATCCTATAGTGGCGGCGCTTGCGCAGGCCCCCTCTAAATCTGTAGTGGTCACGCAAGACAAGCCCCCTCCATCAACGGCCCTTGGTACCCGCCCCTCCAACCACGACGCACGAGGCCCGCTATCATGGGTTTGATTTCACGGCAGTAATCTAACGACTTGACGTGGATCGATGCGTGAGTCTTCGATAGCTTAAGCACTCAAAACATAGGGGGTTTATCTTGGTTCGGGTATCCAAGCCCTACGTCAGCAGTGGTGTTCTTTGTGTTAGGAATGATCAATCGAGTTACTACAACAGAGAGAGAGAGAGAGAGGTTGTAGGATAGCACTATGCTACTGATCTAGGGTTTGATCGGTTTCGATGGGTTCCGTCCTATGGCTGATTGTTTGGTCTGGGATTCATCCCCTCTACTGGAGTCCATACCCAACCTTATATGTCGGAGGGTGGTGGTAAGTACAAGTTGTATGGTTCAAGGGATTCTAGGGCTTCAGTTCCTAATCTTCAGTTGGTGGCAGCACCCGGCGCCGTCCCTCATTCCATAGTGGTCGCAGACAGCCTCCAACTGCCTCTGACATCCTCTGCTACAGCCTTGGACATGACTTCATGTTTTGCCTGCTACCATTGAACATTCCTTGGGTTTGCCTTCTCGTGGTGTCTGTCACACGCCAAGGGTCTGGTCGCATGTAGGTTGAGTCTCCCATGCGGGCCCAGACTTGTCCGCGTAGCAGGTGCACCATGATTCTTGTTGCGTTGCGTCACGCTGCGAGCATGACCCTATGCTAGGAGTGGCCGATACGGCCTCACGTGAGCAAGGGAACAGACCCCCCAATAGGGCCTAGCACCCTGTGGCTTTGCCCGCAAGTCAGGCTCTAGATGCTTGACATATTCCGGATGGAAACCATAGCCCAAGCAAGGCCTAGGCGCACGTCATAGCCCTTGGTCGGTTGCCACCTCCCAAGGTCGGGAGTGTGGCAGAACCGCCCGAAATAGCGTACTTACGGAGGCGCTCGTCTTCCAACAGACACTAAGCACCCCGAAAGCAACTACAGCGAGCGATGTCCATCGGGCACACCCCGAGGGAGAACCCGAAAGATCCACATTTTTCCCCAAGGATCCAATAATGAGAACGAGTTACAACACAAGTCCATCTCATACATTAGAGTCTCTTAAAAAGTATATTATTATAATACCAAATATAGAGTGCGGAATGATAAACAGCGGAATATTAAAAAGATAACATCTAGCGATAAGATAGCGAGGAATCCATCTGAGCCCACCAGAAGGATCCTCCACACAAGGTACTCCTCAAGCATCACCTGCAACAGGGGTAAATAAACCCTGAGTACAAAATGTACTCGCAAGACTTATCCGACTAGGGGGAATAATTTCCCGACTCCAAGGGATATGATAGGCTTTACGGTTTGCTGGTTTTCTTTAGCAGAAAGCAATACTAATAGTGAGTCCTTATTTATGTATTATTAATAATAGTCGTATTAAGTTATCACCTAGCCAGTCTATATAAGCACCTGTCTACTTTCAAGCAAGGGTTGAGCAATCAGTTATATTTCTTCTTCTTTCTCCACTTTCAGTTCTTACTATGGTGCTAAACCGCAGACAAGCCATACCGGATCCCCCGGCTATTCGCGAATCAATGTGCCCAGCTGGGTGCCCCGAAACACACGCCCCGCTTGTACCCCAGGCACAAGCAGGACTAACCCATCACCCTCCTGTCCTGGGTGTCCAGGTCCCCGTCCAAACTTGGACTCCAAGCCCCCACATCCTGAGTCCCGGACTCAGTGTGGTGCAAGGACCTCCACCACCTCCTCTTCCCATCAGTCGGTCCGGAAAGAGCCAGATCCATGACAAGAGAGCAACAGGCCTTCCCAGCGCCCATACCCAAGTATGTGCTCGGGACAATAATCTGTGACTTGCCTAGAGTCATATGCAACGACCGGTCCTTAATTGACACAGATAGGGAAAAAGTGTAACCGAGCTATGCCCTGTTGGCCGCAGGACACAACCCTTTACACCCACCAATCCCCAAACCATATCCCTGCCCGGTCACCATTTACCTTTCCATCATTTTATCATGAATGTTCATATTTTATCACCTATTTGCGAGTAACGGCAGGTTACTCACGCTACCGATATCCTGAGCATAGCAGCTACTCGACCTGTACTAGTAGGACTCATGGATAGATATATTTATGCATGTAGTTTCCATAAAAATGCATGTAACGTAAATGCACATCATATATATATTCAGTGATCATTTAAAAAATAGGGGTTATGCACCGGGGCTTGCCTTGGGCAGGTGCCGGGTCAGCAAGGTCAGTACCAATAGGCTCCTGGGCTTCCTCCTGTGTGATGATCTCCTCCTCGTATTCTCCTCATATTCCTCGATCACCTCGTCGTACTCGGGCTCGCCGATGGGTACGAAGTCTACCTGTTCGTGATCTACATGAAATGATGATGCAATGCTTTAATAAGATGACAACAACTCTTCGCCTAAAAGTACATCTATTAAACTACTAAGTGAGGTCTACCCACTAAGGCTAAGATACATACCAGCACCACTAACAAGTATGAACGTGACATACATTCTTACGGCGACTACGGATATTCCTACTCCTAACGCCAATTTACGATACATACAATAAAGCAAGGATAATAACTACGCTATTAAGCAACTCGCTCTACGGCTACCAATTTTACAGCAGGTATATAAAGGCCTAAGGAACCTACTATAACAATTTCAAAGCTAAAGCTATTGTCGGTTTACCACAATAATTCCTGCAATTATTGATCGATATAACACTAAGCTTTCTACTTAAATCTTATGAGCCTATCATCCTAATAGCTAACTGTGAACTAACTATACTAACAGATAGATGGTATTTTTGCGAACCTAACAAACTTAGTTTCACTATTTTTGGACAACCACGCAATTTACTACAATTTATCAAAGTTGGATTCATAACAAAAATAAATAAGCATTTCTATTCTCTGGAAAAATAAGAAAACTGAATTCTCTCCTTCGGCCCACAAAACGTGGCTCGGCCTAGCGCGCCATCCCGCCCGCGCGCGTGATCAGGCCACCGCGCGGCCCACACGGAGTCGTGACCCACCGGCCAACGGCCCGCGACGAGGAAAGGCCGGCGCGCGATGGCAATTATGCACGAACACCCCTGACGTACTCGATATTTGCTACGAGCTCTACGGTACTATTTCGCTAGTCTATAGTTTTACGTTTACGTCCTCCACTTCCTTCTTCTTTACAACGGCGTAGTCCCTCAGCACCAGTGAGCGCACCAGCGCGACAGCGCGGGCACTAAGCGGCCACGCCGGCCTCACCCGGACCTCTACTGCCTACCTAAGGGGTCGATAGGTACCTCGACGACAAGTAGAAGCTACTGGAGGCGACACGGTGAGCAGAGGCGCAGTCACGAACTCCCTCCCCGGCAGTGAGCCTAGACCTACAATGGCGGGCACGTTCCCGTGAGCAACAGCGAAGGAAAGGCCAGCACACGAGCTAGCGAGCACCAGGGATTACTCACGGATACCTTCGCGTTGACGGTTCAGTTGGAGGTGGTCAGAGCAGAGCTGGCCACGCGCGCTCGCGGCGGTGCCTGACGGTGGCACGACCGTGGCGGTGGTGGCTGGCCTGCTGCGATGCTACGGCTGAGGTGCGCGGGGTGCTCAGCTAGGTACGGCGAGGCTGTGGGTGCACTGAATCGCTATGAGATGCACTGAGTGACTGGCTCGCCGTTGGAGGGCGTCCGCCCGGCCTTATGGAGCCGGTGGCGCGGGATTACGAAATTCCAGCCCTGTGCAAAGGCATACACAGCAAGGTGGGGACAGGACGCAGTCAGATACCTAACGAAGCCGAGCCTAAGCCAAATTTGAGTCTACTGCTATGGTCATGGCGAATTGAGAAGAATCGCCTCGGCAGCCAAGGGGACAACGGAGACAGGGGAGGTCATGGCTTGGCTCGTCTGCGGCGTCAACGCATGGGGCACATCACCACTACAGAACAACGGGACAGGCGGGACGTACCCCAGACAACTGCCTGCACGGCCACAGCAGCAAGGCGATGAGCACGGCATGGCGCCATCACTGTGGGCCACGCTAGACAACCGACACAGAGCGATGCGACACGGAGGGGATGGCGGGGCAGGCGGACGTCCTTTGAGCTCACAGCCAAGGAGTTAACAGAGCAGAGGACCGGCGGGACGACGGGCGGCGTGTAGCGCGGGCCCGACACGCTCCCGGCCAAGGCAGTGCAGAAGTAGAAGCAAGGCATGGCGTGGCAAGACTGGTCAGCGGGCAGCACCGTGGCCGTGGCTGGCAGCGGGGTAGGCAGACCTGGCGTGCAATGCCAGAGCTGCGCGCGTGCCTGGCGGGACGGTGGACGCGGTGCACTCACGAATGAGGCCGGCACGGTAGAGCGCTGGCAATGCCAGCAGCGTGCCAGGCCAATGGTGACCGCGCCCAGTGTCAATTCCAGTGACGCGCACGCTTTTAAAGCAAGCAGAAAACTTGTACATGATGCTCCAAAAACCGAACTAACTATTCGATGCACAAGAGGGTACATTGAGCTTTCTAACGGAGCCAAGATACCGTCCTACTGCTTAAGCCGATCGTTCCACAGAGCTTGCCAAAAGTGGCATTGTCGGCCACTTTCGAAACTTACGCGAACGACGTTGAAACAAACGATTCCGCGTCGGAACCCAAACCCAACCTACTCGAGGTACTAACCAGCTATCCTTGTCCGACCACACCTATTTTATCGCCGTTAGCCCAACGTTCTTTAGCCTTTTCATTTCCAGAACAATTCGATTACACAGTATTATATGAAACGTAACCATGGACTCATGTTTCGTAAGAACGTTTCACGGCCGAACATCAATTTACAAATCAGGTTATACACATATGCACATAATTATGATGCTCATGAAATGTTTTAGTAAAACATTACAATGTAACATCGGGGTGTTACAAATCTACCCCCCCCCTCCTAAAACAAAATCTCGACCCGAGATTTATGTGCCTAGTGTGGGAAAAGGGATTGGGAAATACATTTTGACGCAGCAACTAACTACCCGAGCCGGCGAGAAGGTGGGGGTAATGCTCCGATATGTAGCTCTCCTGTTCCCAAGTGGCTTCCTCTTCCGAATGATTTTGCCATTGCACCTTGTAAAATTTTATCACTCTGTTCCTGGTCACTCTCTCCTTCTCATCCAAGATCTTGATGGGGTGCTCCACATAAGATAGATCAGGTTGGAGCGGAAGTCCTTCAATTTCCACTGCTTCTTCAGGAACCCGCAGGCATTTCTTCAATTGTGAGACGTGAAACACATTATGAACTGCCGAGAGAATTTCAGGAAGTTGGAGGCGATAAGCCACGGGGCCACATTGCTGCAACACCTTGTAAGGACTCACATACCGAGGGGCTAACTTGCCATGGACACCAAACCGATGAACCCCTCTCATAGGAGATACTTTGAGATACACAAAATCCCCAACTGCAAACTCCAAAGGCCGTCTTCGCTTGTCTACGTAAGCCTTTTGTCGGCTCTGAGCTGCCTTCAAATGGTCGTGAATAATACTGACTTTCTCTTGAGCCTCTTTTATGAAATCAGGCCTAAAGTACCCACGGTCTCCTACTTTGACCCAATTCAGTGGCGTTCTACATTTCTGCCCGTATAAAGCTTCAAACGGTGCCATTTGGATACTCTCTTGGTAGCTATTATTATATGAAAACTCAGCCAACTTCAAACACTTATCCCATTTCTCAGGAAAAGAAATGGTGCAAGCTCTCAACATATCCTCGAGCACCTGGTTTACCCTTTCAGTTTGTCCATCAGTTTGTGGGTGGTATGCCGAGCTTCTGAGGAGATGAGTACCCAGACATTCCTGGAGTTTCTCCCAGAAACGAGAGACAAAAACTGACCCTCTGTCAGAGATGATAGTAAGAGGAACTCCATGTAGGGTCACAATCTGATCAAAGTATATCTCCGCATACTTTCTAGCAGTGTACCTAGTATCCACCGGACAAAAATGGGCTGACTTGGTGAGGCGGTCCATAATGACCCAAATGGAATCAAAGCCCATGGAGGTGCGGGGTAAACCCATAATGAAATCTAGGGAAATATCCTCCCATTTCCAAACAGGAATGGGCAAAGGCTATAGATATCCAAGAGGACGCATGTGATCTGCCTTGACTCTTCCCCAAGTGTCACACTCTGCAACAAACTAGGTAATATCTTGCTTCATGTAGGACCACCAGTACAGTTGGCGCAGATCAAGGTACATCTTGTTGCTGCCAGGATGGATAGATAGCTTGGAATGATGGGCTTCTTGCAAAATCTTTCTTCTCAACTCCTCATTAGACGGAACCACCAGTCTGTTCTTGTATCTTACGACCCCCTGCTCATCAATGCTAAAATGAGGGCCACGCCCTTCAGCCATCAACTTCATGATGTGAGGAATCTCTTCGGGGTCTTCCTTCTGCTCCCGAATAATCTGCTCCAGCAACTCTGAGGTCAATGCAATATGAGCTAACACCTCTGTGTGGTGGAGAGACAAAGGTATCTCCTCAACCAGATATGACTTACGACTCAAAGCATCAGCTACCACATTGGCTTTTCCTGGATGATAATGAACCTCCAAATTATAATCCTTTATCAACTCTAACCACCTTCTTTGCCTCATGTTCAGCTCAGACTGAGTGGAAATATACTTGAGGCTCTTGTGGTCAGTGAAGATGTGCACTTTGTTGCCCAACAAATAATGCCTCCAAATCTTTAGAGCGTGGACAACAGCAACCAGCTCTAAGTCATGAGTGGGGTAGTTCACCTCGTGCTTGTTTAGTTGACGCGAAGCATAAGCTATCACACGCCCATCTTGCATTAGCACACACCCCAATCCCATCTTCGAGGCATCACAATACACATCAAAGGGCCTCTCAATATCTGGTTGGGCCAACATGGGAGCAGTGGTCAGAAAAGTCTTCAGAGACTGAAAAGCTTCTTCACATGCCGGACTCCAGTCAAACTTGGCTTCTTTCTGGAGCAGCTTGGTCATGGGCTGGGCTACCTTGGAGAAATCAGGGATGAAACGCCGATAGTATCCAGCTAGACCAAGGAACTGACGGATCTGATGAACAGACTTGGGGGACTTCCAATCCAGTACATCTTGCACCTTACTGGGATCTACAGAAACGCCTTCAGGTGTCAAAACATGCCCCAAAAACTGCACTCGATCTAACCAAAACTCGCACTTGCTGAATTTGGCATACAGCTTGTGCTCCCTTTGTCGAGTCAGTATTATCCAGATGTGTTAGGCATGCTCTTCATCATTCTTAGAATAGATCAAGATGTCATCAATAAAAACCACCACAAACTTATCTAGCTCCGGCATAAAGACTGAATTCATCAGATACATGAAGAAGGCAGGAGCATTGGTAAGACCAAAATACATCACCAGGTACTCATATAGCCCATACCTAGTAGAGAAAGTTGTCTTTGGTATATCATGTGGCCTGATCTTGATCTGATGATAGCCCGATCTGAGATCAATCTTCAAGAACATCTTAGCACCAGCCAATTGGTCAAACAAGGTATCTATGCAGGGCAAAGGATACTTGTTCTTCACTGTTACTACATTAAGGGGGCGGTAATCCACACACATCCGCAAGGTACCATCCTTCTTCTTCACGAAAATAGCTGGGCAACCCCATGGTGAGGAACTCGGGCGGATGAAACCTTTGTCCATCAATTCTTCTAGCTGTTTCTTCATTTCTGCTAGTTCTCTTGGAGCCATGCGGTACGGACGTCTAGAGATGGGGGCAGTACCAGACTCAAGCTCAATGGAAAATTCTACCTCACGGTCCGGTGGCAAACCAGGAAGATCCTCAGGGAAAACATCTGGGAACTCACATACTACCGGAATGGAGGTAAGATCAGGAACGGCTTCAGCATAGGCGGCCACAGGTAAGACTGGTTCAGAGGGTATAATAAGGGACATCCTATCCTCAGAAGAAGGAAGTCGCAACTCCACACTTTGCCTCTTCATATCCAATACTACCCCATACACCCGCAACCAGTTCATTCCAAGAATAGCATCAATGCCTTGCCCAGGCATTATCATGAACTGTAGACGGTAAGTGTGGGTGGCTAATACCAAACTTACTGTATCCGTGCGGGTATTGATGAACATCTGAGAACCCACGGTATGGATCTTATAGGCATATTGTATAGCCAATAGTGATAAGTTGTGCCGCTCTACAAACCCCATGCTCATGAAAGAATGTGATGCACCAGAATCGAACAACACCAAAGCTGGATGGGAGTCGATGGCGAACATACCAGCCATAACTATCTCCTGCTGCACGACCTGCTGAGCATTTGTGAAGTTCACTTGGCCAGACCTGCTGGGCACTTTCTTTTTGATGATAGTCCTCTTGATAAGCCTAGAATTCACAGACGGTTGGGATGACTGAGCGGGCTGGCTCTGGGGATAGGCCTGGGCATAGTGGCCATCTTTGCCACATTTGAAACAAGCCCCTGGCCTGTTCCCAAACCCCTGATGAGGTGGGACCTGCTATCCCTGAGATTGCTACGGCTGCACCTGCTTGGAAGGTGCACGGTACTGAGTGGAGGAAGTCTGTGATGTTTGCTGAGGCTACCGGAACGAAGGCCCACCGGATGGTTGATAGGGCCCCCGCCGGACAATCTGAACCTTCTAAGTGTGGGGGTGGCTAGAAGACCCTGCGTCCCCCCGCTTTCTCTTCCAATCAGCTTGAGATGCCCGTTGGAAACCTTCAACGGCAATGGCGGCGTTCATCATAGCCCCAAAGGTCTGATAGTTCCCCAGATACAGTTTTTCCTGAAGGGCAGGAGTGAGACCACGAAAGAAGCGATCCTTCTTCTTGTCATCTGTATCCACCTGGCTGCCAGCATACTGAGCCAAGTGGTCGAACTGGTTCACATACTCCATCACAGTCTTGTTTCCCTGGCGTAGCTCCAGGAACTCGGTCACCTTCTGGTTGATAACACCAGCAGGGATGAAGAACTCTCTGAAGGCGGTGGAGAACTCCTGCCATGTTGCCGGATGATCTGGCAGCTCTATGGCTTGGAAAGTTTCCCACCAGGCACCAGTGGACCCCCAAAAGCTGCTGGGACGCAAAGTACACCTTCTGCTCGTCGGTCACTCCGAGCAGCCAAAACTTCTGCTCCATAGTGCGAAGCTAGTGCTCCGCCTCTAGGGGCTCGTCAGACGGCGTGAACGTGGGCGGGTGGGTCTTGAGGAAGTCCTGGTAAGAGGATTGTCCCTCAGGATGGTGGGCACCACCCCCGTTCCCACCGTTGCCCCCGGGACCTCCGCGGGCAAGGCCCGCGATGGCCTGTGCCATAATCTCCATGGCACGAGCTGTCTCCTGGCGAGCAGCAGCTGACTCCCGACGAGCAGCCAACAGCTCCGCCATTATCTCTGCGGGGGTCATCGGCGTTGGCGGTGGCGGCGGCGAAAAAGGCTGAGGAACCAGAGGTGGGACCCCCTGACCTCCCCTGATGCCGTGCTCCACAGGCCAGCCACTGTCACCCTGGCCCTCGTTAGCCGCCCCTGAACTGGTGCTCCCGCGTCCAGATCTTAGGTTCATCTGTAAGAGATAGGAACCATCCATCAGAACACCCTTCCGATCAGAACCAAGGGATTAGAGAGATGACAGCACAATTATAAAGCATTTCATTTAGTTAGTCCTACCAATTTTTACTAATTCTTATACGTGAAGGGGGAATTTTAGTTCAGGTAAGATGCTATTATCATGATGCATGCTTTGACCTACACGTTCACTCAGGCCGGAAATATAGCGGCATTCGTAGAATTTTCGGCACATAGCACACTCACTTTCCGTATACTAAGCGGTTTCTTACGCAACGTAAGTTAGTGTACCTGTAGAAAACTGATTAGAAAAAACTAGTGCCGCTATCCTAGATAGACCATATTGCTAGGGCTTATACTTATATACCTAACATAATCGCATCCTACTTTTCGCAAAACTTTTGTTGGTCTAATTTTTAAGTTTTGAAAAAGAGTGATGAAACTCATAACCAACCTGGCTCTGGTACCAATTGTGGCAGAACCGCCCGAAATAGCGTACTTACGGAGGCGCTCATCTTCCACCAGACACTAAGCACCCCGAAAGCAACTACAGCGAGCGATGTCCGTCGGGCACACCCCGAGGGAGAACCCGAAAGATCCACATTTTTTCCCAAGGATCCAATAATGAGAACGAGTTACAACACAAGTCCATCTCATACATTAGAGTCTCTTAAAAAGTACATTATTACAATACCAAATATAGAGTGCGGAATGATAAACAGCAGAATATTAAAAAGATAACATCTAGCGATAAGATAGCGTGGAATCCGTCTGAGCCCACCAGAAGGATCCTCCACACAAGGTACTCCTCAAGCATCACCTGCAATAGGGGTAAATAAACCCTGAGTACACAATGTACTCGCAAGACTTACCCAACTAGGGGGAATAATTTCCCGACTCCAAGGGATATGATAGGCTTTATGGTTTGCTGGTTTTCTTTAGTAGAAAGCAATACTAATAGTGAGTCCTTATTTATGTATTATTAATAACAGCCGTATTAAGTTATCATCTAGCCAGTCTATATAAGCACCTGTCTACTTTCAAGTAAGGGTTGAGCAATCAGTTATATTTCTTCTTCTTTCTCCACTTTCAGTTCTTACTACGGTGCTAAACCGCAGACAAGCCATACCGGATCCCCCGACGATTCACGAATAAATGTGCCCAGCTGGGTGCTCTGAAACACACGCCCCGCTTGTACCCCAGGCACAAGTAGGACTAACCCATCACCCTCCTGTCCCGGGTGTCCAGGTCCCCGTCCAAACTTGGACTCCAAGCCCCCACGTCCTGAGTCCCGGACTCAGTGTGGTGCAAGGACCTCCACCACCTCATCTTCCCATCAGTCGGTCCAGAATGAGCCGGATCCGCGACAAGAGAGCAACAGGTCTTCCCTGCGCCCATACCCAAGTATGTGCTCGGGACAATAATCTGTGACTTGCCTAGAGTCATATGCAACGACCGGTCCTTAATCTATACAGACAGGGAAAAAGTGTAACCGAGCTATGCCCTATTGGCCACAGGACACAACCCTTTACACCCATCAATCCCCAAACCATATCCCTGTCCGGTCACCATTTACCTTTCCATCATTTTATCATGAATGTTCATATTTTATCACCTATTTGCGAGTAACGGCAGGTTACTCACGCTACCGATATCCTGAGCATAGCAGCTACTCGACCTGTACTAGTAGGACTCATGGGTAGATATATTTATGCATGTAGTTTCTATAAAAATGCCTGTAACGTAAATGCACATCATATATATATTCAGTGATCATTTAAAAAAATAGGGGTTATGCACCGGGGCTTGCCTTGGGCAGGTGCCGGGTCAGCAAGGTCAGTACCAACAGGCTCCTGGGCTTCCTCCTGTGCGAAGATCTCCTCCTCGTATTCCTCGATCACATCGTCGTACTCGGGCTCGCCGACGGGTACGAAGTCTACCTGTTCGTGATCTACATGAAATGATGATGCAATGCTTTAATAAGATGACAACAACAACTCTTCGCCTAAAAGTACATCTATTAAACTACTAAGTGAGGTCTACCCACTAAGGCTAAGATACATACCAGCACCACTAACAAGTATGAACATGACATACATTCTTACGGCGACTACAGATATTCCTACTCCTAATGCCAATTTACGATACATACAATAAAGCAAGGATAATAACTACGCTATTAAGCAACTCGCTCTACGGCTACCAATTTTACAGCAGGTATATAAAGGCCTAAGGAACCTACTATAACAATTTCAAAGCTAAAGCTATTGTCGGTTTGCCACAATAATTCCTGCAATTATTGATCGATATAACGTTAAGCTTTCTACTTAAATCTTATGAGCCTATCATCCTAACAGCTAACTGTGAACTAACTATACTAACAGATAGATGGCATTTTTTGCGAACCTAACAAACTTAAGTTTCACTATTTTTGGACAACCACGCAATTTACTACGATTTATCAAAGTTGGATTTATAACAAAAATAAATAAGCATTTCTATTCTCTGGAAAAATAAGAAAACCGAATTCTCTCCGTCGTCCCACAACGCGCGGCTCGGCCCAGCGCGCCATCCCGCCCGCGCGCGTGATCAGGCCACCGCGCGGCCCACACGGAGGCGCGGCCCACCGGCCAACGGCCCGCGACGGGGAAAGGCCGGCGCGCGATGGCAATTATGCACGAACACCCCCGGCGTACTCGATATTTGCTACGAGCTCTATGGTACTATTTCGCTAGTCTACAGTTTTACGTTTACGTCCTCCCCTTCCTTCTTCTTTACAACGGCGTAGTCCCTCAGCACCAGTGCGCGCACCGGCGCAACGGCGCGGGCACTGAGCGGCCACGCCGGCCTCACCCGGACCTCTACTGCCTACCTAAGGGGTCGATAGGTACCTCGATGACAAGTAGAAGCTACTGGAGGCGACACGGCTAGCAGAGGCGCAGTCACGAACTCCCTCCCCGGCGGTGAGCCTAGACCTGCAATGGCAGGCACGTTCCCGTGAGCAACAGCGAAGGAAAGGCCAGCACACGAGCTAGCGAGCACCAGGGAGTACTCACGGATACCTTCGCATTGACGGTTCAGTCGAAGGTGATCAGAGAAGAGCTGGCCACGCACGCTCGCGGCAGTGCGGCGGTGCCCGACGGTGGCACGACCGCGGCGGTGGGGGCTGGCTTGCTGCGATGCTACGGCTGAGGTGCGCGGGGTGCTCAGGAGGGTACGGCGAGGCTGTGGGTGCACTGAATCGCTACAAGATGCACTGAGTGACTGGCTCGCCGTTGGAGGGCATCCGCCTGGCCTTATGGAGCCGGTGGCGCGGGATTACGAAATTCCGGCCCTGTGCAAAGGCATACACAGCAAGGTGGGACAGGACGCAGTCAGATACCTAACGAAGCCGAGCCTAAGCCGAATTTGAGTCTACTGCTACGGTCATGGCGAATTGAGAAGAATCGCCTCGGCGGCCAAGGGGACAACGGAGACAGGGGAGGTCATGGCTTGGCTCATCTACGGCGTCAACGCACGGGCCACATCACCACTACGGAACAACGGGACAGGCGGGACGTACCCCAGACAGCTACCTGCACGGCCACAGCAGCAAGGCAACGAGCGTGGCATGGCGCCATCACTGCGGGCCACGCCAGACAACTGACGCAGAGCGATGCGACGCAGAGGGGATGGCGGGGCAGGCGGACGTCCTTCGAGGGCATAGCAAAGGAGTCAACGGAGCAGAGGACCAGCGGGACGACGGGCGGCGTGTAGCGCGGGCCCGATGCGCTCCCGGGCAAGGCAGTGCAGAAGCAGAAGCAGGGCATGGCGCGGCAAGACTGGTCGGCGGGCAGCAGCGTGGTCGTGGCCGGCAGCGGGGCAGGCGGACCTAGCGCGCAATGCCAGAGCCGCGCGCATGCCTGGCGGGACGATGGACGTGGTGCGCGCACGAACGCGGTCGGCACGGTAGAGCGCTGGCAATGCCAGCAGCGTGCTAGGCCAACGGTGACCGCGCCCAGTGTTAATTCCAGTGACACGCACGCTTTTAAAGCAAGCAAAAAACTTGTACACGATGCTCCAAAAACCGAACTAACTATTCGATGCACAAGAGGGTACATTAAGCTTTCTAACGGAGCCAAGATACCGTCCTACTGCTTAAGCCGATCGTTCCACAGAGCTTGCCAAAAGTGGCATCGTCGGCCACTTTCGAAACTTACGCGAACGACGTTGAAACGAACGATTCCGCGTCGGAACCCAAACCCAGCCTACTCGAGGTACTAACTAGCTATCCTTGTCCGACCACACCTATTTTATCGCCGTTAGCCCAACGTTCTTTAGCCTTTTCGTTTCCAGAACAATTCGATTACACAGTATTATATGAAACGTAACCATGGACTCATGTTTCGTAAGAACGTTTCACGGCCGAACATCAATTTACAAATCAGGTTATACACATAAGCACATAATTATGATGCTCATGAAATATTTTAGTAAAACATTATAATGTAACACCGGGGTGTTACAGGGAGCCACCTTGGCCTATCTGGGCCCCCAGGTGCGAGTGACATGGGTGAGGACTTATCCTCAGCTCATTTCTCATGTGCTAAGGCCTTCTTCCGAAGTGGACCTTCTAAGGTCCATCTAGCCATTTGTTAATGGGCCTTATGGTGCACACGAATGCACCCAATGGGTATAGCCACCGAGCCCCTGCATGATTAGAGAATCAGTCAGGGGGTGAAACAGACTGTTATGGTACTACTGCAGAGGTTTAACCTACCCTATGTTTAAAATACTGAACATCCACCCACCTCACCGGTGACCCATCCGTGAGAGGTGAGACCTAGTCGTTTGTCTCCCAATTCTAGATTTCATCGATTTAAATATTCTTTGGCTCTCTCGATTCAACGCAAGGGGAGCGGCAGGTCGGGGCGGCGACAGCATCACAGCATGACGCCATGGCCAAGTCTAGGGGTTGCAGCGGCGGGGACACGTGGGCACTACGACCGCATCGGTCGCGGATGGCTTCTCCAACGCTGGATCCACTCTCGCGCAACAAAGACAACATTGACAGCATCACGTGCGAGGAGACGGCATTGGCTTCGAGCGATGTGAGCAATGGCTACAACATGAACGAGGCGGCGGTGGCAGTGGCACGGTGGCTGCTCCAGCTCTGATGGGCTCAAATGGGCTTGACGGGCTGGGCAGTGGGCTTTTAAGTTTTTTTTTAATTTACGAAGACAGACTGTGTTTTTCTTGATTTACAGTGATGAAGTAACGGAGGCGGCAGTGGTGCCTGCCTCTCTTAAACACTTTTGCCCGTCTCTTAAGATGAATTCTGTAGTATAGTGTTTTACTCTTTTCTATCTATCCTAGTGTTCTTCTTCCCTTTGCTCCATTCAGACTTCAGAGATATAGAGGTGTAGTTTGAAACTTTGGATGCTCATATATTGCAGCCCGTGTTAAGGACGGAGGAAGTATCTATTACGATGTGAACAATCAGTTGGCGCGAACTACTACCAAATTGTATTGGTGCTTCTTTATCTCGCCACAGTTGACAAGAATATAAGAACGAGATAAGCTTGTTTGGGGCCAGGCTAACTACTTTGACAGGTCGTCAATCAGTCAGTTACATTGCCTAACCGACTTTGTCCATTGTGCACACGGTCCAACCTAAGCTGCCCATGGATGAGTAGTTTTGACCTACTATATAATTCATCATCACTGATCACTTATCCCAATCATTCAACTTCTATGAGCAAGGGAGTGGACATGTGCCTAATTTTTCATCTTCAATTTTGACTGAAAAATTGTGCGGTTTTTTAGTCCGTGTTCCGGCTTCCACTCAGAAAAACTAGACTAACACGCCTTTTATTTTCTCTTAAAATAAAACTCGTGGCAAAGATTTTGTTGTCCTCTCAAAGAAATTAATCCAAGAGAAGGATATAGAATCTGCACATTGGCAGTATGCATCGCAATCACAGGAGGTTCCATTCTAGCTGGTTAATCGTAGAACCTATATCAAATTTCAGTCGTGCAAAGCAGCTAATTATATCTTCTCATTATCTTTCTCATGCTGTGTTTTTTTCTCGAAAAGGATACTAGTGGGTTACAGTTACAGTCAGTCAAATTAAATGAATATGCAGCTAAGTAGAATTATTCACTGAAAAACACAATCTCACAAGTTCGTATATACATCTCAGATCCAAAATTCAGGCAAACAAAAAGTACACTCTAACTAGAACGAATGTTCTTTTTTGTAACCAAAGACACACAACTATGTACTATACACAACGATGCACATTAGTACAGTATATATCAAATCCCAAAACAGAAATGTAGGTGATGCATAATCACCATGCATGGCCTGAATAATCCAGCCAAGAAATGGAACGTTTCTGCACCCAAAAATGCATTGCCATCAGTGCTGCTGCAGCCTGCAATGGCTCATCCTTTCCTGCTGAAGGAATAGGCAGAGGCGGTGCTCTGCTCGTCCCTGTGCACGCGGCTCTTGCCCTTGTGCGCCACGAACATCTTCCTGAGCGCGCGCATCATGGCCACCAGCCCCGGGGGCCGCCGCCGGGAGCTCCTGGACGCGCCGAGCACCGCACCGGCGCCGGCGCCGAGCTGGTCCTTGTCCTGCCCACCCCTCCTCGCCCCTCGGCGGCGGTGGCGGCGGCCACGGACCGGCGGCGTGACACGTCGAGGGACCGCCCGAAGAGCAGGTCCTCGCCACGGGCCGCCGCATCGTCGTCGTTCAGGTCCTCCCACAGGCTGTCCATCCTCTCCTCCTCCTCCTCGCCCTCGTCGCAGAATCTGGCGGCGCCCGCGGCGTAGTCGCTGAGCGCGGGGGAGCACCCGCCGTTGAGGCGGCGGCGGGCGAGCAGGACCCGGTCGCGCCACGGCGACGCGGCGCAGTCGGCCGCGGAGAAGCTGCGGCGGATCGGGGACGACGACGACAGCAGCCACACGGGCGGGGACGAGGACGCCGACGCCGCGCACGGCGGCGGTGCCAGGTGGAGGAAGTCCCTGCCGAGCGCGCCGCCGCCAGCGCCGGCACCCAGGAGCTGCGGTGGCGGCGTGGGGAAGGTGAACTCGTCCTCGCCGTCGCCGTTTTCTTCTTGCTCCTGCTCCGGCGTGGTGGCGCGGGGCGGCACAGCCATGGCGCTCCGCATACAAGCGAGAGCTGGCGAGTGCGCGCCTCGGTTTTCTGGGAGGGAATCTATGGACCGCCTGCCTGCGTGCCTTTGTGTGCAGATGACGCCGCCGCCTACTTCATCTTGGTCGTCGTCATCGTCGGGTGGGGTGGGAGATCCAAGAACCAGGACTGAGATTTATGCTATGCTAGCAGTAGCAGCTTGCACCGAGCTGTGGACGGACGGAATGACGGCAGCGCCCGCCGCCCGGTGATCCCGCGCTAAATTTAGCAGCACAATTTGCGTGCTCTGACGATGTCGGATCAGCGACGAATGGCCTGGATTAAAGACAGGGGAGTCGATGACGCCATGTATTTTTATTTTTATTTTTCGGTTTCAATTTGATCTAGCATTAGAAGTTTGGAGCGTGGGTTTAATGCCATTTCTAATATAGAAAGCAGAGAAGAGAGCGTACAATCATAGGGGGTAAATTTTGAATTATACACTACTAACTGACATATATGCTTTGAGATATATGGAAGAAATTTATTATTGTGAAAATTGTATCTCAAGGATTATTACAGCTAGCTGTTAGTCTAATAAGCTATGAATTGAAAAGCATGATTGCCTAGTACAAACAAACTTATATTATAGTGATCGATGCTTGCCAAAGAATATTGTTAAACATTTATCTTATTACGTATATGTTTGTGTGTTTGTATGTAAACTTGGTCGCTTTAGCTGTTTGACTTACGCCAAACCAAAAATATATATACTGTAGTTGGTTATTATTTAACTAGTACCTTGATGTCCGGTGGCCACAGCATGACAAGAATATATGTACGATCATACCTAGCTAGGTCCTTGACACAAATCAAATTAGGTTAGTATATATAGTTGGTTATTATTTAACACCTGATCAACATGGCGAGATTTCGATCATCTTCTGCCAAACCTAGCTTTAGTTGGTTAGTATATATTGTTGGTTATTATTTAACTAGTATATAGAAGTTTAATGTCATTTCTAATATAGAAAGCATAGAAAGCAGAGAAGAGAGTGTACAATCATAGGGGGTAAATTTTGATTATACACTACTAACTGGCATATATATGCTTTGCGATATATGGAAGATGTTTATTTATTGTTGTGAAACTTGGTCACTTTAGCTGTTTAAGACTTATGCCAAACCAGAAATACATTTATATTCAGAATAAGATGTAGCTAGTACCCTGCTGTCTGCTGGCCACAGCATGACAAGAATATATATACGATCATCTAGCTATCTAGGTCCTTGACAAATTAAATTAGGAGGCCCGTTCGGCTTGCTGAATTTTAGCTGAAACTGGCTGAAAAACACTGTTCTGGTTGAATTATTGTGAAAGAAAAACATTGTTTCGACTGAAAAAAGAAGCCAAACAAGCTAGCTTCTGGGTAAGCTGAATAGGGTGAACGTTATTATTTGGTAGGTAGTAGAAACCAAAAGAGTTGGCATGCCGTGGGGTCCAACCGTGCCAGATTTCAGTTAACCGCAATGCTGGTCAGACTCAGCAGCAGATTAGCGAAGTAGGCGTGTGCTAATTGTAGCCGCCTGCCAGCTGCATGCCTGAACACGTCAACACAATAATGTGGATGCATATTTTGGAACATTACATATATTTTGAGGGCCTTACATTATTCCATCTCTTGGACACTAGGTACTATCATATCGCTAGAGTTCGGACTTCGCCCTACCATTTGCACCAAACTTCATTGGACGGGTTTGTACGTGCCTACTAGCTAGCTTCCACAAGTCTTGCGTGAAAAGTACCTCTACTAGGACTAATAGCTGCTGACTTCCTCTTATTCTTTTATATATGCATATAAAAATCAGATTGCTTTATTTTATCATCAAGCTTATGAACACCTTTTTTAATAATAAAATAATTAGTTTGGTCTGATGCATGTCTGAACTAGAATTTTATCCATTATCTAAACAAAAATAAATATTTTGTAGTAACGCTTTACTAGGTAGTCGGCCACGGGTACGAAGGAGTATGGCGGGAGCTTCTGCGAAATAAATATTTAAAAAATAAGACATTAACCCAAGTTTGTAAGAAAGCCGTGGATTCACATTTTTGAACTAGTTTAATGTCGATAAAGGCCTACTAAGGCTAGTAAAATTTAAATTAAGAGATGGTTCTGAAATCTAATTCTGGGAAGGTATCTTTGTTCGGAAATCTTTCTTTACAGCAACAATATCCGAATTTCTATAACATTGTTCGCAAGAAAAGAGGCAACAAGTTCAGAAGTTCTAATAAATAGTGTTCCCCTAAATGTCTCTTTTAAAAGGGCAGTAATAGGGATCAAATTGTTAGAATGGAATGACTTAGTAGCGCCATGTATTGCCAATGTCAGTTTACAATCAGGTAGACACATGGCTACTTGGGCTTTGAACAAGAACGGTTCCTACTCAATTAGCTCTATGTACACGTTATTAACTAATACAAGCACCAACTTCTTATAGAAAATTTGGCGGGTCAAATTACCTTTGAAAATTAAAGTCTGTATGTGGTTCCTCAATAGAGGTGTGATACTAACTAAAGATAATCTTGCAAAGAGAAATTGGCAAGGGAGCAAACTTTGTAGTTTCTGTAGTAGCCATGAAATAATTAAACTCCTTGTTTTTTGGGAAGGCTCTTTGGCGGGGCTTATTTGTTGTTTTTGGTATTGTTCCATCTCTCAGTATTGCGAATCTTTTTGGAAGTTCATGTAAACAGGGAAGAAAAAGAAAATAGATTATTTTTAGTAACAGGGGTAGAAGCCTTCTGTTGGTCTATTTGGTTGACAAGAAACGGAATTGTTTTTTACAATTGTGAACCTAAAAACTTTGTGCAAGTCTTGCTATGAGGAATTTATTGGCTTCGTAATTGGACTCAACTCCAGCGCTATGATGACGGGAAAAAACGCATCGTCTTCACTTGTCGCACGTTGGGTGGCCTTATGTGTTTAGGATTACAAACTAAGTTTTTTTAGCATATGAGACTTTTTGTTTTAAGCATTTATGTGTTGTATTAACTTTGGTCTGGTTTCTCAGATGAAACCAGCGGATGTTCTTCTATTATTGAAAAAAAACAGGTACATACGTACGGTGTTCACGGATAATTAACGTACCTACGACAAACCGTACATAGATAGTACCACTCGTGAATTAGCTCATGAATGAACATTGGCACTAACTAGCTCGTAGAGTTTGCAAATATTTTTTTTAAGGAAGTGCTAACGCCGGAACGTCCGGACGCCCATGCTACACTCTCGTTTCTCACGCTCGGGCCAACACGCACCCGCCCTGAGCCTGCATTTCACGCACCCACGCGGGGCCGCGTCGCCCGGACGACGCTCGCGTTGCCAGACCACGCGCAGGGACTGATCACGCCCCCTCTGCTTCTCACACGCATTACAACATATGCAACATCCGATCGACTTTTATAATATCTAGATAAAACACTTGCAACATAAGTACCAAAACAGTTAAAACGCTTGCAAGATACATCCGAAACACTTGCAAAACAATAGAAAAAACTTGAAAACACGTGTGTAGCCATTGCAAATATATGCAAGCATCAAGATGAAACACTTACAACATACGTATAAAAACACTTGAAACACTTGTATATATATATGCAAAATCCCAATCTAGTTTTGCAACATCCAAATAAACACACTTGCAACATACGTCTGAAACGAATGAAACATATGGAACATACACTTCAAACATACGTGTATAGCCCATTGCAACATGTGCAGCATCCTGATCTACTTTTACAACATTCTTATGAAACACTTGCAACATACCTCTAAACCATCTGAAACATTTGAAATGTATACTTGCAACATGCATTGTATCTCAGTGCGGCCTCCACCGCCGTCTACATCGGGACGCCGTAGCCGTAGCAGGAGGTGATGCCGGAGGGATTCTGCGCTAGGGCCCGATGCTTCTCCTTGCATAGCAACCTCAGTGGCTAGCTGGTGGCCGAGGGAGCGGTCGCCATGCATGGGCACGGCGGTGCCCGCGCCGTTAGGCGAAGTGGGCCGTAGAGAGCAGAAGTAGCGGGGCGGTCGATGGAGCAGGAGCGGGCGGGGTCACCGTCTGCGGAGCAGAGCGAGGCATGTCTCTCGTCTCCTTCTTATTTCCTTATCTAACCGGCCCAACGGAAGAGACGGATGTGTATACCGTAATAAAAAACGAGCGGGCGCGGAGCAGAGGTTTATTGGGCTGGTATGTAGGCCCACGAAGGGGTATTCGGACGGACAGATGGCCTGTAGATAGCATTTTTTTTTATTGAGAGAGAGGAGGGTTTGCACGTACATGGGCGTTCAGGTTTGGTCCAGTGGGCCGTGCGGGAGATATATATATGGGGAGGACAAGGAAAGAGAAGGAATTCCGAAAGAGAGATGCAGGCCCGGGGACGCACTGTTATCCTGTTAGGCCTATCAGCCCACTTCGAGAGTATGCTTAGTTAGTTAGTTTTTTATTTTCCCCTCAAAAAAATGTTAGTTTTTTTTTTTTGCTCGAAAAAAAGTATGCCTAATTAGTTAATGATATGATATATAAACCGTCAATCCATGCACCTGCACAAGTTAGAATTTTATTACCAGGAGACATACATGTGAAGGGTGCCTTCTAACTCCAACTCTTTGCTATAGTACCCGAAAGAACCAAAGCCGATGAAGTTGGGAAGAGATAGAGAGAAAAGGATATCTGCTTGTAGGAGACGGAACCGTTTGAAATCATGCCAAATTGAACAAGGTTGAAATTGGTGCTTATCCACTACAACGAAATTGCTGTTTGTAGGTGGTCAGAATGCCAGATCTCAATTTATAGGGATGGTTGGTAATATGGTTTGTCTCTAAAAATGATTTATAAGAATTAAAATCGGATGTAAACAATAGAAAAATAAAATCCTAGGAGAAGCCCACTAGGAAAGCATCACAACCATGCGCCCCATGCGTTTCCTAGGATTTGGACTCACTCTTGCCTCGCGCAATCATCCCATACCACTACATCAGTAACTTCTACAAATCTTGAATTGAATATTTTGTCTCCTAAATGATTTGAAAAAAAAATGACTACAAAGTTTTCGATCTAATATACTGTATATCACTTCAACTTTTGTGTAGTGTGTTTCTCCATCTTAAGTCATTTGAAAAAATAGAAAAAAATGAATTTCAAAATATGATATATGAAAACATGTTTTGGGGACCTTGAACAACTTTAAGTGAAAACGTCGTAAAGTATAAAGTTATAGATCTCTTCGAACTCAACAACTTTTTGTAAACTTCGTCTTCATCTGATGTCATGTGAAAGAAGTTAATGGATTTTTTTTCTTGTGCTAATTGTAGAGGTGGGCCGAATTACCAACTGTGGCTGAAACTCATGGCCATAGGTAGCCGGTGTTCCTGAGACGCCCTTGAAAATGGAGGGCATTTCAAGAGGTGGTTGGACATATACAAATGGCTTCTAAAAATCTAATTTCTAGAGGCAGCTCATCTCTGAAACTGTTTATAGAGGCAATCATTTTTCCATCCGTCGATAAAAAAGAGAGAGTGAAAAGTCATTTCTACAACAGTGTTCTACAAGAGTACGTTTGGCGAAAGGTGTTTTCACTCGATATATTTTTCGCAATCACCTAAATTGTGTTTCTTTTACTTTTTTTGACACCTTGGAGATGTTTATTTACTTACTTATTTATTTATTTATTGTTAGGACTACTGGTTATAGTATTTCCCGTAAGGTAAGGCGAAAGCGTGTTAGGTGAGGCTGGGGTTCCTGTACCGTGGAAGTAGAAAGTATACTACTCCCTCGGTCCCAGAAAAAAAATGATGTTTTAGGATTTTTTAGACAGATTAGTAGAGAAGAGAAATATTCCTAAGAGCACTCCCAACGTAGAAACTATGATAGTTTCTATATGTATTAATTGTATTGCCAACTAAGCAATTTGCTGATGTGGTATGTTATTTATTGAAGAAAGACAGGGAAATTTGAAGAAACCGTTTCTTATGTAGAAACGACGTCTACGATTCTACCGAGACGGAAGAAATCACCGGTGATGGCGTTGGGAGCGTGAACGTGGTTTCTACCCGAATCCTCCAGATCCTGTGCGCCCGAGGGCTCCTCCCCATCGCAGCCCATGAACTGACCCGTGAACAGACCGAGACCGAGCAGCCCATGGCCGCAAATATTCGTGGGAAAATATTTTTTTATTTGAAGACTTTAGTTACTGCACTTGGCCGCAAATATTGCTAGCTAGACGTCTTCATCCATCAAAGTGAAACAGGAGTTACATGATTTTATTGTTGAAGTTCCTGTACTTGTAAATCAAGAAAGGCTACATAATGTTTGGCATAGCTGATCCTTGTTTGTTTGTGTTGCATACAAGTGTTCATTAAATTTCTTTCTCTATGGAAACTACTTGTACAAACTTGTATTGAGAATGATAGTGTCTAGTAATTGAGTCTTGAAGCTATATAAACTATGGTGATTTTTAGTATTGGGAGTGCCCTAATACTCTTGGTTTGTTCCACTTGATTCCTAAAAAAAGTATGTCCCGTACTATACTTGCCTAATTAACATGCGTTGCATGCAAGCATGCAGACTCTCCTAGCCGGATGCGTTCGATTAAGGAAATTAAAGGCCAGATTTGTTGTGCATGCAGATTCTCTTGTGGGCCAAAAACGTGTCTAAAGTTTAGAATATCAATTTTTTTAGGATAAATTTTAAATCACAGAATATTTTTTTTTAAGACGGAGGGAGTACTACCAAGTAGCAGAGAGTAGGCAGGCATGCCTGAATGGCGAGAGAATGAAGTTGTGGGGCAGGCCGGCATACGGAATGAACCGAACCAACCATCAGAAAGGTTGCTGCAAGCAACGACAGCGTGTGTATTTGGGGACGAGGACGACCGACGCGACCAGTTGGGGACTCGATCGTACGTACGTACGTATCCCATGTTGTACATTGTAACCTCTCGCCACGTCATCTTTTAAGGTTTGACGGTTTGGGATAGGGTCACTTAATTAAAGGTCTCACCTTCCGTAACCCATGTCTCGCTTATCCCCACAGGCGTCCCTCCCGCATTGGTCAGTTTGGACGCGGCTAGCTGGGCTGCGGACCGGCCAACTGGCATGTTTTTCTCATCGACATACACGTTTCTCCAAAAAATAAAAAAATAAAAGAAAAGATAGCGACATCTTATGTTTTCCATTCGCATCGGCTCCACCGCGCGCACCGTTCGTCCTTCGGTCGCGTACGCACGAGCTCTACTAGCGCCCGCGTTCGCACGAGCGCCACCGCCGTCCACATACGCACGAGCGTCGAGCGCCGCCACTAGCCGCGTACGCACGAGCTCCACCGGTTGCGCTGCGCCGCCCGCCTGTGGTGAGGGAGACCGTTGCCGCCTCCACCACGGGGCTCGGATGCCTAGTCGGCAACCTGAAGACCTCCGTCTCCACCTGTCCAGTTCGCCTGTGTGCAGCTCACGGTAGCCCGGGCAGAGCCTGCCCACACACATCTCGCACCCACCTACCCAGTTCGCCGTGGCTGGGGAGGAACTCGTCCGCGTGCAACCTGCGACGGCCAGGATAGAAGTACATACACCAACGAGGATCTATTCTTCCAAGCAGCAAGTGAAAGCATTTAGGCCCCTAGTTAGATTTCGGTGATTAATGACAATACGAGATTACTGTGACTAACGTGTGCTTTGCAGATGCAATTAAGTTAGGTCATGGTAATGGTAATTGATTGGGCAATCATGGTTATCATGCCCCTACGATAGAAATCGTTTCGATTTTCAAAGGATGGACGACAAGGTTAAGGATGGACTAGTTCTAAGTGTTGTTTGGTGTTGAAGAGACACTTATAGTAGTTTAGGATTTTGTTTTTCCTTTGGCCATACTATTAAGGGGGTATGGATGTGTAGCTTGACCTAGGTGAGTCTAGTGGGTTAGGTGTGGTTCACACTTGTCAAATCTAGCACTAGGTAGCTCATAAATAGCCCTTAGATCAATTGGAGCAAACTTCATTCACATATGATTGCGAGTTTGAAGTGAATGGAGGGTTAAATATTGACCGGACGCTGGCGCAGAGTCCGGTCAGTTCATTTGATCAAGGTGAAGTCGTCTGGATGCGACCGGACGCTGAGTGAAATGTGACCGGACGCTGGGTGCCAGAGTCCGATCAACTCCAATAAGGTTCCAGAGAGGGAGAATCCTGATCGGACGCGTCCAGTCAGTGCTGACCGGACGCTGGTCAGCTTTCGGCTACTGACCAGACGCTGAGCAGCAAAGTGACCGGATGCTGGGTGCTAGAGTCCGGTCAACATCACTAAGGTTTCAGAGAGCAATTTTGTGACCGGACGCGTCCGATCAGTGCTGACCGGACGCTGGTCAGTGTCCGGTCACAACTTAACTGCTCGGTGGCGGAGAGAACTGACCGGAGTGCCACATAACGGTTCGTTTTGAATGAGGGGTTATAAATATTTCCTCTATTCACTCAAGGGATCACTTTTGCTCATTTCAACAGCTGAGAAACACCCTTGAGAGTGCCAAGGAGAGCAAGGTCCTAATGAGGTGATTGAGATTTGAGAATCCAAGAGAGAGGCAAGTGTGCAACCACCATTCCCATTAGGCTTATTGTGGTCAAGTGAGAGTTCTTGCTTGTTACTCTTGGTGATCGCTATCACCTAGATGGCTTGGTGGTGATTGAGAGTTTGATGATAATCCAGCGGAGCTTGTGGATGACCCAACTCAAGTTGTGAGCGGTTGTGGGTGATTCACCGCGACGGAGTGTCGAAGAATCAACCCGTAGAGAGCACTTGATCCTTGCGCGGATCAAGGGGGAGCTACACCCTTACGCGGGTGCTCCAACGAGGACTAGTGGGGAGTGGCGACTCTCCGATACCTTGGCAAAATATCATCGCGCTCCTCCTTCTCTCTTTACTTTAAGCATTTACTTTGAACAATTCAATTCGTGTCTTTACATTCATAGAATTGCCATACTAGAATAGGATTGGAACTTATGGTGCTAAACTTTTGTGTGGTAGAACATTAGAAACACTTTCTAGGCACAAAGGGTGAAGTGGGCTAAGTGTAGGGTTTAATTATTGCAAAGAATTTTAGAATTAGCCCAATTCACCCCCTCTTGGGCATCTTGATCCTTTCAACAAGGATATATTGCGCTGAAACTACATGTTGCTAGCGTCTGTTATAATTGTTTTACATGTTTTAGAGGTATGTTGCAAGTGTTTTATATCGATGCTGCAAAAGTAGATCGGGATGTTGCACATATTGCAATGGTGTTTTCAAGTGTATGTCCTAAATGTTTCATTTGTTTCATATGTATGTTGCAAGTGTTTCATATGGATGTTGTAAAAGTAGATCTCGATGTTGCATATACATGCATGTTGCAAGTGAATGTTTTAAGTGTTTCGGGCGTTTTATATGTATGTTGCAAGTGTTTTATCTGTATGTTTTATATGTTTTGCAACGGTTACAAACGTGTTTCCCTGGTGTTTCAGACGTATGTTGCAAGTGTTTCAACTGTTTCGGACATATGTTGCAAAGTAATTCATCTAGATGTTGTAAAACTAGATCTGGTGTTGCACATGTTGTGGTGAGACCCACTGCCGCAGCCGCCTGCTGTGGCTGCTGAGCTCGTGTGCATGCGCGTGGGAGCGGAGAGGGCGTGAGTGGTAGGCGTGGGAAATGGAGCGAGCGCAGATCAAGACGTGACCCCCGTATGGGAAAAGGAGCGGCGCAGGGCCCCACGTGAAGTAGGTGCAGGCGTGCGTGTGGGCACAACAGCATGGGACACTGGCAGACGCGGGCATCCGGACGTTAGCCTGACCCGTGCTTATTTTTAGATGGGAGCTATACTAGGTTTTGAACGAACTCATGAATTATTGAAGCTGTATTATAGGCTAGTTGGAGCAAAATAAAGCAGCAGGTGCGGCACACGGCATCCATCCATGATCCATCCACCTCAGCACGGGTACATACAGACGTCGTTTGCTGTTAGGAACAAGCAACACCATTTCCATTTTGAGTCAGCATCGTATGTATTGAGCAGACGGAGCAGTAGTTGAAGGAGCATGAATGAGTGACTGGCGATGACCTGGTTGGTAGGAGTACCGAGTACGAGATGGGTCGGTCGGTGCGGTGCCTGACGCGTGGCCAAACCGCCATGCTTTCCCTCTCATCCCTCCCTCACAGCGACACCACACACACGGAATGGACGAAGCGGCACAGCAATCTCCCGCCACGCGCTCGGAAGATGCCTATTATTCCTTTGCTTCACGCATTCCACAACCAGCACCTTGCTCATCTCATCCATCCATGCATATTCTTTCTTTATGTTATTGCTCGGTCGCTTCCTTACAAATACAAGCTACTTACTTACATGCACACACGCCACAGCACGTCCCAATTCTCCATCTTCTTCGTCTCTAACTGACCATCCATCGTCGTGATCCATCCATCTTCAACAACCAAGGCCGTCCAAGCCCCCTGATTGATATGGCCTCTTCTTCCTCCTCCGCCTCGGTCCGGCAGAGGCCAGCCGCCGCCGCCGCGCCCGGTCAGCAGCAGCAGCCACCACAGCTCCAAGACCAAGCCGACCAAAGCCTCCTCCCGAACCAAGACTCCTCCGGCTCCCCACCTCCTCCTCAAACGTCGGCGCTGTCCCAGGCGCTAGCCTCGACAGCGAACCTAGCCAACCTCCTCCCCACCGGCACGCTTCTCGCCTTCAACCTCCTCGCGCCAACCTTCACGAACCACGGCGCGTGCGACGCGACGACATCCCTCCTCACCCGGGCGCTCCTCGCCATCCTCGCCGTCGCCAGCGCGCTGGCCTGCTTCACCGACTCCCTCAAGTCCCCGCACGACGGCCGCGTCTACTACGGCGTCGCCACCCGCACCGGCCTCTGGCTCATCGACTACCCGCCCGACGCGCCGCCACTTCCGACCAAGAACTACAGGCTCGCGTTCCTCGACTTCGTGCACGCCGCGCTGTCCGCCGCCGTGTTCGGGGTCGTCGCCGCCAGGGACAGGGACGTCGTCGCGTGCCTGTGGGGCCCCGCTCCAGGCAGGGAGACCAAGGAGCTCATCGACGTCCTGCCTCTTGGTGTCGGCGTGCTCTGTAGCCTCCTCTTCGTCGCCTTCCCCACCAGACGCCACGGCATCGGATACCCCGTGGTTGCCAACGGCGCCGCCGCCGCCGCCTCGTCTTAATTAATTTATTTATTACTATTGTATGTATATAATACTCCTATTTGGGTAGAGACGGAAAAAAAGAGGGAGTCATCATATATATACTCATACCACACACACACTCAACTGCTGATTAATTGTTCATCGTTATCACCACTCTGTAGCAGTACTATATATATACATTTATTTAATTTGATTTGATTTCAAGACTTGATGTCAAAATTATTATATTCCATCCAAAGTTGAAAGTGCAGAGCCTTCGTTGCTCAAAAAAGTGTGCATGGATCGGATGCACTGCAATGTCTGCTAAATTAAACTCGATGGATGCCTTGCCGTTCTGAATATTTCGCGCTGACTGCTGTTGGTCGTCGCGGCAAATGGGGGGTGGAAACAAGTGGTGGTTCATGAACAGGACAGCCGAATTCTCGAGAGAGCTTCTCGGCTGCGTGAAATGCACTACTGCGTTGCGTGTTGTAATTGTAAATCCATGAATAGTTGGTCTTGTTTCAAGGAAAGGATTTTGTGACAGCCTGTATGTTTGACAAGAGTGCGCAAGTCTTCGCAATTTGCTTTCAAGTGATGTTGCATTGGATTTATAAACTGTAGCGTAAAAGGCTAACCCTGCTAGTTAGTCGTAACTCGTAACGAGTCCCGCGGTGGTTCATTTTTGTACGAAAAATGTTATCGATCTTCTCTACTCAAAAAAGTCTGTCCTACCCTTTTTGGTCGCCTTGAGTACGTTTTCGTAGAAATTCACCAGAAAACAAGGCGCGGCAAAGCCGCGCCATCGTTGGAGCAACCAGCTTGCAAGTCCTTTGTTGTGGCTGGATTTGATGTTTTGGAATAGTGTCTTACTTGGAACGACTGGGGCATCGGGTCCCCAAAAGGCTCAACTTAGATGATCTTGAAACATTGGTTCTGCATCGTCGGGTACTTTCCAACATATATCATGTACTTCTCTATATTGAGATGTGGTCTAGGTCTTGCATAATGCTAAATTGCAGAAATGAAAGTTCAGGATTTTAGGTTGTGGCATGGCAAATTTTAGAAACACATGTTCAGAGTTACAGATTACGTACATGATAACCAAAATTTTAGAATCGCACATTCAAAATGCAAGAAGCCACATTTAGTTTACGTTGTGATTGACGAACATAAGGGTTGCAACCTGCAGAGCATGGACTATACTGAAACTAATATTATAGAAAAAGAATATTCGGTGTGAATAAAAGTTTCCATGAACACAACAGCATACTCTTTGGTAATCCCCATGATACACAGATGTGCATTTGGTAGTTGCATTCCTTGTAATAGGAATATAAATTCATATAGTCCTATGCATTTTGAAAAAGTGGTGGAACTGAGTGTTCATAGCTACTTGTACCAGATAATGTTAAGTCGTTCAAAGTAGGCTCTAGCTGGCGCCCCCTGGGATGGCTGCTAAGAGGATGAAAATATAATAAATACAGTATGAAGGCATTTTTTCTTTATTTTTCTGGGCATGTGTCCTTTCGCTTAGTTTGCTTCCTTTTCTTCACAAATGTACAACAACATCCTCTGAATTCATTTAGATGGTATAATCAAGGATTTCCATATGCTCATTAAAGCTAGTACTATACAGTATTGGTGAACAGAGTATCTGATCAGTGTATGGAAAAGCTAGTCCTGGTGAACACAGGAATACTTCCTATTTGGACAATGAAGACAATGCATGTAGGGATCTTTTTTGTTTTTGAGGGGCAACGGGAATCCTTTAGCCAAATGATAAGCCTGAGATAAGTGACTTCAGGAGCTTGGCACACATTCTATGCAGGATTCTAAGGATACGGAGGATCTTCTAAAGATCATGCATATCAGCGTATGCATATCCCATGTTTATTGGCTATATGTTGGTTATGTGGCATTTTCTGATTTAGAAAGGCTATGCACCTAATCTGTTTCACTCCAACATTTGGGAGTGTTAAAGCTTTGTATCCCATCACTGGATCAGGCACAAAACAGCTCGGTGATGATCTCATTGATCAGGTGCTTTTCCATTTCAGTGATCGTCCCTAATTTCTCTTTGCTGATTGCCACGGTGTGCCATTACCTGAATACAAATAGCGCCGTTCGCTTCGCTAAAAAAACATTGTTCGTAGTTTCGGCTGAAAAAATAAGCTGAAAAGTACGGATGATAAGAGAAGCGAACATGCCCCTAGCTTCGAGCAAGTCAGGTCCGTTACGGCATTACCTGAATCAAGCTTCTTGGTCGACACAGCCCCGTAGGGCCTGCAGCGATGAGAGAGGGTTACAGGAGGCATCGACGACGTTGCTCTTGAGGTGGACCGCAGTGGGCAACTGGGGGTGCGACCATCCCGGAGGAGGAGGGGAGGGAGCAGCGTTGACAGTAACCATCGTTGTGTCGAACGGTGCTGATGCGGCCTGCTCCGGGGCTGTCCCTCCACGCGAAGATCTCAGGGCACGACGATCCTGGAAAGGGGGATGAAGTGGCGGCGGTGACCTCCGGGGCCTCGAGCGGCGCTAGTGGCTGCTTCGCCGCTTGACCGCACCCGGCTCGCTGGGGCATACGCGTGACGCGGTGCCTCGCAGGGAGCCCCGCAGCCGCAGGAGCCGGTGGCCCGCCGCCCGCGCAGCCGCCCTCTCCCCTCGAGCGAACATGCCGACGCGCTGGATGGTTCTAGAGGTTTTGGGTCAGAGAACCGGATTGGACGGCTAGACCATAGGCCATGTTCGCTGGTTGGTGCTGGTGCTGGTTTGGGCTGACTGGTGCTGGTTTTTTTAGTGGAAAACACTGTTGGCTGTCTGATTTGGGCTGGCTGAAACCAACAAGCAAACAGGCTGATAGTTTGGCATGTGAATCGGACGGCCAGGAAAATGCAGCGACGTGGCCCAATCTCTTGCTCGAGCTTGGCCCTGATTTCGTCGTACAGAGACAAGGCAGAGATAGAGATGGAGACAGAGATTCTGGATGGTTTGAGCTGATTTTTAAATTAAAGTGCAATGATCCTATAGCTTGTTCCAGTATCGTCTTATTATGTGTAATAATGAACTAATGATGCGGTCGCGTCATTGAATTTATTGACTAATTGATTCCCCTTTACTCTCTGGTAATATAAGGTGGCATCTGGCTTAGAAAGAAACAGATGAATGAGATAGCATCATACGCCTTTTTAAACGGCCAATCGCTATTAGGCCACCCCAACGCGGGCTAACAAGTGTGGTAGCTTGAACAAAAAACAGGAATACCCCTAGGCACGGAAGGTCCTAGACTCCCAATCCTTCAATGCAAACTACCACAGGACTAATCCACCTGCTGCCAGTACTAGGGTCCAGTACACTGACGTCTCCTACTTTTCTTCAGTATTTTCTAACGCTTTATAGAGCAAAACACCATCCAGCAACATCACAACGCGCTTCTACCTGCTGCCTCCAACTTTTATCAGATGGAGCGGTTGTATCTCCTACAGGAGACTCTGACGCGTTGCGGAGCTACAATTCACGGTGTCATGGACAACCAAAGCGGACGTGGCCTGTGGGGCAGTACTCCACGCTGTTGCGTTGGAGAAGCCCTCAACAACGTCATGGGTGAAATCGTGTCATGGCAAAGTCGCTATCGCATTATCAGCATATCAAGCGCAGTTGCACGTGACCAACGGCACAAATACCTTACTATGTTGTAAACAGGATCCGTAGAAATAAAACGTGCCTGAGAATTATTCCTCTTTATTAAAGTTCCCTTTTAAACGTGCCATGTCGTTTTCTCTTTGCTAGTACAAAAATAAGAATCAGTTCTAACTATTTCTCTTTGAGAACTCAAAACATTCGTATTATTTAGCAGTGATTCTGTTGAGAAGGTGAAAAGTTTCGTGGCGCCAATCGTTTAGTAGACGCATTTGAGAAAATAATTCGTGTTATTTGGGTTGGGCTGCTTTCCTACTCCTACGTGTCGTTTGTTAATAGCGGGGTGAACTGGGTAGATCGACTGTGAAATGTGGCCCGTGTTGACATTAATGTGGCCCATTAAGATGACTGAAAGATTCCCTATAATTTTCAGCAAAACCAAAACTCTTGATTAAAAAAAAGCAAAACCAAAACTCTTTGATTTTTGGCTGGAGGGACGCACTGCACGGCACTTCCTCCGTCCCAAATAAATGCAAACAAATTTAAGGTTGACCAAATCTATAAAAATACTAAGATTTGTGATATCAAATAATCATGATTAGGTTAATTACAATATATATTTTCATACTAATCCTATTTAGCCCCTATTTGGATCTAAGGATAATTAATTAGCTAGTAATAATAATTACTTATTTGGATCAAACAGGTCTACCTAATAGTTTAGCTAATTATTAGATTTATACTCAACTAACAATAACAACTATGTTACTAGTTGAACCAAAGTAGCTAATAACAACTAATAATAGTTGCGACCTATTAGCTAGCATAGAGCAACTCCAACAGTTTGGCTAAAATTACTAGCCAAATTTTATAGTTTAGCATTTTGTAAAATAGAAAACTTCTCAAAAAAGAAGAGGTATGCAAGAGCCTTGCTATTTCTCATCTTTAGATAGCTAGCACCCATGGTTGGTTTTATATGGCTACCTAAAATCAAGGGATCTCCAACTTTCTATTTTACAAAACTAGATAGCATATCTGTTGGAGCCTATTTTTTGCTATACAAATTTTAAAATAGCCTCGAAAACAAGAATAGGTGAGTTGTTGGGGTTGCTCTAACTATTTTGAGCTAATGGATCAAACAGACACTTAGAGATATAAATGTTAATACTATTTTTTCTACGAATTTAGTCAAACTTGAGATCATTCGACTTCTCAAAGTACGAGATGTATATTTATTTTGAGACAAATGGAGTATGTCAGTTTCTCATTGTCCAGTACTACACCTAGAGATGCTACCGTGTACCTAAAACCCTAAATCTGATGGATTTTTTACTATTTATATTTTTTGAAACTGGAAATAATTTCCATTACTCATCGATCACACCAAATCGCCGGACACCAAACCAAACCTCTCTAAACCATGAGGGACCTCATCCCAAGTGGTGAAAAGTATAAGCATACGCCAATTTTTCTAATTGCAGGTTTGTTAATAGGTGAAAAGTCATATCATGCGAGCTTGCATGCGTGGTTTTGGGGTTTAGTACACAAACCTATAATCATAGATTTTTGAAAAGTCCATCGTAGTAGAGCAGCTCATATTAAATTGTAATCTCTACTATAATGGATCAATCAAAATTGTACTAGACCCTCCAGAAAAAAGTCCCCCGCTGAGAGCCTTCAACCATTGTGCACCCAGGAAAATGTACACAGTAATTCATCTGCATTAAAATCAAGGGCTAATAAAATACCTAAACCAAATTCGATGACCATGATTAGATGTGGGATGCCAGGCTTCTCACCCCCACATCCTCCTCGCACGCCGCACGCCGCGACTGCGATTTAACGCTCGAAGCCAATCATCACCGAATAAAAAAAACGCGTTCAAAACCGTCCGGGCCGCCGCCGCGCCGTTCGTGCATCTCTCTCTCCTCGCTCCCGACGTGGCGGCGCGGCGCATCGGCGCGAGTGCGCCCCCGCGGTTGGTGCCTCCCGCCACGTCGCAGTGCCACCGGCGTAGCGCGTGGGCGGCTCGGCGGTGCGGGGCGAGCTCCCCCGACGCGGCGGAGCGGTGTCGGCGCGTGGGGCGGGGCGGCCCCCGGTGCGGCGTTGCCTTGGCGCGGGTGCTCCCCCCCCGGCCGGCCACGCGGTGGGTGCGGGCCGGACGTCGGTGGGCTGCTCTGGCGTGTGCTTCACCAACTCTGCGTCCAGGCTTCTTCTATCTCATCCTTCCCTCTCCTTTCCTGCTCTCTCTCTCTCCGACTTCCCTCTTCTCTATGCTCCAACGCGTGTTCCGGCGTGTGCTCCAGTAACTCCACCTCCAGATGTGGTGCCTCCATGACCGGATTTGTGCATCCCATTGTTCGAGCGTCCGTCTCCGGTACCCCTGCGGCTTGATCCGTCGGTCCCCTCACCGGATCTGTGTCTACTGGGTACGAGGCTCTCCGCACTTGCGTGCGCTGGGAAAGACGTTTTTCTTTGGTTTGTGCTCTCCTTGCCAGCGCCGGGAAAGTGTACGCGTGTGTGGATCTGGCGCGCCGGCCTTTATCGTTGGAGGAGCCCCACATCGATGCATCTGGCCCATTGCGCATGGCGGGGGTGCGCTCTTCCCTCTTCCCTGACCCCCCCTCTCCTGGGAGGCCATAGGCTGTCGGCTCCCGTAGGCACCTATCGTTCTCTTGTTTTTAGATGTGCAGAACTGATATCCTTCATTGTACAGTGATGATTGATTGTTTCATTCTTTATGTTATCTACTAAGGTTTTGGGATTGTGCAATGATGGACTTTTGTTAGACTGAGACAATGGAATTGTGCAATAATGCTTATAGTTATTTCATTCTTCCATGAATTTTGCTATTTGCATTGTTCTTGTGATGGCAATGTCATTATATCTTAGTGTCGGCGACCTAATACCGGGGTACCTAATGAGGTGGAACTAATGACCATCGAACGTTGACACTTCCGATCAGACGAGAACGCTACTGCGTTTCTTATCCAAACGACGGAAGACTAGTTCCGCCTCGCTCGACCTCCGAGGGCTAGGCTTCGCCTCGCCCGACGGCTAAGGGCTGGCTCCACCTCGCCCGACCCCCGAGGGCTAGGCTCCACCTCGCCCGACCCCTGAGGGCTGGCTCCGCCTCGCCCGACGTCCGAGGGCAGGTCCCGCCTCGCCCGATGGCTGAGGACAAGCTCCGCCTTGCCCGACGGCCGAGGGCAGAGTCCACCTCGCCCGACGGCTGAGGACAGGCTCCGCCTTGCCCGACGGCCGAGGTTAAAGTCCGCCTCGCCTGATGATTACACCCTGCCCCTTCATAATGATAAGCACAAGGTACGATAGGACATTCAAGTCAAACGTAGTACCAAGGACCATGCCCTGCACCGCTGCAGGAAAGTACCGTCAGGGTACGACGGGACGGGCGCTTTAGGCCATTCCGAGCGTGGCAGAGTTCGAATAGTGTTGTAGGCGCTGTCTTCAGCCCTCGGACGCGAAACCTGACATAGACATACGACAACCACTATGGTCCAAGAAGAGACTCGCGCCCTCTACAGTGATGAACATATGGTCACTGCACCGTCTACTCCCCACAGGGCTACAGGTCAACACCCTTGTCCGACACGTCGCCCGGAGGGGCAGGACGGGACGTGACCACTTGCTGATCCGGTAAGGGCACGATGTTGTTAGCACACAGGCGTCCGGCGAACGTGCCAATCCCTGACACCGTCTGGCCGTGTCAGCGAGGCTGGCTCAGCGGAAAAGGAGGGCCCAACACCTTCGGAGGGGCTTCTTGGCCTCTGGTTTTTCTCCTTTCTCCAACATGTAACCCCTGCTCCCCCTTGGTCTATAAAAGAGAGGGTAGGGAACCCCGCTAAAGGGACGGACAGGCTCACCGAGAGATCAACCAACACGACTCAACAACACACATCACACACAGCTGAGCAGCGACCAAGCTCTTGGCGACCTTTCGACCAATCCATCAGAGACTTGGGACCCGTTCCTCTCTCGACTGTTTGTACCCCTTACTACGAACCATTTTTGGTACTAATAACACGAGCGATAGCAGACTGGACGTAGGGACGTTCAGCCCGAATCAGTATAAACCTCATGTCCTTTAGTGCACCATCCGGGCCTAACGCGCAACAATTACAAATTTACTAGCCGGTGTTTGTTCGAAACACCGATAGTTGGCGTGCCAGGTAGGGGCCTTTGCGTGTTCCAAATCAGGCCTCGGAGGCTAACCACGCAATCAGCTGGGTTCCGGGTGCACATGTGCGTTTTGGTGACCTGGACTTCATTGTCACGGTGGGAGGAGAGTTGGTGTTGGCCCGCCTCACCATCCAATCTCTCCCCTTCATCGGCTCCGGCTACCGGAGGCTTGAGTGCCAGCCCGGCGTCTCCCTTAGACCCTGGCCATCCAGGGAGGCCCCACGCTGCCTCACCCTCTCTCCAGAATGCTCCACACGGAGCGCCTCGATGGCATTTCTGTTCGGTCTCTGCGATGCCACGGCGACCGTAAGCCACCTTGTGGCCCAGCGCGCGATCCCTTCCCCCGCGAACAACGAGTTCGTAGGGATGATCGAAAGCGTCACGGAATCCCTCCATGGCCTCCTCACGTAAGGTCCGAGGTCAGACTCCGGCTCTGACTCCGGTAGGGGGAGCCATCATCTCTCCCGGGAATGCTTCATGGCGAAAACCTCCGAGGGACACGTCGAAAGCGCCTCTGAGAAGGAGGTCACCCCGGCAGGCAACCTCTGCGACGGAACCGAAGGAAGAACGGCAGCCTCGTCCCACGTAGGGGTGGAGCAGCTAAAAGCCCAAAAACGGGAGATCAATGAAGCTGGACAACAGCTTGTTTGGGAATACGCGTTGGTGGATCGCGAGATCGAACACCGCGGATACGGTGGGTACGCGCGCGCCGTGGCCCACGACATAAACCGAAGGATCATCACCGACGATGAAACCCTTCCTCACTTCGCTCGGGTGAGCCAGAACATCACCGCCGCCACGGCCTTGCTCCATGGCCTTCCAGAGGCCGCAACACCCGAGGATCGCAGGCGGAAAGCTCGTTGTCTCAATGACGCGAGCTCGACACCAGCCAGCGTACGCCCTCAGTACATCCCACCAGGGACTTATCAGTCCACCAAGCACCACAAGGTGGCGGGCAGCGCGTTGCGACCTAGATACATCAGCATCTCGGCCACGACCGCGACGCACGCAGCACCATCGATGCCCGCAGGCGCACCTACGATGACCCAAGGGAAGGAGGCCACCGTGGCTATCATCCTCGACGCGGCGGACGTTACGACAGCAGCGAGGACAGAAGCTCGAGCCCTGGCCTGCTAGGCTCTTAGGCCTTCGGCTGACACATCCTCAACGCTGCATTCCCTCCAAGGTATCGACCACCTACTAACATCCCTAAGTACTCCGGGGAGACAAACCCCAGGCTTTGGCTTGAAGACTATCGGCTTGCCTATCAAGCCGGTGGTGCGGATAACAACGACTTCATTATCCGCAACCTTCCACTGTTCTTGGCCGATTCGGCCCGGGCGTGGTTGGAACACCTACTGTCCAACGAAATCTAGAGTTGGGCGGATCTAAAGGAGATCTTTGTGAGAAACTTGCAGGGCACGTACAAACGCCCTAGGAACCCATGGGACCTCAAGAACTACCATTAGAAGGCCGGTGAGACCCTCTGTGGGTACATCCGGCACTTCTCCCTGCAGTGCAACGAGCTCCCTAACATCGTCGACGCCGACGTGATAGGAGCCTTCCTATCCAAGACGACCTATGAGTCCTTGGTGCATAAGCTGGGACGCAAGGGCCCGTGAACCACCAAGGAACTCCTAGACATCGCCACCAGCCACGCCTCAGGAGAGGAGGTGGTCGGAGTGATCTTCGATCGCCTTGAGGGCAAGGCAAGGCGGGACAAGGGTACTGGCGAAGGCACCTCCAATCGTTCCGCCTAGACAAAAAAGAAGCAGCGGCGCGAGGACTCACTCGTGGCTGCTGCCGACCGCAAGGGTGGTCGGAAGCCCACGGAGGGCACCCTGAATCACTTTGAAAAATGCTCGAAGGGCTGTGCCCAAACCACGCCTTTCCCATAAAACATCTGCTCAAGGACTGCGGCCTCACGTGAAAGTTCTTGGCCGGAAGCGCCAACAAAGGGGAGCAGGGGAAGGAACCTGCCCCCGCTGCAGATGACGTTGAGGAGAAGGACGACGACTTTCTGACGCCGAATGGCTGCCTCATGATCTTCGGAGGGTCGACGGCCTATGACTCCAAACGCCGCCAGAAGGTTGCACGCCACGAGGTCTACACCGCCCAACCGGCCACACCTCCCTTCCTCCGGTGGTCGGAGTCTACCATAACCTTCGACCGGACCGACCATCCTGACACTGTCCCGCACCCAGGGAGGTATCCGCTTGTTGTCGACCCGATCATTGGTCCAAAGTGGCTCACCAAAGTGCTGATGGACGGAGGCAGCGGCCTCAACATCATGTACGCCAAGACGCTCGACGAGATGGGCGTTGACCGAACGAACCTCCACCCAACCCGAGTGCCTTTTCACGGCATCGTGCCCAGGAAATAGGCCATGCCACTGGGACAGATCGATCTGCCCATCACCTTCGGGGATCAGTTCAATTATAGGACTGAGACCCTCACCTTTGAGGTGGTTGGGTTCCTCGGAACCTTCCACGCCATCTTGGGATGACCATGCTACGCGAAGTTCATGGCCGTCCCCAACTACACATACCTCAAGCTAAAGATGTTGGGCCCCCACGGGGTCATCACCGTCGGCACCTCCTTCCAACGGGCCTATGAGTGCGAGGTCAAATGCTGCGGCCACCCCACAGCAATCGTCGCCTCCGACGAACTCACCGCCCTCAAAGAGGAGGTTGTCGTAGGAGCACCCGACGCAAAGAAGTCGGCCGGGTCGTTCGAATCGGTAGAGGGCTCCAAGGAGGTCCTCATAGATCTCAGCAGCTCCGAGGGTAAAATGGTACGCATTGGTACCACGCTCTCCTCCGAATAGGAAAGCGCGCTCGTCGACTTCCTCCGCGACAACAAAGACATCTTTACGTGGAAACCCTCGGATATGCTAGGCATTCCGAGAGAGGTCGCCGAGCATACCTTGAAAATCCATCCAGGCTCCAAGCCGGTGAAGCAACGCCTGCGCCGCTTCGATGAGGAAAAGTGTAGGGCCATCAGTGAGGAGATAGTAAAACTGTCGGCCGCCGGATTCATCAGGGAAGTACACCACCTAGAGTGGTTAGCCAATCCCGTCCTTGTACGAAAGAAGAGTGGGAAATGGAGGATGTGTGTTGACTATACGGGCCTCAACAAGGCATGCCAAAAGGATCCGTTTCCTTTGCCTCAGGGTGCGAAACCCTCTGCTTCCTTGATGCATACTCCGGCTACCATCAAATCGCGATGAAAAAGTCCGATCAACTCGTGACGTCTTTGATCACCCCCTTTGGATCGTTCTGCTATGTTTCGATGCCGTTCGGTCTAAAGAACGCTGGGGCAACATACCAGCGGTGTATGCTCAGATGTTTTGGGGACCTCATCGGGCGGACCGTTGAGGCCTACATTGATGACATCGTAGTTAAGTCCAAATGGGTTGACCACCTCGTTACCGATCTTGAGCAAACCTTCACGAAACTCTGGGCGAATGGCATCAAACTCAATCTCGAGAAATGTGTGTTCGGGGTCCCAAGGGGTATGCTGCTCGGCTTCATCATCTCTGAGCGCGGCATCGAAGCCAACCTAGAGAAAATCTCAGCCATCACAAGGATGGGCCCAATTCAAAACATAAAGGGGGTTCAACGAATCATAGGGTGCCTCGCTGCCCTCAGCCGATTCATCTCGTGCATTGGTGAACGAGGACTCCCCCTTTATCGGCTCCTGAAGAAAGCCGACCGCTTCGAGTGGACATCCAGGGCCCAGGAGGCGCTTGACATGGTCAAACTACTCTTGACAAGGCCCCCAATCCTAGTCCCTCCGAACGACGGAGAATCCCTCCTGCTATACATAGCGGCCACCACGCAAGTGGTCAGCGTCGCCCTGGTAGTAGAGCGGGAGGAAGAGGGGCACACCCTCAAGGTCCAACGCCCTGTGTACTTTATCAGCGAGGTAGTATCCGACTCCAAAACCCGCTACTCCTAGATCCAGAAGCTCCTTTACACCATCCTCATCACCAAGAGGAAGCTGCGCCACTACTTCGAGTCACATCCTGTGATGGTTGTAACGTTGTTCCCCCTCAGTGAGGTCGTCCAGAGCTAGGACGCCATGGGAAGAACTACAAAGTGGGCACTCAAGCTGATGGATCAAGGCATCACATATGCCTCCCGAACGGCGATCAAATCCTAGGTATTGGCTGACTTCATCGCCAAATGCACCAAAACCTCTTCTACAAAAGAGGAAGTTGAAAAGCTAATTGCTGTAACAAAAGATGAAAATTTGTTCATTTTTTGCACAAATTCACCGCTTACAAAGTGATTTCATCATGAAAAGGACTAATGTACTCTTAAATTCAAAGGACTGTTTACTCGGGGGCTCCCCCACAAACTTATTCAATTGCAGTCTCTGATCAGCCCTACTACGGGCACTGCTACGGTCGCTACGCCACGCTCTCCATCAGCGATGTCCTACAGTTCTGCGGGATCCTCGAAGGCGCTGTCATCTGCAACATCGAGCACCACGCCGGCGACTATGGTGCCCCACCGCTGGGGCGTCCAGGGACTACGCCATCGTCATCAGCCGCAACCCTAACAACGGCCCCTCCACCGGGGTGTCCAGGGACTACGCCATCGTCATCAGCCGCAACCCTGACAACGGTGTCTAGGCGGGGGGCGCCCCCACCGAAGGAAGGCCGCAACAAACGACGGCGAGGCCGATGACGCTCAGCACCCTCCAGTGCCCCTCCTCCTTCGGCACTGGTGACCCCTTCTCAGCAAAGGCAGCCCACACCATCTCATCTACGTTGGATGACGTCCAGCTCGACATCACGCTCCGGATTCATGAGCGGATCTGTGAGTTTTTCTCTCCCTAGCATTACCCTCTCTTACTTAGGAACTGCTGCATTCAGTGGAAAGGAAGGAGAAGAGGTAGTGGCTTAGAGGCTAGCGAGGGAGTGGGACGAGAACTCCCCTCCTCCTCCCTATTTAAAGAAGGGGTGCAGCAGCTGAGGAAAGGTGAAAGGTTGGGATGAAAAACTCTCTACCTTCCCCTATTCAATGCAAATGGGAAATCAATGCTGACAGAAATCTGAGGGGACGTGTTGCAACCGACGGGACGCGCTCTGGTCGACGAGATGTCGCCCGGTCAAATAGGACGTTGCCTGGGTGTGGCCCGCCACTAATGCGTGTCGGGCACGAGAACCAGGGAACACCCGCATACAGACGACCCTCCGCTTCCCCAGGCAGGACCATGGAATGACCCAACAACGGAACCCCCGTCTAGGGGGGGCCAAACGGGCCTCCTAGGTCGATCGGGCGGCCCAGGTAAAACAACGAATGAACGACCGCTGAAAGATAAGCACCTCTGTTTACTTACTTTGAGTGTTAATCTCATTACCGAGCCTCTGACCCCCGCAACGACAGAGGTACGGACATTGCTCGGGGGCTACCGAGGGTGTCTATTTGTTTAAACACCCTCTTTGCCCGACCCCTCCTTACATTTAAAACCGGAAGCGTGGTGTGTGGGTATAAAACTTTGAATACAACTAGACGAACCGCCAGACCCTACGCCTTGACGGCTACGTTGTTTTTTGTTCACCAGCATAATCGAACTCACAGTTCCCCGCACTGTAAGCCTCAGCTCCCACCTTCCCGAGAAGGGTTCGGAGGGGTCCTCCTGCAGAACCTCCTTCAAGGAGAAGCTGTTAGGTCGCCTAAATCAATCGAGCGGCTCGGATCGCCGCCGGGAGACAAAAACGAAAATGGCGATGCTTATGCAGGTTACGCCGACCTCATCACAAACTTCGGACCCGAACCCCGCACGGACATGTCTGGTAGGAGCTTTCCATCGCTCACACCACCAAGGTAACGTTACCGACCCTCGCTTTCATTTCAATTAAGTTATACACTAAATCCATACACCCAAACGCTGCATATGCAAATCCCTGTATCTCAACGCTTCGTGTCGCGCCATGAAACGGTGGCCACCTCATTCAATATGAGCGGCGACCGATCGAGGTTCGAAGGACGGCCCGCGAAGGGCTCGAGGCTGCCTCGTGTCAAACAGAGCCAGGGGAGAAAAACTGAGATGAGCCCCAGCGGCCTTACCCGACCCCGCTTAGAAGCGGACAGGGACATCTCAACCTTTCTCGTTCGATTCTAACCCCGAGCCAACCCCACAGAATCTCCATCGAGGAAAGGCCAACGGGCCACCTGAGCCCAACGAACGGCTTGGGCATCTGCCGGGAGGTGGGTTAAGAAGTAGTGGAATGCCACATAAGGGCTCTACCGACCCCGTCAGCAAATGATGGATCTAGATTCCACACAAACATACCTGTTAGTGAGCTCATTGAGCGCGACACTCGAGACATCGAGGCAAGTATCATCAACTCAGCCCCTCCGATTGCAGAAACCGAGGACAAGGTAACGTGCGAAACATGGCCGACCCTATTAGACCCTAAGGGGCTCAGGGGCTCGAGCCACTCAATCCAAGATCGAGAGACTGAGGTTCGAAGGCTGACCCGCGAAGGGTCCGGGGCTGCCTCGCGTCGAACAAGAGCCAGGGGAGAAAACGCAGATGAGCCTCAGCGGCCTTTGCCCAACCCACATTGAGGCGGATAGGGTCATCTCAACCTTCTAGTTCAATCCAGCCTCTAGCCGAGCCCATAGAATTCCCATTGAGGGGGAATCTATTGGAAGGCGGGCCAAGGAGCAACGGAACACCACCCGAGGGCTTTGTCGACCCTATCGCAAAGCAAACAAGATCGGATTCCGTCCGAACATCCCCGTTAGCGAGCTCATAAAGCACGTCACTCGAGCCATCGAGGCAAGTGATGTCACCTTAACCCCTCCAGTTGTGAAAAAACCGTTGATGGGGCGACAATCACAAAACGAGCTGGCCCTTGACTGAATCCCCACCACGCGCGGGGGCTCGGGGAAGGTCGGACCAGCGATAAGACCAAACACACGGTCACACAGCGATCGCCAAAGTCCTAAGTAAGGGGTACGTGTGAATACAAACGTAAGTTCGCTACCCTTGCTTTGGTCTCCAGTAACATCCGACCCCAGCGACCGCAAGGAGTCGGATCTCACTCGGGGCTTGATAAAGGTACGAGTACCTCCTTTCTTTTTTCGAAACAGTCATTACATCAGACCTTCTCCTCGCGTCGAGACTGGCGGCAAGGTTCGGGGGAATAGATAGGTAAGACTGCAAAAAGCCCACGCCCAGACGGCTACGGTAATTTTGCTCACCAGCACAATCAAAATTTTCCCTAAACACCTCGGGCCCTACAGTCTTAACAAACGGAAGGGTTGGATCGCGTAAATCTTTTTTCATTGCAAAAAAGGAAGAAGGTAAGATCAAACAAACAAAATGAAATTGCAAAACAAAGTCATGAATCCATTTTCAGACACAAAAGTACCAACACTTGTTCACATATTACAGATAAATGTTTATCAAACTTATTCAACTAACTACTTTCGCGGAGGAAGAACTATTTCTTTCAGCCTGTTCGCCAGGTTCCGTGCAAGGGGAGTCACCGCCTTCTCAATCTCGTCCAGCTCGGGGTCTTCATAGACAGGCGCAAAGCCTTGGCTCATTACCTCCAAGTTGATCTCCCGATCATAATGAGAACGGGCAACAGCGAAGGCTTGGGTGAACCTGGCGTGAAAGGCGTCCTCCTCAATCTGGCCCACCCGCACCGTGATACCAGTGGCACGAGTCAGAAGGGAGCTGGTCCCCTTTCTTGCGCCACCTGCAGGTCATCGCAGACCACCACAACGGCGGCACATAGAAGATCATGTTGATCGCTTTTGGCCTGAAGGATCCCCCGCACCTCGGCGAGTTCTGTGCCTAGCCCAGCAGAAACATCCTCAGTCTCCAGCCTTCGGGCCACCGCGTCTCCAAGATCCCCCCGGAGGGCCATGGCCTCCCGACGTGCCTGCCACGCTCTCAGATGGCCCGATCACGCTCCTCGTGGGCCATGCTGCGCTCCGAGCAAAGTCTTTCTTCGGTCCAGCGCAGCTCGTCCTGCTCCCCGTGTAGCCGGGAGATCACCTCGGCATCCTGGTTCACCCTCTGCTATAGGGCTGCGGACCTTGCCTCGGCCTTCCGCCTGAGATCCCGTTTCGTCTCCAGCTCAGCCAGGACCTCGATGGCCCGCTGACTGGCCTCGGCATCCTTCTAGAGCAGCTCGTCCCGCTCCTTTCGGAGCCTGGTGGCCACCTCCTCGTCCAGCTTCACCCTCGCCGATAGGTCCTCAAACATCCCATGGATCTCCTCGGCGTCCCGACGCGCCTTGGTTTCCCGCTGTTGGGCGGCGGCGAGCTGGGCGCTCAAATCTTCGCGCTGCCGGGCCTCCTTGGTGAGGCGGTCCGATTCCACCTTCTACTCACGAAGGAACTGGGATTTCCCCCGGCTACAAGCAATAAGGGACTAAAAAGAAGACCAGTACCAAAAATACAAGAATACATGAAGAAAAGAGGAAAATAGAAGGAAATCTCAGGCGCATACCCGGCTAGTGGGAACGATGACATCACGCAGGACGCCCTTGGCTTGGCTCAAGGCATCCATCATGGCCGAGAACCCAATGTCGAGGCTCTCCAGCTCCATGCTCTCGGAAGCATCGTCGAGCGAGAAGAGAGTCAACGTTGGGTCCTGAGGCGCCATCCACGAAAGCGGCGGCTCACCCCACGTAGGTGACCCCCCGGTGGTCCTCTCCACCACCGCCACAACGCCCGAAGACCCTCCGGTCGTGTCCTCCTCCATCCGGCCCACCTCGGGCATCGTAGCCTGGGCTGTCGGTGGCGCGGATTGCGCCGCCCCCTCGGACACCACAATGGCAACATCCGGCCCCACCGGGCTTGTCGCGGTCACCTCCGCCTGGGCCTCTGGTGGCATGGACTGCGTTGCTCCCTCAGATGCCACCGCGGCTGCGTCCGACTACGCCTGGCTCATCAGGGTTGGGGACCCTCCAGCCGCGTCCTCCTTCGTCCGGCCCGCGTCGGGCGCTGTCGCTTGGGCCGCCGGAGGCACAAATTGCGCCACCCCCTCGGACACCACCGTGGCTATGTCCGACTGCTCCTGGCTTGGCGCGGTCGTGGCCACCTCCACCGGCGACACCAGACCCTCGGCTGGCGGTGCCGCGCCCGCCATGGAAGACGCCGCCTGCTCGGCAACCACCGAGGGTGCGAGCGCCACCGCGGGCACCGCCGGATCAGCCAATGAGGCCGCAGCGTCAGCGCCTCTCCTGCCCGAAATAGGGGCAACGTCGGCAGCGCCGTCCATCCCACCTGAAGGGCAAGGCTCTTCTTGGACGCCAGCCCCAGAGAGCGGCCCTGTCGCAAGAATCTGCAAGAGGGAAAAAGGCATAAGGTCGAAATAGAAAAATAAAAAGGGGGAAAGACAGGGGAACCAGTGGCCTACTCTGGCGCCTTTGGGCGGCGGGAACATTTTGGGGACGAACCCCAGACCCCTGCCCCGACTCGTCTGGGTGGGACCGCTTCGAGCCTGCCCCCTGCTCCTGGACAGGGGGGCTCATCTCCCTTATCTCTGAGGGTGTGGCAACGGAGCCGCCCCTCTCCATCGATGCCTCGGGCATGGCAGCGGATCCGCCCACCCCCGTTAGCTCGTGGGGCACGGCAGCAGAGCCGCCCCCCTCCATCAGCCCCTCGGGGGCGGTGGCCGATCCGCCTCCCCCCATCCACCGATCCTCCGGCGGCACCCTAGATGAGGCGGCAGATTCTCTGGCTCCCACCGGCCCCGAGGACGGGCCGATGGTTCGGCCCACCTCTACCGACCTCACGGACTTGCTTCCCTCCGCATGAAACGGGATGGGTCCCTACATGGCCCGGTGAGCGTCTGTCAGCATATCCTTGTCCTCCAGGACGTCCCAATCCACGTCGGCGTCTACCTTGTCATCGTCATCATTGTCATCATCACTACCTATCTCCTCTCCTCGATCACGCGCTTGCCGCTTCCGTAGCAGCTTCTTCTTCCTGAGCTCCCTCGTCTTTTTGTCCCGCTCAACCGCGATACGGTTCGCTTTCGCCAGGGTCCGATCCTTCTACAACGGAGCCGGGCTTTCCTTGAAGAATGGTGCCCTTGGCTGGTCCCGCCATCCCTAGGGTTAGCTTCAAGGGGTTGGAAATTCAAGTAAAAAAGGAGTACGGAGAAAGAAAACTTACGAAGTCGATAAACCCCGGTTCTGGCCACATAGGGGGATGCCCCGGCATCGGGAACACAAAATCAAGGACGACGCCAGTGGTGTCCTTCGAAGGCTCCATCGCCTCCTTGATGCACTGCACCACCTCGGACGGAGGGAGCGCCTCGTCGACAAGCACCGTCCCTTCGAATGGCGCTCCGGGCACCATCTGGTGCAGGGGAAGCACGCGCGCCATCAGCAGCACCACCCTCCTTGCATGGTAGGCGTCGATGATCCCCGAACCCTTCACGCCCCTGTCCTTCAAAGTTTGGAGGGCAGTGAGAAGGTCATTGATGTTCTTTCTCTCCTTGACCGGGACGCTCCACCTCCATGACCCCGGGGCCTCCTTGATGACGCACAAGCACCCGGAGAAGACTGGCAAGGGGGCGGCGGCGATATCCTTGACATAGAACCATTGCGAATGCCACCCCTTGTTGGAGGTGGACAGACGCATTAACGGGTACACATCTGCCTGGTTGTTGCGGAGGTGAATGCCGGCGCATCCCACCGACGCATGCAGCTCCTGCTTCCTGACCCGCCTCTTCAGAAGGTTGACGGCGAAGATATGCCACCACAGGTCAAAGTGGGGATCAATCCCCAAGAACCCCTCGCACAGGGCGATGAACGTCGTAATGTGCTGGATCCCATTGGGGGTAAGGTGCTGCAGCTCCACCTGGTAGTAATCCAATAGCCCCCGAATGAACAGGTGAGCAAGTATGGCGAATCCCCGCTCATGGAAGTGAGCGAAGGACACGACATACCCTTCGGGCGGCAACGGCTCGTCCTCATCACCGGGCAGCTGCCACTCCTCGACGACGGTCAGCGGGTGAAGGAGGACACGGCGAACGAGGCCCTCCAGGCGCTGAGGGGTGATGCTGGATCTGCCCCACGGCTCTACTGAAATGATTGGGAGGGGGGTGGACGCGAGTTCAACGGCGGCTACGATGCAGATGTGAGCTTGACGGCGGCCGCGATGCGAGTATGGGAGGCTCTGGCGATTGGCGGCGGAGGTTGACGATGCGAAGGCGAAAAGGCGAAGTACGGAACCCTAGGGGCGAACCCCGTGGTTTTATTGGGGCGACGGATGCGAGAAGGGCAACCGTCCGCCTCGATCTCCGAGCCTGCCACGACACACCGCCGCGTCACGTCGTGGGATACGCGCCAGCGATCCCTATCCTTTCCCACCAAAATCGCGCTGAACGGTTCGTCTTCCTGAGCGGATAGGACTCTTTTCCCACAGAGGGGACACGGGTCAGAAAATTTCCCCTTCAGCCTGTATGGGCCCAGAAAGCCCAAGGGTCGGCCCAACATTCTCGATGGCCATCCCAATGAGGGATAGGACCATGAGCGACTAAGACGTAGGTACGCGAGCATCAGTAGGGCCTCGTTCCACGGTCGAGCCCTAGCCAGGTAGACCCTGGACAAAATCGCCGCGAACGGGATACCAGGGTTCCCTTAAAACTTTCCAGTTGATAAAAACCGAGTCTCATAGCCTTACCCGCGAAGGGTCCGAAACACCCCCCGGGCGATTCTGCCCAAATCACCCGGGGGCTACACCCATCGGGTGCGCTCGCGCGCACCCTCTGGCGAACTGAAACACCCCCGTGCGATTCTGCCCGAATCACCCGGGGGCTCAGGGGCTACACCCATCGGGTGCACTCACGTGCACCCTCTGGCGAACCGAAACACCCCCGGTCGATTCTGCCCGAATCACCCGGGGGCTCGGGGGCTACTGTCGGGGACCTAATACCGGGGTACCTAATAAGGTGGAACTAATGACCATCGAACGTTGACACTTCCGATCAGACGAGAACGCTACTGCGTTTCTTGTCCGAATGACGGAAGACTGGTTCCGCCACTCCCGACCTCCGAGGGCGAGGCGGTTTCTTGTCCAAACGACGGAAGACTGGTTCCGCCTCGCCCGACCTCCGAGGGCTAGGCTCCGCCTCACTCGACGGCTAAGGGCTGGCTCCACCTCGCCCGACCCCCGAGGGCTGGCTCTGCCTCGCTCGACGGCCGAGGGCAGGTCTCGCCTCGCCTGATGGATGAGGACAGGCTCCGCCTTGCCCGACGGTCGGGGGCAGAGTCCACCTCGCCCGACGATTACACCCTACCCCTTCATAATGACGAGCACAAGGTACGACAGGACATTCAAGTCAAACGCAGTACCAAGGACCATGCCCTACACCGCTGTAGGAAAGTACCGTCAGGGTACGACGGGACAGGCGCTTTAGGCCATTCCGGGCGTGACAGAGTCCAAATAGTGTTGTAGGCGCCGCCTTCAGCCCTTGGACGCGGAACCTAACATAGACATACGACAACCACTACGGTCCAAGAAGAGACTCGCGCCCTCTACAGTGACGAACGTACAGTCACCGTGCCGTCCGCTCCCCACAGGGCTACAGGTCAACACCCTTGTCCGACACGCCGCCCGGAGGGGCGGGATGGGACGTGACCACTTGCTGATCCGGTAAGGGCATGGCGTTGTCAGCACACAGGCGTCCGGCGAACGTGCCAAACCCTGACACCGTCTGGCCGTGTCCACGAGGCTGGCTCAGCGGAAAAGGAGGGCCCAACACCTTCGGAGGGGCTTCTTGGCCTCTAGTTTTTCTTCTTTCTCCAACATGTAACCCCTGCTCCCCCTTGGTCTATAAAAGGGAGGGCAAGGCATCCCACTAAAGGGACGGACAGGCTCATAGAGAGATCAACCGACACGACTCAACAACACACATCACTCACAGCTGAGCAGCAACCAAGCTCTCGGCGACCTTTCGACCAATCCATCAGAGACTTGGGACCTGTTCCTCTCTCGACCGTTTGTACCCCCTACTACGAACCATTTTTGGTACTAATAACATGAGCGGCAGCAGACTGGACGTAGGGACGTTCAGCCCGAATCAGTATAAACCTCGTGTCCTTTAGTGCACCATCCGGGCCTAACGCGCAACAATTACAAATTTACTAGCCGGTGTTTATTCGAAACACCGACACTTAGCGATTCTCTTTTGCATGTGTTATGATGGTGTCGCTATTGCTACATTCTGTACATTTGTTACTGAGCAATTGAGCATAAATCTATTGTCAATGATGTCTTTACTTCACGTAATTTGTTGGTTGTTCTATTACTGAGCACACCCCATTGCCGATGATGAATTTATCCCTATCCATTTCTCTCCACTTTCTTGCAGGTTAGTATATATTCTGCTACAATTTCCTTTATTTTTGCTTAAATTTGCTTCATCCATTTCTTGTTTTTGTTGTATGCTATAAATGCCGAATATGGTGCTGGAATTGGAATTTCATGGGCATAAAAAAAGCAGTTTACTATGCTCCAGGTGAAGCATTATCTCTTTCTTAGGTCTTATTAAGATTTTGGACAGAGGTTCCCTTTTCCATAAAGACGTTGGTGTATGGTTTTCTAGAAAGGTGTGGCTGGATTGGTAAAACTTCTGTGTGTTAGCAAAGGTAGCATTATGAATTTCTTGCTCAAACTCATGTCAGCTCAACTGATGCACATCTTGTTGAGTTTTCAGAGGCTATGGCATGTAGGGATAGACATACTTTCTACTTTGAATAAAGCCAAAAATGTGCTAAAAAATACAAACATATGTAGAACCTTCTCCATATTTGGTTCTCCTGACCCCTTGTCCTTGTTTTTTTTATCTCAGGACACCAACATATGAGCACCAGTTTCATATGGTGGAGGGAGACGAATTAAGAGAAGCAGCAAATCAATTTGGTGATAGAGACTGGTTTTTGATCTAGAAGGTATTTGATTTATGGCCATCCCTTGGGTGTTGTTTCATTCTTCGTCGAAAGCTTTCTTTTGACCTCTAGGCTGCTTGCTAACAACAATCCGTCGGTGGATAAAGGGTGGATCTCAAAGCATTGCATTAAAAATAGATATACAAAAATATACAACTAGAGTCAATATAGAACTGCCAATAGTTTCTAGAATTTGTATGGATAGTTCATTACTTTGTGGTGCATGCTATTTTTATGTAATTTGTGGAGAAAATCAGTTACCTTTTGTGACTCAGTTCAATTATGTTTATCATCACGTTTGTCATGTCAGGTCTTGTTCTGTATTGCATTCGTATGATTGGATATGTGTTCAACTTTCTTCTCCGATTTCCATATTCCTTAGTAGTGTTAAAAGTGTTGTAGGTTTATGAGAGTGAATGAGCGAACAAATGAAAAAAAGATATCTTTTATTTTACCCTGCCATCTTAATGTCTTATAAGGTTGCAGATTTTTAATTTCCTTTCTTTTTGCCTCTGATTTTTCTTTCTAGGTTTTCCCTGCTTTCTTTCTTTCGTTTCAGAACTGAGATTCTCGTTTCTTCTTTTACTATTCAAGGTGTGCACTGCAAAAAAAAATCATCTAGATTGTGCGCTTCTCGGCCTGCTCGAGGTCACAACTCCAGTGTATTGGTAAGCCTTTTTGCCTACTATAATTATTTCCCGGCTTTTTAGTCAGTTCTGTCTGTCTTATCATGTGTCATTGCAGGGGTCTATATGTAGTTTCCTTTTCTTCTTAAATTGATTGATTGCATCTTTTTGGTTTTACCCTCTGATTCGTACCACATGGAGAGAGGATAAAAAAGAAACCACCAGGAAAACAAGGTTGGGTCGAGAGTAGAGGCTCTGTTACAACAGCTTATCTCTTAGTTTCTTTTCGACATGTTACCTTTTGGATTATAACTCTCAGTTTGTGTGCTAAAGTTGAAAAGAATTATGCGTCGCTCCCAAAGTTTGATTGCAGGAAATGGATAGAGTTTATATGCTCCTCACAGTATTGCCTGACCTTCTAATCGGCTAACCAGCAGTGCTTCTGCTCACACATGCTTGCATTACAATAGGCCCCCCAGGAAAAAGTCCCCCGCTGAAAGCCTCCAATCATTATGCACCCAAGAAAATACACACAGTAATTTGTAACTACATGTTTTCAGTCACGTTAATTCTGCAGTGAATTTTAGTCAGTGAAGATAAATTTGTGTTTCTGAATTCTAATATATTTTCAGGGATTTATCACACAATAAGTTAGAGGGCTCAATTTCTGATGTCTTTTCACAGCTGCCATCTCTCATGGTTATGTGAGTTTTCTGATCCCTGATGACTTTCGTGTCTTAGAGTTTAGCTATAAACAATTGCTAATACTAATCTAATCATTAAACACTACTGAAAACAATTTTTAGACTGGTCCATAATTTTTAGGACTACACTACTTGATTTATGGTGGAGGCGGGCGCCTGCTGGATGCTCGGCCTGCAGCACCAGGATCGCCGCTGCCATTGCTTGCTCTTTGCGAGTTTTACCGACAGGTACGATTTATGAATGACAGGTGTTAGGAGCTGTTACGACGAGGAAATTAATAATTTAGCTTATTATCTGCCATGTATAATCATCAACTTCACTGAGGATGGAATTCTTGGCGGACATTTTGAAGAGCCGTGCAAACGAATGTTTTGACAGCTTCCCTAAAGATCTCCAAGTCATGATTAAGGACTTAGGCAGAATATAACCTAGATGGTTAATATAAGAAATAACTTTACTATGCCTTCTTATGTAAAAGTGTTTCTCGGATTGTAAACATGCTCAAATATAATTGTGTAAAAGTTGAACTATGAAAAAAAAATTATTGGTTGTTTTCATGTGGATCCACAAGATAAAGCCATGGCGTTAGCACGGGCATTATCTATTGCTCTTAATTTCTCAACTAGACTAGTCTATTTAGCTGTGTATATAAAATGACCTGCCCATCTAAAAAGCATAACCTAGCCCACTACAGCTGTGGTTGCTTGATTTCGAAAATGCTTGGTGAGTGGTGCTGCTGGCGCTGCAGCCACAGCGTTGGTGCAACAAGCACTACCAATCGCAGCCAGTCTCAACGAAGGACGCCATGGGGCGTGCCACTACACTATGGGCCCTACATAGGATGGCCCACACGTCAGTGGCTCCCTCACCATTCCTAAACATTCGTAGCTTTTCACTATAACCGGCAGGGAAAAGGGCATACATTTCTTTTTTCTTCATCTTCAAAAAGGGGAAAAAAAGCATTCACTGAAACTTGTCGTAGAAGCAAGCAAAATACTTGGCCACTGCCATTTTTTTTGAGTGGATGGCCACTGCCAGCTGGGTCCAGCCCAGGTTGAAGCCCACAGGTCACGTCACCGAGCAGGCACGGTGTGCCTGGTTGGGCCTGCCTGATAAGCCGCAGCCCAAATCCAACTAGCACCGCAGCCTGGCCCGACCGATCTTTTGGAAGCGAACCGACCTAGCTCTAGGGTTACTCGCGCACGGCGCCTCCATCCATCAACCACAACCCACGCGCCTCCCTTCGCCTTCTTCGCCTCGCCTCGCCTCCGGGATCTCGTCCTCCCCACCTCCTCGGGCCAAGGAATCGTTCCCCTCCGGCGACCTCCCTCCCTCCGTTCCGTCTCGGGTGAGTCTACACGCACCGCACCGGATCCTTCTCCGACCGGATCCGCCATCGATTTTGGTCGCGCGCCAGTCAATCGGCGGATGCGGTTTGAATCTAATGGCCGGATCTACGCCGCCTTGCCGCTGCTTTGTTTGTTTTCCCCGACGGCCGCCCAGATCCTCCTCGCCTGACCTCTCCTTTCTCGTTTTCAGGCCTTCCTCTGTATCACCAGCAAAGCAAAGGATCGGATTCAGGCCTTCCTCTGTATCACCAGCAAAGCTAAGGATCGGAGGCTTCTCCATCCAGGGCAGCAAGGTAACCTAGCTTCTTCTGTATCTGTCTATGCTATATGCTATGCTCTAGGTTGGGATTAGTTCTGAGCTGCAAATTCTGTCCTTTTGTTGTTTACTTCAATCTTGAACGAAATCAAAAGAAAGGGAATAAGGGATACACTGAGAAGTATATATCTAGTATATGTAGAAAGGCATGTATTGTAGCATTAGAAACAATTTATCATTTCAAGACGGAGACTCTAGCCTTGATATTCTTGCAATCAAGTAAACATGCCTGTTGTCTTTCTTTTATTGATGAATGAATGAATACATATAAGCTGCTTGCTACCCTCCAAGATTCAGACTCTTGTCCCATGTATGCTTGCTGTTGTTCTGAAATTGCTACTAGTTGAAGTGTTCGAAATCTGAACCTTGTGAATCATTCAAAACAAATAAGTGGTCTAAGTTTTATAGTACTAAGATATGTGGGAACAATTAGTCGTTACTTCCACGAAGTTTTGTATGCTATTGAAGATCTGCATGGAGAGATGATTTGGCCACCGTCCCTTAGGCCCACCCTAAACTTGCAAACAGCCAAAGGTTCAACCTGTACCTATATCCTTCCAAACTTAGATGTGTCATACATATAATAATGCAAGAATAAGGGTTTTTTAGTTGACCATGAAATTGGTATCGCATATGGAAATATATATCTTTGGTAAAAATGCAGACATCTGGCTGTTTGGTCTATTATTTTATCTACAGCAAACTTGGTGATGATGTCTGTTTCCGGTGACTTCCAAATATAACCTACTACATATGTTTTACTTATTCTTTTGTGCTGCATCTTTCTATACCAGTCTGCTATTCATTGTATGCGTGCCTCTTCCCATTGCTCGTTGAGCATTGACACAAAATGGTTATGAACAATGATGTGATGCAGCACACCGTGCTACATTTTAAGTGATCAGACCTTCATTTGTATTTATCTATTTTTGCATGGAATGGAATATTTAAATTGTCAATAACAGCCCTATCACTTTTAATTCCAGCTCACTCTGAACATTGGAGTAGAGCAAGGTGCTTGTTCAAAAGTGTGAATTGCATGGAGATGGGAATGACTCCTGAAGTAATGTATGGACAAAATGTATTTGTTCCTGCTACTGCAAATCCCTACCAATATGGTTATGCAGGTAAAAGGAAATGTCCTATCTTTGTATTATGCCTGTCCTTGGTGCTTCCCTCCTTTCAGTATTTCATCTGATGGTAACCAATTTGTCAAATGCAGAAGTTGGATCACCGATGGAATGGTATAACCACCCGAGCTCTTTAGGATATGATGGCCAAGATATTTACTATCCGGTTAGTATATACAATATAAAAGACTTGATACTTAATTGGTGCCCTTTACAGTCATGTGTTTTAATATGTTCATTCCTTTTGGGTTGTTTGCAGGCTGAAGGCATGCAATGCGTATACTACGCAGCCCCAGACAATGGATCCATGCATCCTACCTACAGTCCTTACCCTTCTGATCCTTCTTTCGTACCCGATGGCTCATTTATGCCTCAGGAGTATGTTGCTGACCCTGCTAACTCCACATGCCAAATAGCCCCGACATCCTATTACATTCCAGCTGTTCTTCCTTATGCACAAGATAGTGTCCCGGGAAGCGCAACCACACCTCTTCACTCCCCCAATGTTGCATTTCTTCCTGGCATACCAGGTTATGCTGCAACATCTGCAAATGCAGCATTTCCTTTAATTGCTCCCGTCACCACAAAAAGCGACATTGTTATGCATCCACCCGTACAGTCTACTATTGTACCTTCAAAGCAGTTCCAGGACCATGCAAAACCACCAAAGGTTCAACTGCACAATTTGGTTCCCCAGAAGCAAGAGTTGCCGGATAGATGCATGGTGCCTGCTAAACTCCCTCATGCTTCTCAGGTAGGCAAATTTATAAGTCATTACTGATCGGCCTTTCTTTTGTCAAGTTACAGTGTATTTGTGATTAATTCTTATCTATAGAAGGAATTATTAACTTTCCTGAACCACTGTAAGATTAAGCCTTTTCGGTAGGGCCTGTATTGTGCCGCCTCCACATGATAATCTGATCCCTCATGAACATGTTCACACCATTGTAATCAAAGTTAACTTTTTAGTAGAATGTTTATTAGGTAACTTCATTCACTCAATGTATCACACCACTCGATGTCTGGTCTTCATGCTGAAGTTTTTTCCAGGATTGCTTCGGTGGGGTACTGGTAGTTCATTAAAACACCTTTAGCAAGGAACCTAAGTTTTGAAGTCGTTCAGAAGTTAACTTTCAGTAACTTATAAGGGTCATTACCTTTTTGTTTTTGGGATTACTTTTAGCTAAATGAACTCTGAAATTATAAACACATATTCCATCCATGAATGTTTTGGACATGATTATGTTTTTTTTTGGTGGGGTGTGTGTGTGTGTGTGTGTGTTGGTGTTGGTCTTGTTTTACCTAAACCCAAAGGGTAGACAGGTTTTCCTATTTCTATGCTGTACTGTGGGTCTTAATTGAGTTCGAAGTGTTCTTTAGCAAACTGTAGTTTGCTTCTATAGTGGTGAGCCGATGCATGGTATATAAATATTGTACTGATTTTTTATTGCTTGTTTTCAATATAGCATGTTTTACTTGTAGTAAGCTGTGTGTCATCTGTCCCCAACTGACGTGTCTTGTTTATGACAGGTATCAGCACATTTGTCTGGAAACAATTGCCTTGGATGTGCTGCTGGATCTGATCTTCAGAAGTGGGCTGCCGCTGAGAAATTCCAGCCATCTTCAAAGTCAAGTGGTCATCTAAATGGTACTGGCCAAAAAGTGCATAGCTTAGTTGATTCTGAGAAACCAAGCAATCAGAGCTCTGCCATAGTTGTGAAATCTTACACATCAAGGCTCCCTGTCGGTAATCCGGATGGGACAATCATTATAAGAACCGACCAGTACAACAGAGATGATCTCCGAATTGACTATACGTATGCAAAGTTCTTTGTTATCAAGTCAATTGGTGAGGCAGATGTGCACAAATCGATAAAGTATGGTGTATGGTCAAGTTCCTTCAATGGAAACAGCAAGCTAGATAGTGCATTCAGGGATGCTGACAGGATATCAAGGAGGCATTCTACTAAATGTCCAGTTTTCTTGTTCTTCTCTGTGAGTATTGATTTATTGAATATCCATAACATTTATCGTGCTTGAAGTTCAACAATTGAATTCTTTTATTATGTTTATCAGGTCAATGGTAGTGGGCACTTCTGTGGCATGGCTGAGATGGTTGGACCTGTTGATTTTCACAAGGACATGGACTTCTGGTGTCAGGATAAATGGACCGGATGCTTTCCTGTGAGATGGCACATCGTTAAAGATATACAAAATTGTTCTTTGCAGCATATCACACTGCAGAATAATGAAAACAAGCCTGTGACACACAGCAGAGATACACAGGAAGTAAGTGTGCCATGCCCTGTTTTGCATTGAATTTGTTTCAGTACTGTTAAATTGTTTGATTTCAGTAAGTAGTTTATTTCTCTTGAGCATTTCCGTAGTCAGCTGCCGTAATAACTTTGCTCTCATATGAATGTGGAGACCTCATGTCATGATCTGTCGCAATGTCTCATTTGCAGATACCATACCTCCCTGGAATATCTATGATCGAGATCTTCAAAAACATCAAAGCGAGGTTCTGCTTGTTTGATGATTTTATGAGATATGAGGCAGAAGAGGCGCAAAAGAAAACACACAGAAGGTGCAAGCTGAGTTACAATGCTCCAGACTTTGTACCTGTCGCACAGCGTACAAAAGATGCTTCTGACACTCAGCAGACAAAATCCAGCAGCGTGCTGGTAGACAAAACATCTGAGATACAAAATGTGGCCGAGAAGCCGCATGATGCTAAGGTGATCAAACCTCAGGAACCGTGTGTCTCTGAAAACCAGACCAATGAGGCTGAGAAAGAGAATGGAGTACAGGAAAGTCATTGCAGTGGCAATCAGAGCCAAGAGGATGCAGCGAAAGCTGTAACTAACCATCCACCAGCTTCAAGCTTGAAGGCAGGTGCGGAGGGGAAACAGCAGTACTGGAAGAAGGTCGAAAATCCAAAGCAGCATGCAGACAGCGGTGCTGCCCAGGGCTCACTGAAAGCACCTGAAAAGCGGCTAAATGGAGTTAGTGGCTCTGCAAGCGCAGTTCCAGAGGGTGGCGAGGAGCAGAGGGTCACTGCTAAACTTGGTTCTCTCAAAATCGGTTCCAAGGCAGTGGAGGCTGACTGTAAGACTAACACAGTTGGTGTGGAGAAGCGGCTAAATGGAGTCAGTGGCTCTGCGAGTGCTGTTCCAGAGGGTGGCGAGGAGCAGGGGGTCGCTGCCAAACTTGGTTCCCTCAAAATTGGTTCCAACGCAGTGGAGGCTGACCGTAAGACTAACACAGTTGGTGTGGTGACAATTGGTTCGATGCCGGTCCGGGTTGACAGTTGTGACGTCTAGTGGCCAGCAGGAACTTTTGTTTTTGGCTTCACAATTTTTTGACCTCTTCTGGGTTATGATCTTTGGTGCCCAAGGCTTCTATTTTCCTTTCTTTTGGTAGAATGCCTGTCTTGGTTGGTGGTTCCTAGCTTCTATATGTTATCAAAAAAGGAAAAAAAAAAGATGAATAGTTAGGCTCTAGTTTCGTTGGGTGAAAAAGCTAGTTTTGCAGGCAGCATTCTGGTGGTGGTGGCTTCTTTTGTGGAAAAGAAAGAAGAGAGACTAAGATGTGTTCGTTTTAATGACATTATTAAGAAAGAAAAAAAAAAAGAGGAGATTAGTAAACCTGGACTGTGTGATTTCTTGCTTGCGATCTTCCCTGCTTGTTTTCCTTGTCCTTGTGCCAGGATCTTATGGGCATTGCCCGGATATAAGATCCGTCAATGCTTGATAGTTTGTTGTATATGTGATGTGATCATATAGGGTGGCTTATTTTTCTTTGTAATGTTATTAAACTCTGTGACTTGCTAGAAAGCATTATTGAAAGTAGGATCGGATTTTTGCGCAGATTGATTGGAGTAGTGTGGTTTTGACTACAAGGATGCTGGCCATGACAGTTACCTTTCCAGATTTTGGACATGTCGGTCCAAACGAGCAGTGAATGAGTCGGTCGGCCTCTCTGCATCTCATCTGTTGGGCCACTTGAAGGCCGGCCGGCCGGCCACCGGCGTGCATGTTCACGGAGGTGATGCATGGAGATTTTGTGGAAGAAAAAGAGCGTTATATTAGTTGCTAGTATAGTATATAAAGAGAGTTTTTTTTGGAATAAAAAGAGCGTTGTATTAGTTTCTACATCAAATTTCGGTGACCATTTTTTGATTTCTTATCGTTTGGCACACTATTCTTCTCTGTTGTCGGTGCTCTGCTGAAGGAAGGACATCATAGTAATGGATGGATGCCCAGTTTGTTTGGTTTGCCTGGAACTTGTGGTGATCCAGATCCACCCAATTGCCATCACAATTCACAGGGTGGTAACTACTGCTGTGAATTTCTCTAGTTGGGTGGCTGCTAAAAACCGCAGGACTCGCCAAAGGTAGTGCATGGAACCTTTGGTCTTGATTAAAGCAGCAGAAGAACCTGTGTGTGTTTGTGATTCGCCATCGGTACTCCCTGCCTGCCAGTTGGTCTTTAAGGGCTTCCCCAACGAAGGACGTGGTGTACTGCCCTAGGCTCCACGCTGGCACGAAACATCCATGTCAAGGAGACTAGTAGCCTCGCAGTGCAGAGGAAGTAATGGTATCGTCGGTCAAAAGCTTGGAGCTACTGTCAGATGTGTCTTGGGAGTGTGGTCCATGGGGAGAAAAGTACGGTGGACAGATGGATGGGACTTGGCTAGATAACACAGCTTCCTACGTGCACCGGTCCTTTTAGCCCAGGGCCAACGGCAGGTGCTGCCTAGGTTGGGGGTGTCCTAATCTGATGCGCGCTGTCTGCATAATGGAATGACAGTGGTGAGTGGTGGCATCCATGGATGTGGATGATGCCATCCTCTCTTGGCTGGAGCTGAGCTGAGCTAGGTACTCTGCTACTTTGGCTTTGGGAATTCGGATTCCTCGTCGTGTATGAGGTATTAGTACATGATTTATCTCCTTAATAAAAAACGTGTGAAGTCACGTTCCCAAAAAAAAATTAGTACATGATTTATTAAGGTATGGAATACTTAAAACGTGAATGTCTGCAACACAAATGTCCAATGGTAGAGCTTTTTTCTTGCTACGAGGCTCTGCCACGCTTGATCAAAAGCATAGGAACGTTGAAATGGGAGGGAGTGAGGGACCAGAGCAACACAAAGAAGTAGGGAGGAGGAACAAGATGCTGAAATCTCGGTTCCAGGTGCCCCAAGGCCGCATGTGACCATGTCATGACATGCCTCCTTTCTTTGTTGCTTGGCTTTCATCCATCTATGATTTATCCCCACAAATATAATCCTCTTGAGGCTTGAGCTGCGTCGGCATGCTAGCAGGACATGGCCAGGCCATGTTACCTCACTGCACTGTTGCTATCGCATTGGGGTAGCTTAAATTAGCTGCTGCTTTCCTTCAAATCTCACATCCAAAGAACCAAATGGTCCATACGGATACAACAGTTGTTACTGTTACATGCATTGGGTGATCAGCTCAGCTGAGCCAAAGCCAATACAATGCGTAGCATGCGTCCAGGAAAGAAGATTCTGAGATACACCTTCTCCCTCCATTCCATCTCCATGTGATCTCTTCTTTTGCCTCTGCCTGTTTTTCTTCCTCCTATACAGGACGACCACATAACTTCCGCTGCTGGAGCCACCGTCCAGTGACCCCGGGCTGCTCTCCGGGCTTGTCGGCAAAGCGCAAAGGATATTTTTCTTTATATATATTGTAGAGAACTATTATATTTTTTAGATAAATATTTTTGTACAATATAAGAATTGTACGGGTCCTACAAATTTCTGACTTGGCCACGTCAATGTCTCGGTCTCGGTGAAATAAATAAATGCCGCCGTACGCCTCAGCCGCATCTCCGTCGACATGCACGCCGGTGGTTCAAGTGGCCCGACAGATGAGACGATGCTGTGACTGCGGAGAGGGCGACCAACTCGTTTGGACCGACATGTCCAACTTCCGTAAAGAATAATCCGCTTACGACCAAAATAAGCTGAAATAGGCCTTGTTTAGTTGGAACCCAAATTCCAAAAAGTTGCTACAGTACCTGTCACATCGAATGTTTGTGGCCCGTGCATGGAGCATTAAATATAGATGAAAAGAAAAACTAATTGCACAGTTTGGTGGGAAATTGCGAGACGAACGTTTTAAGCCTAATTAGTCCATGTTTAAATACTATTTGCCAAATAAAAATGAACGTGCTACAGTAGCCCCAAAATCCAAATTCCTACAACTAAACAAGGGCATAGTCAAATGTCGCGTTTTTCAGCAGTTTATTCTAGCCACGTTTATTCCCACAGTTCCCATTTATACTAAAAAGTAGAAACTAGATCAGACCAGCTTATTTTAACCGCCGCTTTTACTCTATTTATGTAGCTTATCTGGAAAGCGCTTCCCATATAAGCTGTACCAAACAGGACCATAGCTTTGCCATGACATGTAGCTTTCTCTTGAGCTCAGGAATGGCAAGCTCTAGGGCTAGCTAGACACGATGTGTTGGTGCCCGCTCCAAACATGGCCATGATGATCCATCAAAATCACTCGATGACACCATCGAACAATGAAATGCACATCATAAAAAAAACAGGGGCATATATATATTGATATTGATATTGACTTAGTTTTATTCTAAGTCAAACTCGTGAACTTTAATTAAGTTACAAAAAGTACATATATTAAAATCTAAATAAATGCACATGCTTCAATGGTAGATTTAGCGAAAATATTTAACATTGTAGATGTTTATATACTTTTATTTGAACTTGGTCTAAATTATATAAGTTTGGTTTAGAACAAAACTAAAACAACCTAAATATTAGAACTGAGGAAGTATTGATCCCACTGGTACTCAATAGCTCCTCAAGCAATAACAGTAACATCGATGAAATATGTGCTCTGTGTCAACAATGTAATGTTTTTTCTCGAGTTGACACCGATTCAACAAATTCTTGTCAAATACCTTGTCAAGTTTTCATGACAAGAATAGGACCTTCAAATCTGACGAGTTAGAACAGTCAACAATTGCCATTAGGAAATGCTTTTGATGGTTGACTGACACCAGTTTCAATAGCTAACTTGTTATCATCTTCCCATAGTCTAACTCATATAGTGTGCTTTGAAACCTATCACAAAAAATTGACAATGGATTGCATAATGTTTTTACATTGCTTCTAATTCTTGCAATCAACACATGTGTAGTATACAAAATCCATCACCCCCCATAACCACTAGCGGAGCTACATGCAGGCCAAAGAGTGCCATGGCCCCTCCTTTCTAATTGAAAATTCCATTAAGTAGCTATTAAACTAGTGATTAAAATTAATAAGTATGCATATTAAAGTAAGAAATTAGTGCTGATGGCCCCCTCTTGTTTCACCATCAAGCTCCATTGCTGCCCATAACTATTTGTGTTATACGCGCCTCGGAGGCATTCACTGTAGAATGTTCTACGCTATTCACAAACTTAGGACTTCTATGCTTCAAAGTGTACATCCATGTATACTCAATTCAAAATTTGAATTATAAATTAAACATGTATGACATTTGATAAAATTGAAACTCTATAGTTAAGCACAAATATGGGAGATATTATCTCAAAATTTTAAGGGGGATCTTGTGTTCCTACCATGGTTTTGAAGTCAATTGTGATTTTCCTCATTTATTCACATTGTGATTTTGCCCTGCTTTTTCAAAACCAAGGCAAAGTTTATCCATGCTCCGTTTAGAGGAGTTAATAGTGTCAATTCAACTAAAAAAATACTAATTTCCCTTGAATTTGCTCCTATGTATAGGAATTTTCCTAATGGGAAGGAGTGCACCTATCAAAGAACTTCTAATAAAAATATTGTGAAAGCATGTATGAAGACATGTGAAACCGACGAACCATGTCACAGAGGCGGTGGAAGGAAGCCGAAGCCTAAAAATGAAGACATCGGGAACATCAACATCAAGGCACTTGGAGCTAGAAGCCTCAGGAGTCAGCACATGTATAGGCTAGAGTCGTACACATGCTCTTTTCTCCATCCCTTTTTTCCCATAGGGTTTTGGGATGGAGTTTCTAGCGAGGCGCGCACGCGTAGGTTGCGAAGGGCAATCCTCACAACCAAGGCTTGAGTTGTACTTGTGCTTCTTCTGGTATGGGCATCTATCAGGACATGTAGTACCAGACATAACCTAGTAGATGAGGAGCTACTTTGGGAGAGCCTATAATCATATGGGCCAAGTCCCCCTAGAAGAGGTCCAACTAGCGCCATTGGAGTGGCATGTAAAACTCGCCCCCACCAAGGGTGCTTGTAAATTACCGTTGTCTATATATAGTGCCTTGAGCATGAGGGCAAGAGGGGCTCTCTCCTCTCCCACTCATTTTGCAACCGCTTCTTTCTACTCACTCCTTAAACCTATTCGGGATCGCTATCCCAACAAACCTAATAGAGGGAAAACACTTCTTTTTTTCTAATCTCATGTATTTTAGGTACTTCATGTCTTTTAATGTAAACTTCTCTTACTTTATGTAGGTTAGGTTCAAAGCTTTTAATGTAAACTTCCGTCTTTCTGCTTCTTAGGTTCAATTTAAGTGCATACCTCATAGTCCAAGAAAAACCAAATATATCATCAATAATGTTGGATGGTCCATGCTTCTGTGCATTTTCATCTATGAGTTTATTTATTCATGTCATCGAGCTTTCGCTTTTGAATAAATATACACGGATGTAGGAAAAATGCAAACATACAGGGTTAAGATTTAGCGTGAGTAGATATTTATGCATACCTTTGTGCCTGTGTCTGCATCATTGTTACCAACACTAATGTCCTCGTCCATTCTAGTCTGGTCACCTTAAGCTACTTGTCAATATGGTGAAAAAAGAACATTGTTACTCTTAAGTTGCTTGTGGCTGTGATTAGATGCTAAACTTGCACCTCATTTACCATTCTAGTTTTCTCCACCACCATAATATGGAGGACAATATCTATTAAAAATACTAAATCTTTGCGACTTCGACTTTGGACCTCCATATCTTTACATCTACACATCATGACTTCAATATCCTGGTCACTAGGAATCGCGGCATGGACCACCAATTCATTTCGAAGCATTCCCCAAGTGAATGTGCTGATGTCGATGTTTGCCCTAACGTTGAATTCACCACCATTCACTGGACAGATGTGCCGTCATCACCCTTCGAAGTGAAGCCAGCAAATACCCTTCAAGGCCAATAGCTTCGTGATCAAGTTCGCGCCAGGGAAGCATGTGGCTTGGTAGCACGTCAGCGAGGCGATACCCTGCAAAGTCAGGGAGGGGCCATTCATCCTAGCGAAGTATAGTTAGTTCATGATCATAACAGTAGTTTGATTAATTAGGTTCACAACTCTATATGATCATAGCAGTAGCTTAATTAGGTTCACAACTCGATTGATGTATCACACATCATACAATCTTCTCATTGTCCCTGGGCAAAAGATAAGACGTTTCATCTTCACTCTTTTTGGGTCGGGCGCAGTGTGCAAAAGTTACTTGTCACACCCAATTTTAAGGATAAAATTGAATGCACTAAACTCATGTGTGCCCAGGGATCAGTCACACACATAAGTTGACAAATTATAAAAAATATCATCACGGTGTATCTTACATAACGAATAATAGCATCACATTGACTTACATAACACAGCGGAAGATAAAAAGATAACTCTCTCGTGGAACTCCATCACGAGGGACGGTCGATTGGTTGACCACAAGCCTAATAATCCTCGTGAAACTCCTTATATCCGTTGTCATCTGTTACCCATCCGGATTTTTATCCAAATATTGAAAATTAAACAAGCGTAAATCGTCCGTACTCAACAAGATAACATGGGGTTCATGAGGCTCAAAAGGATGACACTGGTTTCTTCGCAGTTAGCACTTTTAGTAGATTCAAGATTTTATCCTCATCTATTATTAAGTTATGCTTAAGCTCCTTTTTAAACCCACGCGTGATCATATATCCGATCCAATAGAGTCATGTGACATCATCATAATCATCTCGTATAAACAACATTATAGTAGCCATCTATTACGTGAGTTTTCCGGGCCGCTCGTGACCGTGAGCACGGGCTGTTATAACAGTTTGTTACCCTCTGCAGGTGTGGTGCACATTCACCGCGAGTCGTGATCCCCATATGCCCGGGTTAATTACTCCCATGTCACTTCCAAGGTGAGCGGGGCGGGTACACTATGAAGCCATTTCATAGGTTTCCCTAACAAGTTAGGCTTAGGTTTCCTTGGCGAGGCGGATGTAGGAACCCCCCTTTCCTATGGCACATATCCATCATGGCTATACACATAGGAACAGAGGCGGTCCTATACCCAACGTGGCAAGCCCCATTTGCGCCATAAAGGTAACCTCTAACAAGCTAGAAAAGGTCCTATTACTGAGCTAAAGTCGAGCCATATGACCCTCACGGTTGCCTTTGTCACCCCCGACTTTTTTGCCGACAGATAAGTCCTTATGGAGGGCCGAGAGCAACATGAACAAAGGTCATTTGCACTTTAGCCCTATGGAACAGTTGTTATAAATCATGTTACTCACTTTGTTCCATAGTATCATTCATCAACATGTAGGTCAAGTTCAGTTAGAGCACTAGCAATCTACCCACATGCATTTAACCCATAGGAGACAAGGAACAGATAAACAATCACTAGGATATCCTTACGGGTATCAAAATTAGACACATGCAAATGAGTAATTGATTAAGGTGAATAGGACATCAAGGAAGGCCCATGCTATACTTGCCTTGGTTCACAAACTCGTCTTTGTTCTGCTTTGGTCGTCAAAGAGTTCTTGGTCTCCAACGCTTTTCCTCACCGTCTGAACGCGACCAACATGGCAACATACAACATTCCAAAAGCATTCATGCAAAGCAAACATTCCTATCATTAGAACAGTACACCAACAGTATTGAAATCAAAATAAAATGTTTGTAAAACTAATCTACGTTTCTCTACGATCACGTCAACGCGAAGTTCACGAAAAACGGAGCTAAAATGCGAAAGTTATGATTAAAACGGGTTTTCCTGTAGCCCCATATTTAATTAATTCTAATCATGAAATTAAAAAGTTCCAAACTTGACTATCAGTAGCTCCAACATGTAGCTTATGAAATTATGAAGCTAACGCGATTTGAATGGATCAATTCGGAGTTAAAACGACAATTCTATGAGCGAAACAGTTCGAATGGCATTTCTGTAAATACTGAAAGCGTACTTTAGACTAAACCAGTGAACTATACGCTTTCAAAACGAGAATGCGTACTCGAGGAAATACGCTAAGGACGGCGGGTTCTATAACGCGAAAACAGGAGGGCTCTTTAGCAATTTGACCCACGAAGGGGTATCGGATGTTCTCGGCCGTTGGATTTAAAATGAACGGATCGGATTTGATCAGAGGAGGGAGAGATGAAAGTGACCGGCCGGAACAGTGTTTCCGGCGGCAAGCTCCATGGCCGGCGGCAGTGGACTCGCCGGAGCACGCGGCTAGGGCCTACGGGCCACGGTTTTCCAAACCGAAAGCACCTGGGGGAAGAGGGAGTGAAGGGGACTCGCCAAGGCCGAAAGAGTGGGTCGGAGGACATGGCCGTGGGTGGTCGCCATGGCGGTGGCGAGAGCTCATGGCACCGCCTGAAACAAGCCCTAGAAGCCACGAAACACCAATTGAAGGCATGGGGGAAGAGAGAAGCACTGGCGAGGCTCACCAAGGGAAAATGGAGACGGAGGCGGCTCGGAGACGATCGTCCATGCGGAGGGGCGATCAGCGGATCTCTCGCCCAATGATGTTGAGGCTTCCTCGTGCCCGGGCGGTAAAATTGGAACAGGGAGATAGCGGGGAGGGTGGATACTGGTCGTATTTCTTTTGTAGATGCCAGGCGCTGGGAGGACGCCTCCCACGATGGCACAGGATGTGGGCAGCGGGAGGAAGAAGGCACTGCAAGCGGGCCAAAGCGGGTCGTGACTCAGTCTTTGAGCCAAGGAAAGGAGCGCGATTCTTGCCGGGCTGGCCTTCTTTGAGTCACAAGGAGATCGTGGGGTCTTTGGGCATGAGGTGGTAGCAAGCAGAGGAGAAAAAAAAGTCGAAATGAGCAATGGGAGAAAAGGCAAGGGCGAAAAATGAGGAAGGGAGTGGAGAGGAAGAAATTTCCTTTTTCTTTTTATAAATAAAATTTTCAAATCTCATTTTCAAGGTAAATTTGAATTCAATTCAAATTTTAGCCAAAACTAATCACTACAAAAATAATGTGCAAAGAAACATGAATGCCTCAACTTGTATCTATTCCTTATTACTTATTTTAATTTCATCAAAAATATTATTTTTCCTATATTTGAATGCACACAAAATAACATAAATACATCAAATTTACTATTTTAAAACAATGTAAATTTTAGGGTGTTACAATTCTACCCCCCTTAAGATGAATCTCGTCCTCGAGATTCGGACGACGTCGACTGAGAGATAGGGATACTCCGTCTTTAGATTCTCCTTTACTTCCTCGTAGTCCCATCATCTTGATAAGGATCCCACTTTACCTTGCATATCTGTTGATCTTACTCCAAACGATACTCGGTAACTCCAATCACTAGGCCACCTTTCCTTTTGAGTCCACAATACCAATTCTTTTCTTAAAATACCCACATTCTCGATTTAAAATTCCTTACTTTATTGGTCAGAAGGAAATTCTTCCACCAATCTTCAAAACATGAATGATTTCGGTTAAGTTGCTCGAACTTGGAATACAATTCTTGATCCTTGGTGTCATCCGAACCTTCTTAGCACCACTCCCATTGCTAAGGGCATCGGTCATGACTTTTGCTTCTCAAGTGATAGCACTTTTCCAAGTCATAATCAATTTTCCTTCCAACGAGGATATCACCAATTCAAGACCAACTTAACGAAGATGTCTTGTAGATTCTTGATCCAAACTAACTTAAAAGCTTCTCTAGTAGCTCTACCAAAATCTTAATGATCTCGGATAAACCTTCGTGGGAACCTTTAACCAAACCTCATTGAGACTCTGAGTTTCTCTCACACCTTTGGGTACCACCACGCTTCCTCTGCGCAAACAAGAAAGTATGATACTTCATCTTGTAAATTCTTCAACTTGGCTACCCCCCTTAAGAAAAGATAGACTAGGGGACACCAAAGTATAGCTTACATCTACTTATTTATAGAACACTTTTCCAAATTCTTGCAGTTAACTTGGTCGAAAAGCGATACACAACACAAACTACTCCAGTTCCAAACATCCCGGATGCATCACCTTGTGATTCTCGTATCTCCATAACCAACATAGCTATCAAGTTGATTCTTGCGCTCGAGAGAAAGATATTGAAGTGTACTAGTGTCCAGAATTTGCCCACGATTTTGATCATCCAAAATCTGAGATATAAGCCAAGAGTGCAGATCGCTCGAAAAAGATAGGATAGAAAAAAAGCAGACGAAAAACCAAGACCCGACTATTTATTTCATTAATCCTTATGCCTTAGGCCTATTACTATCTGAAATTGTGGGAACACCCAACAAGATCATTGCAATCATTACAAAGATTCAAAACAACCGTAAGCATAATGACAACTCAACAAACAATAAAGATGCACAATTCAATCATTAACTCATCTTGCGATACTATCGTTCTCATTGCTCCAGGGATAACAATCCTAAGACTTATATTCAGAGAACGTAAGAAGGTGGTGAGGAGTAGTTCTAAAAGCATATCAAATCAAGGAGTGAAGATGAGAACAAAGACTTCAAAATAAGCACCAAGGTAGAGATGAATAGCAAGGGTAGAGATATAGTAGAGAAGAAAATATCAAGATTCAAAGAACAAGGATTTTTGTAACAACATCTAAACCATAAAACGACCCGGTTTCTAACTAGGCTTAAATCCCTCACATACAAACACTTTGCTCTGATACCATTTTGTCACACCCAATTTTAAGGATAAAATTGAATGCACTAAACTCATGTGTGCCCAGGGATCAGTCACACACATAAGTTGACAAATTATAAAAAATATCATCACGGTGTATCTTACATAACGAATAATAGCATCACATTGACTTACATAACACAAATGGAAGATAAAAGATAACTCTCTCGTGGAACTCCATCACGAGGACGGTCATTTGGTTGACCACAAGCCTAATAATCCTCGTGAAACTCCTTATATCCGTTGTCATCTTTACCCATCCGGGATTTTTATCCAAATATTGAAAATTAAACAAGCGTAAACGCGTCCCGTACTCAACAAGATAACATGGGGTTCATGAGGCTCAAAAGGATGACACTTTGGTTTCTCTGCAGTTAGCACTTTTAGTAGATTCAAGATTTTATCCTCATCTATTATTAAGTTATGCTTAAGCTCCTTTTAAACCCACGTGATCATATATCCGATCCAATAGAGTCATGTGACATCATCATAATCATCTCGTATAAACAACATTATAGTAGCCATCTATTACGTGAGTTTTCCGGCCGCTCGTGACCGTGAGCACGGTGTTATAATAAGATTTGTTACCCTCTGCGGAGGTGGTGCACATTCACCATGAGTCGTGATCCCCATATGCCCGGGTTAATTACTCCCATGTCACTTCCAAGGTGAGCGGGGCGGGGTACACTATGAAGCCATTTCATAGGTTTCCCTAACAAGTTAGGGCCAGCTAGGTTTCCTTGGCGGCGAGATGTAGAACCCCCTTTCCTATGGCACATATCCATCATGCTATACACATAGGAACAGAGGCGGTCCCTATACCCAACGTGGCAAGCCCCATTTGCGCCATAAAGGTAACCTCTAACAAGCTAGAAAAGGTCCTATTACTGAGCTAAAAGTCGAGCCATATGACCCTCACGGTTGCCTTTGTCAGTCCCAGCTTTTTGCCGACAGATAAGTCCTTATGGAGGGCCGAGAGCAACATGAACAAAGGTCATTTGCACTTTAGCCCTATGGAGCAGTTGTTATAAATCATGTTACTCACTTTGTTCCATAGTATCATTCATCAACATGTAGGTCAAGTTCAGTTAGAGCACTAGCAATCTACCCACATGCATTTAACCCATAGGAGACAAGGAACAGGATAAACAATCACTAGGATATCCTTACGGGTATCAAAATTAGACACATGCAAATGAGTAATTGATTAAGGTGAATAGGACATCAAGGAAGGCCCATGCTATACTTGCCTTGGTTCACAAACTCGTCTTTGTTCTCTGCTGGTCGTCAAAGAGTTCTTGGTCTCCAACGTTTTCCTCACCGTCTCTAACGCGACCCAACATGGCAACATACAACATTCCAAAAGCATTCATGCAAAGCAAACATTCCTATCATTAGAACAGTACACCAACAGTATTGAAATCAAAATAAAATGTTTGTAAAACTAATCTACGTTTCTCTCTGATCACGTCAACGCGAAGTTCACGAAAAACGGAGCTAAAATGCGAAAGTTATGATTAAAACGGGTTTTCCAGTAGCCCTATATTTAATTAATTCTAATCATGAAATTAAAAAGTTCCAAACTTGACTAACAGTAGCTCCAACATGTAGCTTATGAAATTACGAAGCTAATGCAATTTGAACGGATCAATTCGGAGTTAAAACGACAATTCTATGAGCGAAACAGTTCGAATGGCATTTCGTAAATCTTTGAAAGCGTACTTTAGACTAAACCAAATGAACTATACGCTTTCAAAACGAGAATGCGTACTCGAGGAAATACGCTAAGGACGGCGGGTTCTATAACGCTTGCAAAACAGGAGGGCTCTTTAGCAATTTGACCCACGAAGGGTATCGGATGTTCTCGGCCGTTGGATTTAAAATGAACGGATCGGATTTGATCGGAGGAGGAGAGATGAAAGTGGTAGCGGAACAGTGTTTCCCGGCCGGGCAAGCTCCATGGCGGCGGCAATGGACTCGCCACGAGCACGCTTGGCTAGGGCCCTCTGGGCCACGGTTTTCAAACCAAAGCACACAGGGGAAGAGGGAGTGAAGGGGGACTGCCAAGGCCGAAAGAGTGGGCTGGAGGACATGGCCGTGGGGTGGTCGCCATGGCCATGGTGGTGGCGAGCTCGCATGACGCACATAAAACAAGCCCTAGAAGCCACGAAACACCGAATTGAAGGCATGGGGGGAAGAGAGAAGCACGGCGAGGCTCACCAAGGGAAAATGGAGGCGGAGGCGGCTCGGAGACGCATCGTCCATGCGGAGGGGCGGTCGGTGGATCTCAGCCAGCAGTGATTGAGGCTTCCTCGTGCAGTGGGCGCGAGCGAATTGGAACAGGGAGATAGCGGGGAGGGTGGATACGGGTCAGGGCCTCTTTTTGTAGATGCCGGGCGCTCGGGAGGACGCTCCCACGATGGCACGGGATGTGGGCAGCGGGAGGAAGAAGGCACTGGCAAGCGGGCCAGTGGTCAGGCTCAGTCTTGGGCCAAGGGAGCGGCAGCGGCGATTCTGCGGGTTGGCGCTTATGCAGTCATGTGAGATCCAGCATGGGTCTTTGGGCAGCGAGGCTGGGCATAAGCGCAGAGGAGAAAAAAGGAGCTAAAATTTGAGCAGTGAGGGAGAAAAGGCCAATGGGCGAAAATGAGGAAGGGAGTGGAGAGGAAGAAATTTCCTTTTTTCTTTTTATAAATAAAATTTTCAAATCTCATTTTCAAGGTAAATTTGAATTCAATTCAAATTTTAGCCAAAGCTAATCACTACAAAAAAAATGTGCAAGTGACATGAATGCCTCAACTTGTATCTATATTCCTTATTACTTATTTTAATTTCATCAAAATATTATTTTTTCCTATATTTGAATGCACACAAAATAACATAAATACATCAAATTTACTATTTTAAAACAATGTAAATTTTAGGGTGTTACAATTCTACCCCCTTAAGATGAATCTCGTCCTCGAGATTCGGACGACGTCGATCGAGAGATAGGGATACTCCGCCTTTAGATTCTCCTTTACTTCCTCGTAGTCCCATCATCTTGATAAGGATCCCACTTTACCTTGCATATCTGTTGATCTTACTCCAAACGATACTCGTGTAACTCCAATCACTAGGCCACCTTTCCTTTTGAGTCCACAATACCAATTCTTTTTCTTAAAATACCCACATTCCGATTTAAAAATTCCTTACTTTATTGGTCAGAAGGAAATTCTTCCACCAATCTTCAAAACATGAATGATTTCGGTTAAGTTGCTCGAACTTGGAATACAATTCTTGATCCTTGGTGTCATCCGAACCTTCTTAGCACCACTCCCATTGCTAAGGGCATCGGTCATGACTTTTGCTTCTCCAAGTGATAGCACTTTTCCAAGTCATAATCAATTTTCCTTCCAACGAGGATATCACCAATTCAAGACCAACTTAACGAAGATGTACTTTGTAGATTCTTGATCCAAACTAACTTAAAAGCTTCTCTAGTAGCTCTACCAAAATCTTAATGATCTCGGATAAACCTTCGTGGAACCTTTAACCAAACCTCATTGAGACTCGAGTTTCTCTCACACCTTTGGGTACCACTGCACGCCCATTGCGCAAACAAGAAAAAGTATGATACTTCATCTTGTAAATTCTTCAACTTGGCTACCCCCTTAAGAAAAGATAGACTAGGGGACACCAAAGTATAGCTTACATCTACTTATTTATAGAACACTTTTCCAAATTCTTGCGCTTAACTTGGTCGAAAAACAATTACACAACACAAACTACTCCAGATTCCAAACATCCCAGATGCATCACCTTGTGATTCTCGTATCTCCATAACCAACATAGCTATCAAGTTGATTCTTGCGCTCAGAGAAAGATATTGAAGTGTACTAGTGTCCAGAATTTGCCCACGATTTTTGATCATCCAAAATCTGAGATATAAGCCAAGAGTGCAGATCGCTCCGAAAAGATAGGATAGAAAAAAGCAGATTTAAAACCAAGACCCGACTATTTATTTCATTAATCCTTATGCCTTAGGCCTATTACTATCTGAAATTGTGGGAACACCCAACAAGATCATTGCAATCATTACAAAGATTCAAAACAACCGTAAGCATAATGACAACTCAACAAACAATAAAGATGCACAATTCAATCATTAACTCATCTTGCGATACTATCGTTCTCATTGCTCCAGGGATAACAATCCTAAGACTTATATTCAGAGAACGTAAGAAGGTGGTGAGGAGTAGTTCTAAAAGCATATCAAATCAAGGAGTGAAGATGAGAACAAAGACTTCAAAATAAGCACCAAGGTAGAGATGAATAGCAAGGGTAGAGATATAGTAGAGAAGAAAATATCAAGATTCAAAGAACAAGGATTTTTGTAACAACATCTAAACCATAAAACGACCAGTTTCTAACTAGGCTTGCGTCCTACAGTCAACACTGCTCTGATACCATTTTGTCACACCCAATTTTAAGGATAAAATTGAATGCACTAAACTCATGTGTGCCCAGGGATCAGTCACACACATAAGTTGACAAATTATAAAAAATATCATCACGGTGTATCTTACATAACGAATAATAGCATCACATTGACTTACATAACACAAATGGAAGATAAAAGATAACTCTCTCGTGGAACTCCATCACAGGGGCGGTCGATTGGTTGACCACAAGCCTAATAATCCTCGTGAAACTCCTTATATCCGTTGTCATCTGTTACCCATCCGGATTTTTATCCAAATATTGAAAATTAAACAAGCGTAAATCGTCCCGTACTCAACAAGATAACATGGGGTTCATGAGGCTCAAAAAGGATGACATTTGGTTTCTTCGCAGCTTAGCACTTTTAGTAGATTCAAGATTTTATCCTCATCTATTATTAAGTTATGCTTAAGCTCCTTTTTAAACCCACGTGATCATATATCCGATCCAATAGAGTCATGTGACATCATCATAATCATCTCATATAAACAACATTATAGTAGCCATCTATTCTGTGAGTTTTCCGGGCCGCTTTCGTGACCGTGAGCACGGCTGTTATAACAGCTTTGTTACCCTCTGCAGAGGTGGTGCACATTCACCACGAGTCGTGATCCCCATATGCCCGGGTTAATTACTCCCATGTCACTTCCAAGGTGAGCGGGCGAGGTACACTATGAAGCCATTTCATAGGTTTCCCTAACAAGTTAGGGCCGCTAGGTTTCCTTAAGGTGCAGATGTAGGAACCCCCTTTCCTATGGCACATATCCATCACGCTATACACATAGGAACAGGGCGGGTCCTATACCCAACGTGGCAAGCCCCATTTGCGCCATAAAGGTAACCTCTAACAAGCTAGAAAAGGTCCTATTCTTGAGCTAAAGTCGAGCCATATGACCCTCACGGTTTACCTTTGTCGGTCCAGCTTTTGCCGACAGATAAGTCCTTATGGAGGGCCGAGAGCAACATGAACAAAGGTCATTTGCACTTTCGCCCTATGGAACAGTTGTTATAAATCATGTTACTCACTTTGTTCCATAGTATCATTCATCAACATGTAGGTCAAGTTCAGTTAGAGCACTAGCAATCTACCCACATGCATTTAACCCATAGGAGACAAGGAACAGGATAAACAATCACTAGGATATCCTTACGGGTATCAAAATTAGACACATGCAAATGAGTAATTGATTAAGGTGAATAGGACATCAAGGAAGGCCCATGCTATACTTGCCTTGGTTCACAAACTCGTGCTGTTCCTGCTGGTCGTCAAAGAGTTCTTGGTCTCCAACGTTTTCCTCACCGTCTGAACGCGACCAACATGGCAACATACAACATTCCAAAAGCATTCATGCAAAGCAAACATTCCTATCATTAGAACAGTACACCAACAGTATTGAAATCAAAATAAAATGTTTGTAAAACTAATCTACGTTTCTCTACGATCACGTCAACGCGAAGTTCACGAAAAACGGAGCTAAAATGCGAAAGTTATGATTAAAACGGGTTTTCCTGTAGCCCCATATTTAATTAATTCTAATCATGAAATTAAAAAGTTCCAAACTTGACTATCAGTAGCTCCAACATGTAGCTTATGAAATTATGAAGCTAACGCGATTTGAATGGATCAATTCGGAGTTAAAACGACAATTCTATGAGCGAAACAGTTCGAATGGCATTTCTGTAAATACTGAAAGCGTACTTTAGACTAAACCAGTGAACTATACGCTTTCAAAACGAGAATGCGTACTCGAGGAAATACGCTAAGGACGGCGGGTTCTATAACGCGAAAACAGGAGGGCTCTTTAGCAATTTGACCCACGAAGGGGTATCGGATGTTCTCGGCCGTTGGATTTAAAATGAACGGATCGGATTTGATCAGAGGAGGGAGAGATGAAAGTGACCGGCCGGAACAGTGTTTCCGGCGGCAAGCTCCATGGCCGTGCGATGGACTCACGAGCACGCGGGCTAGGGCCCTCTGAGGCCACGGTTTTCCAAACCGAAAGCACCTGGGGGAAGAGGGAGTGAAGGGGGACTCGCCAAGGCCGAAAGAGTGGCTGGAGGACATGGCCGGCGGGGTGGTCGCCATGGCCGGTGGCCGAGAGCTCGCGGCGCACGCGAAACAAGCCCTAGAAGCCACGAAACACCGAATTGAAGGCATGGGGGAAGAGAGAAGCACGGCGAGGCTCACCAAGGGGAAAATGGAGACGGAGGCGGCTCGGAGACGACTGTCCATGCGGAGGGGCGATCGGCGGATCTCGGCAAGCAGTGATTGAGGCTTCCCTCGTGCCGGTAGCGCGAAATTGGAACGGGAGATAGCGGGAGGGTGGATCTGGTCGTGGCCTCTTTTGTAGATGCCGGGCGCTCGGGAGGACGCTCCCACGATGGCACGGGATGTGGGCAGCGGGAGGAAGAAGGCACTGGCAAGCGGGGCCAGCGGTCAGTGACTCAGTCTTTGAGCCAAGGAGCGGCGATTCTTATTCTTGGTTTGCGCTTGCGGCCAGACATGAGAGATCAAGGGGATGTCAATGGCCAGGAGGTCAAGCAAGCAAGAGGAGAAAAAAAAAGCTGAAAGTGAGCCAGTGGGAGAAAAGGTCAAGGGCGAAAAAATGAGGAAGGGAGTGGAGAGGAAGAAATTTCCTTTTTTTTCTTTTTATAAATAAAATTTTCAAATCTCATTTTCAAGGTAAATTTGAATTCAATTCAAATTTTAGCCAAAGCTAATCACTACAAAAATAATGTGCAGCAGCATGAATGCCTCAACTTGTATCTATTCCTTATTACTTATTTTAATTTCATCAAAAATATTATTTTTCCTATATTTGAATGCACACAAAATAACATAAATACATCAAATTTACTATTTTAAAACAATGTAAATTTTAGGGTGTTACATTACTTTGTACTACTAGTTCTAGGCACTACATTAACCCAATAAGAAGTAAAGAATCTCTCATTCTCAAGTGGTATGGCTTGAAAGCATCAATCATCGACAAGATCCTAATGAGCTTCAGTAGCAGTCTGTTTTATGGTGATAACGATGACAGGGTATTCCACATGCTTTACGCAGTCGCTCACTGTGCCCATGAAAACCCTACAAGTAGCAACAAACCATTCAGTAGAAGTAAAAAATCATTTTGAATGAATCCTAAATATAATGCGGACAAAATAATTTGCATAGCTAGCACATGATGAATATGATGCTCTGATGAATAAGACTCCGGCAACAAACCTCTGTAGTACAAAAAAACACATTATAGCATACAAAAAACAAAGGCCCATACGTAATGTCTCGTCAGTAAACACATTATAGCATACAAAAAACAAAGGCCCATACATAATGTCTCGTCAGTTCGGTCCATTACTGACTGATTCGCTAGTGGAGGTCCACAGGTTTCCACCCGTCTCCTTGCAGCAAGCGGGCCGACCCACAGCCTGCAGGAGCTCAACGGCGGCCCAAGGCAAGAAAGCTCAAGATTAGCGGTTTCCAGAACTCGAGAGCTGTGTCTGTCCTCAAGACAAGTTCTTGATGCTTCACTGGGCGTGTTCAATTTCTTTTCTTTTCTAGAAACACAATCCATAAAACAACCCATTACACACATATTCTCCCCTGTCCAAAAAAGAATACAACTCTCACTTCTCGACAAGTTAAGTGATTTCAACTTTAATCAAAATTATAAAAAGAATACTAACATTTATCATACAAAATAAGTATCAATAGATTAATAATAGAATATATTTCATAATAAATCATGTTTATTATAAATTTGATCAAACTTTAGCAAATTTGTTCAGTACGATTCTCATAGTTGCTTAACATGATTTATTATGAAATATATTCTATTATTAATCTATTGATACTTATTTTGTATGATAAATGTTAGTATTCTTTTTATAATTTTGATTAAAGTTGAAATCACTTAAATTGTCGAGGAGTGAGAGTTGTATTCTTTTTTGGACCGAGGAGAATATGTGTGTAATGGGTTGTTTTATGGATTGTGTTTCTAGAAAAGAAAAGAACACATTTGAAAGATTGTTTATGGAGTATATAACATTTCGCTTACAACAACACATAACTAGGACTTATTTTTTTTTTCCAAATATGGTTACAACTAATGGACCAAAAGTATAGTCTTTATGGTTGATCCGAAATGATTTGACTATTTAAAAAGTATATCATACTATTATTTAAATGTTATTTCTAGGATGATGTACTAGAAGCGGTTCTGTTCCATACATCAAAACGAGATCTAAATTCGTAATTATCTATACTCCCTCAGTCCCAAAATAAGTGTCGTTCTCCCTTCACGAGAAGTCAAACGCTTTTAACTTTGATCAAATATATACTCCCTCTGTCCCTGAATAAATAGATTTCTAGAGTTGTCTTAAGTCAAACTTTTTAAACTTTGATCGAATTTGTAGAAAAGTCCATCAAAATTTATGACTTCAAATTAGTATCATTAGATATACCATAGAATATATTTTTATAATGTGCTCATCTGATGTCATAGATGTTTTTAATATTTTCTATAAAGTTAGTCAAACTTAAGATAGCTTGACTGGCACAGATTCTAGAAATCTATTTATTTAGGGCCAGATGGTGTTGTAACACGGCCTCCGAGAGTAGCGGAGACCTACGCGGTCAGCAGTTCGCAGAGACGTCTCCGACCGATCACCTAAGCGAAGGCCCAGCCACCATGCCTCCAGACCCTGACTCTGGAAAGATGACAGTTTCTCAGACTGTGCTCGCAGGACGCTGCATGCAACCTTTGACGCAGCCTCCGCCCGTTAGGCGCGCAGGCACCTCCGGGTGAAGAGGGCGGAGGCCGTCCCACTGACAGGCTAATCAAATGCCAACGTCTAATATGTGTGTGTAGGTAAGCAAAGGAAGGCGCTCATGGACGGCGCTGGCGCTCCGGTTCGGCCTCCGCTCATATGGGCGGAGGCCCGAGCAGGAGCACGACTGAACCAGGCGTCGGAGGTCGATGGCTTTCGACGTCCCTGAGGCGGAGACCGCAGACGGGAGCCCGAGGGTTCTTCGGCGAACCCTGGGGCTAGACAGGGCGGAGAGCGACGGCAGAGGGCCAAAGACCCATCAACGAATCCTGAGGCCCGCTGGGCCGGTTGGTCACGCAGGCCCAGTATCTGATGGCGGCGTGGTAGGATTACCCCAAAGACGAAGAGCAAGTAGAGGAATATTCCCAGAATGTACTGTAGCAGTTGAGGGGCACTGTTGTAAACACCGCAAAGGCGGTAGTTGAGCCCTATAAATAGGGAACACTTGTAACAGTACGCGGGGTGGGTGAATGTATTAATGAAACCACAGCATTGCGTGTCACGCCCTTACACGCTCACTTGCCGTGCCTACCCTTCCAATCTCCCGCCCGATTACTGTTCTCATCGGGCGGAGGCCCCTACCACTTCCTCACCGTCTGAGACCGCAAGTCTCAACCGATGGAGTACGAGAAAATATTAATATTTATAGTACATAATTAGTACTATTAGATATATTGTTGAATATATTTTTATAATCAACTTATTTAGAGATACAAATATTGTTAGTATTTTCTACAAAATCAGTGAAATTTAACAAAATTTGACCCACACGAATAGTATAACGATACTTATTTTGGGACAGAGGGAGTATGTGTGTCGCAAAGGTTTTCACCAAAAGTAGGTGGTTGTCTTCTTTTTCTTTTATAGAAAAAATTATTACTCCCTTCATCCCAAAAATAATGTAAATCTCGCTTCACGAGGAGTCCAAGAATCTTAAGTTTGACTAAGTTTATAGCAAATATTATCTATATTCAGATCTCCAATTAGGTTTAATATAAAAATATATTTCATGATTAATCTAATGATACTTATTACACATCATGAACATCAGTAATTTTTTTTTTATATATATTTGGTCAAAATTAAGAATCTTTGACTTCTTGGAAAGCGAGATTTATATTTTTTTTTTGATGGAGGGAGTAACAATCAAGTAAGCTCTTTACAAACAAGACTGTTAACACCCGTAGGAACTTAGGTAATATGTTAGTATAGGAATGATTGTCTTCTAATAGACTTGCTTCTTAGTTTATCGCTAGTTTCATATGGTTTCTCTACTTTTGTTACTTTTTGTGAGATTTCTTTGTTAGCGATTAGCGAAAAGCTATAACTTTATAACAGTTAGACAGTTGACTGCAAAACTTTAACTTTATAGCTGACTAATAAATTTTGAAATTAGCTAAGTCACTATAAGGACTACGTATTGATGGCTAACAATTAGACAGTTGAGTGCAAAACCTTTACCGCGAATAGAATAAATGAATTCGTTTATCTAGAAATAACCTATGAAATTGTGAGTAGCTGACTAATAAATTTTGAAATTAGCTAAGTCACTATAAGGACTTCGTATTGATGGCCACAATGCTTAAATCTCTGCTACAGTAGCTTCCATTCAGACATATAGTTGTGTTTATAAGAAGGGATCTGTGCGTGCACTGAGACCTGGCGACCATCTTTAATTTCCCAGTGGATCCGTACGTGCCCCGGTGGCCGTGCCTACGTGCCCCCGCCTGGCCCTGGTCGTGCCAGCGCCCAATGGCGGTTGAGCCCGCACTCCTCGACAGTGGTCATGCCCATGCTCGACCTAGGGTAAATTGGACCTCTGCTCACAAAGGGGCCCATCAAAGCAGGTTGAAGTTGAGAGAAACAACTTTTTTTAGTTTTATCACATCTCAAAATTAAATCTTGTGAGAGAATATTTTAAAGAGTTTTACTTGTGAAGCTATATAAAAAATACATGTCAAACACAAAATAACTCGCTGTATAAGATGTTGTGTCCAAGGGAGCCTTCTTTGACCGCTTGTTCCACATAAAACCAACGGTAAAAATAATGTCACTTGCAAAAAAAAAAAGAAGGTAAAAACAATGTTGTAAAAATGCTTTGTCTAGAGGGTCATGTAGCTCTTCCGCAATCGATGACTATTGACGATATCGGTGCACACGGATCCGGAGGCTCGACAAGAATTGACATATGTAGCTTCGATTGTCGATGTCGATGTTTAATGATGATTAGCTTATTAGTTGATGATTAGTTTATTGATCGATGTTTGATGTTGATTATTGAATAGCTCAGTACATGCATGCTAATCGATCGGTGGAAGGGATACATCAACCTTTGAATCATTGAGGAGTTGGTATACCGTACCCAAGGTTACCCTAAAGCATGCATCGACGGATATTCATGAGATTGATACCCTATAGATGCCTCACGGTTGACTGATAATCCATCAGTCTACTACAGAATAAAAATAATACTTCTTTCGTTTTAAATTATAATAATACGTTTTGTCTTTTCTAAATACATTGTTTTACTATATACCTAGACACAGTGTATATCTAAATGCATAGTAAAAGCTACGTATCTGAAAAAACAAAATGTCTTATAATTTAAAACGGAGGGAGTAATTACCTAAAATAAAAACATGAGCACTGCACATATGTTCTGAATTGGAGATTTAGACCTAGACAAGATGGATAAGTCTTAACACAAAAACCCTGATCAAATCAGATTATTTAGACATTTAAATCTTGATGACAAGTCGAATCGCAAAATAAGGGCTCATTTGGTGCAGTTCTCGCACGGGCTCCGTCTCCGTGTGTGGCTCCCGCACCAGAGTGGACTAAGACACACCAAACGAGATCGCACGGAGGAGCGCATATGTCATTTCTTGTGCCGAGCTGGAGCTGTTTTGGTGTTCGGAGTCGAAGCGCTAAAAACTGGCACCACTTGTTGGGCCCCGGCTTTGATGACGGAGCACCTCGCATAGAGCCACGCCATACGAACCCTAACTCTAATTAGATGATCATGGCAACTATCGAAATTTGTTCAAAGATCCAAAGGAGAGGCAGCCTAATGTATTCTAGGGAAATTAAAGGAGAGCACTGGCAGATCCACACCTCGAGGACATCGCCACTTGAGCTGGTCGACGAAGCCTAAAGGAGAATGTTTTATATGTAGCAAAAGGATAAACATAGAGCTATTATTATCTTTTGTGTGATAAAAATGGTCATGTTTAAGGGTCTATTTAGCTCAGCTATAAACCATGTAAAAGCTGCTATAATCTGAAAAACTGTTGTGAGTTATATTCTATGAAAAAACTGTAAACTGTTTAGTGGAAATAACTATATAATTTACCCACTTTTTTCTATCTTCCCATGAAAGAACTATCTCTGTATTTTCGCTCATTGTAAAAGCTAAAAGTCAAAAGCGAGTCTAAAGCGCTATATATAAAAATGGTATATATGAAAGCAACAACTTCTAGAATTTTTTTTAGATTCCATCGATTAGATTAACGGTCCGTAAAAATACTTTCAAGAAGCTGAACCAAAAGTATATAGCAAAAATTTGTGGATGAGCCACGGGAGTAACAGATGAGGATGGTCTCATATTGTCGACATGATATCATGACGTCGTGCACCGAGCAATAAATGAGGGTACAGGCGAGTGAGCTACATTTTCCTCTTTCCCAACCACCGCTCTGTTCGTTTCAGACTATGACTCAAAGAATCGTCGGTTGGTTTGCTACAAGAGAAAAATACTATTTGTTGGATGATAAGTCATGATTTATAAATTAAATATGATTAAACGAACAGGCTACACAACGTTTTTCTCTTAATTAGTTGTACCTATTCGCTTGAATTTATCAGCCGTACCGTTTCAATAAAATAATAGTATTTTTCTCTCATAATCAATCAACTTCAGTATTAGCATCAACTATTTTTTTTCGCTAGCCGAACAAAGCCTAAATCAATTGATGATTGATTCATTTGTTTAAGTTCTTTCTTTTCTGCTCTTGTCAGTATAAGTATCAATTAAGAATAATAAAGCAATGGATATTTTCCTAGAAGGTGCGTATATATGGCAAGAGGCAAATGGTGGCGCCGCGTGTTATTAGCGTAAATATATCCGACCCTGGGACCGCGGCAGGGATAGAGACGGATGACAAAGCAACGGATGCAGGAAAAAAAAATTCACCATCCTCCTTATCAATTCAAGATTTAACTACACACAAATAAATATAATACTACTAGCATTATTATATTATATTGGTATATTATATAGAGTCTGTTCATTTGAAGAAATTCTGAAAAAATTTAGATGATTTAAAAAAATATTAGAGAAATTTATGAAAAAAAACCTCTGTTCTAAATAATAAAAAAAGCGCATCCAGCCGGATTTAATGGCACGCGGGGCCATAGTACTCCGTGAGAAGGAAAGATCAAATCAGAGATTCATTCGTTCAATTGTAATTGTTTCCTTCCATTCCAAACCACCTTCAATTCTGATTTCTGCGGGCGGATTTTCATAAGGTCCTCCTCCCCTTGCCACTCCAAATCCTCTGCAAATTTCTCATGGCAGCCGACGTCTCCATCCCCACTCGATCCGCCTCGACCACCCGCTAATTCCTCCTAGTTCTAGTCCCCTCTCTCCTGCGCCGACTCATCTTCTTCCTCGTCTCACTCCCCTGCCGCTGCTGCTGACGCTGCTGCTGCTGCTGGGAAGACCAAATCATTCCCGTCAAAGGTGCGGCCTTTTCTCCTCCCCGGTGCGTTCGTTCTTGCGCAATCTGCAAAGATTTGGATTTACTGCTCTGTAACAATTTTCGGGAGACGCCGTCCTCACCCGATTTGATGTGGGATTCCTCCGCGGAATTTGGGGCGGGACTGATGCCGCTTTCAGAGGCTTTTTTTTTTCTTTGGGCGTGATTTCGTGCTCAAATTGCCATCTTTTAACCAGGCCATTGCACTTTTCGTACCCCTGGAGACGACTCTGGATTCCGGGCAAATTTTAGATGGGTCATCGAGTGCTCTTTTCTCATGACTGTGGAAAAGAAATCCCTCCTGCCTTTTGAAAGCAGGTTGTGTATAGAAATGAATCACTTTGACCTATGATTTTGTTATTCTAGGCCTCTCCATCACTTACTTCACTATCTGGGCGATGATAGAACTGTGCAGACTGTTAGTGTTACTGTGAAGTTACGCCATTCCTATCTTTAATTTCAATTTTTTTGATGTTAGTAATGTATGATTGCAGGTGTATTAGGTGATTGGTGCTTTCGACCTGGTACTCAGTGCCTTCTGTTCAATTGCTGGCTCCAAAGGATCAGGGTTCTGTCAAGATGGCATGTCCAAGAGGAAGGACATCATTTCTCCTTTGTTTCTTTCTGATGATTTGCCTCATGGCTCAGTTGGGAGCTTCCAATGTTGTACTCATGGCGAACAACACTACCTTGTCGTTCGATGACGTCGAGGCAACTTTTAGTGAGTGCTACACATTATTACACTATGTCCATGTCTCTCTGTACATGTCAATAGCAATCTGGTATTCTAATGGCAACACAAGCAAAGCTAGTTAGCTGTTGTTTTTCTCAAACACACAAGTGAGTTGCTTGTCATTAAAGAAGATAAAAAACAGTATAAGAAACCCATAACATCAAACACACACTCCAGCGCATTCTTAATTAGCTGTTGTTGTCATGTTCTGTTTTCTTTATTGCTAAATTGCCCTGTTTTTAGTGATTAGTGAATAATGGGCTGATCTCTTTTTTTCTTTAGCCCTGTTAGTTACATGGCTCTTCCAGTTTCTTCTTATATAGTAGCATCATTTTTGTATCTTTATGATCGATAATGTGCAATGTTACCTGGGTTCCTGAACAAATCTATCTGGTTATGAAATGCTTATTGACCTTTTTCGCTCTTCCTGCAGCTCCAGCAGTGAAAGTTTCAGGTGTAAATGGTGTACTTTATGTTGTGGAACCTATGGATGCATGCAGTCCATTGAGAACAAAAGCGATCAAAGGCTCTGTCTCACCATTTGCGTTGGTTATAAGAGGCGGATGCCAATTCGATGACAAAGTTAGAAATGCACAGAATGCTGGATTCAAGGCTGCTGTAGTATATGACAATGAAGACAACGGCGTCCTTGTTTCAAGTAATGATTCAGACATCATTTTTTTTTACCATAGCAGTTACATGTTATCCTTTATCAGTGCGCATAAAGGGGTGTTGCTCTATAAGGATTTGAGTATTTCTTGTTCATAATGCTGCAAGTCATTATAAACTGTTGAGAAGAGGAAAAGTAATTTTGCAAAGCAGCTCTAAACTATTAGATTAATTTCATTGAACCTAAAAGGTAGATAACTGAAGTTATCAAACTTAATGGTAAAATTTTTACCATTTAGAGTACTTGGTGAGTGCATATATTTGCAATTAATTAAGCAAGGATTATTGCAGTGGCTGGAAGCTCGTCTGGAGTCCACATATATGCAGTGTTAAGTCTCTAAGGCATCAGGGGAGGAGCTGAAGAAATATTCAGGTCAAACTGATGCAGAGTTGTGGATAATAGCAACATATGAGAACTCAGCTTGGTCAATCATGGCAATTTCATTTATATCACTGCTTGCTATGTCTGCTATCCTAGCTGCTTGTTTCTTTTTGCGGAGACACCAGATAAGACGGGACAGGGCTCGACTTCCCCAAGCTCGGGAGTTCCATGGAATGAGCAGTCAATTAGTTAAAGCAATGCCAAGTCTTATTTTCACAAAAGTGCAAGAAGACAACTGTACATCAGCAACATGCGCCATTTGCTTGGAAGACTACAGTGTTGGAGAAAAACTAAGAGTGCTACTTTGTCGACACAGTATGTTTCTCACACATCTATTTAACTGATGTTTGGGAGTTTGTGGTCTATTCATTTTATATGTGAGCTGAATCTGGCTTGCTAGCCATTACTGTCCATGCATTGTTTACTACTCTTTACTATTTCCTTTGATCACAAATGTAAGTTCATCTAGGTTTATCCCAAACTTTTTTTTTCGCTGGCACTACTGTCTATGCTTTTTTTACTATTCTTACTGCTTCTTTTCATCACAAATGACAAATATGACCCATTTAGGTTTGTTCTAAGCCAAGCCTTTTTAGCTTGGAGCTACTAGATTCATCAAGGAAACTACTTTCACAATGTATAACTGTTTCTTTTCAAGTCAAGTTAATAATATATTGCTTGTCCAAAAATGCCATTGCTTGTCCAAAAGCGTCAAGTTAGTAATATTTGTGATAAGCAGAAGTAGGTATTACAGATGCAAATGCAGAATAGCACTACAAGAATGGTAGTAAAAGAATGCCATGGTAGAGGGCAAAAAAATTAATCACAATACTTCTGTATTTTTTTGCTAGCTTGAGATTTCAGCTTGGTTGTATATTATTATACAACATTTCACATGCATTCAACAACTTTATTTTGCTTTCTGATTTAGTGATGATGCATATATTGAATTTTAGTTGCAACTTTGATTCCACTATGTAACTAGTGCTGCATGCATTTAAAACATCACCTGGTATACTTGTTATTATAAATCTCTCCTTAACTCATGACCTGAGGCTTGGTTGTTTCACTTTGCACTTTGCAGAGTTCCATGCAGCTTGTGTGGACCTATGGCTCACCTCCTGGAGAACATTCTGCCCTGTATGCAAGCGGGACGCAAATGCTGGAACATCAAACCCTCCTGTATCAGAGTCTACCCCTTTGCTTTCATCATCTGCCATTCCCTTACCAGAATCAACTGCTTTGGCTTCCTTCCAGTCTACAGTAGCAGCATCTCCCCCCAGGCCAATCAGCGGCATCCTTCATCACGGGCCATATCCATAATTACTCCATTTCGGGTTCCAGTATCCCTCGCACCCCTAACCCTAGGTTTTATGCAAACTCATCTCCTATCTGCACAAGCGGAAGCAATTTGGACCTTGCAAATATATCATCCTCATGGTCTCGCACTTCGCACCTTGCATCTGCTCACTCTTTGTGCGGTGGCCACTTGTCCCCACCGATTGACATCAGAAATACCTCACCACACATCTCCCGTTCAGCCTATGGATCTCCCAGTCATTACATAGGCTCATCACACATGTCCCATGGATCTCTGAGTTACTACCTTGGATCTTCAGGGCAGCGGAATCCTTACCTGAGGCACTACACGTTGTCAGGCCCGAGCCTGTTCACCATGGTGCCCCAGTCACCGCAACAGAACCAGTTGCAGCACGGTGGAGACTCGGAAACAAATCTGTCAGCTGCTGCATCAACTCCGTCATTCCGTCAGCTCTACCTGCAGCATTGCCCTGATTCTGACACGTCATGTCAGTCGCTTCCAGGGTGTTGATTCTTGCTGCAAGATTCACCATTTTAACACTGATGGTGGCTCCAGTAAGCTCCCATGGGAAATCTTATCTGGTACCGAATTAACATGTGGATTTGAGCTCGTCAACATAATTCACCATGATGATAAAAAAAGCTGTGACAAAACTGCTTGTAAGAAGAGAGAATCGGCAACCCCAGAATGTGAGCAATTTTACTTGCTGAGTGTACAGGGAGTTTGGAGTAGTTTTGGATTTGCCTACTTTGAGGCATGTAATTCTGTCATAGGTTGCTTCTGCTCAATAGTTGATGTGTTGCTTCATCTTGAAGAAGCAAATGCGCCTGTCTGGTTTCACGAGCGTTTAGCGTGTACTGATACAGCTTTGTAGGAATCCTAGATGCTGTTTGTCTATTGAGGTTTGAGCCTGTAACATTTCCTTTTTTTTTTGAATTAGTTCATATGGGCATTGAAATCTGAATAGAATAAAGCCTTGGGGCTGAGGCCCTTGTTCTCCCGTTTAGTATGATGAATTGAAGATCCTATAGTATAGATAGATACACCCCTCTATTTCTAGGTACCACTTGTGCAGTAACAGACTAAACTGCCATGGCAGCCATGAGCTGAAAGAAATGCTGAAAATGAGATCGGTTAAATGAACTGGTATAATGTGCACTTTTCAGCTTCATTCATTTATGTTGTTGCTTGAGATCATTTTAGCGGACAAACCGAGTATGTATTCATTTTGCAACAGAAACTGGAATCAACAATGGATTGTCCAATAGGAATAGGATTAGCCCACAGAGTAAAAAAGGGTGAGAAAATATGTTTGCTTCACACGTCACTGAGCAACTGAGCATACAAATTCCTCTAACAATAGTCCACAAGTAAAAATAGAAGGAACAAAGAACACACGGATAAAAACACACGCTGGACAAAGAACTAAGTAGTATTTTGCCCTATCCTGAATCTGCACATGTTTGCCCGCGACAAAGTTATTCCTGTGGTGAACTTGAAAGCTTCTCCATCAGCATATTGGTAATGTTACCATACAAAAGTTATCCGCTGGTTGTATTGCATACCTGCCTCGTAAAAACACCTATCAATCTCACCAAAAAAGTAGGGTTATATCAAAGCACAAGAAACTATTTTGGAAGCAGTTGATGCACAGGGAACGGAACTCACTAGATAATTATGCATGATGGTTGAATTCGAAGGTGCAACCCAACGTCCCAACCCAGAGTATACCAATAACCTCCTGTTCATTTCCATAATGGTTCTGGATCTGGTACTTGGCCAACTGCAATTCATCGGTGACTTTTGCTAGTTTGCCCCCAAGGGTAAAGTTTAGTGCATCACACGCATATTGATGGTCTTAGGATTTCTGGATCAATGGATGTACTTCTGCCCATTATATGGAGAGTGTTTTTTTTTTCATTGGAACATATGGGCACCATTGGCTTATCTGAATACCATCTTTCCTTTACAAAAATACACGGGAGTTTCCACCATGTGTACCTTTCAACAACTTCCACTCTTCCAGTCCCAGCTGCTTTGACTTTGGCCCATTTTGCTCACTAGCAACACACAAGATCTCTTGCCAAGCAATGGGCAGTCGGCAGCCTTTGAAAGTTCAAGTTGCAGAGACAGATCAAGCAGCAACTTAAAACCCTGCAGTAGTCCAGTCTCATTGCCAGCCAGCTTCTCCAAGAGCTGAACTAGTAATGAACTACAGTGAGGAACAAAACAAGGACACGTGCAACTGGGGAAAAACCTACATGTATGATCAACAGTAAGTATTTTTATTGTCATGGTAAGATAAACTGTATGGGCTAAAAGGAAATATGTAGCGTCCTCCTGAAACTTAAACAAGCAAAAACATGCTCAAACATGGGAAAACAGTAGCACAAATGATACAAGCATTCGGAAAGCACCTGGAAACAACTCCCCATACAGCAGCACTTTTGACACATGATGCATGAAGTCCAACTGTTGTTAAGACATGGACGCAAAGCAGGCGGCAACTGTGCACAACGTATGTCTCAATCTGAGTTCAATGTTTCTTTTCTCTTGAATATGCGTAATTCAATGTACAAGTAATCACACTCCCCCAATAGGTAACTGTCGTTGTTTTCGGACCACCGATGAGTAAATTTATATTTGCGCGTCCGGCTCGGATGGTGTGCTCGGAGGACACAAGGGTTTATACTAGTTCGGGCGGAACGTCCCTACGTCCAGTTCGCTGCTGCTCGTGTTACCGGCTCTTGGTTTGCAGTAGAGGTTACAAACAGGCGAGAGAGGGAGAGGATCCCAAGTCTATGGTGGAAGAAGTGAACAGGTGCTGAGAGCTCGCTTGCCGCTCAGCCGTGTGCTCGTGTCGTGCTTTTGTGTTTCGATCTCTCCTGCCCGGATCTCGATCCTTGCTTCCCTTTTTATAGGCGAAGGGAAAGCGCGGGTTATAGAGGAGGAAAAAGTAGAAGAACGAGAGAGAAGAAGGCTTCCAGGGTTGCCGGGTCCTTCTTCTCCTTCATGCGGGTCCCGCTGATCCTGTAGATGTCAACAGGGATGGCTCCATGTCTCGGCCCTGTTCGTCACTGGCGCCATGCACAGGAGTCATCTGCCAGTCATGGTGTTCCATTCCATCCCGGCGGACGTCGTGGTGAATTGACGCGCCTGTCAGCGTCCGTACGAGGATTAGGCAGAACAACACTGGCACGTCCGACACTGTTCTTGATTTGAATCCCCAGGTATGGTCCGTCATAGCCACGGGTTACATCGAGACGTACCAGCCTCTTCCCTAGCGTCAGAGTTTTGACCCAGGCCCATACGCTTGGATCTGGAGTGGTTGGCGGTGGTATGGGCCCCCGTCGGACGAGACGGAAACCGCGTCCTTGGGGTCGGGTGAGACGGAGCCCGCACCCAACGGGTCGAGCGAGACGGAGCCCGCTTCCTAGGGGTCGGGCGAGGCGGTGCCCGCACCCAAAGGGTCGGACGAGACAGAGCCCGCGGCCTCGAGGTCGGGTGAGGCGGAGCCCACGGCCTCGGGGTGGGGTGAGGCGGAGCCCACGGCCTCGGGGTGGAGCGAGATGGAGCCCGCGACCTCAGGGTCAGGTGAGACCTTTTAATACGTCTCGAGCCATCCAAAGGAGTTAGCGTGGGCTCTAACTCCCTTGCTTTGGGTATCCCTAATATCGATATCCGACAGTAGCCTCCGAGCCTGCGGAGGAGTAGAATATTCCTTTGGAGGCTTTTTTGGACGGGAGGACTCTGAGGGCCTCGGCCTTCTTTTGGTAGCCTACGGCGTGTCCTGGTAGGACGGTGATTCCCTTTTGTCGCGATCGGTCTTCTTGGGGTCATGTAACCGTAGGATTCGAGAGGTCGGAAAGATTTTTCATGATTCTGGTCCCCTAGGATCTGATCGGTCCGCCGTCGTACTATGACCGCGCGTTCGGTCTCCTTCGATTTCAACTTCCCTTGAGCGCCCGCGCGTAGCAGGGGTCTGATCGAGGGTCGGCTCATCTTTGTGATCGTCATCCCTCAAGCGTTTTTTTGATAAAACAGAGGGGTTGAGCCGTGCCACGTCTTTCTTCGATGGATGAAACATGGTGCTCGGTGAGCTATTAACGGGCTAGTCTGAGTGGGGCCCCAGCTTCCTATTCGCGGGGTTCCGACATGGGTCAGCTAGTGACCGATTCTATACTCTTGGCGGCCAATCCATTTAGTTCTTGGGTCCGTTTGTCCGGTCCCAAGGGCTCGTTGCCTTTCTTCGAGGAAAAACCATGGACTGGGAACCAAACAAGACTCGAACATGGGCTGCGATGCCTGCGACGCTCGTGCGCCAGGGTACTGGCCGCTAGTGGGCCCATCCCTTTTCACCCCTCGCTCTAAGGGTGCCCCGGAGCGGCTGTGAACCCATCGGTGGGGCAGCCTTCGAACTCCCGGTCCTAAATGGGCCGTAGGAGTGTTTTAGCTCTGTATCCCTCCTTACCTATGATGGTTCTTGGCCCATCGATCGGGCAAACCATCATCTGGCATGTCCTTCGAGGGCACGGCCAGAGATAGCGTGCGCACGATCTTCGGAGGGAGGTGACTTGGCGCGGCGCAGCGGGCGCGTGAGTCTAGGCGAACGGTTCGCCTTCTCACCCCGCTCTGTCCTATAAATAGCGGTCTCCCCCTTCATGTTTCTGCACACCAAAACCACAGCCTTACCTTCTCCGTTTCTCCGCCATCGCCGTTCGGATCTGCCGTGCTTGCTAATCCGCTGCTGGAGCCCTAGATCTATAGCTTCCGCTTCTCTGCCGCCGCCTTTGCTTCTCTACAGCCGCCTCCATCCTCCATGGATTCATGGTACCGCTCTGATGTTACCCATGCGCCCATGGAGGGCCTCGTCAAGCGTGGTCTTCTCCATGGGAGGACCGATGCGGTGGAGTGGCTCGTGCCCGGCCGTGAGGATGCGCTGGCGCCGCTCGATGGCTATGTCATCTCCTTCGCGCCCTTCCACAAGCGTGGACTCACGGTTCCTTCCCACCCATTCTTCTAGGGTCTGCTGCACCACTATCAGATCGAGCTGCAGCACTTGAACCCCAACGGGATCCAGCACATCGCGGCCTTCATCGCTATGTGTGAGGTGTACCTGGGGATTGAGCCCCACTTTGAGCTATGGAGATATTTCTTCTCCATCTCCTTGATCAAGAAGGAGAGAGGCCGGGAGATCCCGATGCTGATGGGATGCGCGGGCATCCACCTTCGGGGGCAGCGGGCGGCCAAGTACATGCCCTGCCAGCTCTCCAGATCCAACAAGGGGTGGCACTCGCATTAGTTCTACCTGAAGAACGACCCTGCCGCTCCCCTGTCGATCTTCTTTGGGCGCCTGGTCGAAGAGGTACCGCCGTCATGGCCGTGGGGTCCACCCATCAAGGAGAAGAAGAGGATGTGCGACCTCCTCGAGGCCATCGTGTTCCTGAAGACCCACGGCCTCCACAGGGCTGGCGTCATTGGGGGGTATCACACGAGGAGGGTGGACTAAAAAGTCTTGATTATCAAATCTTTATGGAAAGGTTGCTCCCTGTAGTGTTTCATGGGTTTTTGCCAGATAATATGTGGCGTTGTTTGGCTGAGCTTAGTTTTTTCTATCGGCAATTGTGTGCGAAAGAGCTTAGAAAAGATGTTGTTTGCTCTCTGGAAGAGAATGTTGCTGTGATTCTTTGCAAAATAGAGAAGATATTTCCTCCTGGTTTCTTCAATGTTATGCAACATCTCATCATACATCTGCCTTATGAAGCACGATTAGGTGGTCCTGTCCTAGCACGTTGGTGCTATCTGTATGAGAGGTAAATCTAGAAATATTCAAATAACTAGTTTATTTATGTCACTGACCGTAAGTTAGCCATCTGTAATACGTTGCTCTCACTTTGTAGGTGTATCCAAAAACTTAGGAAAAAAGTAAGAAATAAGGCTCATGTTGAGGCTGGCATTGTTGAGGCATTTCTTGGTGAAGAGGCTGCAAATGCACTAAGTCTATATTTTAGACCCCATGCTCCATCTGTTAGAAATAAGGTGCCTCGCTATGATGATTGTGCATCTTCATTTCAAGGTACATGTGACCTTGACATTTTTAAATGCCTGGGTCATTGAATGAGCCCTAGAGGTGTTCGTGAACTCTCAAACAAGGAGTACAAGGTTGCTTTTCTATACATATTGACAAACATGCTGGAGATGGATGCTTTCTTCGTGTATGTTCTACCAAAAACGTCATTACTGTTCTGTTATAGATTTTTTATTATCTAGGCATAACAAGAATTTTGTTCATGTAGACACTTTGATAATGAACAATGGAAGAGCCGTATAGCTCCCACAGACCAGCAACGTCGTGATTTAAGGTTAAATGGTTGGAAAAATAGCCGTGGTATACAATCTGGTCCAATTTTTTTTGATTGGTTCAAAGAGCAAGTAATTTTCTCATACACTTCAGCCTTTGTTCTATTCCAACATTGTGAATTATGATAAAAAACTTATCACATAATTTGTGTTTTTTAGTGCTTGAAATCAGCTAGCATTCACAATGCTCTGTTCCAAATGTCCTATGGTTACTGCCCTCGAGTTAGGTCCTATGGGTGTTATGATGTCAATGGCTATAGATTCCATTCAAAGAAATATGAGAGTGGAAGAGTAGGGTTAACAACTATCAATAGTGGTGTTTGTGTAACTTATTTTGATGAACCAGGCAATGCTCTAGAGTATTATGGAATCATAGTGTCGTTTCGAAATTTTACCAACAAGTAAATATTTATAGTTTTATCGTGCGTTGTGATCGGATGTGGCCTAGCACTCAATGACACATGATTTATACTGGTTCAGGCAACATGCCCTACGTCTAGTTTTAGTCGGTTGGTGACTTTATTCCTGAGTCTAGGTGCTCAAAGTTTGTTGTGGGGTTACAAACGAGTAGGAATAAAAAGGGGGGTGTTAAAGGCCCAGTCGGACTCTGAACCGAATGGGCTAGAGTGATGGGTGCTCTAACATGTGCTAAGTATTGGAGAGTATGCTATGTGTATCTATCAAGTTCTAGAGCTATTGAGCTATTCGAGTCCTCAGGTCGTTGAGTCCTCAAATCGTCTAGCCCCTCCAGTTAGGAGAGAGCGCATCCCCTTTTATAGTTGAAAGGGATGGCCTTATAAGTCATAGAGAAAGAGAAAAAGTGTATACGTGTGCTACCTAGTCTTGTTGCCTACACTGTCGGGTATGAGATGGTTGTCGGCGTCCACAATATTGTTTATGTTCAGACGTATCTAGTAGGCTCTACCGTGTTTGCCTGGTATGGCAAACATCGACACCTACAATACTGTTTGTGCTCTGACGCGTCTGGAAAGTTGTATAGTGCTTGTCTGGCATGGCCTAGAAGCACCGTCCCGCAGGTACGCAGGGCATGGTAGAGTACAGTCCTCGGTATTGCGGTTGACTTGAGCACCTTACCTTATCTGCTCTGCCTGATCCCCGGGCCCTCACCGAGCGGGCGTCCCTAGTCGGTCGTTCCCAGTCGGCCCTGACCGTGTCGGTCGAGAAAGAGCAGCGAGCAGAGGTCCGGTGTATCATCGGTCAGAGAAAGAGGTTGGAGTCGAACTATGGTTCCACCTTGGCCAGGCCTTCTAGTCAGGGACCAGATCGTTGTCTTGGCCTATCATTATGTATCTAGGCTGGCCCAGGCACACGTTGTCGCTGCACCGCATGCTGGGCCGGGTTTTCTAGGGAAGCGGGTCTATTGGGGACCCTGGGTTTATGAACCCGATAGGAGCCCCCAAGCCCATTTGGGACTTCTGTGAAGCCATGAAGGGGTTGTTCACACATGGAGCCTGAACCCGAGGGGTCGGGTGAGACAAAGCCCGTGGCCTTGGGGTCGGGCGAGACAGAGCGTGAACCCAAGTGTCAGGCGAAATGGAGCGTGAACCCAAGGGTCGAGCGAGACAGAGCGCGAACCCAAGGGTCGGGAGAGACGGAGGTGGGCGTAGCCCCTGAGCCTGTAGCTGGCTAGAGAGTCGGTCGGAGGCTAAGCACCTTGGTACTCTTTTCTGGGGCTACGGATTCTTGTGTTCCTTCCGGTTAGGGTGTTTGCTCGTGTCCGTTCTGACTGCAACCTGTGCGGTCGGCTGGACTCCCGAGTTAGGGTCAGGTGGCCTGAGCCCCCAAGCCCTGTTGGGCTCGGTAGGGGTCGGTCGAGTTTCGTGCGTCACCCCGTCCACTATTTCTGCAACCGGAGGGGTTGAGCTAACGTCGCTTGCCTCGATGGCTCGAGTGACGCACTCGGTGAGCTTAATAATGGGCATGTCTGAGTGGAATCCAGGTCCATCGTTTGTAACGGGGTCAGCATAGCCCTCATGTGGCATTCCACTGCTCCTCAACCCGCCTCCTGGTAGATGCCCGAGCCGTTCTAGAGACCGATTCAGGTGGCCCATGTTGGATATTCTGTGGGCATGGCTCGAGGTCAGGATCGAACGAGAAGGTCGAGATGACCCTGTCCGCTTTTGAGTAGATCAGGCGAAGGCCGCTGGGGCTCATTTGTGTTTTCTCCCCTGGCTCTGTTTGACGCAAGGCGGCCTCGAGCCCTTTGCGGGCCAGCCTTTGAACCCCGGTCGGTCGTCGCTCATATCGAATGAGACAACTACCGCTTTGTGACGTGACGTGAAGCGTTCGTGATGCAATAATTGCATATGCAATGCTTGGATGTATGGGATGAATGTATGGATGAATATGTGACTGAATGTATGAATGCATATATGAGGATGGATGAATGAATGCTCATGCATTGGGAAAGTAGAACGGGGGTTGGTAAAGTTACCTCGATGGCTCAAGTGATGGGTCCGGGGAGTTCCTGTCGGATATGTTCGAGTGGGATCCGTATCCGTTGTTCATGACGGGGTCGGCATAACCCACATGGGACATCCCACTGCTCCTTACTTGTCTCTCGGCTACTGCCTGAGCCGTCTGATCGACTCGGGTGACCCGTTGGCCTCTCCTTGATGGAGATTACGTCAGTGGGCTCCTCCAAACCCTGCCTAGGAAGGCAGAGGGTCATTTGTGTGTGGTTGTGCCTCGTTTCCTGTGACCTTTTCCTTCTTGTTTTGATGTTTTGATTGATTTCAAGTTGCCCATTTCGAAGGGATTTACGGGCTATAAATCCCGGCTGCATCTTCCGAGAGGACCGGACGGCGTGATTCGACAAGCTGCCCAGAGGGAGGACGCGCTTGCCAAGAAGAAGAAAAAAGCTGAGAAGGTCCGGAGGAGGTTCGATAAGGAGAAGGAGATAAACCGGCGAGTCTAGGGGGGCGAGAGCCGGAGCGACGTGGAGGTGGAGCTCGAGTCGGAGGAGCCCACGGAGATGGGTGATGACGCGAGTGCCTCGGAGGACGAAGGAGACAGGGGCGCTGTCGTGACCTTGGTGGAGCACCATTAGCCCATGGCCGCATCCATCGGTGGCGGGCGTGGTAAGGAGACGCGAGGTGACATTCCTAAATCGAGGAAGCGCGCTATGAGCGAAGACATCGCCCTCTAACGAGAGGCGAAGCGGGCGCGGTCGCCGCACCCTTTGGAGGCGTCGTCGGCTTCGCGGTCCCCTGCTTCGAGTGTGGTGGAGCACGCCAATCGGTTGGGGGGACGTGATCATTCCCCTACGTCTTCGGGGTCGATGCATGTGCGCGACCCCCGACGGGGAGATGCCCGCCAGTTGCTCTGGTGGTTTCACCATGAGCTGGCGGTAGCGGTCGTTCACGGGCCGATCGAGGACCGGCCGGGTTGCCTCTTCGCTCGGCCGATGTGAGGGGGCATGGGTCATGACCCTCGAGCGATCCTCGTCCGGTCGGCTCATCGTCAGCCGGTCGGGGCTTTAGGGTTCTGCCGCTTTCGTCTAGGTATGCATTCATGCTCCCATTTGTTCTCATAGTTATAGTTTTTGAGTGTGACTAACCTACGCTTGTTTGACAGTGGCTAGGGGCTAGCAGGACTAGGGATCTCCTCACCTCCCATGCGAGAAGAGTGGAGACCTAGCCTGCAGCGGGTCGTGACGAGCGGCGGAGGAAGCAGGTTGGCAGCGGCGTGACCTTCCTTAATGGGGGTTGCATCTTCCTGGCCAGTCGTGTGCACAGCGGTAGCGGCGGCGGTGGTGATGGCAACGATCCCTGTGGTGATGGCAGAGGTCGAGTTAGAGGTGACTCTTGTGGTCCCTCCCCTGACGGTTGTGGAGGAGGAGAGGAGGGAAATTGGGCTCCCTGTCTCGCCCAGCGGAGGAGCGCACGGTTCGCCCGCCTGGTCAGAGCTGGAGGGGTTCGGAGGAACCACGGCTAGGTCGGAGGTAGAGCAGCCGCTGGCGAGCCATGGAGTCTTGGTGGTGGACATCTCCTTCGATGGCGAGGAAGACATCGGGGTGGAGCCACCGGCCATCTCGCCGTCCTAGGAGTTGATGATGATCTGGTCATCGCATGATACTATGATGGCTGGATCTTCCAGCGGGTCAGGGGTGACCTGTGAGCTGGTGTGGTCTTGCCCTGGCGAGCCAGGAAAGGCCCGATTCATCCTTTGTGACAAGGAGGAGGTGAAGCTCTGGCACCTACTCGGGGAGAGAGGGCTGTCAATGGAGTCCAATCTTGCCCTTATGAAGGCGAGGCTCAATGAGGCCTTGGGGTCGTTCTCAGGCTCTAGAGGATCACTGGGACCTCTACAACCCATCGCCCGGCATACTTTTTGAGTCGGTCGAAGATGCGGGGCTTGACCTGATCGTTAGTACACGGGTGTCCGACCGAGGCCCAATCGATCCTGATGCCATATCCATCACAGAAGTCCAGGAACTTCTTCCTGGTGAAGTTTGTTCCGTGGTCGGTGATGATACAGTTAGGAACACCAAACCGATAGATGATGTTAAGGAAGAACTTGACCGCCTCTTCTGAGCGGATATTGGTGATGGGCTTTGCCTCTATCCACTTGGTGAACTTGTCCACCGCCACGAGTAGGTGAGTGAAGCCACCCGGGGCTTTTTTGAGGGGTCCAACCATGTCGTGGCCCCAGACCACGAATGGCTAGGTGATGGGGATGGTCTGAAGCTCTTGCACCGATAGATGAGTCTGCCGAGCGTAGAACTGACATCCTTCACACCTGCGGACCACTTCCTCTGCATCTCGAAGTGTAGTGGGCCAATAGAAACCTTGGCAAAAGGCTTTCCCGACCAGCGATCTCGGGGCCGCATGATGTCCGCAGATTCTGGCATGGACCTCGAGGAGCTGTTTCCCCTGGTCAGTCAGGATGCAGTTCATGAGTACTCCCGACGGACTATGTTTGTCAAGTTTATTACTAATGGTGACGAACGTCTTGGCGCGTCGAGCGATTCATCATGCTTCAATCCTTTTCGGTGGGAGAACCTCCTTGAGGAGGTAGGCGAGTAGTGGTGTTCTCCAGTCGACCGGATCGAGTGCCATCATGGCAATGTCGCCAGGGGACATTGCCATGGAAGCGCCAAGGTCGGAGCCCCCGAGCACTCAGTCGGGGTCGAGGCACGTCAGGTGGTCGGATCCCCCGAGTGCCAGATTAGTGTTGGAGTGCGTCAGGGTCGGATCCTCTCGGATGCGGGCAGACAACTCATGGAGGTTGTGTACAAAGACCCCATCGGTGGGCGGTTCCCGTCTGGTCGTCAATTTTGCGAGAAAGTCAGCAGCGTCATTGTCCTTTCGAGGGACATGATGTAGTTCGATTCCTCAGAACTTGTCCTCAAGCTTGCGCACCTCCTAGAAATACGCCACCATAAGAGGGCTCTTATAGGAGGACTTCTTCATGACTTGGTCGATGACCAACTCTGAGTCGTCACGAACATATAGCCACGTGGCGCCGAGCTCGATGGAGATGCGAAGTCCATTGATGAGGGCCTTGTACTCAGAGGCATTGTTCGAGACTGAAAGATGGAGACGGATCATGTAGCGGAGCCTGCTCCCATTCGGGGAGATCAGAACCACTCCATCCCCCAAGCTAGGTGCCATGACTGACCTGTCGAAGTACATCATCCAGTACTCGTGGGTGACGTTCGGGGTCAGGAGCTGGACTTCTGTCCATTTGGCGATGAAGTCGACATGAGCCTGAGACTTAATAGCAGTGCGGGGGACATACCTGAAGTCATGGCCCATGAGCTCGAGAGCCCACTTGGAGATTCGGCCAGCGGCGTTGCGGTTACGGACGACCACCCCGAGTGGGTACGTGGTGACGACCATGACCTCGTGGTCGGTGAAGTAGTGCAAGAGCTTCCGGGTCACCATCAGCATGGCGTACAGAAGCTTCTGAACCTAGGGGTAGCGGACTTTCGCATCGGTGAGTACCTCACCAACAAAGTACACCGGTCGTTGGACCTTTAGGGGGTGTCCTAGCTCCTCCCTTTCAACGACGAGGGTGGCGCTCACAACATGGTTGCTTGCTGCAATGTAGAGGAGGAGGGATTCTCCCTGTTCGGGAGCGACGAGGATTGGGGCCGACGTCAGTGATGCTTTGAGTCTTTCCAAAGCCTCTTGTGCCGCCTTTGTCTAGACGAATGCATCTGTCTTCTTGAGATGTTTGTAGAGAGGCATCCCCCGTTCGCGTAGTCAAGAGATGAACCGGCTCAGGGTGGCCAAACAGCCGGTGAGCCTCTGTTCGCCCTTGATGTTGCGTATAGGGTCCATGTTGGAGATGTATCCGAGCAGCTTCCCCTTTGGAACCCCGAAAACACATTTTTTAGGACTCAATTTGACGCTGAACCTTCGGAGGTTCGCTAATGTTGCGGTCAAGTTTGCTATCAGGTTGCTAGCTTAAGCCATTTTCACCACCACATCATCTACATAGACGACGATTGTTGGTTTCGTCCGTTCGACTTGGTCAGGTTGGTCGGGCGGGTCAATTTGGTCGGCGAAGCATCGCTGCATGCACCGTTGATAGGTGGCGCTAATGGTCTTTAGACCGAAAGGCATGGTTTTGTAGCAGTACGAACCATACGGGGTGATGAATAAAGTCGTGACCTGGTCTGACTCTTTCATCGCGATCTAGTGGTAGCCTGGGTAGGCATCCAGAAAGGAGAGGATTTCTCATCCTGAGGTGGTGTCAACTATCTGGTCTATGCGTGGCAAAGGAAAATGGTCCTTCGAACACGCCTTGTTGAGGCCACTATAATCAACACACATTCTCCATGTCCCATTCTTCTTTTTCACAAGAACAGGATTAGCTAGCTAGTCAGAGTGGTATACCTCTTTAATGAATCCGGCTGCTAGAAGTTTGGTGATCTCCTCGTCTATGGCCCTACGCCTCTTGTTGTCCAAGCGATGTAGGCATTGCTTGGCGGGCTTTGAGCCCAGGACGAGGCATAATGCGTGCTTGGTGAGCTCCCATGGTATGCGCGTAGGAAGTCGGCTAGCTCGCTTGCCTATTTGGCTGGGAACTTGGTCCCGATCTGCATCGTCTTGGTCATGTCAATGGGGTCGATCCCCACCACCTTGGTTTCCTCAGTCGGATGGAAGGCGCTTGAGGAGATCGGCTCGTTGCAGTCGGGAACTGCTGGAGTCGCCATATTCCTGAGCTCCGATAGCTCAGCGGAGTTGATGACGACAGTGGTGAGTTCGTAATGCTCATGGTCGTACATGTAGGCGTGCGAAAAGGTGCTACCCACAGTGATGACGCCGTTCGGTCCCAGCATCTTCAGCTCTAGGTAGGTGTAGTTGGGGATTGCCATGAACTTGGTGTAGCATGGCCGACCCAAGATGGTGTGGCAGGGCCTCAAAAAGTCCACCACCTCGAAGGTTAGGACCTCCGAGCAAAAGTTGGCTCAGTCACCAAATGTGATGGGTAGGTCGATCTGCCCGAGTGGGTACGCTTGCGTTCCTAGGATCATGTCGTGGAAGGGAGAGCTCATTGGGCAGAGCTCCGACTAGGGGATGCGCATGGCATCAAGGGTGTCGACGTAGAGAATGTTGAGGCCGCTGCCTCTGTCCATTAGCACCTTGGTGAGGCGGTTCTTGCGAACGATGGGGTCGACAATGAGCGGGTAGCGACCCGGTCGGGTGACGTGGGAAGGATGGTCTCTCTGATCAAAAGTGATCGGGGAGTCTAACCAGCTAAGGAAAGAGGGGATGGCCAACTCAGCGGCGCATGCCTCTCTATAGCGTACCTTGTGCTAGAGCTTGGAGTGGATGGCATCAGATCCCCCAAAGATCATGAGGCATTCCTCAGGGTCAGGGAAGCCATCTTCATCCTTGCCCACCATGCCTCCTTTCTTGGCCGCCTCCTGCTTGCCTTTCCCTTCCTTTGGCTTGGCGGCTTGCCGTTGGAAGCGCTTGAGGAGCTTGCGATCCTTGTAGAGATATTTGGCGGGATTGGCTTGGTTGGTGCATGGGCTCTCCATGAGCTTGTCAAAGTGGTTGGGCTAGCCCTGCTGGGGTTGCTTGCCCGTGCGATTGGCCGCAGCGACCAAAGCTGGGTTGGTCAGTCAGCGTCGATCCATCTTGTTCTTCTTGCCCTTTTGTGTGGAGGGGCCTCGCCTTGGTCCTCGCGCTTGGCCTTGCCCCTATCCCGACCACTGCTGAAGAATGTCCCAACCACCTCCTTGCCGAAGGCGTGGTTCGTGGTGATATCAAGCAGGTCGTGGGTGGTATGGGGCTTCACACAGCCAATCTTGTGGATCAAGGACTTGCAGGTTGTCCTAGAGAGGAACACGTTGATGACGTCCATGTCAATGACATCAGGAAGGGAGTTGCACTACTTTGTGAACCTACGGATGTAATCCCGTAGGGACTCGTTGGGCTCCTACTGGCAACTCTTGAGGTTCCAGGAATTTCTAGGACAGACATACGTTCCCTGGACATTTCCGATGAAAACCCTCTTGAGATCCGCCCAGTCGCGGATGCTATCGGGCGGAAGGAATTCGAGCCATGCTGGAAGATGCTCAACCACGCAAATGGGGAGGTACTGGATGATGAAGTAATCATAATCCACTCCTCTGGCTCGGCATGCGAGCCGAAAGTCTTTGAGCCATATACCGGGGTTCGTCTCCCCGGTGTATCTGGTGATGTTAGTGGGCGGTCGGAAGCGTTGTGGGAATGATGCTTTCTGGATGCGATGACCAAAGGCCTATGGCCCTAGGCCATCTGGTCTAGGGCTCCAGTCATTTGGTCGGCCACCATGCCTAGGGTGCATGTCCCTGCACTCCTCGATGGTCAGGCCGAGGCCCGCGCCGCCTGCTCCTACCGCCACTCGATGGACGTCATCATCGTGCCGAGCGTGGCGTCGATTGTTGATGATGCTATGAGCATCATGGTTGGGCCCGAGCCATTCACGCATATGTGGTCGGTGTGGAGCGGGCGCTGGGTCGGGCTGCGGTGTAGCCACGGCTTCCTGCCCCACACCCAGCAACTACGGTGGTGAGTGGACGGAGCGATTCGACTGGTGCGGCCCTAGTCCCCCAGTGGGGCAAGAGGCCACGAGCCAGTGTCGCGACGCGGACCTCTCCGCATGTTAAACGACGGTGGTCTCCACCAGCGTCCGGAGGTTTCGGTGCATTGCATGTTCCTAAGGGTCGTCAGGCTCGGGGAGGACGCGTAGAAGCATCGCCGCAGTAGCGATGTTCTGGCCAGCCCGAGCAAACTGAGGGGGGTCGTTCCCTCCATCCAGGATGTTACGCTGGACCTGAGGGCGTGACCCCGAGCACCGCTCACCGTGTTCCGCGCATGTGGCGGCTGGCTCTGCCGCCTTTGTCGTAACTCCTCGCCGTGCTCCTGCGCACGTGCCAGTGCCTTCGCATGAGGTTCTAGAGGGGTGAGTCTGCAGAGATTCCACTACCATCGGTGGTTGTCCTAGGGTGTCCGCCATAGTGCACTCTCGGGATAGAGGGTGGCCAGGTGCCACGACGTCGCCGATGCTTGAGCCATCGCTTTCGACCTCGTCATCGACGAGGTCGTGGAAGGAGGCGGGAGCGTAGCCCGCCATCCCCATGAACTCAGACATGAGAGGGGGCAGTGTCAGCATCCTTTGGAGCCCCCACGAGCATGCGTCCATGGGGGATGCGAAGCCGTAGGGGAACCGATCGCATGGCGGTCGTGGTGGGGACAACGGGGTCCCTCCGAAGAGTCGACGAAAAGTGTTAAACAGTGACTAAAGAACAATATGTACATCACTCACCATGGGGTTTAAGCCTAGCATGGGCTCGAGGAGAAGCGCGAGTGTCTCGACGTTGAGGTCGTCGAGTGGCCTAGGGCTAGTGGAGGGCGGTCCTCCTCTAGTGGACACCGAGACGAGCGCCTCCTCACGGAGATGGAGTACGCCAAGGTAGTCGGCGATGAAGTCCAGACTCTCAAAGAGGAAGGTCTAGAGTGGCACGAAGACAGGAGGAACCCACATCCCAATAGGTGGGAGCGTGGGAAACTCCAGTGAGCCGAAGCGAATTGTATTGCTTGAGCCCGCCATGCCAAAAATGGTGGAAAGGTGGGCCATCCGATGACCAAAAGCATGAACGCACGGCGTCTTCCCCACGGACGGCGCCAACTATCGGTGCAAAATTTGACCAACAAATAAATATTTGTAGTTTTGCCGTATGTTGTGATCGGATATGGCCTAGCACTCAATGACACTGGATTTATACTGGTTCAGGCAATGTGCCCTATGTCTAGTTTCAGTCGGTCGGTGACTTTATTCCTATGCCCAGGTGCTTGAAGTTTGTTGTGGGGTTACAAATGATTAGGAATAAAAAGGGGGGTGTTAAAGGACCGGTCGGACTCTGAACTGAATGGGCGAGAGTGACAGGTGCTCTAATGTGCACTAAGTATTAGAGCATATGCTCTGTGTAGCTAACGAGTTCTAGAGGTATTGAGCCGTTTGAGTCCTCAGGTCGTTGAGTCCTCGAATCGTCTAGCCCCCTAGTTGGGAGTGAGCGCATCCCCTTTTATAGTTGAAAGGGATGGCCTTACAAGTCAGAGAGAAAGAGAAAAAGTGTATACGACTGCTACCTAGTCTTGTTGCCCACGCTGTCAGGTATGAGATGGTCGTCGTCGCCTACAATACTATTTATGTTCAGACGCATCTGGCAGGCTCTACCGTGTTCGCCTGGTACATCAAACATCGGCGCCTACAATACTGTTTGTGCTCTGACATGTCTAGAAAGTTGTATAGTGCCCGTCTGGCATGGCCTGGAAGCACCGTCCCGCAGGTGCACAGGGCATGGCAGAGTACGGTCCTCGGTATTGCGGTTGACTTGAGCGCCTTACCTTATCTGCTCCGCTTGATACCCGGGCCCTCACTGAGTGGGCGTCCTCGGTTGGTCGTTCCCAGTCGGCCCCGACCGTGTCGGTCGAGAAAGAGCAGCGAGCAGAGGCCCGACATATCCTCAGTCGAAGAAAGAGGTCGGAGTCGGACTACGGTTCCACCTTGGCCAGACCTTCTGGTCGGGGACCGAATCATTGTCTTGGCCTGTCATTATGTATCTGGGCCGGCCTAGGCGCGCGTTGTCGCTGCGCCGCCTGCTGGGCCGAGTTTTGTAGGGAAGCGGGTCCATTGGGGACCCCGGGTTTATGAACCCAACACATAGAAGATATAATTAAAATTGAGTGGGAAGGCAGCATGAAACTAGAGTTGGTGCTGTTTTATTGCTCCTGGTTTGATCCAACACCCAATAGATTAAGGCGTACTGAAGATCTAGGCTTGGTAGAGATCAATAATACATTAAGATTATCAAATTTTGACCCATTTGTGATGGCTAGTCAGGTTACTCAAGTGTACTATCTGTCATACCCGTGTAAGAACAGGGAGTTGTCTCCATGGTGGGTTGTCTACCATGTTGCTTCACATGGATGTGTGCCTATGAATGAAAGAAGTAGTGAAGCTATGAATATGGAAGGGGTAGTGCGGGGATGTCTACCAAGCGAGATGGTTTGGAGGCACCTTTGTCATTGATTTGAGTGATGCCTTGGACTCCATAATTGCCACGGGATCGAGATGAGGTTCTTGACCCAAAAGACTTGGAAGCAATCTGAAAACAAGTTGTTTTGGATGAGGAATATGATGAAGAAGCTATTGAAGAAGAGAAAGAAATGGAAGAGGATGATGAAGCAATGGATGAAGAAGATGAAGAAACTTATGATCCAAATGATTTTTGAATATGCAGTCCAAAATATATGTTTTAGTTATGCTATTTGTTATGCATAAGATCCTATGTAACTGTTTTTGAATATGTAGCAACAGTCTAGTATTATTAATATAGCAGTTTGCATGTGTGCTTCCGTATTACTAAATCTGAATTCATGTTGTTTTCTCTCCAATCCTTTATCTAATGCAATATGCAGTCCAAAATATATTTGAATATATGCAGTCAAGTATTTTTTGTGAATATGCAGCCAGTAGTCCATAATTATTAATATAGCAGTTTCCTAGTTTGTTGCCCCTCCAATAATTTGTTGTTTGATGCACTATTTGTTTTAAGATGGATCTGACATATTGTATCAACTGCAGATGGTCTGTACACGCAACAAACGTGTACCCAGTTATCGTGCAGCCAAAAGGAATGATGGTTCTGAAAGTGCAGGCGGTTCCATGGTCCATTCCATTGGACACACACGCCGTGTAGCCAACAACAGTGCAGCCCAAACAAATGAAGGTTCTGGAACTGCAGGCGATGCCTCACAAACGACAACAGTTATTGAAGCTCCCCCAACAGAGCCACCCAAAAAAAGAGGAAGGAAGCCAGGGTCCCGAACAAAATTTAAACAACCTCCATGTGGTGTTAAAGTGGCTCTTAAACCAAGTGGTGACGAGTGAGTGCATGCTAGTCTTATTGGCTTATTAGTACTCTGTTTTACTAATTTCTGAAAGTATGTCAATATCTTGCTGCCACCCGCGCCCTGCTTCCCCACGCGATGCCGCAACCTTCTTGCACCTAGCGGCCTCCGTGGCCTGCGGCCCCACGCGCCGCTGAAGACTACTGCTCTCGCCGCGCACGCCCGGCCGCGCCCTCACGCACCCACCAGCCCGCCGCCACCACGCCCGCGCCGCGTGCTCGGGCCTCCTTGCGGATCCCGGGGAGTGGCGCCGCCGGTGAGGGAGGGGAGGGAGGGGGAGCGGATCCGGAGGAGGGCGTCGCCGGTGAGGGAGTGGAGGGGCGGGGCGGCAGATCCGGGGGAGGGACGCCGTTGGTGAGGAAGGGGAGGGGCGGGGCGGCGGATCCGGGGGAGGGGTGCCACCGGTGACGGAGGGGAAGGGCAGGGCGGCAGATCTGGGGGAGGGAAGCCGCCGATGAGGGAGGGGCCGGGGAAGAGAGGAAGGGGAGGGGCCGGCAGCCGGCGGGAGGAGGGGAGGCGCCGGCCGCACGCCACCGGCTGGATCCGGGAGAGGGAGGGCCGGATCCGGCCGGGTGAATAAGGGGAGGGAGGGCACCCACGAGAAAGAAGAAAGGGAGGGAGGGGGCGCCACGGGGAGAAGAAGGGGAAAGGGAGGGCCGCCGCCACCACCACGCCCCGCCGCCGGCTAATACCACCACCACCGCAGCCACCGGCCAGATCCGGGAGAGGGAGGGCCGGATCCGGCCGGGTGAAGAAGGGGGAGGGGAGGGGTGGTCGCCTGCCGGGGATGAAGAAGGGGGAGGCGCGGGGCGCCGACGCGGGAGGAGGGGCGCCAGGCCGGGTGAAGAAGGGGGGAGGGATGGGGCGGCCCCGCCGGGAAGAAGAAGGCGGCCAGGCGGGCGGGCGTCGTGGCTTCAAGGCGGCGGGCGTGTGTGTGCATGCGTCTGAGAGGAGAGCCGAGCAGGCTAGTCCGCGAGTGCGTGCATGCGAGGGTGTTTGGGGGCGGCGGCCGGCGGGTTAGGGTTGGGACTTGTTTGTTTTTTTATTTATCCTATGCGTGTATATTTTTTTTTCCTGTGCGTGCATATATTTTTTATGTACGTTTTTAAAGAATCGATAGAATAAATTGCATTTTTTGTGAGTGCTAATTTTTCCGTGTGTGTATTGTCACACACAGAAAAATCATATAATTATCCTGTGGGTTTTCGTATTTTTCTGTTTGGATATTTTGGAACCGACAGAATAATCGTAATTTTTGTGTGCGTACCGAAAAAAACGCATAAAAAAATTCGTTATCCACGTGACAATTCGAGTTTGCAGTAGTGTCGTCGTCCCCTCGCCTGCTGCTTCTTGTTCCTTCTGATGCTGCTGCGAGTGATAATACGGGACGGCGTCGGCGTCGGCTTCGGCGACGCGTCGGGCGGCGGCGAAGAGGTCGACGGGCTGGGAGTCGGCGATCTTGCCGCCCTCCAGCGGGGTGCCGTCGTAGAAGCCCGTCCGCAGCATCTCGACGTCGCCGGACACCTTGGTGTGCGCCCTCCCGGGCTTGATCTCGCGCTTGCTGTGCGCCATCGGACGTCGTGTACGTACTCGCACAGACAACGACGATGCAGACTGCAGATTCTACTGGTTTGAGTAGTAGCTAGCTAGTGTACGTTCTTGCAGGACCAGTGGCAGTACTGTCTACGGTGCTGCAGGCTGCGTATTTAGTACAGTAGGTTGGAGCGGTGAAGGTTCGCGTCGGGAGCGACGTGCCTGCCCACCCTTGTGCTGCGCTGGCCACCTGCCATGCATGCTTTCTAGTTGCATGCTTATACTGTACACAGCGGTCTGGCCGTACACTTCCATATATGGCCATGCAGCCTGAGCCCGTCGGCATGGCACGAGGCCTGGTTTTTTGCCCGGCCTGGCCCGGTGGCGAGCAGGCCCGGGCTGGCACGGCCCGGAGGAGTAGGCCATGCCTGGGCCTTACCCCAGGCACGTGGGCCGGCACGGCACGGCCCGCTCCACAGCGTACGGCCCGGTGGCGGCCCGCTCACGTGGACGACGGCAGTAGCAGCACCCAACAGGCCGGCAGCACGGCAGCAACCCTAACTTCATTTCCCCCTCCCCTCAGCCCCAGCCGTCGCACTCCCTTCGCTCTCTATGCTCGTGCTCGCCTGCGCGCAACCCCCTCCCCCACCCACCCCACGTAGGCGTCGCGCTTAGCCCGCTCGCCTCGTCCACGTGGCCCCGTCCGTGTCGTCCTCCACGCCACAGCCGGCCCCATCCGCGTCGTCTTCCACGCTGCTGGCAGCCCCCTCGGCCTCTTCCTCCGCGCCCTCCCAGCGGCGGCTTCGAGCGGAGCGGCCTCGAGCACCGACGACCTCCTCGTCTCCTCCACGCTGCCGGCGGCCCCTGCTCTCTCTCCGAATCCACCAGATCTCGCTCCTCCTCCACAACAGCGGCCAGTTGCGGAGGCGGCTTGCCTGGGCAGACCGGCAGCGACCGTGCCCTGCGCGTGGAGGTCGCGCGTTCGCGCCTGGCTACGGCCGCGTGGAGCACGCTACTCGTCGTCTCCTTCCCCTTCTCTCCTCTCTTCCTCCCTCTCATCCACGGCCACAGGCTCGCCGCCCTTGAAAGCGACGACCGCGGGGCGCCGGGCCGCCAGCCGCGAGGGCGCTGCCTCCCCTTGCCAAGCGGGCCTTGGGCCGGCCCGAGAGGCTTCACAAGCCGTGCTTACCGGGCTGGCCCGGCACGAAAAACAGCCCAGCAGGCCGTGCCTAGGCCGTCGGCCAGGCACGAAGCCCAGCTCGGCATGGCCCGGGAGGCACGGCGTGTCGTGCCAGCCCGACTCCATCGGGCCGGGCCTGGCACGGGCTCGTGCCGGGCCAGCCCGTTGGCCATCTATATACACTCCCAGTGTAGACCGGGTACGCTAAAAATAACCGAGTTTTATCCTGGTGTCCTGTTTCCAGAAGTTCTTTTAGTAATTTTTTTATTCAATCTCCTTACCGTAGAACCGGATGTGGTGACTGTAGGTGGCAAAAGAAAATGAACAATTTAAAATCAAGCGGCTGTGGGGCCTAGGGTGACGTGGTGGCATGCGTGGGTGAGGACTGAGGAGAGATGTGGGTTTCGGCCGAGCCCAGACACGGTCGGGGAGGGGGAGATGTGGGAGGGCGGCCGGGGTGGGCTTCAGAGAGGAGGAGGGAGGATGAAAGTTAGGTTACTCGGGGAAGGAAATATTATTTATCTTTCCTAAAATTTTGCAAATATTTTGAGAAGGAATTCAGAACTCTAATCGATCGTAAGCGCACTTTAAAATCATTTTGCACACAAACAAACACTTTTCATACGACATGAATGCAACAAAGTTCTTATACCTCTTTGCCATGTTTATTTTAGTTTTACAAAATATGTTTTCCTCCTTTAATAATTATGCGGTAGCTAATTAATTCAAAAAAAATATTACAAAATGTGAATCAGGGTGTTACATTTTCTCACCGCCTAGAGAGTGCCCAGAAAGGCAAGAGCGTTGGGAAGGGATGTTGGATAATATGGCAGTTTGGAGCCAAATGGGAGACCGTGGCCTCGCCAACTTGGAGCTCAAGACTTTGAGAGGAAGAAGTTGTGTTGAGAGGAAGTGACATCACTAGGACAAGGTCTCGAGCAGACACTTGGGTCTAGATACGAGGTTGTGGCCTTGCTGTGGAGATGATTACATTCACTATCAATTTTTTGAAGAGCCTGGAGGGGTCGAAGCCCCTAAAGTAGACCTTTGAAATCCTTCAAAATTTTCATGTTTCCCCTCCACCAGAAGCTTCATTTCATAATATTGCTAGGTAGTTTCCATTTGGGTAAAGCTTCTCTCATACCAGGTTGACCGAAGGGTTATGTCGGGTTCATAAACCCGGGGTCCCTCGCGGACCGGCTTCCCCACAGAGGCTCGGCCCAAAGCAGACAACACACAACTCATGGGCCGGCCCAAGTGCCTGAACGACAGGCCAGAAGGACGATCCAATCACCGACCGGAAGGCCTAGCCGAGGGGGAACGGCGCCCGCTTCCAACCCCGGCCCGCCTCTCCGACCAGAGCGCTCGCTTCGGTCTCCAGCCCGCCTCCGGACAGCCTTTCCGACCGAAAGGCCTAGCCCAAACGCCGCTTCTGACTCCGACCCGCGTCTCCGACTGGGGATACAGCAAACACCTGCTCACTGCTCTTCTCTAACTGACACGATTGGAACCGACTGGAACCAACCGACCGGGGACACCCGCTCGGTAAGGACCAGGGAACAAACAGAGAAAGCAAGGCAGGGCGCACAAGTCAAACCGCAATACCAGGGTACGTACCCTGAGCACCTGTGGAAATAGTACTCTGCATCCTCCCTGGCACGACAGAGCCTAAAACAGTGTTGTAGGCACCGACGTTCTCCCCTACAGTATTGTGGGTGCCATTAAACTCCCATACGGTAAGGCCCCCATGCCTCTTAGCATCAACAATGTTGTGGGCGCTGGCTTTTACCGTACCAGGAAAACATGGTAAGACTCCTCACATGCCTCCGGGCATCAACAGTATAGCAAGTACCGACATCTGCCATACCCGAACAAAACGACGTAACCTCCCATGTGCATCTGACATCCTACAGTGTCGTGGGCGCCTACCATCACCCTATACCCGCCGGCATGAGCAACAAGGATTAGAAGCATACGAACTCTCTCCCTCTCACTTGTAAGGCCATCCCCTTCATCTATAAAAGGGGATGTGCTCTCTCCCAAGATTCAAGCCATTCCAGATTCATTAGATCGATCAAGTTTACCAGCACAGAACCGCCAGGTTCGAACCACGAGCACATGCTCGAACACTTAGTTCATAGCGGGGCTCCCGTCACTCTCGGCCCTTCCGACAGGAGTCCGACCGGACCTCTTATACCCCCATCTTTCTCCTTCTCGTTTGTAACCCCACTCGCAAACTTGAGCACTTGGGCTCATGGAATAAAGTCACCGACCGACTCAAATCGGACGTAGGGGCACGTTGCTTCTAACCAGTATAAACCTGTGTCATTGAGTGCTAGGCCACCTCCGATCACAACGTACAACAAAACTACAAATATTTACTTGTTGGTCACTTTCTGCGCACCGACAGTTATCTAGTCTGTTAGAAAAATTGTGTGTAGGTTCTTCATCAGAAGAGCTTCATTTTGTTTCCTCAAAACTAGGACTCCCAAATCACCCTCTTTTTTAGGAAGCAAGACCATTTCCCAAGCAACTTTGGGTGGTTTTCTATCATTAGCTTCTGACCCTCTCCAAAGACGGTGCTTTCTGTATTTGTCTATTTGCTTGATCACAGATGGTGGCAAAGTTAAGCTGCACATGAAGAAGGTTGGCATTGAGGAGAAGACTGAGTTTGTTAATTTCAATCTGCAAGCTTGGGAAAGAAAGGTTGAGACACTTGCAAGCCTTCTCTCTCATCTGTTCACCATGGGCAATAAGTCTTCCACTTTAGACTTAGTGATACCCAAAGGCAGCCCCAAGAATGTGAAAGGTAAAGATCCCTTGTCACAACCAAATGTTATGGCTAAATGGTCTAGTTTTTCCTTGGAAATATTAATTGAGACCATCATTGATTTTTGAAAATTGATCTTTAATCTAGTAGAAGCCGAGACAGAGTTTAACAGGGCTTTCAGAAGCAATAGCTGATTGACATTGCCTTCTAGGATGATCAGTGTATCATTAGCATACTACAGAATTCTAAAATCCCTATTGGAGCTTAAAGGGATTGGAAGGTTTAGTATCCCCATGTCCTTTGCCTTATTAACCATGGATTGAAGAAAATTAGCTGCTAAAACAAAGAGCAAAGGTGATAGAGGGTCTCCCTGTCTTACTACTCTTCTGCAATGTATTGCTTTGCCTGGGGCACCATTCAGTAGCACTTATGAAGTTCTAGAGGAAATAATTTGTTCCATCCATGTCGGGGTTATAACCCCGGAGCGTCTCAAGGCACTGACTAGTTGGCGGGCCATGTGGCCCACAACAAATCAACTAGTGAAGGCCCGAATGACCAAGGCTCAGCTGAGCCAAGCGAACTAGACCAGACACCAAGGCCAGGGTCAGCCACGACACCTTCCTTCTATCTCAGCCGCATAACGAACATAAGACTCACGACCTCCTCACCATCATGACCCCTAGGAGGAACGGGGAGAGGTCACACCTAGCCAAACCTGCCTGCTCTAACAAGAGTAGGCATACCGCATTGACCCCACAAGGACCGAGGGGACAGCGGTCACCTCGGTCCGGTCAGACGCCACCCCTACACCGCGTAGCATGGACAAGACAACACCGCCCAAGGCGATGACGGCCGGTACAAAGCCCACCGTCTAGATACGGCCCAACAATACACCTGTACGATTCTACCCACTGTGGGATGGGATCCATGACGAGGGCCTTGACTTAGAAGCCATCCAACCCGACGGGAGCCACAACCCCAACGGTCGGGATCGTGGCCCTCAGCTTCTAAAGCCCACAAGGCGATTGACGACTCGGGGGCAGCTACCAACTCCTATACGACGCCCCCGAAAACCAGGAGGTGATGACGATGACCATGGCGGAGACCACATCGTACAGGATGGCTGGCGAACCACCACCATGCCTACAGTGCCGCCATGGTATAGGGTCGAGATGACAGACTAGAGGGGGGTGAATAGTCCTTTCTAAAATTAAACGCACCGGCTAACCAAAATAAATGTGGAATTAAAACTATCCATCTAGCCAAGACTATAGCCCTCTATCTAAGTTCACAAGCACCTTACAAAGATCCTAATGAGGCATAAAAGGTGCTGGGCAAGCTAGAGTTCACCTAACAATTCTAGCTTGTAAGGTCACACAAATCTAAGGTTGCTGCTGGTCCTCTTGCTAGTGGTGACCCGCATGTCACACTCTCCCACATGGACTGCTTACCACAAGCTCTAGCACTTGATCCGGCCAGACCACTTGTCGCCCTTAGCGTCTCACTCTACTAGAGTTGCTCTTTGCGGCTCCCACGGGGTGAGCACAATCCCCCTCACAATCACTTCTCCGGAGCACCGCATAATCTTCTTTGCGTGCTTCGATGGAGACCACCACCAAGCCATCTAAGAGGTGGCAACCTTCAAGAGTAACAAGCACCACCGGCTTGCAACTCGATCACCTAGTGCCACTCAATGCAATCTCACAATGCAATCGCACTAGAATCACTCACTCTCAATCGATTCGCACTCTTGCAAGCACAAGTGAGTTAGAGGGCTCCAAAGCACTCTCAAGCAAGGACACAAAGTCCCCCAAGGTGCTCAACCTCAGCAATGGCCGAGACACCCCTCTACTTATAGCCCAAAGGCCAAATAGAGCCGTTATACCTTTTCTGTGTAACGACCAGACTCACTGCAGGGATGACCGGACGCGTCAGGTCATTAGAGTCTAGTCGCTCCTTGGCTGCCACACGTCCTGACCGTTTGAAACTAGCCTATGCCGCTCAACGACTCCCAACGCGCGTGCACAGTCAGCAACTGACTGGACTCAACGCTCGAAATGACCGGACTCTCAAACTCCAGCGTCCGATCGAGTCTAGAGAGGATCCAGAGACGAATTTTAGCGACCGGATGCATCCGGTCACTACTAACCGAACTCGCCCGTGCGTCTGGTCGCCTCTACGTGCAGTGCCAAACTTTATGTGAACAGTAACCTGGGCACATCCGGTCACTACTCCACCTCGGCATCCAGTCCTTCCGCGCCCACTCACCAGTGCATCACGAAGCTGACCGGACTCACGTGATAGAGTCCAGTCACACCACCTGACCCACGTCTAGTCGCTCTCTGCCTCTCTCTCATACACTATTCCTCAACAAGAATTTCTTGGAGAGAAACAGGAATTGCCGGCTGAGCCTCTTCTCTATCACTGACACCTCGTTGACACGCATGCAAGCTTGTCCCCGTTTACTATTCCTCAACAAGAATTTCTTACTGAGAAATGAGAATTGTCGGCTTAGCTTCTTCTCTCTCACTGACACACATGCAGACATGTCCCCTGCACTATTCATCAACAGAATTTCTTGGTCAACACAGGGAATTGCTTGTTGAGAGTTAGCATCACTAAAATCATCATTTTATGTGCTATCTCTTCTCCATTTTCACCACCTTTGCAAATGTGCTAACACCACCAAGTGTTCACCATCTTGTGCAAGTGTTTTAGTATTTTCACAAATACTTTTCAAAGGATTAGTCACTCAATTCACCACGCCACTCGATCCTAGCAGCGATGCAAAGTTAGATCACTCGAGTGGCACTAGATGATCGATATACAAACAAGTTTACCCTCTTGATAGTACGACCATCTATCCTAAACCCGGTCATAAACTTCTCTACACACCTATGACCGGTGAAATGAAATGCCCTACAAATATACCTTTGCCTTGCGCAATCCATTCCATCTCCTTTGATGTTGATGCAACACATGCACCAACCTTGATCAACAAATGATATGATCCACTTCATATCATCACATGACCATATTGGTTCATCGATCTTGACCTCACTTTCTCTTCACCGTTGTCTCGGTCCATCGGCGCCAAGTCCTTGACTTGCCCTTCACTCTTGCAACCGGTCCATCAAGCCAAGCCTCATCTTGATCTTCTCCACCTTAGTCACATGACTCCATGTCATGTCTCATATGCAATGAGCTCCTTCATCACATGTGTGAGTCTTGCAACAAATCCAAGCCATCTTCACTGTGATGGCATGAGTTGCTCACACAAGTGTTCCTGTGGACTAATCACCTATGTATTTCACTTAAATAACATATTAGTCCACCTAGGTTGTCACTCAATTACCAAAACCAAACAAGGACCTTTCAATCTCTCCCTTTTTGGTAATTGATGACAACTCTATAAGGATATGGAAATTAAGCACTTTTGGATTCATGTTGCTTGTCCAAGCAATTTTACCATGTGTAAATGATTTTGGACAAGTACCACAAACCCAATTTGGTAGTATTAGCTCCCCCTACGTATGTGCTAGTGTGTTTGGTTTAAGCTTGCACATATGTATAGATTAGAATTATGGGAGAGTAATTTCTACCAAATGATGCTAAGGTGTATAGACTAAACCTTTGAAGCGTGATACCAATCGGAGTTGCACCTTTAAGTTTATCCTTAGCACCATGGTTAGCTAGATACCACTTGGAAACAAAACACTAGATACCTCGTGAGATCAACATTAGAAGCAAGGTACTAGTATTACTTGAAAAACATACCAAGTGTCTAGCTATCATCCTATACATGCTAGTTATCAAATCATCATTCAAGTTCTATAACTAGCATACACCACACAAGCATGCATATTAAATTTAAAACTTATGCAAATGCAAGCAAGCATATGAATATGCACATATCAAATGCAACCAATCAAAGTTCATGAGCTTGCTCCCCCGACTTAGGTGCTTCTCTTATCCAAGAATTTTGATCCTTCTTCATTCTTCAATGTTGCCGCCTCTTTGTCCATGTCTTCTTCATTCTTCAATGTTGCTCCCTCTTTGTCCATGTCCAACTTCTACTTCTCCTCATGATGCATTTTCATATCTTTGTTCCAACTTCTCCCCCTTTGTCATTAATTTTCATAAAAGGTGTGCTTCTAATTGATACAAAGGATTGCATTGGGGTAGATGGTTGACATTTGAATTTTGCATTTTTTATGGACACCACCACAAATGTTGGAATGACACCACTTGTAACTCATGAGATACCTCATGTAGGATCTTTGGTCTTGATACTAATTGGTGGGGCACCTCCCCCTATGTCATAGCATGGGTCATCCTTTTGATAAACTTGAGCTCTTGTATGTGAGGGAACTTTCTTCACTTGATGATCACTTAAAGTTGAGGATCACTTGTGGAACCACCATTTGATGTGCTAGATACCACTTGTATGAATGCTACTAGTAACAAGGTGATAATCTAGATACCACGTGTAAGAACAATTATGGAACCACTTGTAGGGTTTGTCAATTGTAATTATTTCTTGAACACTTGTCATCTTCATGAGCTTCTAGTATTTGACTTGAACTAAATTGATTTGCCTAAGTTTCCAAGTCTGGTTTGAACCCTCTCTAAGCTTCTTCACACACATTAAGCGGTTATCTTATCAAGGTTATACTTGTCACTTGTTGGTAATCCAAAATAAATCAAGTACTAGGGTTCACTAGCTCATGAACAAACTCATGTATTACCACTAGGGATGAAAATGGATCGGATACAGTCATATATCACTAATATTACATTTGTTTTCATAATTCTGGTCAGATTCAGATTCGAATACGGATAGTGTCAGCCATGCCGGATAGGATACGATTGGATATCGACATCATAAATATGCGATTTAAGTATCCGGATACGGTATCGGTATCGGATGTTGAATATCCGGACTCGGATACGGACAGATCTGAATCCCTCTAAATAGATTCGGTCTCGAATACGGTCGGAAAATATCCGTACCGTTTTTTATCCCTAACTACCACTAGATTCAAATAATCATTCAAACAATAGTGGTAGGCTATGAATTTTAAAACTTCATTTGTGATGCATGATCCTAATAAGCTTGTACTATATGCACTATCCGCATACTAGTAAGGGATGAAAATGATCATGCATATTCCAATGATACCTTTGCTATGTTGGAGTAGAGGATAGTCATTAGTTTCTAATTAAGCTCCGCAATAGCAATGTGAAGTCCAATTTATAGCTTGATGAAGACCAATTATCAATAATTGAATTCCATTCTTCACCCATATGATTTGATAACCACTTATGATCAAGTGCACTATCTTGAGTTGTGGTTGGCTTGCTTCTCATCATCTATCAATGCTTGCATGAGAGCACCAAATGTGAGAATACTACTAGAATTTCAATGACTAGCTCTCTTTTGGGTGTTGCTTGCTTTCTAGATCAACCCTTTTGATTGCCTCAACTAAGCATCTCAAATGTCCCTTAGATTACCACTTCCATGTTAGCCTTTCAAGTACCACACTTGGTTTACCTACAAAAGGCGGCAAGCCCCTACACATAGGGAGAAGTGATCTCTCCAAAGAACCATTCTTGACACTCACTTGAAATGACTTGATTGATTGATCCAAGTGATGGACTTAATTTGATGAGTAACCTTGAATCCTTATTTAAGACCTTTTCTTTCTACCAAATGATTTCCAAGTGTTACTAGAACTTAAACTTTATCTTCATCTTGAGTTTGATCTTGATCTTTAATTTGAGTACTAAATGTGTGCCAAGTACACTCCATAATCAAATGGCCCTGTACTCTTTGCTTGTCATGCTTCTAGATTATCTCAAAACCAAACTTAGGTACCTCAACCTCTTATAAACATGTTTCCAACTTGAGGACCTTTCAATCAAAGTGACTCTTGATCAATCCAACAATTATCACTTTTCTAGCAGATTTTGTACCCTTCAAAGGTTAATCCATAACTCCCAATGTACAGCTCCAAATACCATGAAATTTGGTGGAGATGTGATTCACTAAGTCATCTAGTATCTTGAAAAATTTAAGATTCATTTGACTTCTAGATTGCTATCAGATTTCATATCTTTCTATACTGCTACATGCTGAAAACTGCCGCACAATAGCTGACAAGATCTACTCTAAAACCAAAGCATCTCTTATCCAATTCTCATAAAATTTGTACAGAAACTAATACCATATGTCTAGAGCCTGTATACCAAATTTCAAGCCAATCCAAATAGATTTGATCACTCAAACTCAAACTTGATCACAGCTCACTCAAATTTTCAATAAAGGACAGATTTCAATCACTTTAGCTATTCTTCATCAAATTGAATCGAACTTGAAATCGACTTGTTTGAATACTTTCACAAGACATATATCCATTCAATACACTTATTAAAAGTCATCTTATGAACTTATCCAATATAAATCAATCCAAACTTGATTACTAATCAATTAATCCATTCAATCCACTTATAGCAAGCAATGTATGCATATTTATCCAATTCAATTAACTCATATGTACCCAAATCAATTAGATCAACAAGAAAATATACATTGGTTAGCTCATAATCATCCATAGCAAGCTTCAACTCAAACATTTGCAAGCCATCAAATGTATCCAATAAATCATCCACAACTTCACAATAGCACTTGTATTGTTGTAGTACTTGGACTTCACTTGTTTTGACTTGGCATTGGGATGGGATATGCAATAAGCTTCTTAACTTGACTCAACTCATGATGAATAATATGAAACCAATTGAATCAAGCCTCCAATGCCAATGGTACCTACAATCAATCATCCACTTTTTGATGGTACCCAAACTAGTTTGGGTCCTCTCAAGTTAGGTGCAGCATACTTAGGCATTGCCTTAGTATGGACAGCTAGATGTTTTGCAATAGCAACCAAAGAGGTACCATTACCATCCTTCCTAAGCATATTATTATCATCAATTGAAATTGGCTTAGAATTATTACCTAGGGGACATGAATTTGCCATGTGTCCCCTTTTCCGGCATGAGTAGCACTTTCTCTTTAATTGAGCCTTCTCTTCCTTACTCATGTGGTGCTTCCCATTGCCTTGCTTCTCCTTGTTTTTTAGCCTTCTTTTCAAGCTTGTTTGGACAACCTGAAGCTAGGTGGCCCAAATCATCACAACTATGGCACTTGATGTGAGCAACTTCCTTCACCTTCTCTTCTTTGTTCTTGCTCACTTTCTTTGCATCTTGATTCATTCTTGGACGCATTGCTCTTTCTCTTGCTTTTCCACCCCCCTTCTTGTTTTCTTCTTCATCATCATCAAATCACCATCATCTTTATGGTTGATCTTGATTTGAACTTGGGGCTTCTCTTCTTGCTCAACTTGTGGCTTTGGTTGAGTCTCTTCTTGTTGCTTCACCACTTGTTGCTTCTTTGACATGCTTTAGCCTCTTTTCTTCTTTCTTCAACTTGAGCTTTTCTTTATTTGGGAAACCATTGGCAAGATGTCCCTCATCATGGCATTTGAGGCACATGAAATAAGAGAGCTTTTCTTGTTCTTGCTTCTTCATCTCTCTTTCATATCTTTTCTTGCCCCATCTCTTGCCCTTGATCTTGCTCTTGTTGAAGCCAATACCACTCATGTCACCGTACCTTCTTTGAGTCTTCAACATGTGCTCAAAGGTAACTTTGGAGTTGTAGCACTTCTCTAACTTGTTGCTCAAATCCTTGACTTGTTCATTGAGCTCATTGTTCTCCTTCAAAAGGTTAGTCTCACAAGATAAGGAAGTAGAACAAGCATCTATATGTGAAGAACATGGCATAGCTAATAAATCATCACAAGAGGTGGATACATGCTTCTTGCCTACATCACAAGGGTTAGCAACAATAATATGTGATTGATCAATTGAGCCATGTGATGAGCTCTCACTAGTTTTAGATTTTTCATTTGAAAGTGCTTTAGTGAGAAGAGCATGGTCTTGTACTAAGTCATCATGAGCAACACTAAGTTCCTCATGGGCCAATTTTAGCTCCTCATGTGAACAAGTAGTGACATAAAGTAGATGTTTTTGTTGTTCACATGTGGTCTTTAGAAAAGAGTTTTTATTTTTCAATTTCTCGGTTTTAGCCATCTCTTTTTCTAAAGCCTTAATCATCCTACCAAATTTATCTAGAAGCTCTTCATATGAATCAAGATCAATCACATATGCATTAGATACCTTGGTGTCATCTTGTGACATGAAGCAATGTGATGTAGTAGATGAGCTTGTAGAGACATCACTCTCATATCCATCATCATCATCAACAAGTGTGCATGGAGTAGCATCATCATTTGCATCACTTGTGGCATCATCATTAATCTTGTTAAGTGATCTTGTGGTATGATCATCATCACTTGACCATGAGGTGGAGCAATCTTTCACAATCACCGAATTGTGGCTATGATCAACATCCTCATGTGCCTCCTTCTTGGGCTCATGTAACACCCTCGGTGTTACATTGTACTATTTTTGCTAAAACGCTGCATGAGCATCATACTTATGTGCAATTGTGTGTAACATGGAGTGTAAATCGATGTTCGGCACTTGAAATGTTTATCCGAAACAAGAAACAAATGTTACGTTTCATTTTGTTTAGTATTCTAAGCGAATTTTATCGAACAAAAATGCTACAGCATGTTTATGTGAACTTTGATAGGGTTTGTAGTATATACTTCGTAGGAGACAATGAAATAAGTGTGGTTGAGGACGAGGTTTGCTAGCTAGTATACCCAGTGGGTCGGAATTGGAATCCGATGCAAAACCGTTTGAAGTTTAAGTCATTTCACGTAAGTTAAAAAGGGGGTCGACGAAGCCATGTTCGGCGAAATTTGTAGAGCGACCGGGTTAAGAAGTGGTGAGATGTTTTGGCATGATTGGCTAGCCTTAGGTACCCTTTTCCGAGTAGAACAACTGGTTTGGCGGTTGTAGCATTCGGGTTTGAGTTTTAGGCCGCTTTAAAAAGCATGCACGGCACATGGTCCATCTCCGGGCGCGGTCACCACCCCTAGCGCACAGCACGCTTTGGCTTGCCGGCATGCTTGCGCCGCGCCACCCCACCTCCACTATATAGTGCTCGGTGTGTACGCATGCGCATGGCCCTTGCGCTGCGGGCCACGGCCGCGCCGCCACCACCACTGCGTTGGTGCGCAGCTAACGCCGTTGTTGTCGTGCCGCGCCACTGGACGCCTACTGTGCGCTACCGCCCTTGCATGCATCGGCTGAGCCACCGGGTCCCGTGCTGCAGCTCATGCTGCCATGGCTACATGGCACACCACGCACACACGCACGCGCACTGCGTCGGTAGACCGGCTGCTCTACCCGCAATGGCGTCTACTTGCGCTTTTCCGCTCACCACCGCTCACCGAGCTGGTGTCGCCACTCGCCAGGCGTGCTCACGAGCACCGCTTGTGTGGCACTATTGCCGTTGATGTCGCGTAGTTGCACGCGTGTAGGACGGCCGCCTGCTGTGACGCAGTACCGAGCTTCGTCGGCTTGCGTGTTCGGCCGTGCGACCAACCGCCTGGAGCATGCCTCGTGGTTCCCCTTGGCTCGTGTACACTTGTACCTTGCGTTGACGGTCACGACAGTGCCAGGCCAGGCCACGCCTAACTCCCCTGTCTCCGCTATCACCGTGGCCGGCGGGGCTGTTTCCCTAGATTCACCATCAGGGCAGCGCCGTGATCCAATTAGTCACGTTCTCAGTTCCGTCAGGTAGCCAGCAGCCCTACCGACCCCACCTCACTGCATGTAGCGCCGCCCTGTACCTCAATTTTGAAGTGCCGCTCCGCTAGGTCCTTAAGACTAGGGTGGCCTGCGCCGTCGACAAGCCGTGTAACCAAGGCATACCGTTTCAACTCATTGCACTTCTAGCCTCTCCTCCAGCTGCTTATCACCCTGCTCACCACGGTCGAAGCTCTACCATCATGTAGCATTCCCTGACGCGGCCGTGCCATCGCCGTGCACTGCCGCACCACCAGGGTGCACGCGGCCAGTTCGGTTCGGGCCATCTCCAGACGAACCACCGCATCGTAGGGTTCCGTGGTGAGTCACTGGAGCTCACTAGCTACCTATTTTGCCCCAGCTTCGCTGTCATTCACTGGAACGACATTGCCGTGGGTGCAGGACCTCCGCCACCATGGTCTGACTGCACTGCTACGTCCCGGCTCGCATTTCCTTCGCCCAGCGCGTCGCGTTCGCTCCTAGGTAAGATTCGGCTCGGTAGCTAGAGAGGGGGAGGTCGGCTGTGGCCGGCATAGCTGCCCGGTGCGCGCACGGGTGCCAAGGGACGTCGTCGCGATGAAGAAAAGAAAGGAGGGGGTGGCAGATGTAAAACCTGTGACTCGGCGTAACAGTGCTCGGGTTAGTTGTGCTAATAAGGGAAATAGCGGGGGCTTTTTTGCTAATGCGCTAGACGCGCGCGGCTCCGTTGTGGGCCGCCTGCGTTGGGCCACGTCGCACGTTACAGTGTGGGCCGTGCCGGTGGCAGCATGCGCGCGCGGGCGGGAGGCTGGATTGGGCCGAGCCGGTGCTAGCTTGGGCCGCGAAGTAGGAAGTAGTTTCATCTTTCCAGTGAATTTGTTAATGCTTATTCAATTTAGTTTTCAAGCTAAACTTTGGTAATTTGTAGTAAATTGTGTAGTGGTCCAAAAATAGTAAGACTAATTTTGTTAGGTTCACAAAAATACCATCTACTTGTTAGTACAGTTAGATTGCAGTTAGCTGTGACAAGGATTGGGTCATAAATTCAAAACTAGAGAGCTAATATTATGTAGGTCAATATTGGTAGGAATATTTGTGGAAGATTGGTGATAGCTATATATATAAAAATTTTACAGTAGGCTTGCTAGGTTGGTAGGTACTTGCTGTAAAATTTGTAGCCCTAGGATAGGTTGATAAGTAGAGTAGCTATTATCCTTGCTTTATTGTGTGCAGCATAAATCAGCATTAGGAGTGAGGATAGTTGTAGTTGCGATAATGATAAATGACATACTTCATACTTGTTGTTGATAGCAATAGATAACTTAATACCGTGGTCGGTAGCACTAGCTTCGTAGTTAAACAGATGTACTTTTATTTTAAGAGTTGCTGTTGTCATATTATTAAATGTTGCATCATCATCTCATGTAGATCACAAGCTGGTAGATTTCGTGCCCGTCGATGAACAGGAGTACGACGAGATTGTCGAGGAGTACGAGGAGGAGATCCTCGTGTAGGAAGGAGCCCCAGAGCCTGTTGGTGCTGACCTTACTAACCCGTCGCCTGCCCCAGGCAAGCCCCGGTGCATAACCCCTATTTTATGATCACTGAATATATATATGTGATGTGCATTTAAGTTACAGGCATTTTATGAAAACTACCTGCATAAATATATCTACCCATGAGTCCTACTAGTATCTGTTATGCTCAAGATAGCGGTAGCATGAGTAACCTGCCGTTACTCACAAATAGGTGATAAAGTATAATCACACATGATAAAATGGTGGAAAGGAACATGGTGACTAGGCAGGGATATGGTTTGGGTACTAGTGGGTGTAAGGGGTTGTGTCCTACGGCCAACAGGGCATGACTTGGTTACACTTTTTCCCTGTCTGTGTCGATTAAGGACCGGTCGTTGCAATGGACGCTAGGCAAGTCACAGATCTACTGTCCCGAGCGCATACTTGGGTATGGGCGCAGGGAAGACTTGTTGCTCTCTTGTCGTTGATCTGGCTCTTTCCGGACCGACTGATTGGAGGCGGGGATGGTGGAGGTCCTTGCACCGCACTGAGTCCAGGACTCAGGAGTGGGAGCTTGGAGTCCAAGTTTGGATGGGGACCTAGACACCCAGGATAGGAGGGTGATGGGTTAGTCCTGCTTGTGCCTGGGGTACAAGCGGGGCATGTGTTTTCGGGGCACCCAGCTAGGCACATTGGTTCGCGAACCGCCATCGAGTCGGTATGACTTGTCTTAACTCTAGCATCGTAGTAAGAACTGAAAGATGGAAGGTGATGAAATGGAACTGATTGCTCAACTCTTGCTTGAAAGTATAATAGGTGCTTATATAGACTACATAGATAATAACTTAACGCGGCCAATAATAACAACCTAAATAAGGACTCACTATTAGTATTGCTTTCTGCTAAAATAAACCAGCAAGCCATTAAGCTTCTCATACTCCTTGGAGTTGGAAATTTATTCCCACTAGTCGGGTAAGTCTTGCGAGTACATTGTGTACTCAGGGTTCATTTACCCATGTTGCAGGTGATGCATGAGATGTACCTTGTGTGGAGGATGCTTCTAGTGGGCTCAGACGGATCCTCGTCCCTATCGCTAGATGTTTATTTTTAAATTTCACTGTTTATCATTCCGCACTCTGATATTTGGTATTGTAATAATGTACTTTTAAGAAACTCTGATGTATGAAATAGACAAGTATTATAACTCGTTCTCATTATTGGATCCTTGGGAAAAATGTGCATCTTTCGGGTTCTCCCTTGGGGTGTGCTCGACGGATACCGCCCGTGGTAGCTTGCTTTCGGGGTACTTAGTGTCTGGTGGAAGACATGAGCCTCCGTAGTGTGCTATTTCGGGCGGTTCTACCACAGCTCATCATCATCATCAGAGACCGTCCTATACTTCTCATTGAGATGAATCCAAATCTCACGGGCGGTCTTCATGTTAATGATCTCTCCAAATATGCTATCATCCAGAGATCTATATATGATGTCAATAGCTTGGGTGTCGAGATCTAGGCATTTCTCTTATGCTTGAGTTAGATTATTTTGATCTAACACATGAGAAAAGCCTACATCTACCATCACCACATTTGAGGGCAAATAAACTTAAAATTGCATATCATCCAATTTTTCCACCGTGCAAAGTGTGTGCCATAAAAAATATGTGGACAATCAACATCTAGACCATAAGTCGCCAACCTCTCGGGTCGGTGAAGACCACAAATGAGGGACCTAGCTCCGATACCACATGTAGGGTCGAGATAGCGTACTAGAGGGGGGTGAATAGTCCTTTCTAAAATTAAACGCACCGGCTAACCAAAATAAATGCGAAATTAAAACTATTGGTCTAGCCAAGACTACACACCTCTATCTAAATTCACAAGCACCTTACAAAGATCCTAATGAGGCAACAAAGGTGCTAGGCTAGCTAGAGCTCACCTAATAATTCTAGCTTGCAAGGTCACATAAACCTATGCAACTAGTACTTTAAGCAACCAGGGGAGATCCTACACAACTAGTGATGCAAAAGCACAAAGCTCCTAGCTCACTAGCAATGCTCAATAACAAGGCTACGCAAGCCTAATTAGATAGAGCAAATTACTTAGCTACACAAACTAAGCAATGCAACTAACAAGGCTATTCAAGCCAAATTAGTTGCGCAAGAGAGCTACTTCTATGCTACACAAGCAAGAAGGTAACTAGCAAGCTACATAAGCTAACTAATTACAAGAGCAACTACACAAGCACAATGTAAATAAAGTAAATACAATCTTTTGTAATGAGGATGCAAACCAATAGGAAGACAAGGATGGCACGGTGATTTTTATCCCGAGATTCATGTGCTTGCCAACACGCTAGTTCCCGTTGAGACAAGCTCTAAGGTTGCCGCCGGTCCTCATGCTAGTGGTGACCCGCAAATCACACTCTCCCACGTGGAGTGCTTATCACAAGCTCGTTCACTTGACCCGGTCGAACCACTTGTCGCCCTTCGCGTCTCGCTCCACTATAGTTGCTCTTCGTGGCTCCCACGGTGTGAGCACAATCCCCTTCACAATCACTTCTCCAGAGCACCGCACAATCTTCTTTGTGTGCTTCGACGGAGACCACCACCAAGCCGTCTAGGAGGTGGCAACCTCCAAGAGTAACAAACACCACCGGCTTACAACTCAATCACCTAGTGCCACTCGATGCAATCTCACAATGCAATCACACTAGAATCACTCACTCACAATCGATTCGCACTGTTGCAAGCACAAGTGAGTTAGAGGGCTCCTAAGCACTCTCAAGCAAGGACACAAAGTCCTCCAAGGTGCTCAACCTCAGCCATGGCCGAGACACCCCTCTATTTATAGCCCAAAGGCCAAATAGAGCCGTTATACCTTTTCTGCGTAACGATCGGACTCACTGCAGGGATGACCGGATGCGTCAGGTCATCAGAGTTCGATCACTCCTAGGCTGCCACGCGTCCTGACCGTTTGAAACTAGTCGTTGCCGCTCAATGACTCCCCAACGTGCATGCCCACGATCAACAACCCGACCGGACTCGGCGCTTGAAATGACCGGACTCTCAAACTCCAGCGTCCGATCGAGTCCAGAAAGGATCCAGAGATAAATTTTAGCGGCCGGGACGCCGTCCGTCCTCTCTGACCGGACTCGCCAGTGTGTCCGGTCGCCTCTGCGTGTAGTGCCAAACTTTACATGAACAGTAACCTGGCATGTCCAGTCACTACTCCGCCTAGCGTCCGGTCCATCCGCGCCCACTCACCAGTGCGTCATGAAGCTGACCGGACTCGCGTGACTGAGTCCGGTCACACCACCTGACCCACATCGGGTCACTCTCTACCTCTCTCTCATACACTATTCTTCAACTAGAATTTCTTGGAGAGAAACAGGAATTGCCAGCTGAGCCTCTTCTCTCTCCCTGACACCTCGCTGACATGCATGCAAGCTTGTCCCCTTTTACTATTCCTCAACAAGAATTTCTTGCTGAGAAATGAGAATTGCCGGCTCAGCTTCTTCTCTCTCACTGACACACAGACATGTCCCCTGCACTATTCATCAACAAGAATTTCTTGGCCAACACAGGGAATTGCTTGTTGAGAGTTAGCACCACTAAAATCATCATTTTATGTGCTATCTCTTCTCCATTTTCACCACCTTTGCAAATGTGCTAATACCACCAAGTGTTCATCATCTTGTGCAAGTGTGTTAGTATTTTCACAATCATTTTCCAATGGATTAGTCACTCAATTCACCACGCTACTTGATCCTAGCAACGATGCAAAGTTAGATCACTCGAGTGACACTAGATGACCGATATGCAAACAAGTTTGCCCCTCTTGATAGTACGTCCATCTATCCTAAACCCGGTCATAAACTTCTCTACACACCTATGACCGGTGAAATGAAATACCCTACAAATATACCTTTGCCTTACGCAATCCATTCCATCTCCTTTGATGTTGATGCAACACATGCACCAACCTTGATCAACAAATGATATGATCCACTTCATATCATAACATTACCATATTGGTTCATCGATCTTGACCTCACTTGCTCTTCACCGTTGCCTCAGTCCGTCGACGCCAAGTCCTCGACTTGCCCTTCACTCTTGCAACCGGTCCATCAAGCCAAGCCTCATCTTGCTCTTCTCCACCTTAGTCACATGACTGAGCTCCTTCATCACACGTGTGAGCCAAGCCATCTTCACTGTCATGCATGAGTTGCTCACACAAGTGTTCCTATGGACTAATCACCTGTGTATTTCACTTAAACAACATATTAGTCCACCTAGGTTGTCACTCAATTACCAAAGCTAGACAAGGACCTTTCACACGGCCGGCATAGTAGCACCACGTCACACCATGCAACCTCATTTTGATCTTCTCCACCTTAGTCACATGACTGAGCTCCTTCATCACACGTGTGAGCCAAGCCATCTTCACTGTCATGCATGAGTTGCTCACACAAGTGTTCCTGTGGACTAATCACATGTGTATTTTACTTAAACAACATATTAGTCCACCTAGGTTGTCACTCAATTACCAAAGCCAAACAAGGACCTTTCACACAGCCGGCATAGTAGCACCACGTCACACCATGCCATGACATGGCCACAAGACCATGACGACAACCACGTCCAGACGTGCTCCACAAGATAGCATAGCTTGCAAGCCAAGTTAGTTAGGAACTCCCTCGGGCTCACAACCCTTGGGTCGGAGAACCTCCTTCTTTGTATATGCCTGGCCTTTGAAATTTATATAAGGCGGTCAAGGCACCCATCCTGGGGATCTAAAACCATTCGATCCTCTACCATTTTACTCATTCTCCATCGTAGTAGGGCTCCTGGAGCTTTCCTTGAGTACCATCCATCTCCTAGCTCTAGCTCTCCAACCTCTTCCACCATTCTTGCACCCCCATTGTAAGAACTTGAGCATTCAAGCGAAGAACACGCACTCGATCATCTCTCGAGATCGGACATAGGGCTCGGCTACCAACCAATATAAATCCTCGTGTCTTTTGGATGTTATCATCGTCTTTCTAGAGCAAATAGCAGAATCGTATAAATTTACTAGTCCGGTTTACAAAACATCAACAATCCAAGACAACCATTTTTTCCACCGCACCGGCCTACACGGGCGGAAATGGACCTTCCTAAAACCTCCGGCGCCTAAGCTCAGTTATGTGAATAGTCACGTGGGGGACGAGCCGCCAGGGACGTCTCCTCTTATTTATAACCGCGTTGTGAGCCAGGGTGTCGAACCCTAGAAGTCTAAGGATTGCCGCCGATCACGGCAGATCTTATTTAGTTGGAAATAAATGACAGGTGGGTAGACCAAAAACCTAACGCTTAATTAACCTCGTAATTAAGTTCGGGCCGGGTTAGCCGAAACGATCACATTCCAACAGAACCTACCTCATCTCTCTCTCTTTCTCTCACACACGTCAGGAGCGAAGCTATGTATAGTGCTTAGGGGTACAAATACACCGCCTCAAAAATATAAAAACAATCATTATGACTAAACTTTCACCTTATGTATGTATCTCTTATAGCACAAGCCTATGCACCACAAAGCAGGTGCACCCCTTTTCAATTTGCTCTAGTTTCACCACGCACTTTTCTACCAACGTAACCCACCACTAACTGATCCAAGCACGCCTTCTCCCTTTTGGATGTTTTCCGCCACAGTGACCGTGGTTGTCGTCCCACCCCCCAACCACCGTCATTGTTGACTGCCTTTCGCACATACCGTTGCTCTGTGGCTCTCATTCACACACAGATCGAGCTTGAAGCAACCTCATCATTCATCAACAACTGAAATTTGGGCGAGCTGTGTGATTAAGAAACGGACGAGGACAACTTGATATTGGTGAGCTCAAGACATTCAATAACCAGTCTTGCTTATGCATGAACCAAAAAAAATAGCATGCAAAACAAGATTATTGGACAATTAGGCCATATATTAATTAACAACTCAACATTGAAAATATAAGCACACACGCACAATGGTAGGGCGTCTCTCCACGGATCAGATGAAAACTCAACGCTTACATGAGTTGCAAAACCAACAAACAACAGCAGTGTACGCGCGTAATCAATCATAACACATGATTAGCCGGTGAGCTCGTCCTCCAAGTGCGTCGCGATGACGACGTCGGAGGTGGGGTAGGCGTGGCAGGTGAGCACCCAGCCGGCGGCGATCTGGTCGTCGTCGAGGAAGCTCTGGTCTGACTGGTCGACGCTGCCGGCGATGACCTTGCCGGCGCAGGAGGAGCAGGACCCCGCGCGGCAGGAGTAGGGCAGCTCGATGCCTTCTTCATCGGCCTGGTCCAGGATGTACACGTCGTCGGGCACCTGCAGCTCCACCTCCCCCTCCGGCGTGACGAGCTTCACGTTGTAGGTGGCCTGCGCGCGCAGCCTGGCGCCACGGGCCATGGGCACCTTGGCCGCAGGCAGCGCGACGGTGGCCGGAGCCGGTGCTGGCGCGACGCGGAGAGAGGAGGGGAAGGCCGGCGCGCGGAGGCTGCTCAGGACGGTGGCCATTGTTGTGGTGCCGGCCGATGCGGGAGCTGCTAAGAGAGGCTGTGTGCGCTAGGGGAGAGCGGCTGCTGGAGTTGGGTCGGAGGAGGAGGCGGCAAATACATAGATAAACGAAGGGATGGCGCGAGTGCAGCGTGTAGGCTTATCTTTTTGGTGGGGCCTCCAGCAGAACGGACGTACTCTAACCTTTCATGTGATAACGTCCCCAACAATTTTGGCCACGAATTTTACCGGCCCTCAACATCACCGGAAATTCACATTGTTGTGTAATGTGAATAACGAACAACGTATATACTCCCTCAATCCCAAAATACTAAATTTGACCAAATACATACAGAAAAGTACTAATGTTTATTATCTCAAACAAACATCCGGTCTTGTTCGGGAGGCCGTATCGTATCGTGGATTATTTACTGCTGGCTGGTTTGGTGTGAGAGAAAAACATTGTTCCTCGGCTGGAAATTTACGATCGTTTACGAGCAAGCGAACAGGCTGATCATTAGATACATCACATCATATATTTTCATAGTAAACTTATTAAGAGATACAAATGTTAACATTGTTTTCTAAAAATCTAGTTACATTTGATAATATTTGACTCCTCAAAGTACGAAATGTGTACTTATTTTAGGACAAAGAAAGTATATTTATTAGACAGAGCAAATAAAGTAGTGACTCTCAATACATGGAAAATAATATGCGGAAACCAATTGATGGCCACTGATTGGTTATTGTGCGGGTGGAGGCCGCAAGTCATGACTGGGTGTACTATGGCCATGTATATAGTTCTAATAATTTGCATGAGAATCGATTTCTGTATTGTGCCAGGATATACGCTGCTCAAACTTATATGGGTATAGGAGGTTTGTAGATTTATCAATTATGATGCCATAAATTCCAATTCATTTTAGGATTGACCTCCACACCATGTCTGAACATATATTGTGCATTTGGTTTGAGAGATAAGTGATGTTGGATGGGTCCATCCCATTTTAGACGGCGATTGATTCAGGGTCAACGAGTGAAGGGGGACACCCACGAGGGTGTATTCCTTCATATTGGGGGACGCAGGATGCCATCCCTACAAATCGAGCGGAGGGGGCAGCCGCTCGTGCATGTTGTCGCTCTTCCGCCTGTGGTTGCCGGAGGCAAGCAGGGTCGTCGGAGACGCGGGAAACACGGTGCGGCTGCATGAGCGTTGTTAGTAGTGTGGGTCGAGGCCCACGGACAGCTTGACAAGAGGCGTGGGATCTTGCGAAGTCATTTGCACCACTGAGTCGGATCTTGCAGCAGAGAGGGCGGGTTCCTCGTGCCAGTGATCATGGATGCATGGACGAGAGCTCCTTGGAGGTCATGGGGTCATCGTGGCTGGGGAGACCTCCTCACTACTATGGGGAGGCAGGGGCAGGCGAGCGGTGGTGGTGCGAGGAACATGCGGCACCGGCACCGGAGTGGGCATCGAGTGGCGGTGGTGTAGGGGGGCCAGCAATGGTGGAGCGAGGGGTGTGATGAGGACAACACTACTTCAAGTACAATCCAAAGAGACTAGGAGGACCAGCGTGGGTGTCCAACTCATCCACATCATGGTCCATCTTGGATTTTAGGAGCAATCCTGGGTAAAATCGACGTCCAGGACGCATACGGACTCCGTTCTTGACGATCCACATATGCATGTAAAGATAATTTGATAAGATAACCCATGGCTTTTGACTCGTCCTAAGTCCATAAGAATCGTCGAAACAATAAGTCAGTGCCCAGAATCTGCCAGGGTGTTGCGACACCGTTTTTGTCCGTTGGGCCGTATATCGTATTAGGGGCGCATCCAGGGGTGATGACGCCCAAGACCCTTTAATTAGCCGCCGTCACTCTTATTAGGGTTTGGGTTTTGTTGCGTTCTTGTTTTTCTCGTGAAACTAACATTGTACGCTGCACTTGTATCGTCAAGATTGACTGTTGTGAACCAGACCCCTATTCTTGATCTTGTTTGTCTGTGTCGACTAGTCCTTTTGAATCAAGATTTGAATCTCTTATCAAACTCATATACTTCATTCATACTTGCAATTTAAGATTGTGTTCATCCTGCTCTTACTTGAGTTCTTCGTTCACTCATACGAAAGCCTTCTCGGCACATCAATCGCGTTGCGTGGCTGATAACCAACAGAGCAGTAGTATAATGGTTGTGGGGTCCGAATCAAACTTAATTCGAAGCCTAGATCGTGAAGATAGGGCCGCGTGACTTGCGAGGGCGTTGGCGTGACGAAGAAGAGATAAGGTTGGTAGGGCGTCTCTCGATCCACGGATGAAAACTCAACGCTTACATGAATAATATAATTGCAATTGCAAAGCAACAAACAGTACGTACGCGCGTAATCAATAAGAAGCTAACAACGAACAGAGGTAAGCATGATTAGGCGCCGCCGGTGAGCTCCTCCTCCAAGTGCGTTGCGATGACGACATCGGAGGTGGGGTAGGCGGCGCAGGTGAGGACCCAGCCGGCGGCGATCTGGTCGTCGTCGAGGAAGCTCTGGTCGGACTGGTCGACGCTGCCGGCGACGACCTTGCCGGCGCAGGAGGAGCAGGACCCCGCGCGGCAGGAGTAGGGCAGCTCGATGCCTTCTTCCTCGGCCTGGTCCAGGATGTACACGTCGTCGGGCACCTGCAGCTCCACCTCCCCCTCCGGGGTGACGAGCTTCACGTTGTAGGTGGCCTGCGCGCGCAGCCTGGCGCCGCGGGCCACGGCCGCCTTGGTCGCTGCTGGCAGCGCGACGGTGGCGAGCGCCGGCGCCGGCGCGACGCGGAGGGAGGAGGGAAACGCCGGCGCGCGGAGGCTGCTCAGGACGGTGGCCATTGTATGTTGTGGTGCCAGCCGGTGCGGGCTGCGGAGGAGGAGCAAGCTAAATGATAGACTGGAGTGGAGCGGCTGCTGGAGTTGGTCGGAGGAGGCAGATAGCGCTGCCCCAGGCCCAGATGAGAAGGAAACGAAGGGATAGCGTGAATGCAGCGTGTAGGCTTATCTTCTTGGTGGGGCCTCCAACACAACGGACGTACTCCAACCTCTCATTTGATCACGTCCCCAACAATTTTGGCCATGAATTTTAATGGTGTGGAAATTCACAATCACTTTATATATATTTACTGAGAGCAAAAGTAGTGACTCACAGTCATGGAAAATAAAATGTGGAAACCAATTGATGGCCACTGATGATTGGTTATTGTGCGTGTGGAGGCCACGGGACCATTCATCGAATGGTTGTGAAAATATTGCTAGCAAACATAGCCATGCGTTGCAACGGGAGTTTAGCTTGTTGCGTATATATACTTGAGAGACTTGCGTCTCACAGACATCATGCGCTTCAATTTTTCTGGAAATTGAATTCCGGTCTATTGTACCTGGACGTGTGTTATTCTAACTCGTACGGGTACAGAAGGTTCAAGGATTAGGCATATATTAAGACTGAATTTTGGTACGTTCAGTTAAGTATGTAGTAAATATACAGCAGCATAAATAAAACTGAAGAGGAAAAAAACATTTTTATTTGATTTGGTTGAGCAGTGAAACTCATATATCATATCATGCGTCCGCAGTAAAATTGGTAGAGACCAATAAATAACAGAGAGCTGCTGTCATGGATGCATGCTAGCTAGCTTGCTTGGCCCATACATCGATCTCATGATGGCATGCATAGCGTGGTGCATATGCTCTGCTTAGCCGACGAGGTCGTCCTCCTTGTGCGTCTCGATGACGACGTCGGAGGTGGGGTAGGCGGCGCAGGTGAGCACCCACCCGCCTTCGATCTGGGAGTCGTCGAGGAAGCTCTGGTCGGACTGGTCGACGGTGCCGGAGACGACTTTGCCGGCGCAGGACGAACAGGAGCCGGCGCGGCAGGAGAAGGGCAGGTCGATCCCTTCCTCCTCGGCCTGGTCCAGGATGTACACGTCGTCGGGCACCTGCAGCTCCACCTCCCCGTCCGGCGTGATGAGCTTCACGTTGTAGGTGGCCTGCGCGCGCAGCCTGGCGCCGCGGGCCGGCTTACGCGGGCAGCGCCACGACGGTGGCCACCGGGGCGGCGGCGAGGCCGAGGAAAGGCCGGCGCGCGGAGGCTGCTGCTCAGGGCGGTGGCCATTGGACTGTAGTGTGTGATTGCTATAGCTGAGGTAGCTGCCGCAGCAGAAGCGGGGCGGGTAGCGACAATGGAGTGTTTTGTTTGCTCTGCTACAGCTAGCTAGGGGACAATATGGAGAGTACGTCTGGCTGCCGGCGATTTATCGTTGGCGGGCGAGGGAGGAAGGGGTGGCGGTGAGTGCTCGGGTTATCTGCGGAGGGATATCGCTTTGTGCGACGAGGATCACACGTTGCTCATCGTCGCTTCCAGCCATCCATCCATCTATCTATCTACTACATAAATCAGAGTGTGTCTGTCGATGGGCGTGTGGAGGCCATATGCATGCAGCACATACCACTACAAACGCATATACCAAGTCTTCTAGGCTAGCTAGTCGCTGTGTATGTGCGTCCTCTTCCTGTGTTTTTGGTGGCTCTTGGTGCTCCATCCATCCTTATCTATCCATCTGCTTTATTTAATTTTGAGAAATCATATATTTATATTTATATATACATATATATAACCACAACATATACATATATACAAAGGCAATGCGTATAATAAGGTACCTAGAAAAAAAATAGTCTGATATAGGTGTATATGCTTGTGGTCTGTGTGTTATTGTCCACACGACCACACCACACATTGGATGCAGCTGGCTGGATTGAGGTTTTAAGGTCACGGGATCCTTGGCGGCCACTAGCTTAGCTAGCTAGGAATGTAAAATCTCGAAGCTTCGCGAGTACTTCAATTTAACGAGTGGTGGTAGATATTCATTCTCCTTATATAACTGTAATAACAAATTCATAAGCGCTATATATATTGTTGGTGTGACTGACATCGCCGTAGAGACGCTATCACCCACCAACCATCTCTCATCGTTTGCACAGCGTCTCCCATTGTTCCCTTCTTCTTTGTCTCTAATTTTTTTCGTGGCTACGTACGTACTGTTGCAACGGTCCACGTGCAAAGGTGCTTAGACACCAGTGATTCATTAAACACATGATGTAGACAGGATGTAGGATATATATTATGTCCTCCAAGGGCTTAAACCTGTATAAAGTCCATATCATGTGGAACTGTCTTGTTTAATCTCGTGGATATAACCATATAGTTGTTTTATTTAATTTGCGGATCAACCCTATAGTTGTATTACTGGTAACAAAACACCGAAAGTTGTCACTCTAGATAGGAGAACACACGCACTGATCCATCTGCAAAGGCTATATGGCTCCCATCATGATAGGGATCATGAATCTACTTCATCTCATGCTAGGTTCTTCGCTTCTGAAGTCTAGACTTTGCCGTTGACTTGGCGGGCAACATATCCCTTACTAGGGCATTCACTGTGGACCAGGAGTTCCACTTTGGAACCTTAGACTTCATCATCAACAAGTTTAGCAAGCTTTATCTCTGCTACTCGGTTGGGCCAGTCTGTGGAGAAGTTATCTTCACCTTTGCTCAAGCTCCCATTAAGGATTAGGGACTCGGTCACCATCACCCAGTAGTTAACACCTTATATTAGCATGTGGATCTATTACCCAAACATGGCCCTGAGTCCCTAAGCTAGTTGGAACACATTATGTATGGTCGACATTGTCGTCGAGTTTCTATTACCTATCCTCGAGCATTAATAATATGTGAAGTTATTACCTCTTCTAGGACATTACATCCTCGGCGATGAGAATTCAAAGTAGTGACGCCAAACAAAGTTAATGATGAGTGCAATTATCTATAGGCCGAGTGCCGCCGATGACTTGAAAGGATCATGCATGACCTATAGAGGGGTGAATAGGCATGTACAAACTTAAAACTCGATGCGGCGGCTTAGCAGTATGCAAAAGTTCCGGACAAATTTGCGGAAGTTTTGCTGGTCCTAGTTGAAAACAACTACAACTCAAATTGATAAAGAGTAAACTTAGGTTGAGTTAAATACCAAGATTTGTGAATGTATTTCCTTCCTTTTGCACCACAGCCATGTAGCTAGAACTTAGAGGAAAAGTAGATCAAGTGTAGAAATGAATTCAAATATGAAAGTGAACACCACCACCACAACAACAAGGGGCAAGACACAGGATTTAACCCAGACTAGGTTCAACTGGAGCCACCAAGACTTGTCTATATCCACGTTGTTAAGGAAGCCACAAAGGCTTTGGGTCTCTTCCAACCCTATCCTCTTATCAAGATAATCACAAAGCTCAAGGTTGAGGTTTTCACTAGCTTCTTTGGGGCAATACAAACTTCTTGGAGCTCCTCACAAATGATGAGCGCTCAACAACAGGCAACCCTAGTCATCTAGCTAGGATCCAAAGCTCCAAGATTAACAAACACAAATTCAGCAGCTAGGGGATGACCAAGTGCTCAAGGTTGGATCTCTTGCTCACATGCTCTCTAACTCACTTTTAGCCCAATCTCACAAAGTATTTCACCAAGAATCAAGGGAGAGGTTGGTGAGCCTTCAGTGGAGTGAGTGGAGCTTGTCCCTAAGGCAGGTGGGAGAGTGAATGAAGAAGATGATCGTTGGGGGGGAGAGAGAGAGCACAATCTAGCCTTTGGTTTGTTTAGGTGGATATCTGGACTTTTGGGTAGAAGTTGAGCACTTGATCACCTTAAGCTACCAAATTTGTGTTCCCCTTGATAGTACAGCTTTTCCTATACCGAATTTCCAAACATAAATATAGTTAATCCCTCATTTATCCTTTTGCCAACTGTTGGTATAAATTAATGCACACAGAATAATCCACAAGCGCACGAATATTATACCGATGTAACACTTCACCGGGAGTACCCAGTTTTATATCAAACTTGAGGAAATGTGTGTGAGAATAACCAAATCTAACTTATCCTAACTTCACAATCAAAGCTAGATAATAGGAGCGTAGAGGAGACTACAAAGGTCTTATAGTTCTAACTTCGATAAGCTTTGTCTTCTATTGTTCAATTCTGAGGATAAGACTAGAGAAAACACAGACAGAGTATGTTTTCAATATCAATATTGTCCTACTAGGCCTACTAACGGGAGGTGGACTACAGAGGATTCAACGAGGCTATAAGAGTCACCCTCGCGAGCTACCACCGATCTAGAAAATAGGGTACATCTACGAGTAACCGAGTCTAAGCACCACGCTTACACTACGAATACTACTTTAACCCAGGAGTTACAAGGATTAAAGTACTCAAAAGAGAATCGCAAATCTGAAGAATAATATGAATAAGATGCTTACTTGAATTAAAAGTTGATTACCAGAGAAATTTCAGAAGCAAGCTTAAGAAGAACTTGATTTCGCCAGGTACAAGCCATAGAGAGAGCACCGATAGGCCGAGACACCTCCAAAACTCTTCCCTCTCACTCTATCTCTCTATCTCTAATACAAGACTAGATCCTATCGAGGACTAATCTTCTCTTGATAGCTAGCCCTGATCCTGGTGGACATATGAATTAGGGTTTCTGGCTTCTCAGCTCTTAGGATCAAATGAGGCTTATGCCTGGGGGAGAGGTAGGGGCTGGATTATATAGCCTTGAGGGTCCAACATGAGCCCTTGGATCAAACCGACTTAAGCAACGGCATAGATGCATCCTCAAAGGCGATGGGAAACCAACGTAGGAAGCTGACTGATAGGTAGGCCCACTAGGGGCCGGGCAGGCTGACAGTGGGGCCGAGCGGCCCCACATGTCATCCTTTGGTCCTCTACTTCTGTGATGTGGCTCCTGGATCCTTCTAGAGTCTTCCCACGTAAGTACCACGGCGGGATTCCGTGTTTTCCTTTGACGATTAGGTCCACCTTGGCGGTTTTCTGATTAAATCCTGTTGAAAACACAGATTCACCAAAACTCATGGAATTTGTCAGTTTAAACCCCTAAGTCTACTTTAGTGATTCATTTATACCCTTATGCATGTTTAATTGACGAATAAAATATGTATGATAATTACCGTCAACACCAACCAAATGAATTTGGAGGTCTCCTTGTGTTGTCATGCGCCCACAATGACTTATAACATGTTATCATCTTGTAGATATCATTAGACCCTTATTTGTGTGGTTATGAATACATGAAAATATCTTAGAGGCTTGGATGTTCTTTCATGACTAGAGGAGTAATCCTAGCTAGATGACGAGCACAATCGAGGGCAGAAAACGGAACGAAGAGGCCAACGGGTCCACGAGTAGATTCTCGAACACTAGCTAGGGGGTGAAACGTCCTAATGGCTAGAGGGTGTAATAGAACCGACCAATTATACGAGATTAAGTAAGAAAATCTTCCGCCGAAGTAGACAATTTAGCTAACTTAAGCCCGTATAACCCGATAGTCCGTGAAACCACGAAGGATTTCAAACCAATCAACATACAAACCAATATCATACAAGTTTAGCAAGTACCGTCACACGTTACATAAAGTTCGCAACGACAGTTGATACATCAGAGTTTAGAACATAAAGTTATTACATACCAAGTTCGAACTGAAATAGCGGAAGCAAATAGTTTTAAAGCCACACACATACTTTTGATTCAGATATAGTGCCAGTAGGTAGTCATTTCCAACAAAAGCATCAGATGAGAAATACGGAGTGACCATTTGCCCTTGGTCCTAGTTGTCACCCATCATGCAGTACAGCAGGCGAGTTAATGCAATAGTCAGTAGTACATTTGACCATCTGCAACAACAATGGGAAACAACATACAGTACGAAAGGTACTCACTAGACTTACCTGTCTTAAACCAAAATAAAACGCGACACCAAGGATTATGTAAGGCTTTCTTTAGTGGGCTAGTGACTCTTTTGTGAAAGCATAAGTTATCATGAATAAACCATTTTAAGTACTTTGCATCATCTTTATTATAACCTATCCATCTAGGTAAGCACCGCATTACTATAGCAATCACATGATTAACCAATAACATCCAGCTTACCAATTTAGCCTTAGCATAACTCACATCATCCGAGATAACCATCATTTGTTCCATAATAATTACTACGATGTCGTAGCTCGAGTCAAGTGCTCACTATCCAGGAGCGATGGCGATTCGAATCGAATCCTAACCAGCGGTGATTTATTCCTCACACAAACCATGCTTCCCCGCCGGGTAGCTTAGATCACAAATGACACTTTTCGGTAGCCATGGGATAATCTGGAGCCAGCGATGCCGTGGGACCGCCCGACCGCCAGAATCAGTCACACCTGCCTTGGGCTCACTCTTCGCACCCCTATCATACCCCCCCATCAGCACTGTCACGCAGCACTCATGTAGATCCCAGCCGAATAGTGCCACTAGCCCATGGTCGAAAAGGTACTTTATTCGACCAACTAAATGTGAGGCATCGTTCAACATAACAAGAGGGACGAGCAGCGATTGGTCCTTAATTGACACAGACGAAACTAACGGCACCCCGAACCTGTGCGGTTGCCTCCAACATTCGTCCCGGTCTCCAATTTTCCATCACATATGGTTAATTCCGAGGATATCATTCTTTCCATAGCCAATCTCTTCCGGTAACCACCTATAATGTAGGTGACCGGTATCACCGATCGCTATCGGTCTAAGCAAGGCTAGCGGTTATTCGATCCCCGACCTAACAGGGGTAAAGGTAATAAGGTAGGCAAGGATAGTAATAAATGCATCAACGGTTTCAATCAACTCCTACAACTTAATGCAACAATATATAAACTCATATATATAGAAAGAATTGCTTTTATAAAGTAGGAGACTTAGAATGCTCCGGGGCTTGCCTCGTTCGAACGAACTAGGTTGGTGATCCACGCACTCCGGCAAGTCCTCTCCTTGCTCCTCTTCCTCTGGCACCTCCTATGCCTGGACTTCTTGTGGATCTGTCCCGGTTTGCTCTTTCTGAACTGCTACTAGCAACTCCTCCTACGATCCTGTATGATGCAGATGTATAAGTGCTAATGCATAGGTGCATCGGAGAGATGACATGTAATGATCATGATGCATGAAATGTAGATGACCATGTTTAACTTCATTGGACATAGTAGTAGCAAAGCTCTTCTACAAGGTAGTCAACGTCATCCAAGAACATGTACTACTATCTACTATGACAACCACTGTACTAACATGCCAAATCACCACCGCAAACTAAGATGCTACAAAGATACACCAAAGAGAACATTATTAACTAAACTCGCATTAAAGAAGATCATTTGGTTTCATTTTAAACTAGGGCTACACAGCAACATATATTTCTGGTGTTCATAAAAATCTGATAAAATTACAGTAGCATAGTACTACTCTAAGTAGACTACCATAAAATTTTCATGGCATTTGGATAAGTAGAATAGGCTACACAAAAATGACAAGGCATAATTACTTAAAAAGGCACAAATAGAAAACCTTAGTTAAAAGTGCCAAGCAACAGATTTCATATTTATCCTAACATCCTTAAGGTACTGGGATACTCCCCACAAAATTTCATGGTCATAGGATTCCTAGATAATTTACAAAAATTTACACAAGTATCAATCAATGATAAAAGGAAAATCTATAACTCAAAAACCACACATGAAATGACTCTCAAATTTTTTCCAGAGCTTCTACTAAGCAAGAATAGCTTACCCACAAAATTTCATAATTTTTGGACCACATAAACTCTAGATATAAAATAAACAAGTTTGCATGCATTCAAAAACACATTTCAAATTTCCATTTAAATCTTTCAAAATTTCTACTGTAAGTATCAAGACTATATTTTTCCTAAATACTAGACTCCCTAAGGAACACTACCAAATTTATTTCATAATTTTTGAAGCTACAAAACTGGAGATACAATTATTACAAAACAGCATAGAAATCTGTTAATTTGAACTAGCCTATCACTAAATCATCATTTGACGCGTGGGACCCGCTTGTCACCCGGACCTGCTTTCATTGACACGAGCAGAGGAGACGCAGCCGACGCGACGGCACGGCGATGGTCGAGCTTCGCCGGTGGTGGCTCCTCGGCGAAATCGGCAAAGACCTACACGATCTACGTGACGAGCCGCGTCAAATGGTGCTGCTGGACAGCCGTGTAATGTCGATTCTGCGCAGCATGGTGTGCATGGTGGTGTGTGGACCCAGAGTGGTCACCCGCATGGCGCCGGCAACCGACACCTACGGACGTGGCCAAGAGGCGTTCTCGGCACAGGGTTGACCGACGAGGGCGTCGGTCTCCTAAAAGGGGTGAGGATGTAACACCGGCTCGAGGCTTAATAGGATTAATAGGATACTCGTACCAACAAGTTGCAACTTCTTTTCTGGAAGCCCATCTCTTAAGAACTCCAAGGTTAAGCGTGCTTAGCCTGGAGCGATGGGTGACCGACTGGGAAGTTCTTCCCGGGGGCGCATGAGTGAGGACAAAGTGCGCAGAAAAGACTGGTGTTGGTCTGTGAGGGCAGTCTATGTCCTAGGAAAGCTATCAGATGTAAGCGGACCTAGCCTCGAGGAGGCGGGACGTTACAGAGGGGGGTGAATAACCTATTGAAAATTTCTATAACAACACTTAGCAAAGATGTTAGACAATTAAATGTCAAAGCGAGTGTTGCGCTAGCCTACTAAAAATACAAGCCACCTACCACAATTCTAGTGACTACGTACAATCTCTAAGCACACAATGGCTAAGTCACTACACTAAATTAGTGTGCTCTCAAAGGCTAACTAAAGAGACACACTAACCACTAGACCCGACACAAGCTTACTCTCAAAGCTAATTACACTAAAGAGCGAAGCAACACTAGAAATGTAAATGCAAGGTAGAGGATGTGATGATTATACCGATGTGTCGAGGATAGAGCCAATCACAATATGATGGAGCCAATCAATCACAATCAATCAATGAATACCAAGAAAACCTCGAATAAGGTGACATAAGATTTTTTTATCGAGGTTCACTTGCTTGCCGGCAAGCTAGTCCTCATTGTGCCGATTCACTCATTTGGAGGTTCACGCGCTAATTGGCATCACACACCAAACCCGTAACCGAGTGCCGCACAACCAACACAAGATGAGGATCACACAAGCCATGAGCAATCCACTAGAGTTGTATTTGGCGCTCCACCGGGGAAGGTACAAGAACCCCTCACAATCACAATGATCGGAGCCAGAGACAATCACCTTTCTCAGCTCGACGATACACCAATCATCGGGCCGTCTAGGTGTCAACAAACACCAAGAGTAACAACAACTCCACCAGCCCAAATCGCCCAACTAGTGCCACAGGATGCTAAAACACTAAGCAATGCACTAGAGGCTCTCCAATCTCACTCAAGATGATGAAATCAAGTGTGCAAGTGAGTGGAGTGGTGTGCTCAGCTCTCAAAGGGTGTATGCAGCTGTTAGAAGTCCTAAGAGAGTGGCGGCCAGCCACCCCCTCTATTTATAAGTCCACAAACAAATAGAGTCGTTACCCTTTGGAGTCAACTTATGCGGGGGCACCGGACATGTCGGTGTGGCACCGGACATGGGGTGGTGGTGCCCCTTCAATGGTCATCCAATGGCTAGGGGCACCGGACAGGGGGTGGCGGTGCCACCCGAGCCAGCCCCCCATTTTCCCTCCTCTCTGGATAAATGGGACGGTGCACCGCCATGGGGTAGCGGTGACCGTAGCGGTGCACCGTCGCACCAGAGGCGGTGCACACCGCCACATGCGGTGCCAGCCTCCACAAGCTTGCTCTCGGCAGAGTCCAGGTGGGCACCGCCCTAGGGGTGGTGGTGCCACCAGACAAGGGGTGGTGGTGCCAGCCTCCACAAGCTCGCTCTCGGCTGAGTCTAGGTGGGCATCGCCCTAGGGGTGGTGGGGCCACCAGCCAGGCACCTCCCTCTTGGCCTCCTCTGTCGGTCAACGCCATAGGGGTGGCGGTGCACCGGACAGGAGGGGTGCCCCCGTGGCAGCACCCCGAGCCCGGCTACGCCTCCTTCTCTTTACCCTTTTCACCACCTTTACAAATGTGCTAACACTCCAAGTATTTCACCATCACGTGCAAGTGTGTTAGCATTTTTACAATCAATTTTCAAAGGTTAATCACTTCTCACCGATTGTGCACTAGGCCTAAAATGCAATGCAAGTATTCCAACACCTAGTGGCACTAGATGATCGAGTTGTCCGATAAGAGCTCTCCTCTTAATAGTACAACCATTTATCTTAAATATGATCACACTCTCTATAGTATCTTGATCACCAAAACAAAATAGCCCTTTGGATTTCACCTTTGCCTTGAGCCCATTTTGTTTTTCTCTTTCTTCTTTTCCAAGTCCCGGAGCTTGATCATCATCACATGTTCATACCACCACCATGGACTTCATTTCATGTGGCCATCTCCCTCCATGAGTGCCACTTAGCTCCTTCACTTAGGTTGGACCATCCTATCTAGTCACACACTTAGATGCAAGGATTAGTCCAAATAGGTTTCATCAATTAGCCAAAACCAAACTAGGGCTTTTAGGGGGCATACTCTCCGGCCTAGTTGGGTGGATATATATACATATATGTGTGTAAGAAAAAAAACTTACCTATCTGGTTGAGAAACGGTCATCGCTCGCACTGCATTTGGCCTTCTCGATTGCAATCACCCTGACACTCGTAACGTTTTCGACCATAGGAGCATGGGGGCGTATATGCCATAGGGGACAACGACATCTCAATTTCACAATGTTTACTTGTTATCGGAACACGTGTTGATGCCACATCGGCCGCACTGTCCCTATGTGCGGTTTCCCTAGACCTATGGCCTTATCGCCAAGCGATCAAGAATGGTCAAGCCGCTATGGTGAGAGGTTAATATGCAATCATCAACTCTCATTCTTTGTATAGAAAAACTCTAGGTACTTGTATACTGCTTTATTCAATTGTCGCTAGAAAAGTCAGACAAGCAGTATTAAGTATTTTTTATGCTTATAGTTCGAACTATCAGCATGGTGTTTGAACTATTTATATATTGCGATTTATGGAAGTTTCGAACTTAATCTTCCAATTGAATACTTGTCATATTATTTAGTGATTGTATATCGAATTGTGTTGTAAATTTTATAATTGTTTATGAAATTAGCACATACTCTCTCCTTTCTAAGTTATAAAACATCTTGGCTTTTCTATGTTACTGCTTTTGCTATATGTATCTGGATATAGTGTAGTGTATATCTAAGTACGTAGCAAAAGTTTTGTATATACAAAAAAAAAGCTAAAATATTTTATTATTTATAATAGAGGAAGTAGTTTTTATCGTTTTTTTTTGTGCGGTATACCCTCCAAGAGAGAGGGTGTGTGCGACGTTGATGTCTTTCAAAGGAAGGGCCGGTGACACCCGTACGTATCCAGCAAGTCTAGAATACGAGAACACCACCACCGCGTGAATGGGCCAAAAGCCCAAAAATCCTCCTGGTACCTCCCAGCGGTAGGATGGTTATTAGTCCGCCGGGGCCTACCGGGCCTGCTAGCTGAGGCCACCAACGCATGGCCGCATGGGAGTCTTACCTTTTGTATGTCGGGCCAAGAAAGGACCCTGGCCTCTTTTTCTGTTGATGGGCTTTATTTGGTACTTGCAGTGCGTACATCCCAGCCCAGCCCAGTAAGCAGACCATATACAGCCCAGCCCAGTACGCATGCATACCCAAGCAGTATGAACGTGACTGCGACTTGCGGCCAGGTGCTGGTGCAGATAAATGGGAGGAGCAAGAGGAATATGGCATTGCCATCGTATCTCTCTTTTTCTCCTTCAATTCATTCACGCGGAGAAGAAAGCAAGGAAGAAAATGACTCGCTATCAAGATGATCTAGCTAGCTATGCGATTGCGAAGCATGTTCTTTGTTCTGACTTTTTCTCTCTCGGATAATAAATAGATAGATATTTTGTGCCGCAAGCTGTGCGTACAGACTTTTCTTTTTCAAAGCCAGCATTTCATCCGTTTCCACGCATCCTTCAGTAATTCTTGTCACCAAAACCAAAAACTGTCTTATATAGGAGAGCAAGGGATTATCGAATACAAAGATATAGAAAACGATTTTTACTCGAATGACTCTCCAAATAATAATTTAGTGAGTAGATTTTAGAAATGCTCTTGGATATGCTCTTATATGTCTTTTTTGTTTTCCAAAAACAGGATCTCGAGTACATATTTGATTTAGCTAGGCTATCCTTAGTGGGAAGTTAATTGTTTCCAACAATGCCATGTAGAGGGTATTGAAATAATGATGAAACAAAATAGCTAGCTCCTGCAATACATTATTTTTGTTATTGTTGTTTTCATGTAATGCAATAATACATGCAATAGGCAAACTGTATTGGAAACATTCAGCCTGTTTGGTTTGCCGGATCAATCAATCTGGATTGAGTTTGAACCCATGACAAAAGATGTCCGCCAATTTTGCATCACGTGACTCGGTCTCAGAGGATGGATGCCTAGTCCAACTCAAGCTGCAATCCATATCAGATCCATCGATGGAGATGCATGCTGCATGGTTGTACAACGTGCCATCTCATCTGATCTTATTAATCACCATGTACATGCTTGCCTTCCTAATCAGGACACTTCGTTTTAATTCATTTTCATATTGCCGCTATCTGTCTACCACTACTACACAAACTTTATTAGAGGCGGGCATTTTCGGTTTTCCGCGGCGGGCAAAGCCGTCCGCCGCGGCCTAGAGGCCACGGTAAATCGTGGCTTAACCGCGGCGGGCAGCTTTGCCCGCCGCGGTTAATCGATTTACCGTGGCGGGCGGTGTAACGTGCCCGCCGCGGTAAATATACTTTTACCACGGCGGGCACGTTAGGATGCCCGCTGCGGTTAATCATTTAAAAAAACAAAACAAACCAGGAGCCCGCCGGCGAGCCCGTTCTCGAGCCCACTGGCGAGCCCACCGGCGACGGATCCGGGCTTCCCACGGCCGCAGATCCGTGCGCTTTCGGGGAGGAGAAGAGGAGCGGCGGCGGGCCCAGCGTCTCTGGAGAAGCCGGTGGACACGCCGACGCCCATCGCAGGCCGCCACCACCGCGCCATCGCTCACGAGGGACGGTAAGCGCCTCCTCACGGATCCCGTGCCTCCTCGCCCGGATCCCGCCATTGCCAGTGGTGGAGAGGCCGCCGCGCCGACTTCGTCCTCGCCCGCCGTGGTGGAGGTCCCAGCGTCGTGGCCGTGGTGGATCCGGCGTCGTGGCCGTGGTGGAGATCCACCGCGGATCCGGTCGCTCCACCGCCAGATCCACGGAGGAGGAGGAGGTGCGGCCGCCCGGATCTGGGGGGAGGTCGCCGCCACCCGGATCCGTGGAGGAAGAGGTCGTCGTCGCGGATCTGGAGAGAGGAAGAGGGAGGAGTGAGGGAGATGGAGAGAGAAGAGGGAGATGGAGAGGAAGAGGAGATGAACTCACTTTGGATTTGAAACCCCTAGCCCGCGCAGTAAATGCGTTCATGGAGGATCCATGGGGGAGGAGGAGGGCGCAGCCGTCGCCGTCGTCCCACGCGCGCCGTCGCCCCTCGAGCCCTCGATCCGCCGTCTGGAGGCCTCGCGCGCCCTTGGAGGAGGCCTCTGCCTGCATCGAGGGAGAGTAGGGAGGCGGAGGGGAGAGTGGGGAGGCGGAGAGCCGAGAGAGAGAGTGGGTGAGGCGGGGAGCCACGAGAGAGAGAGTGGGGGCGGCGGCGATGGTGCGAGGGATGTGGGTGATATGTTTCAGTGAATCAATTTATCGTGGCGGACATTTTAGGATGCCCGTCATGGTAAATCGATTTACCGTGGCGGACGTCTTAAGATGTCCACCGCGGAAAATAGGGTATTTACCGTGGCGGACATTTTAGGATGCCCGCCACGGTAAATCGATTTACCGTGGCGGACGTCTTAAGATGTCCGCCACGGTAAATACCAAATCGCCCATGATAAATCGATTTACATGGCGGCGGACATCTTAAGACGTCCGTCACGGTAAATCGATTTACCGTGGCGGGCATCCTAAAATGTCCGCCACGGTAAATACCCTATTTTCCGTAGCGGACATCTTAAGACGTCCGCCACGGTAAATCGATTTACCGTGGCGGGCAAAAATGCTCGCCGTGGTAAATAAAAAAATGATCGCCTAGGTAAACCGTGTTATTTACTGTGACGGGCAAAAATAGGTGCCCGCCTCGGTGGCCTCCGGGGGGGTGTCGCGCAAAATCATTTGTGTAGTAGTGTACCACATATACACGACTACATAACCACCTGCGGGGTTTCTTTGATTACTTCCTCATTCCATTAAAAAAACATTAATTTTAGTGAGTCAAATTTTCTTAAATTTGATAGATTTTTATAGAAAATAGCATCAATATTTCACTACAACAAATGCTTTAATCCATGACGGGTTCATATAATGTCACTAACAATGAATCACCTCTAACAAGGCGCAAGGTATAGACGTATAGTGATGGATACACAGCCCAAGGCCCAACCTCTATTCGCGTATATTAAGGAGCAAAAAAAACATCCCACCCCAAACAATCCAAACCTATTAATACATGACAATATTTGAAACCGTCACAAATATTGTTTCGTGATGGTTTTTAGCGATCTGTGACGGAATGTAACTGTCATGTATTAACAGATTTGTTGTAGTGTTTATATCTCTAACTAAATCTATTATTAAAACACCTTTAATATTCATCTGATGTGAGCATCATAGTATCAGTATTTTTTTATATTTTCTTCAAAGTTGAGACAAATTAACTCCCAAGAAAAAATAAGAATTATATTTTTTTTTTAGTCCGAGGGAGTAGCTTTTGCTTATTTCATTTGTTTATGGCTAATACATTACGTGTGTATTAATGTGCTTCTCTTTCTCCATCCGGACCTGCTGCTTTTCTACCGTCATGTTCCCTCCTCTACAAGCAAATCAAATTAGCACCGCTTTTCTACGCGTAAGCAATGGATCGGCAAAATATGTACTCCACTGTATATCAATGCTTCTAGCCTGAGACATTAGCAACCGATTATCTATTAGAAAAGGGATTAGAATAAAAGAAAAAACAGGACTGGATCGGAGCAGCAAAGAGGGAAGAAGAAGTTTCTGGACAACGAAGAATCTTTTGTACGAGACGTGAAGATTGCTCCAACACAGCACATCAAATGAATTGAAGCAGCACAACCGACACAATTGAAATGGTCTCCGTCAAACCATGCTGTGCATGCCATATATTATTGCTGTTTCCGCCGCCCCTGTTTAATATACACTTTTTTTTGGTCTTTACTACCTCAGTTTCAAAAAAATAATAATTTTACGTCATTTTTAGGATTATAAGAAATGGTACCAAAGTAACGACATTTGTATCTCTAAATAATTTAATATAAAATATATTTTATGATTAATAATGTAAAATGATATTTGATATTAGTTGCTTTTCTTTTTGTATATAGTTTATTAGAATTGTGATTGATAGACATTTTTCAGACTTATTTTGTTGGCATACACTCATACTTCGGGTACTGATTAAGTTTTCTAGCTATTCATAATTAGCTTTGATTATATTTCCTTTTCTTCAACTAGCTAGGATGTATGTTCCAAGGAATATTCTTGCTCATGTCAAAGTGGTTGGCTGATAAACTAATACATAATAGTTAATCCCCAATACGAGTGTTTAAGCACCTACTCGCCTCCATCCGTACTTGAGGTATTGGCCGACGGTTGAATCATTTGCTCTTTGCTTATAAGCAACACATCGACGATCACTTGGTGCTTGCATTGCTTTTCTTCTTGGTCGTCGACTACAGCCACCTGCCCACGTCGGTCCGGCGGAGTCGGGTGGGGCTATGCATGTGCCGTCAGCCGGTACGCCTGTCGGCCGAGGCCATCGGCGACGACACACGAGGCGCCCAAGACGGCCACAGGAAGGCACCAACGCACCCTCCACTGACGATGCGGCCGACCTCGTGCCAGCCAACGGGACGTGCCTTCCTTGGGTTGACCCGTTGATGCTGTTTGTTTGGCCTCACGACATGCTCCCTGTTCGCGACGCCACGGATGACCCGATGCTCGAGGAGTTGGTAGCCTCGATCGCCCCCAGCCGGATCGACCCGTAGTTGGTCGTCTTGGAGGAGCCTTCGGGTGTGGGGGTCCCAGCAGGAGGGTCGCTCCTTCCGGCGCAGCTTTGTGCTAGCCCATCTCGCTCGGCCCCTTCTTCGGACGAGGAATACTCGGACCACGCAAGGACGCCGTCTAGAGTTCCATCCCCGCCTGTGGCCTTGTCGCCCATGGGCGCGGCGGCGGCTGCGCCAGCTCCGGTGTCACCAAGTGGCATCTCGCAGTATCTATAGTCGCAGCTTTGCTCTGCCATCACGGAGCCGATCTTGGTCGAACCTCCACGTCTCCGTGTTCCTAGGAGGCGTCGTGTGGTTGAATGCACATTCTCACCGCCACGTCGTAGCGAGAGGCTTGCGGCCAAGAGCGGATGCAGAGCCTCCAACCCGACTGTGCAAGCCCAGAACGTGATAATGGCAAAATGGGGACTCCGCCAGTAGGACCAGGCTCCGCAGGCAGATGCGGAGGGCGATTTCGATAAGTACATGGCCCTATTCGGTGAGCCTCTCTCGGAGTCCAAGCGCGAGGCGATCAGGATGCTCTTCCCGGCAGGCTGCGCGATTGAGGGCATCCAGCTGGTGGAGGGGGTTGACCTCGAGGTTTAGCCTACCTTGGGGTACCCGCTCTAGGTCGTCCAATTGTTGCTTATGGCCTAGTTTATTAGCTCGCTGTACCTTAGCCCGTTGTTGCTTTTAGTTCCTCTTGTTGTAGTAGCCGGGCTTCGTCGTAGTTTTCTTTAATTTTTTCGCTTCTATTTCCCTTCCTTCTCCTCGCCTAGGAAACCTTTGGTTACCTAGTGTTGAGCCGTTTGTTGTTTGGTTCGGTGTTGTCTACTTTCTCTTAATGAAATACATGCTACACGGCACGTTCGAGAAAAGTTAATTATTGTTTTTCTGTAAGTTTTTCTTTTTGTTACCGCCAGAAAAATGTAGGTTACATAGATATACATGAGAAAGTGGCAATTTCGTTTACACACATGGTTTATCGGTCTATTTTAATTTCCTAAGTCACACTTTAAACATGTTTTCATAATAACTAGTTTGCTTATTATCTGCAAGGCTAGCATATAAAAGATGGATCGACTGGATTAACATTTTCTCAAAATGATGTTTATTTTGAGTAAATTTTTAGTACACTGTAAAGGGAGACTGTACTATTCTAAAATAAATTTAGGAAAAGCTAAATATGCTCTTGAAGGCTTTGTCTAAACAAAAGTGCGTTATAATTGATGGGATTGGGAAAACCCTATTTCATATCCAGTTTGATGGCTAAGATTGTTGCTTAAACGAGCATAATTCATCTTCTCTTGGGCCACCCGGCAGTTACATACATACCTGCTAATAGGTGATTGGATAGTTGTTGGTTGAAGATGTATATTAACTATTAGCACCTCTTCACCAACTAATGAACTAGCACATCCATTTGCTAATAGTTAGCACGCCCATTTGGATCCTCTCCTGGTAATGCTTATCTACTAACTATTATCACTAAAAATGGTTCCAAATAGGCCCTCAATGTGCTTTGTTGACAAAGTGAAATAGATTTTTTTTCTTTGTTGCATTGTGCTTGAGTGTAATTTTTGTACGAATCGCAGCATAGACGCAGACGCGCACATATATGGATGTGTACTTGGCTCTCTATGAATGCATAACTTATCTTTACGTACACACATCCAAAAAATTGAGAGACAGATCTAGAGTGATGGAGCCCATATTTTTCTAATTTATTCCATGCATGATTTAGTGACACAGTTCTTTTAATGATAGACGATATGCTCATTGACATATTTTTCTAATTTATTCCAAAAGAGATGATCGTTTTGTGCCGGACCTAGCGGTGATCACTCTACCACCATGCACCTTGACGGTAAAAAAAATCATTCATATTTGCTGATTTGTCATCGGTGATAGATCCTTTCAGCTTATATATATATCCAGAAAGCAGAGTAGAGTGGATAAGGTTATCATACACACTTATCACCATGCATTTCCCTAGGTTTAGATGCAAAGAGATATTGTGTGTGGTGAAGTCAAGTGGATGATGACGGAGAACAAGACGAGCATGATTGATGATACGGCCCCGGTAGACGATTGACAAGCAAACAGATCAGATAGCACAGCATGGCTTGCCTGCCTGCCGTAGCTAGCTTAGCTAGCTAGGGTGAATGGTTTGATTAGTAGGGTCTTAGCAGGGCGTGACTTGTTATAAGTGGATAAAGTTAGATTGGTCATATTTTGTAATATGCATGCATGCTTTGCTTAATAATCTCTACTATAATGGATCAATTAAAATTATACTAGGTTCTCCAGAAAAACGTTCCCCGCTGAGAGCCTCCAACCATTGTACATCCAGAAAAATACACACAGAAATTCGTCTCAATTAAAATTAAGGGCTAATAAAACACCTAAACCTAATTCGATGGGCACGATTCATGTGTGATGGCAGGCTTCTCACCCCCGCGCCCCGCGTGGAGCCACGGCACTTCCAGGCGGAGGGATGGGCGTGGCTTCCTAAGGGAGCTGGCGTGGGCGACGACGCGCCGCCGCCGGTGACCCATGTCCAGGCGCGCGCACTGCTCCGCTGCCCCGCCAGTCGCCACCAGCACCATGACCAGCGCGGCGGCCCACGCGATGGGTCCCCGTGCCGGTGCCGTCGCCGCATCCCAGCCCTCCGCCGCCGCAGCGGCCGCGGTGGCCGTGGGAGGAGTTCCGCCGCCATGAGATCTTTCCTAAAGATGACGGTTGGAGCGACCTACATCAAGGGCATTGCTGAGCAGGATGCATATCCCGTCGCGACATTCTTCCTCGCTGGGATCGCGATGGATCAACGGCGTCTGAGGCCCCCATAAGGCAGTCAACAGGGCAAGAAAGTGTGCTGCTCCTCCAGGCGTCCACGGCCTCAGACTGCGAAGATCTGCAGGGCCCCAATCAGCCTCACGGGTGGGCATGCCGGCAGCTGCGGGGTTTAAGATCATCGGCGGCATGACCTTGACTTGACTGCTTCCCTACACACGGAAAAGGAACGACATGCCACACTGCAAGGTCCGTCCATACTACACACCTCTCGTCTGTTAGCACATATGGACATGAAGTGCTCGATGCTTTGCCTATGTGAAATCATTGTTCATTGTGTTGTGCATTGCAGTGTTTCATGTTAGCCAGAAATTGATGGTTCAATGATATTCTGGTGATGCAGATACAAAGATGGAATAGAGATGTTGCTCGAAAGGTCAAATAAAAAGCTGACGGGATTAGGGACTGCACAATGGATTTGGACTGTAAGCTATAACCTGTGCTCCCATCGAATGCTATGTGGTGGGGAGTTATGGTCCCAGCTAGCGCATAATTTTGAGGTTAGCTTATCCAATTGGTTCATTATTATATTGTTCCTCACAGCCTTGTGAAATATGTAATGTTTAAGAGAAAAGGATCAGTAGTACATTTGTATATTAATAATCATTATTACTATTTTCCATCTGTCTAGAACCTTTTTAAATTGTCCCAAACTGCACTTATAATTGCATTTTTGTTTTCTTTGTATACTTATTTAGAAAACAAGAATGCATCTCAATGCATGTGCTGCCTTGTGCTGGATAGATTTATAGGAAAACACTTCTCTGTTGGACGTTTTAAAATCTTGGTTGAATTTGTTTAAAGTATGTGGGCAGGTTGCGTTTTTGTGCCTTCAACCTATGTGGTTCCTATTATCTAACAACTTACAAATACGATGCCTGGAGTAATCTACAAATATAAATGCAGCATAATGCCTTTGGTGAGCATGCACAAGTAGAACACAACTCTTGTGGAATGACTTAGGTTGGCATCGGTTTTTCTATATGTTCAAATCCTTGTGGAATGAATTCAGTGGGAAAATATTTTTACTGTGGATTGTGGTTTGGAATTCCTGGACTGAGTAGCCACTGTTTTTTATTCATTTTTGCTACCTTGATCAACGTATTTGTGTTTTCCTGCTAGCAAAATTTAGTCACAAATCTGTTTGGTAAAATTGGTTGAAATCAGTTAAGAAACAAATTTACATACTGTTTAATTTTCAAAGGTACAGTTTGCAACTTTTTTAAAACAATTAGTACAAATCAAATTGGATTGAGCTAGAAGTTGATTAGTTTCTCACTTCATTTTAGGTCTCACTTTCTTTAGTTTTTTATTGCGTTGCTCATCTTTTCTTCAATGCTAGATGATGACTGAGGATAGTCAGGATATTTTTCTCTGCAATTGCATTTTTCACATTTCCAAACGTAACACATACAAATTAAGTTATACTCCCAAGTTTAAGACATTTGATTTAGGACAAGCTCAAAAGGTCTGTTATTCGAAGATTGGAAGGAGTATGCCTTTTAGTTATTTGATTTGTCTGGTTATGTGCTGTCGTAGCGTTAGCACGAGCATTATATTAGTGAAGAGTAAAGTAGTCCGTGTTAGTATTTTTCCCGCTTGGTGATCCATGATTGTTTGCGTTTGCTTGGTGGTGTGTTATTTGTTGCGTTGGTAGGTTGGTTGGTTGTTCCAATAAGAGAATCGAAGCGAAGGTACATCACATCATCACATCATCTATGACTTTGTTGCGGAGTCGGTGGCCTGTGAGAGGCGTTGTAAACTTAACGCCATGGATTAATTAGCTAGTCGGTGCCGCAAAGCAACTAACTGATCGAGAGTTACAACTTTTTTATATGTTTATTTATACATATATAACGATGAAAGACGAAGGAGGCCGGAGGTGATAAGACAATAGGAGTCGTAGTACAGTAGACAAAGATCGTCTTTCTCTGTTTGATAGCGGTCTTACTGTAAAAAAAAATAAAGAATGCAAGGACATGGTAATAGGTAGGAAAACTGAATGAGAGTTGTCAACCGTAAAGCGATAAAGCAACGAACACGTAAGACAAGATTTTTAATTGGCAGGATGGGTCGTTGAATAGGTTTTTCTTTGACAACACACTAGATTTAGATATATTTGAAAAAAGGGAAATATGAATGGGTCATGGAGTAGATTTCTTTGACAGCATTAAATTTATATTTGGAAAAAAATTGGAAGAGACGACAACGATCGTGGTATCCCATCTACAACGGCGGATCCAGGAAAAATTTTAGAGGGGCTGAACAAAAGTGCGACAGTAACATACCTCCGACTGTTGCTCGATCTTAAGTCTCAGCCCCACTTACACGATAGAACTTTACATAAAAATTATGGGGGCTCCACTGCTCCGGTATTGATAGGGGGGCTCGACCCCCCCCCCCCAACCACCGTTGAATCCGCCACTGCCCATCTATAGCAGCATAGGCAATAAGAATAAGGGTTTTGTTTGGCATCCTGACACCTCCTCGAATGGAGCACTTGAGGAGAAGCCTTAAATTATAAAGTGTTGGGTATAGCTTCTCTACCAACTGTCAGAGCTGGAGCAGAACCATGCCAAACAGGTCCTAAGACTAGGTGCCTATTTGATAGAGCTACACATGCTTCAGATTATATGTGAAAGTTGATTCTCTGATAAAAGTGCTTGTCTAACCGGATGTTTTGTTACGATAGACAACGACATTACGTGAGGGTGAATCAGAAGCTCATTTTAGAGAATCACCTCATAAAATCAACATAGAACCACCTCTCAATTAAAAATACCAGGGCCTGTTCGGCTGATATTAAAGCCGGCTGATAAACCGACTAAACCTGTTTTGTTGTGATAAAAAAATACTATAGATTCTAACTGATAAGCCGACTGATAAATTCAAACGAGCGTGCCCGAGTTTGACAAAGGAAATGCATCGGCACCAACCCTCTCGTGGAATTAAGGCCGCAGGCCCAATAAACAATGAACTTATTCACGTGAAATTCCAAGTATGATTCTTGTGAAGTTTTTATATTTCCGAGAAGAGCACTGATATTTTGATTTGATTTTTATTGAATAATAGAGGGGTCAGACTATTGGGTTTGGCGCTGATGTGGTAGAAACAAACAACCAACCAATCAATCAAATCCCAGCAATAGAAGAAGTGTAGTTTTTCTTTCTGGCCGGACGGAATCATGATCGTGCAGTGTTTTTGAACTGTAATCGAGGGGACGTACGTATACATACGGGGCATACTCCTACGGCTCAGGCAGTCGGTTGCAGTAGATCGAGGGAGCCGAGTCAGCCCTGCCTATCGTGGTCTCTAGACACAGACGCCATCTCGATCCCCTGTTGACCTGACCGTGTCGTCGTGTCGGCGCCCGCCGCTTACCAATTTTATTTTATTTTTTTATTTATATTTTGTCTGTCTGCAATTACTACTACGCACAGTACTAGTTATCGTATATATACATAAATCAAAAATTAAAATGAGATATACTCCGTACAGGAGTATTTAATACAGTAATTATTATAATTCTAAGTTGCGCGTACAGTGTTATTAATTAATTCCAAATCCAAAAAGAAAAAGAGAAGAAGATAGTTGTGCGCGGGCCCCACGGCATCCGAGGCAGGTGGGCCCAGCGGCGACCAAGGGAGAGCGTAACACCTGCCGTCGTCTTCCTTGCTCGCCTTCCTCCGTCTTTCTTCTCGTTTCTAGACTAGACTTGGCTTGGCTTTGCTGCCTAACCTTGGAGGCTTGGACTCCCCCTCTCCTCTCCTCTCCTCTCCTGGTGTGCCTGGTGTGCGTGCTTCTGCTACCTAGCTGGTCCAATCGCTGCGGCCAGAGCCCCCGCGCAAGCTACCGGGGAGGATTCCAGCTCCGTCGAGCAACGGGACTCTAGCGACCGACACCGAGCACTAGTAGACACTGCCGCCTCCCTCCACCACCGGCTTGGCATCTCGGGGTACGGGACGGAGGAGCAGAGAGATCCATCCGCCGAATTGCTTGCAGGCACCCCGTACCGTACCATTGGGATTCCGATTCCAGGATCGATCGCTCGGGGGTGTGCGCGCCGCCGCCCTCCTCGCTCCTCATCCAATCCACACGATTCCGATTGGATTGGATTTCAGCTACCCTTCGCCCCACGTGCGCAAGCGCTAGCTCCTGCCGCCAACCGCAACCGGCCCACCGCCGCCCTCCCTGCGCCAGGTGGTGCCCAGGTCTAGGAGGTCCTTCGCCGGCGACGAACACCCACCAGGTCCCCTTCTCTTCCCTTCCTTTATGCATTCGGATTCGGATCTGATCTACTCCAATTCCTGCTACTAACTTGGGTTTTTCCCCTTTTTCATTGACCCATAACCAATTCCAGCAGACCAACCGCAAGGGCATGTGACAAGCTGCCGCCTGCCTTCGCCACAGGCAATGTGCTCCGACATGGATCAGCGCCACCACCACGCAACCAGGTATTTCAGTTCTCTTCTCTTGCGTCGAGCTTAATCAATCCTCAGCCTCCTCCTCCGGCTTGGCTCAGGTTGCAACCAAACCAATTCATCAGATTAACAAATCCACTTTATTATTACTTTGCTTGCTTCCATGTTTAACTTTCCTCCCCTCCTCAATCAGGTCCAGGTGTATCATTCATGTTACTGGACCGTTTGCAGAATACTCTCCCCTACCTTAGCCTTTTTGCAGAATACTCTCCCCTACCTTAGCCTTTTTATTTTTACCACCACCACCAACAGGCTATGTTATTATACAGCATCTATTTCTTAAGCATATGTCCCTTTTTTTTCCTGAAAACTAGTGTTGCAGAGCTTGAATCTAACTCAAATATTCGCTGGCACTCTATGTGTTGGTAACACTGAATAGGGATATTTTTGTTTCTTTGCCTGCCAACAACTAGCTAAACCTGTACAGCTTTAATTTTTGATTAACAATCCAGTGTAAAAGCACATAGATATATATGGAGGCCCCCCATCCTCACCCTTTTCCCTTTTGCCCAACACAACAGGGAGGATGCACCAGAGGCTAATGGTTACCATCGCAGTCCCCATGGTGCGGATCATCACGAGCAGAGTCAGGCTGTGGATGCCGATAAGCATATAAATCATCAGTCCACAGATGACAACAATGTTCCCTCCAGCGCTTCAGGCCACAGACAAGGTGGTATCAGCCGTCATGCATCCACATCTTCTGTTGATGACCGCTCCATCAAGTCCGGTGACAATTCTGATGGGGCCGAGAGTACCAATGGCAGAAGCAGTAATACAGAGATCTCATTTCTAGAAAATGAGACAATCTGGATACCACCTCAAGCGGCAGATAAGGAGGATGAGGCCCAGAGTTTTGCTACAAGCATCGCTTATGACGACGACGATGATGATTATATTGACGGGATAAAGTGGGGCCAGTCAAGTTTCCCATCCCCTGGTAAGCAGCATGACTCCGGCACTAGCAATCATAGGGAGGAACGAGAGAAGGCGATGTTAGAAGCTATGAATGGCCAGCTGAAGATACTTGTCAGTCGGTTTCTCGCATCTGCTGGCATTCCGTCTTCCAACGAAGAGGGTAGCGATAGCTGGCTTGACATCGTCACCTCCCTGTCATGGGAAGCAGCGCTACTTATCAAACCTGATGGTAGCATGGGAAAGGAAATGGACCCTGGCTCTTACATCAAAGTAAAATGCGTAGCATCTGGTACTCGCCGGCAAAGGTGAAGCGATAATTTGTCTTCACATCAATACATAGGAATAGGATTTCTGTTTCTGTTTCAAACTATATCCGTTAACCTGTGGCAATGTTGGTTTGGTTGCAGTGAGGTGATCAAGGGGTTAGTCTTCAAGAAGAACGCTGCTCATAAGCACATGCCGACAAATTGCCACAATCCTAGGCTTCTACTTCTCAAAGGAGTCCTTGGGCATTCTGATGTCGGTTTGTCATCATTTAATTCAATGGATCAGGTTAGATGCTACATATTTATATATGTATGCAAATATTAAACCTCGGCTTCTGTTTTTTTTTTCACGGAGGAATAATACCTTCTATTTTCTATGCCTCTAACAATCAGGAAAAGGATCTGTTGGAGAGAGCTATTGGTAAAATGATGGAGATATGGAGTCCCAATGTTGTTCTGGTCGAGAAAACTGTTTCACGAAACATTCAAGAACTTCTTCTGAAAGAAGGTGTCACGCTAATTCTTGATATGAAACTCAACCGGCTACAAAGAATTGCACGCTGTACAGGCTCTCCCATAATATCGTTTTCAGAAGTTTTGGATAAACCAAAGCTGAAGCAATGTGACTACTTTCATATCGAAAAAATTATCGAGGAGCACAACAACGCCAGTGAGGGTGGAAAGATGACATCTAAAACATTAATGTTCTTGGAAGGCTTTCCACGTCCACTCGGTTGCACGGTATGTATAGTTCATGCTCATTGTATACTGGAAATAGTCTATTCCATGCACATTAATACCATTTATTGAATTAGTAGCAAGTCCCAAACTGATTGGTATTCCATACCTTTTGGATTAATATTTACAGTTAGAGTGGTTTTCTTTCTTTTTCAGATACTGCTAAAAGGAGCAAACAGTGAAGAATTGAAGAAAGTCAAACAAGTAATGCATTTTACGGTCTTTGCAGCATATCACTTGATCCTTGAAACATCTTTCTTTGAAGATCAAAGGGTTTTTCTAAATGATAAAAGTACCCCAAAAGAAACTTCTGTTACTGCTACAGAAGGGACATCACCAACTGCTTATGATGTTGCTGCTCTTAGTGGTGCTATCCCTAGCTTTCCTTCACATGATGACTCTCCAGCACTTAGACTGTTCCATGCCACTTCTAACAGCTATGCTGATGTGAACAAACCTTTGACATCTCCAAGAAATGTGGATGCATTCAGTTCAGTATCCAGCAGCTCTGCAAATAACCTTGAACAAGGTGCAAGGCTCAATACTACTGAGAGGTTAACATTACCAGTCCAAGGGCCACTAAGGAAATTGTTCGCTGACATGTTACACCAGAATATTTACTTACCTGTTACTTCATTGCAAGAGGCAAATGATAATAGGAAGGAAGTCAGGGCTGAATCCGGTCAAGAAACTGTTAGTAATGGTTTCCATAGGTCAAAGATAGAAGAGTCTGCAGTTTCCATTGAAAATGGGGAGTCCATAAATGATGCCCAGAAACAAGAAATTACTCAAGCAATAATGCCGAGTAGTTCTTCTGTAAGTGGTAAAAATGGAGAATCACTTGTTATGGAAGACAATGGGGCACATAGTACTACAAGTATTGTTATCAAAGAGAAATATGTCGACGATGATCAAGCTGATGATGCACTTGATTCTCACAGCATACTGATTTTGATGTCTAGCCAGTGCACGGAAAAGCAGGTTATCTGTGAACAAAGCCATTTAACCCGTATAAAATACTATGGGAGTTTTGATGTGTCCTTGGGGCGATATTTGCAAGACATTCTGCAGAATCAGGTGACACTATTTCATAACCTTCTAGTGTTTTGTTCTTACGTGAAATATCTGTGTTTTGTGTTTGTAATACAATTTGACTCGGTTGCTGGAGGCTCAGCTTTTAATGTTTCCCTTGCAGAAACTGAGTTGCTCCTCATGTGGAGAGCCTCCAGAGTCGCACATGTACTCCTACACACACGAAATGGAAATTTGACCGTTCTAGTGAAACGCGTTTGGTGCCCCAACACCATTTACCAGGTGAATCCGAAGGAAAAATATGGATGTGGACTAGGTGCTCAAGATGTGATCATGAACATGGGGTATCCAAACCAACTCCAAGAGTACTAATATCAGCTGAAGCATGCAACCTCTCGTTTGGGAAATTCCTTGAGCTCAGTTTTTCGAGCCACTCTGCAGCAAGAAGGTTATCCATATGTGGACATTTGGTCAACAGGGATTGCTTGCGCTTTTTCGGGTAAACTTCCTGCTAGCCATTAGGGTTTCATATAACAATTCCATGGAAACTACCTTTTTTGCAGTTTGGTGATGAATACTTCCTCATTCTTACTAATTTCAGGTTGGGCTCTAAAGTTGCTATGTTCCGGTACTCATCAGTTGAAATTTACGCTACCTGCAAACCACAACCTACTCTCCAGTTCGTCAACCCCATCAGACAGGATTGGTTTGAAGGACAAAGGAGAAATGTATGGTTCATTCTCTTGACTGTTTTTTTCATTACTTATCTTCAGTTATTGTACAATGGTGCCTGACGCTTATGCTCCATCTTTCAAGATTCATGCTAAAGGTATGTCACTATTCTCTGGGGTTGCAAGATTTCTACAAAACTTGAAGAATGAACATCCTGATGCAATAACATTAGCAATCAATTGTGGCCTCGCACTCCCTGTTAAGGACTTCACTGAACTAGAAGAGTTGTTGATAAAAGAAAAGGCCCAGTTTGAGGTGGGTATATGCATTCTATTTGCCTCGGTGTTTGTTCTGTTTATTATTGTTGATTGAATTTTTATATCTGTGTTGTCCTGCAGAGTTCTGTGGACAAGGCCGCTGATCAAAATGGGATACTCTCATCGTCTGTGCATGAACTATTGAATATAAATTGGTACTATCAGGACCTTCTACTTAAGCTTTACATTTGGGACCACCGTCTACATCAATTATTCTACTGTAAATCTGTCCAACAAGAAAGTGTTGCTAATTACAAGAATCCTGCTGATACTGTTGATGGGATCTATGTCGATAACTCTGGTATTGATAAAAAAATCAGTGAATCTACATATGACAAAACTACAATAGCTTTGGGGGTAGCCAGTACCACGGAGTCTGCAAGTAACAAATTTGATCCTCAATCAGGTGATGCTGCAGCACCCTTGCTTGATGATAGCCAGGAAGCTGGGCACTCGGAACTAACTTGCAATGGAGGTAGTAAAGCTGAAGAATCATCCTTTGCTCATGGTCAAATAAAGGTAGATGGCACAATAGAAAGCACAAATGATCCTTGTTCCGAAATATCCAATGATAATGAGGTCCAGGTCAATGACACAGTAGCAGATCCAATACCCATGGAACAGGAGCCTTGTAGCACTCCCCAACAGTTCAAATATCCTTATTGGGATGAAAGGGAAAGGTGGATTTGGAATTCAATTGCCGAGTCTCAATTGGCTTACAGGAATGACATTCAAATTGGATATTTGGAAAAGTTTGAACTCATTAACAACTATTTGCCACATTATCTTCCTCCCTTGTTTGAACAACATGACGAGGCATGCTCTCCGCAGTTTGCTTGGTAGGTCCAGGTGGTAATATTTTGTGCATAATGGAAGATGAGATATCCAGCATAATAGCTCGTGCTCTTGCCATATCTGATGAACGCCGCCATTTGATAGATTTAAAATTTGAGAATGGAATGGATTATTCCAAGGGAGAGCATGCTAAAGCAATGGAGAAATCTTATAGTTTTCTGTCTGAAAATTCTTTCAGCTCGTCACCATGGTCATCTACAGATTCTGAAGCAAGCTTGTCATCTATGTCTTCATTTTCATCTGATGACTTTTCTGGTTATGATAGCTCATCTTTATTGTCCCCGATGCATCCAGAAATGACTGTGAACGGGAAAGTGACTCTCAGAGGCAAATATTCAGTCACTGTTGTATATGACAATCAATTCTTTGCACTCCGAAAAAAGTGTTGCCCATCCGAGCTTGCATATATTACTTCCTTAAGCCGCTGCAAGAAGTGGAATGCTCAAGGTGGAAAGAGCAAGGCCTATTTTGCAAAGACGACGGATGACAGGTTCATCATAAAGCAAATCAAGAAAACAGAGTTCGAGTCATTTATTAAATTTGCCCCTGATTACTTTAAGCATGTTTACCATTCTCTGGACACTGGAAGCCAAACTTGCCTTGCCAAGATATTAGGAATCTATCAGGTAGTTATATCAAGAGCTCGAGTTTGATTTCGATTCATTTTCCTGCTTTTTTTTTCATGTGGACTCACTTGCCTGTTTCAGGTTAAGCAAATTAGGCATGGCAAAGAGGTAAAGATCGACTTGATGGTGATGGAAAATCTTCTCTTTGGCCACAATATTTCACGAATTTATGACCTCAAAGGTGCTACTTTTTCGCGACGCGTCACTGACTCAAATGATCATGATACTGTTTACCTGGACCAAAATTATGTTGAGGACATGGGTTTTTCTCCAATCTATATTGGTGGAAGAACAAAGCATCTTTTGCAGCGTGCAATCTGGAATGACACAGCTTTCCTCACTGTAAGCATAAAACACATCTTTGCCACAGTTACTGGCAGTTATGTTTTTTCAATGATAACATTTGTGAACATAATTATTGTACTTGCAGTCAGTGAATGTCATGGACTATTCTCTACTTGTGGGAGTGGACAAAGAGAAGCACGAACTTGTGTTTGGCATCATTGATTATCTGAGGCAATATACTTGGGACAAACAACTGGAGACATGGGTGAAGACTTCTCTGGTAGTACCCAAGAATGTTTCACCAACTGTTATTTCCCCCAAGGAATACAAGAAAAGGTTTAGGAAGTTCATGGCGAAGTACTTCCTGTCAGTTCCAGACACGTGGAGTCCTGATAATTCTTCTAAGCAATGCAAATCCCTTGGTCAGAGCAATCACAAGTTGGCGGAAGTCCAGAATGGTGATAACCTGCTTCAGCACCTAAATGAAACTGAGGGGTGTACCTAATCCTGTGCAGGACTTCCTGGCAGTTTTGTTGAAGTCTATCCCATTGTTGTTTCGCTACTTTTCACTTTGTAAAATGGTGTACATAGGAGGACCTCACTGTTAATCTATCCAAAAGTTTGCGGTTTTTAGGCAAATTGTTGGGCAAGTGAGGTCCACATGACATGTACCTATACAAATGTTCATTGTTAATTTCATAAGTATTATAGTGAAATTAAGAATTCATATGATCATTTTTTTGGACGTACCACTTGTGTGACTGAAGCAGTCTATTCACTTATGACTAACTGTCCAAGATAGACATTTCCCACCTCTATTGAAATTAGGTCAATTTGAGTATTATGTTGTACTATGTACCCCCAGTGTACTTGCTGGGATCTGAAAGCGGCGCCGTATAAAAGCCTGCCCTCTGATCTTGTTGCACACAGCACAATACAGATTTTGTGTTTGATGGATACTGTCCAGTTTCGGTATGCCCCCTTTCACTTCTTTTTGGTTCTGCACAATGTACAGCTTTTTCAGATCTGGTATAGAACATATTGCAAGCTACTCTGTATTTTCTTTTATAAACGGAGTTCCATTGTTACTTAGAATGGGTAATTAAGTTTACTTGATCTGTTTCTGGAATTTCACTCAATATGCATTTATGCCCTGAAACCATTTTTTTACGCATTTATTCCTTTTTTTATTTTTCAGATATCTTCCCTGTAGATGAGGTTCTGCATCAGGCAGTACAGGCCTGGTGATGTGCCTACTGATTGCTGTTCTATGTGCTAATTTATTGCTATACAGGTATGCCTGGACCATTGATGAGGTAATTTTTTTGTGACAATTCATGACTGAGTACAAACTTCACTGATCAGTTCAGTACTTAATTATATGCTACTTTCCCATTCTTGAGCCAAAGCACATTATCATCTATAAGTTGGAGCTTGTAATATAATTTTTGCTTGACCAGATAACTGATACCAAGAACTTTTCTTCTGTTGGCTCAGCAGGTTGACTGAATGTTAACCTGACCTTTTTCTAATCAATCAGTATTTTGATTTTTCAGTTCAGTGTGAATTCATGATGAGCAGCTTATATTTTGGTCAAGCGATTCTGATTGCTGCTTTAAGAGGTGATCATTGTGTCTGTTTGAGGAAGAGATTGGATTTGGTGTGCTGATGAAGCTCAGCTTTTCCCACCAGAGGCAGAGCCCTAACCCAAAGTATGGAATATGGATTGCCCTGCTGCTTACCATGATATCGCTTGCTTTTGGCCCTGCAAGGCAGCTCAATCAATTTGGCATTGCAAACTTTGCCGGCAGTGGTTCTCTTCATCCGATTGAGGTCCAGAGGATGATTCTGGCTCAAAAGACGTTCACAAAGTGATCATTCTGTTCCAATTCCAGAAGGCTGTTCCTCATGATTATACAACCAAATGGTGACTGGGGTCAGATATCAAAGAGAAGCATCACAAGAAAAGAATCTCACAAAAGCGGCCACAAAGGTACCATCCCTCCCTTAGGTCGTTTGTTCATCTTCTCTGTTTTGTTAAAACGACAACCATCCCTCCCTTAGGCCGTTTGTTCATCTTCTCTGTTTTATTAAAATGACCGGTCTTTTTTGTACCATTCACCATATTCTTGGGCTGGTGGGAAGCGACGATACGGTTCAATGGATGAAAGCATAAGCCTACCACCAAAAACAAAACGAACAAGCAAAAAAGAATAAGAACAGAAAAGTCTAGTTTCTTCTTCCTTTTTGTCTCCTATATATGTCCAACAAGTTGGCCACACCACCACAGTGCTTTCCCAGTTATAGAAAAGGGCGAAGAGTTGGTTTTCCTTTTTCCGAGGTCTGATTGGTGGCACTTGCGGATTCTCCTTTTCAGCATCAGCTGTGATATTATTACCATATATATATAACTATATACTATAACTAAAAGTACGTCTAAATCTGAAGTATATTATGTTGAAAAGAATGCTAGAGATATGTTCTGGTTCTGATTCTGACAATAGGCAGGCACAATAGGAAGTGGCAGTACCGCCGTTGATTGGGAAGCATACAAAGAGGATGATGATTCTGCTGCTACATGCATGACTTAAAGTATGGACACCCTACTAGAGTGGTTGCTAGCTTGCTAAGCTAGCTAGAGAGTAAACAGCACGTACTGCACTGCACTGCACTGCACTGCACTTAACGAGAGAAGGGGAGAGGAAAACAAATTAAACAAACAAACAAAAAGCACCTTTTCTTGGGTTGCCTAGATTTGTTAGCCTCTTGTTGGAGTATCTACTAGTACTACTAGGGTGGCATAGAATAGAAGAAGTGGAGCTGCCTGCTGAAACCGTTCCTCTGAACAACTCATCTTGTGATTGTGAAGTTTAATTTTGTTCCAGCTGATAATCTAAGGACGGGAGGAGCTAGCTAGCGATGGCAGCAGAGGTCGGAGAGCATCTTCCTGCCCTCGACGATTTCGTCGAAGAAGTCATCGAGCTCAGCGATGACGGCCTCGGCTCCTGATCGCAGCATCCCAACCCAGCCACTGATGATCTCGGCTCTCTGACCGAGGCTGTCGCTGATGTCGTCGCGGTAGCCGCCCATGGCAACGACCCTGTCGAAGTCCTGCTTGAGGCCGTCAATGGCAGCCCTGGCTTGGCGGAACTCGTACATCATGATCCCGCCGCCGATGATGCATCCTTCCATCTCCTGGGCGACGCGCTGTCGCAGGCGGGCGACGGAGGCAACGTAGCCACCACCCGAGGCGCGGAGCTGGTGGTGGGTGACGGAAGAGCAGCCGGCGGTGAGGTCGGGGAGGCAGGTGACGGTGCCGGAGACGAGGAGGACGAGGAGGAAGGAGGTGGCGTTGCGCAGCGCGTAGAGGACGCCGCGGAAGCCGTTGAAGGCGTTGAGCTTGAACTCGAGCGGGGAGCGGTCGTCAAGCAGGAGCGAGGCCGGGTCGAGCCTGGCGTCGGCGAGCGCGCGGTTATCCTGGTGGAGCGCGACGGCGTGGCGCCTGGGCGCGGTGATGGCGCGCTGGAGGTGGCGCACGGCCGCGGCGTGGGAGTGGGAGCCGCCGGAGCCGCTGGAGCCGTAGAGCCAGTCGCGGAGCGCGGGGGCGACGCGTGCAGCGGCGGCGCAGTAGGCGTCGAGCCCCGCGGCTCCCGCGCGGGCGAGCTGGCAGGCGTCCCACAGGCGGGAGGTCTCGTCCATGTACTCGTCCAGCCAGCTCTCCCCCGGCGGCAGGTGGAGGCGCTGCACCAGGTGGAGTAGCTGCGAGTGCAGCGACCGCAGCAGCGCCGCCGCCTGCTGCAGGAAGGCCGCCGATAGGCACGCGTGCGGGCTGCGCTGCAGCGCGTCCAGCCCGTGCGCCATGGAAGAGTAGAACGCGTTCATGCTATTGCTATTGCTGTTCCTGGCTGGTGTGCTCTGCTCTGCTCAATGGTGGTGGCGGTGGCTGTGCATGGACAGATGGACTATGGACAGGAGGACACCGGTGCGGTGTGCGCTGAGCCTGCCTCTGCCTGGACGCTGGGTTTTATAGGCAGGCAGCCGCAGCGCAGGCACACACGAGAGACTCCCTGGGCCAGCAGAGGAGAGGTGTCAGAGCTGGGAGTGAAAGCAACGCAGGGCAGCAGGGGAGGGGAGGGACTATGGTAATGGGTAATGATGGGGTGTCTGTTGCGCAGGGGGAACGATGATTGGATGCTGCTGCTGCTGCTGCTGCTGCTGCACCAGTCTCACTCTCACAGTCTGGCTACTGGCTTGGCTTTCTATTCTTCAATCCATGGCTTCCATGCCAGAGTACTCCGTATGCCAGTTGCCAGATGCCCACTGCTTCTTTCTGCTTGGGTGGTCGCCTCGCCCTGTGAGCCAGCCTCCGTGCTTCCTTGCTCCCAGTCATCCATGCAGGATGAAGGAGCAGAGCAGCCGTCTGGCATCGGAAAACCCAACAGCCTAGTCTACTCTTGGCCTTTAAGGCTGCAACTCTGAATATGCTAGTAGTGCGTACTACTCCTACGGTCATACTCCCTCCGTCCCATTGAGTTTGTCGTTTGAAAACCGTGCCCCCCTCACAATCCCGCTTCCCGAGCGACAAACTCAATGGGACGGAGGGAGTACTAGGAATTGCTCAGACGACCATGCGTATCGAATCAGAGAGGAGATGGGACGACCGTAGCAGTAGCAGACTAGTAGTAGCAGCTGCAATTCACGGCTGGCTGCGCCCTGCATCCCTGCATAGACGTATGGTCTCTGAGCTGTGCTGCCTCTCCTCTGTCTGCCCTTGACCCCCTGCCATGTTGGCGTCACAACTCACAAGGCCGGCCATGTTGGCTTTAGCTGGAGCCCGTACCATGGCCTCCGTCTCCGTACATACACTCCCACCGTCGCAGCTGCAAAATACTCCGATCCTGCGGTACACACATGCGCTTGTCACCGTTCAGCAAGTAGGTGTGCCCATTAAAACTGCATTATTTGTATATACGCGTCTTCGTTTCAGAAATTACTGAGCGTCTAGTCTAGTGTAAAAAGCATCCCCTTCCACGTGAGATTATTTAGATGTCCAGTTCGTCGCTAGTGATGATTAGCAAGAATGTCTGTTTCCAAGACTACCGAGAGGAGGAGAAGGAAGAAAGACAGGGTTTCAAAGGCGGGCAGGGAGTACGAGAGATTTGTCTTTGGGGAGAGAGGCCACAGGCCCGGTCTCTACTCTCTAGGGGGCTGGGTGGAAGAGGAGGAGAGTATATTCAGGGAATCCAAGTCCCCATGGCACAGGGCATAAGGCAAGGGAGGATGATGGATGGCCTGGAAATGGGCATCAGTTTGAGGCGTGGCGTCGACACTTGGTTGGCTGCGTCGCTGCGACCGGAATGATGGGTTTCCTTGTACCCGTACAAATCTCTCTGGCCGCTACAACGCAAACCGCCTTTTGAGGCAGCCAGCAAGCAGGCACAGACAGCCTCTCCTCTCACCCGGGCCAGGGCCGGGGCTCCCCATCATCCCCAAGAACCGTCCACCCAACCAACCCAGCAATCATGCCTCCTCCTAGCTCCTTGTTACAAGCAGTTTCTATGATGGACTGCATATGTTAATAACCCTACTGTCTAGGCGCTCGTGGGGTTTAGGAGAACGAGAGGGTGATTATATGTGTTACTAGGATTGCATTGGTTGGGAAACCGTACCAATGCAAAGAGCTAGCATGTTGTACGTGCTACCTTATGTTATTGTTTGCTTTTGCCTTTGGCCCTCCCAAACCCAACCCATGATAAACAAAGTACTCCCTCTAGTCGCAAATTAAATACATATCTTGGCCATGTTTGGGACGAGGGGATTTTCACTTCAGTCCTACATTTTCTGTTAAATTGAACTGATTTCGATAAAATTTCTTTATAATTCTTGTGAAATAATTAATGCGTTCCAGACAGACCCTAATAAGGCTCTATTATTTGGCACATCTCTAACTTTGAGAGGGGCATCCGTTCTAGAGTATATGTGTTTGAATCAAAGCATATTTAAACTAATAATTCTGTCTTGAGTAGAAAGGAAATAGATCAACCAAACACCTAGGTGTACCCATAGGTCCAGTATTGGATATAGCATCACAGTATAATATTGGGAATTGCCTTAATTAGGACATCAACACGGTCTTCAATGCCACACTTTGACTAATAATATCAATCTATATAAGAAAATAATTCTTTTAGTATAGAGTTATATACTATAAGAATACATCGACACGATCTTCAATAGTGCACTTTGACAAATAATTTCTATAAGAATATGTTGCTTTGAATAGAAAAGGATATATGTTACTCCATGAAAGTATGTTCCATGATAAACAAAGATATAAGCATCGTCATGTTATCGATTTATATAATTCTTTAGCCACTAATCGTCAAAACTATCACCTTATACATATTTTTTAGCCATTAATGGTCAAAACTAAAATAAAAGTTTAGGACAAAGATAAGTGGACTTATGTAACACCCTCGGTGTTACCCCATTAATCATCTACTAAAACATGTCATGAGCATCATACTTATGTGTTAATCCATGTGGTGAAGTGTGTAGATCAATTTCTGTAACTCAAAATGATCAATAAAAATGCTAAACGAAAGTTGGTTCGATGGTTCATGCATATCAAGTAGGGTTTAAAACCAATTTTTATTAAGCAAAAATACTATAGAACATGTGTGTGATACTTAAATAAAGTTGAAGTACAAACTTTGTAGATGACAATGAAATATTTGCTTTTGAAAAATAATATTGCTTTGTAATATTTTCAATAGCCTAGACATCGCAAATGAAAATCAAGTTCAGTTCAAAACTTAGAAAATTTCAAAGTCTATCAACAGCTAGACGCTGCTATGTTTAGCAATTTATTTGGAGAGATTGGGTTAAGGAGTGGTGTAGTGCTATGATTCGATTTAGTAGTTCCATATGCCATCTTGAGTGTAATGAAGCCGGTTTAGGTTTAGGAGCAATGGTTTGGTCGTGATCAGCGCTTTAAAATTCGTGCGCGTACTTGTCTCGGGTTGGTTGGTGCCGGGTGCGCGGTCGCCGCGCGGCCTACCCACGCCGCACACATGGTCGCGTCTCGCGCGGCCACCCTGCGCCGCCACGCTGGGTCGGTCGGGCCGCCTGGGCTTGGCCGAGGCCTGCCGCAGTGAGTCGTTGGCCCCGCGCCCTACTGTCCTGCCCCACACTGCCGCTGCCATCGCGTCCGCCCACTGCTGCCTCGCGTTGCGACGCTGCCGCTACCGTCGTGTCACTCCCGTACTCACGTCTGCTCGCTGCATCGCGCTGCCCCTCCCTAGACCGGTTGGGTGGCGTCCGTACATGGCCGTGCACGCCGTCGTCACGCTATTAATGGCGCTACGGCACGCAGGCCATGGCTGGTCGCGGACGCTCGCGCTCGTTCCCTCGTGCTTGGACGTAGGTCCCTCGGCCACAACCGCTCGCGTCCCGCCAAGGCGAGGACGAACCGAGCCCACCTGTCGCGCCTCGTTTCTCTCTTTCTCCCTCTGCTTTCCGCCGTCGTCGAGTCGCGGTCACGGTGAGCCAGAGAGCGAGCACCTATCATCAATTCCTCGTGCCCGTGTCTCCGTCTTTACGTCCTCTTGCCGACCACCCCCACCCCGCCTTGATTATGGCCAGGCTGAGCTCCAATTTTGGAGCTTTGCTCCCGCCGTTGTGCCATTAAGGCCCAGCCCGCCTTATCGTGGCCAGCTCCAACCTCGCCATCTCACGTCGAATTGACCACACCACTAGCCCCGCCTAGAACCCCTCTTTGTCGTGCGCACGCTAGTCGCAGCTCTAGTGCCGCCTCCTTGCCGCTGACGCGGACAAGCCTTTGCGGTCCGCCGTTCACCTCGTAGCGTGCACGTGGCCAGCCTCGCTCGGGTCGTCTTCGGCCGAGCCGGCACCTCGGTTAGGTCATTGGTGAGTCGTCATTGCTCACCCACTACCCCTACTGCCTTGTTGCCGCGGCTCACTTGAACGTCGTCGCCATTGCCGCAGGGTGCCCGTCGTCGTGGAGAGGTCCTTCTACGACGTCTCGGCTCGTGCAACCGCCGCCCATCGCCTCGTGTCGACCCCTTGGTGAGATTCGGCCTCTTAGCTAGGCTAGCATGGGTCCCGGGTGGCCGGCGCTGTCGCCAGTGCCATCGCTCGCCGCGCCGAAGCGCCCGGGGGAGGCCAGGGACCATGTCGTTGTAAAGAGGAGAGAGTACAAGGGTCTTTTTGCATAGGTGCTGTCTTTAGGAATAGTAATATGGACTGCGGGTTGTTTTATTCATAGTCCAGGGGCGTTTTTGCTAATATGCCAACGCGGGCGGGATTCCCCTGCCGCGGGCTGCCTCGCGCTGCAGGCCGGCCTCGCGTGGGCCGCGCTCGCTCGCACGCGCGCTGCGTCACGTGGGCCGCATGGGAGAATTCATTTTTCTTTGTCATAAGGAATTAGAAATAGTTTTCTGATTTAATTTTAAACTGATCTTTGGTAAATCATATAAAATCATGTAGGTATCAAAAATTGTGCAACAAATTTTGTTAAGTTCCTAAAATTGTGCTCTATCTGTTAGTGCATTTAGTTCATATATATACATGTTGATATCAGGAGTTATTAAATCATTTGAGAGTGCTTAATATTATTAGGTTAAATATTGTAGGATTTTTTGTGGTAAATTGGTGATAGCTTTAATCCTGAAATTTTTATGGTAGTTTTATGTGCTCACTGTATTTTGTAGCCCTAAAATAGACTATTTAATATGGTACCTAAATACCCATTAAGGCTAAAGAAATAATGGCATGGTATTGGTTTATAAAAGTTAAGCACTTGTAGAGTAAGCTTGAAATCTATTTGGTAGAGATAATGATTAGCTTAATATCTTAGTCATTAGAGCTATCTTAGTAGCTTAGCATGTGTATTCTTATTTTAAGTGCTGTTGTTGCCAAAATACTAAGTGTTGCATCATCATTGCATGCATGTAGAGAGCGAGTTGGTGGAGTTCGTGACCGCTGGAGAGCAGGAGTACGAAGAAGTGATCGAGGAGTACAAGGAGGAGGTCCTCATGCAGGAGGTCCCAAAACCGTCACTGACTGACTTAGCTGACACCCCGCCTGCCCAAGGCAAACCCCGATGCATAACCCTTATTTTAAATGATCACTGAATATATATATATATATATATATATATATGTGTGTGTGTGTGTGTGTGTGTGTGTGTGTGTGTGATGTGTATTTATGTTACAGGATTTATATTGAAACTGCATGCATAGATAACCTACCTATGAGTCCTACTAGCATAGGTTGAGTAGCTGCTATGCTAGGGCTATCGGTAGCGTTGTCGTTACTCACAATAGGTGATTATTATTATTACTCTCATGATAAAACGGTGAAAGAAAGTGGAGACCGGGTAGGGATATGGAACGGGTATTGGTGGGTGTAATAGGTTGTGTCCCGCGGTCAACGGGGCATAGCTTGGTTACACTATTTTCCCTGTCCGTGTTAGTTAAGGACCGTCTGTTGCTGTGGATGGTAGTTAGGTCACAGACTTATTATCCTGAGCACATACTTGCTTATGGGAGCAGAAAGATTCGTTGCTCTCTTGCTGTAGGTTCCGGCTCTTTTCGGACCAACTGGTTGGAGGCGGGGATGGTGAAGATCTAAACACCACACTGAGTCCGGGACTCAGGAGTGGGGGCTTGGAGTCTAAGTTTGGACGGGGACCTGGACCCCTTGATAGGAGAGTGGTGGGTTGGTCTTGCTTGTGCCTGGGGTATAAGCGAGGCGTGTGTTTCGGGGTACCTAGCTGGGATATATTGGTTCGTGAATCATCGTGTGATACGATACGACTTGGCTATGATCTAGCACCGTAGTAAGAACTGAAAGATGAAAGGAGATGAATGGATCTGATTGTTCAACTCTTGCTTGAAAGTAGAACAAGAGCTTATATAGAATGGTTAGCTAATGAACTAATCATGACTGCTAATAAAATACATATATAAGGATTCACTACTAGTAATGCTTTTCGCAAAAATGAAACACGGCAAAGCATAAAGCTTATCATATCCTTTGGAGTCGAAAAATTATTCCCACTAGCCGGGTAAGTCTTGCGAGTACATTGTGTACCCGGGGTTTATTTACCCCTGTTGTAGGTGCAGCTTGAGGAGTGACTGTTGTGTGGAGGATTCTTTTGGTGGGCATAGACGGATCCTTGTATCTTATTGTTAGATGTTTATTTCAATTTCGTTGTTTAAATTCCGCACTTTGAACTTGGTATTGTAATAATATATTTTCGAGAACTCTTGTTGTATGAAATAGAGTAAGTATTGTAAGCTCGTACTCATTATTGGATCCTGGGTGAAAAAACATGGATTGTTTGAGTTCTCCCTTAGGGTGTGCTCGACGGAACTGTCCGATGTAGCTAATCTTCGGGGTGTTTAGTGTCTAGTGAAAGACGAGTATCTCCGAAAACGTGTTATTTCGGACGGTTCTGCCACAACTTACATTTAGGATTAGAGAAAAAATATAATATACATAATGCAACTTACTTGGGTTTACTTGCCACTGACAATTGTAAATAGCATAACAAGTATTATATTGTATACATGCGTCTCCTGGATGATCGTCTAGCTCACCACCACCACACATCTGTACCAGGGCTGGCTATACATGCATGCTACGCGGTTACACACCAACCGTATAGGCACGCAGCCATATACTGTAGCACGTAGGAGTAATGCCCCCAATGCAGACATTCCGTCCATATTATTAGAGAATACTCCACTCCGTCAAAGCATATATATCGCCTAGCTAGCTTCCTCTGGCTCTAGCTTTTCCTACACTAGCTATTGTAGCACCACTGCTCACACGGGCGCTGTTAATTTTTCTCTTGCCTCACGAAATACACTAGTACGTACGTTATTAGCTAGGAGCCTGGTGATGAAACCATGTTTTGTGGTTCGTTTCGTTTTCTGCTCCAGTAGAACGGTGCTGGAGCCAGCAGAGAGAGCTTGGACATACAAGCTCTTATTAGCTACCATTCTTCGAGTTGTGTAGTATGTATGTTAATATAATAATAATAACAACAACAACATTGCATCGTCTAGGTGTTCCTTAGTACACCTACAACTCTCGCGAATTTTCGGTGCTCGGTCCTGCGACGCATTGGCCTTTGGCACCCAACCTCACCATCACGTCGACACTAGTTGAGTTGGCAGACTCATCAAGCAAATGCCACTATTCGATATAAACAGTGTCAGCAGTTAGGGAGTGTTCGACTATTATTATAAATCGATTTATAAATCATGGTATAGTATTTTTTTTTCTTTCAACAAATCAATCGTACAAATCAGCACATACACCTTTACGAGCAGCCCAACCGAGCCTAGGAATGAAGAACAACACAGGGCAAAAATTAAAAAACACGACTAATGATATGACATGTTAGGCCTGTTGTTCTATGTGTGCGTAGGTCGGCTCGGCTGGTTCTTGAGCCTTGACTAATGAAGGAAAGTTTTGGGGTCGACGGTTGCCTGCTGTCTAGTGTCTGTGTCTAGCAGCATGCATGCATATATGCTGTCCTATGCAGCTTTGGTGTAGAAGGCTGCAGCTAGCTGCAATGCAAGTGAGTGAGATATTACTCCGAGGCCTCGTTTAGATTGTAAGTTTTTTCACTCTCTCTCCATCACATCAAATATTTAGATATATGCATGAAATATTAAATGTAGATAAAAAAATAACTGATTATACAGTTTGATTGTAAATTACGAGACGAATCTTTTAAGCCTAGTTAGACTATGATTGAACAATAATTGTCAAATACAAACGAAAATGCTACACTGCCAAATACTGATTCATAATCCTAATCTAAACAAGGCCCTACACTCTTGCAGTAGAGTAGTCCAGCTGCATGCAGTAGTACCATGCATGGCATGGATGATAGATGGATGCAACAGGAAATTAGAGAGTCGCTAGCCGTAGCTAGCCATGCATTCATGCTGCATGCATAAGGCTGCCTGCACTGCCATGTCGTAGGAGTAGTATCATGGAGTGGCTGCACTGCAGCTGCCAAGCCCAGCTCATGAGCTGCTATGCTAGCTAGGCAACGATCGATCGATTGCATACTACATGACGGGCATACTCCCTCGGTACGATCAAGTATAGTAGTGTAATACGTATATGGTATAGGACGACGACGGAGCTGAGTGAGTCCTCTGACTGTCTGAGTCGTATCGTACCATTGATATGATCGTCCAGCGCAGTAGTAATTTGGTTTTGCATTGCTAGGGAGTACTCCCTCCGTCCCATTGAGTTTGTCGTTTGAAAACCGTGCCCCCCTCACAATCCCACTTCCCGAGCGACAAACTCAATGGGACGGAGGGAGTATCTGACCTAGGTTTGCGGAAAACTCATGATGCGTGCCTCTGCTATATATCTGCTAGACGTACTTTGCAATCGATCGATATAGGCTGCTTTAGTCCGTGAATTTTGGAAATTTAGCTACCGTACCACTTTCGTTTTTATTTGGCAATTAGTATTCAATCATGGACTAATTAGGCTCATCATCTCGTAATTTCCAATCAAACTGTGCAATTAGTTTTTTTTTCGTCTATATTTAATGTTCTATACATGTATCGCAAGATTCGATGAGATGGCTACTGCAGCATTTGTTGGGAAACTTTTTGAACTAAACAAAACAAGCCCATAATACGTATATGACTGCATTCATGAATAATGATGATCCCTGCTAGCTAGCTGCGCCCGTCAATCAAGATCGGCTGCCCTGCAATTGCAAATTACAAGGACTGCATTTTTCATGTTGTCACTGCTCACTGCTGACAGATCGAGCGGTGTGGATCATCATGCAGTCAGAGGATACTCCTTTTCGAACAGCACGTCCATGCCTGACGAAACAGCACGTCCATGCCTGATGAAATTCAAGTTTGAAAAACAACCTAGAGAGGAAACAAAGACAACAGAGGCCAGCATGACTACGAACATATGGACTGTACGTAGCATCACTTTTTGACGCCCTTTGCAAGTTGTAAAGATCCTCTCTCTCTCTCTCTCCTCTATATGAAGAAAGATTAAAGATGCACGGGCGAGAGATGGGGGCTAGCGGCGGCACTGCAAAGTTGCCGCGCTTTTTGCAGGATCTAGCTAGCTGCCTCATGCATTTCTTTTCATTTGCTTCGATCGATTGCCCAGCCAGGAAAGCAGAAGCAGGCATATGATACGAGGCATCCATCGAATCACTCATCATGCTGTCATATCTGCAGCTAGCCGGCTAGCTCAGCGGCATCATCGCCTTTTCCTGCTGCTTCCATCGATTGCCATGCATGCCAGCTCGAACGGAGACACGGAGAACTTCCTCCGTCCGCAGAAGAACGTAATTACGGAAAGCGTGACAGTCAAGATAGATTGACCAAGTTTATAACAAATAATAACAATATTTATGTCTCTAAATAAATTTATTATAAAAATATATTCTATAACTAATCCAATAATATTTATTTTGTATCATGGATATTAGTATTTTTATGTAAATTCAGTCAAAGTTCAAATAGTTTGATTTCTCGAAAAATGATAATTATATTTTTCGTGGACGCTTGGAGTACTACCGTACCGCAGAAATCAGAAAATGAGCTGCACGCCTGCACCTGCTTGTGGCATGGATTGTATTGTTTGCCCCTGGGCCCGGCCCGGACAAAAGGACACGCGCCGGCCGGTGCAATCCATCGATTGCCATGCGAGTAAGTCTTGTCTCCTTTCAAACGTCTTACTCTCGTACTCTACTCTATTTTGCATTGCCGACGCAGATCATCGATGAGATGCCGCCAAGACTCGACAACCATCATCATCATGTCGCCCCTTGCTTAAATTCAATTCACTCGATAGGGGCGAAACTAGCACACCAAATTTGAGTGACGGCCTCTACCGATAGACCTCTGTAGTTATAGGAAAGAAGATATGTTTTCTTTAAAAACACATAATTAGGTGGCGATCCATCCACTCTCGCCCCTTGTGTGTTGAGTCCACCCCCGACGGGTGCTCCATTTGGGGTAGTTTTATTTGCCCACGTTTCAATTCAAAACTTTTTTTTTTTGCTAATAAGCTGAATTCCCTAAAAATCAAAGAGGCGAAAAGTTTAGCCTCCAGAAGTTGGCTTCCAAGAGGACTCGGCGATAGCCACACGACGACCCTCGCTGCAAGCTACCGCCACCTCCTCGGAGACGCACGGGGGGGGGGCTACTGCCACCTTGTCCTATGGCTCCCTCGAAGTCACTGTCGTTACCTTCTCACTGCAAAAGCTTCTTGTGGGCCATCGCTACCTTGTCCTCTCACAACGAGGAAGACGAGGAGGATGTCCAGCCAGTGCCGCAGCACACGGAGGAAGAGACCGATAGGCGGAGTATTGATGGGGTGGAGGAATGTAGGGGAGGATGAGTTGGCGGTGGCGTGGAGGAGGATCGTGGCAAGGAAAAGCTAGGAGCGGACCTTCATGGGGAGAAGCTCTTTTCATGTTTTACCGAGGAATCGATCTGGCGGGATATTTAACTTTTTACCACTATTACCAATGGTGACTCCTGAGATAGCATCTTTAGGTTTGGCGATACGTTTTTAGTATCGGAGAGAGAGAAACGATACACATTTGCCACATTTGCTCGCGTGGCACGCCAGGTCCGCTGTCCAGCTTGGATCCGAGTCAGCAGACCGATGTAAAATGACCGCCCTGCCCCTGGCATCTGTATTACCCCATGGCCCACTCCACTCTCTCCCATCCGCTCCACTTTCTCCTTTCTCTGGTCCGCTCGCGTGGCACGCCAAGTCCGTTGTCCAGCTCGGATCCGAGTCAGCAGACCGATGTAAAATGACCGCCCTGCCCTTGGCGTCTGTATTACCCCATGGCCCACTCCACTCTCTCCCATCCGCTCCCCTTTCTCCTTTCTCTGGTCCACGCGCGACGCCCGCCAGCCGCCGCCGCCGCGCACAACGCCGCCCCCCACCGCGAGACATGTCCTCTCCGAGCACTTTGGCGATGGTGTAAAGGTATGTGCCTGCTTGGAACCCTGTCCGCGGTCTGCATTGTTGCCTTGATTTGGGGATTAGGGTTAGGGTTCGTCGATTTGATTCGGTTTTTGTCCATCTCTGCTTAGGCCGGTGATCTATTCCCCAGTTCCTCAAATGATGGATAAGACTGGATGTCCCATTTGGTAAGATCAATCACTCCATCTCATTGCATTCGAAATGGTAGATGTTGTGTACGAACCGTGGCGTGTAGGATGTTGTCTAACTCGTTGATCTATTTTTTGTGGCTGCATTCTGTCAGGATTGATCCTGGCAACGCGTTTAGATTAGTTGTTAAGGTTCCTAAGTTTGTCGCCGATGGGGAGTATGGGCTAGTAAAAATGGCTGATCAAGAGCATGAATTGTGGCTGGATAGAAACTTGCAGTATAGTCTGGAGAAATTTCATGAGGAGATGGCCACAAAGATCATTTGGGGTCCATCACAAACTCTAGCAGTCTAGGTTCTTGACACTAACAGTGGTTCTGAATGGAAAGTTAGAACGGATGAGCATTTTCAGCAGCTGATAAAGGACAGATGGGCTGACAGGGTTGTTTTATTGTAGTTGATGTGGTCAGCAAACATTGAGAGTCTGTTAATGCTAGTTCTAGTAGAAGGCGTGTTTTTGGTGTGACAACTGGTGAAGGCAGTGGAATTTATGGTAATGGAGGTGGCAGAGCTTCTAATGCTGCCCCTAAGAATGTAGAGGGCACTGGTGTGACAACTAGTGAAGGCAGTGGAATTCATGGTAGTGGAGGTGGCAGAGCTTCTAATGCTGCCCCTGAGAATGTAGAGGGCACTGGTGATACCTACAGTACTCCTCCTCCCTCTGTGGCTGCTGATGTAACTGAGCCAGTTGATTGGGCTAATCTGACCATACTACCGGATGACAATGATGATGATTGTGCCAATGCAGCTGCTGATGAGGACAAAATGTATGAGGCAGTGGGATTTAAGGCTGTAGATGAGAGGGCAGAGGAAGCAGCTAGGGAAGCAGTGCCTATCCCTACCATGACAGCTGAGATGCAAAAGGATATGGGTGAATCTGCTATTCCAGTTGATGACAATGTGTCTAAGTAGCCAATGTTTCAGTGGGACAGGGACAATCCTGACATGTCTATTGGTGTTTGTTACCCTGGTATGGATGATTTCAGGCTAGCAGTGAGGCAGCATGCCATGGTAAAGGAGTTTAAACTTGCTACTGCTCATTCAGACACTTAGAGGTTTAGGGGTCACTGTGGGTCTCTTGGCTGCCCCTGGATTATTAGAGCTAGGACACAACATGATGGGAGTGTCAGGGTACATTTTTTTGGCTATGTTATTCACTGTTTGATTCTCTAATTGTTCAATATTTTATCAATTGATTACTTATGATGCTGTGTGGTGTGAATTTGCAGGTTCAAATAAATGAAGGAATACACAATTGTGCTTCTAGAGCTAGAGTTCTTGGGAAAATGGCATCACAGGCTTGGGTGGCAGAGAGGGCCATACCCTTGCTGAAGAAGAAGCCAAGTATGGGTCCAAAGGCAGTGCAGGAAGAGCTTCAAGACAAGTATAAAATAGAGATCCCATATCAGACTGTTGTCTATGGCAGACAAAGGGCAGCCAACAAGTTGTTTGGAAAATGGGATGATTCATTTGATTGGTTGTACAAATTCAAGGCAGAGGTAGAGATGAGATCACCAGATAGTATATTGGAGATAGACATAGAGACTGTGGATGATAAGGTTCACTTCAAGAGATTTTTTTGCTGTTTCAAAGCTACTATTGATGGTTTTAGGAATGGCTGCAGGAACCTATGCCATGAACTCCAAGTTGTGATTGAGCTAGATGAACTGCAGCAGTAATTGTTGACCCACCTCCTAAGAAGTTCACTCTAAGGAAGAAGCGACTAGCAACCAAGACCAAGAAGAGTCCAACCAAGAAGAGTCCAGTCAAGAAGGGGAAGAAGTGAGTGAATGGAGTGGAAAAACAGTAGGGAGGACATTCATTTTGGTTGTAAAAGGCCCTCAAAATGACTTCTTTTGTGTAATTGAGGCATTGCCTTGGGCAGACATGCTTATGTAAGTGGCCAGAACTATGTAAGTGGCCTGAACTATTGTATGTGGCCAAAACTTGTGGCAACTCCTCTGAACAACAACTCTGTTTGATGTGGCTTGAATGTAGCTGTCGGGTTCATAAACCCGGGGTCCTTCACGGACTGGCTTCCCAACAGAGGCTCGACCCAGCAGGCAACGTTGCAAACAACGCGCAACTCATGGGCCGGCCCAAGTACCTAAACAATAGGCTAGAAGGGCGATCCAATCACCGATCAGAAGGCCTGGCCAAGGAGGAACGGCGCCCGTTTCCGACTCTGACCCATCTCTCCGACCGGAGCCCTCGCTTCAGTCCCTAGCCCGCCTCCGGACAGCCTCTCCGACCGGAAGGCCTGGCCAAAGCACTACTTCCGACTCTGACCCGCGTCTCCGACTGGGGATGCACCAAACCCCTGCTCACTGCTCTTCTCCAACTGGGACTAATCGACCGGGGACGTCCGCTCGGTAAGGACCAGGGAACGAACGAAGAAAGTAAGGCAGGGCGCACAAGTCAAACCTCAATACCAGGGACCGCACCCTACGCACCTGCCAGGCAGTACTCTACGACCTCCCTAGCACGACAGAACCCAATCAGTGTTGTAGGCGCCAACATTTTCTCCTACAGTATTATGGACGCCATTAACTCCCATACGGTAAGGCTCCCCCACATGCCTTTGGGCATTGACAGTGTTGTGGGCGCCGACATTTATCGTACCAGGCGAACATGGTAAAACCCCTTGCGTGCCTCCAGGCATCAATAGTGTGGCAGGCGCCGACGTCTGCTATACCCGAAGAAGACAACACAACCTCCCACGTGCATTTAACATTCAAACAGTATTGTGGGCGTCTACCATCATCCTGTACCCGCCGGCGTGGGCAACAAGGCTTAGAAGCATACGTACTCTCTCCCTCTCACTTGTAAGGCTATCCCCTTCATCTATAAAAGGGGATGCGCTCTCTCCCAACATCAAAGTTCATCCAGATTGATTTAAATTTATTAGATCGATCAAGTTCACTAGTACACAACCACAGAACCGTCAGGTTCGAACCACAAGCATACGCTTGAACACTTAGCTCATAGCGGGGCTCCCATCACTCTCGGCCCTTCAGACCGGACCTCTTGTACCCTCCCATCTTTCTCCTTCTCGTTTGTAACCTCACTGCAAACTTCGAACACCTGGGCTCAGGAATAAAGTCACCAACCGACTCAAACTGGACGTAGGGCATGTTGCCTGAACCAGTATAAACCCTGTGTCATTGAGTGCTAGGCCACCTCCGATCACAACGTACGGCAAAACTATAAATATGTACTTGTTGGTCACTTTCTGCATTGATAGTAGCACTGCTGGTTGGTTTATGGTTAATGTGTTCCATCTGTTATGTTGAATCTGTCATGTTTCAGTTGATCTGTCTTGTGTTTGTTACCGAGTTAGGCCTGTGATCCACTTCAGTTGCTTTAGGTTTATTTTACCATCTATGTGTCACGTAGGCTGTGGGCTTCAACTTTCGTTTTGCAATGTAATTATACTCTTAGTTGATCTTTACATTGGTGAATCATATCACTTGTTGGTTGATAATTTATGATAGACAATCAATCCCACAAACATTGTGCCCTTGATTTGTTTGCTTATTACCCAAGAAATAGTTGTCAGTTGTATCTTCTGAGAATAATCCTTCCTGCCAACAGATGCTTTGACTTTAGTTGATAATTAAATGTACTCATCTACGTCTAATGTCTCCATGGGTATAATTAATGCTTTTCTCATGTATTTCATACTGGCAAAACTACTCTCAGGACATTGAAATACAATTTACACATTGTCACATTGAAACACAATTTTCATTTCCATACATTGTCACATTGAAACACAACTTTTATTTTCCATACATTGTCACTTCATTGCAACATACATCACAACAGATCCAAAAACAACAGATATAACACACACAATGAACATTTTCATCTTCCAAATCAATGTCTCCATCTTGTGCTTCAAGTCTTTCCTATTGTTGTCGGGACCATTTGGACTGTCAACTGAAACATCTTCATGATCCACCAACTCTGGCTAGTTGGAGGGGCGAACCTGGATGATGCCCTTCTCCTTCAGCTGCTCGAAGTACTGCTTCTCAAATCTATAGTACCCACACAGCTTGGGAAACTTCAAAAAACCCAAAGTTAGAACTCTAACTGTGACAATGGGGGATGGGCAGTACACATAACTCACCCCGTTCCTCGCACACTTGAAGTACAGACGCCCGTGGTTATCACCATCCTTCTTGGTTCGCCCCCTCCACCACCCGAGCACGCCCACAGTCCGGGCAAGGGATCAACGGGAAGCCGCTCAACTCACCTGCTGGATCCACACAGACGGAGGCGATGCGGGAGCTCCGGGCACCTTGGACCCGACTCCTCGCCCTTGCAGATGACTCGGCGTAATGGGACAGGGACATGTCTCGCGGTGGGGGCGGCGTTGTGCGCAGCGACGGCGGCGGCTAGCGGGCGTCGCGCGCGGACCAGAGAAAGGAGAAAGGGGAGCGGATGGGAGACAGTGGAGTGGGACGTGGGGTAATACAGATGCTAGGGGCAGGGTGGTCATTTTACATCGGCCTGCTGACTCGGATCCGAACTGAATAGCGGACCTGGCGTGCCACGCGAGCAAAAGTGGCAAATGTGTATCGTTTTTCTCTCTTCGATGCTAAAAACGTATCGTCAAACTTAAATATGCTGTCTCAGGAGTCGTCATTGGTAATAATGGTAAAAAGTGAAATATCGCCGATCTGGCCACGCCTTCGTGGGAATTGCCTCCGAATTACAGCATTTGGGGAGCGTGACTCACTTGTTTTCGTTAGAATCAGTGCCAAAGCAGTCCCAAACAGACTCATTGTTCCCCTAATCAATCTCATGCCTATCTTATCGAGGTCCCTCTGGAACACATGTATTTCATAGAAAATAAATAGTATATTAACTCAAAGGATTCCGTCCAACTTTATAAAAAAACACAAAATCTAGAAAAAAAAAAGTCTAGCATTAGCCCCTCGATAAATTCAGGCAAGAAAAATATACAAAACAATGATATCGACTTTAGGTGCTTTATCAGAGGACTACAATTTTCATGACAAAGGTATCACAAATCTAGAACTCAACACTGCTAGCTGGATTTTTTTTTTTTTTTGGTTGTGTAAGGCGTCCATCGGGTTCGAGTCTCTAACTTAGTCAGCCTGACCGACTGCCTTTTTTCTCAGGTTGTTGCTGCATGCTACGGCTTCTGCAGTGTGTTGGTTCACTGTTATGCCGCTGCTGCAGCCGCTAGATGAAGCCATGAAGGGCAGCCGCTAGATTTTTGTGTGCTTGCACTTACGGCTAATATTCTTTCGCCCGTTATAAGGCAAAATGTGTGACCTCACCGGTCTCAAGATGCGCTAACCCAGCCTTTCAAATGGTCTATCGGGATAATTAAGGTACACGTGGTGTATATGAGCATATGCGCGTGTACGGCGTGTTTTGAAAAACTAGTGTCACGCGGCATATAAGAGCATCTCTAGTATTCTTTTTTGAATTCACTCTATAAATCATCATTTAGAAAATTATTTGAATAAAAATCGTTATCTATATCTTTTCACCTTTTAATAGATTCTCTATATTTTAGTGTGTACTTTAGAAAGCCAACACTGCTCGCCTTTGGTTAGTGAGAAAATAGAAAATAGAGGATGACAATATTTCGATATCTAATTAAAAAGCTATCGAAAAAATATTTTTTTTCTCATCAAAACCTCTGTTCGTATTGGAGTTGCTGTAATATCTCATCCAAAAGTTGCTACAACCCTAGCAAGATCTACAGTTAACTAGTTGTGGCTTTATTGGTTGCTAAGGTAATATGTTTTTAGTTAAGTTTAAGCGTAAGTCACGTTTTTCAAATACTATATATCAGAATCATCTTCAAAATCAAAGCAGCGCACATGCATCAAACTTGGGAAAAGTCAACTTAGTAAATGAAGATAAGTAAACTGGAAGATGCACAACATAGGTTATACATGTATCCGTATCACACAAGCGCTCGTGGCCTAATGGATAAGGCATTTGACTTCTAATCAAAGGATTGTGGGTTCGAGTCCCACCGAGCGTGTTGCTTTTTTATGTTTTTCTTTTTTTGGTCCTCTGCTTCTAACGCCCTCACCCAGTCACCCTACTCTGTTTCTTCGAAATTCGTGCGGCAGCTTAGCTTTTTGAATCCATACATAAACAAATTTGTAAGGAACTCATTCTTTTTTTCATTCTATCTAATTCTGACGAGAACAGGGCTACATATGATTCGACGAAGATATATCATTCCAAATCTTTTATAGACCTGAAATTTCTCTTTAAGCAACACTGACAGGTCACACTCCAATCAGAATCTGGCTGAAAACAAAATCATTTCAGGTTGGAGCTGGAAAGACGGTGAAGATAAAATTGACAGCGACAGTAGTGGTTGTAGCGACACTGATAATACCAAAATCTGGTGACCAAATTTTATCATCATCGTCAATCAATACAAACACAGAAAAAGAGAGCAAAGATGCTACTAGTATGTATGAGCAAAAAGAATTGGCAACTACACCAACTCGGCTTACATCCATTTCTCTAACAACTGAACTATTCGGTAGGAGCCCGTCCTGTCATCTCTGATGATCGATGGATTCTGAAACTGAAACGGCTGTTAGATCGATCAGATCAGATGTGTATATCTTGTTGGTTTATTCTTTTCCTTTCTCTATTACTAATATTAATATCATCGACGATAATGACATGACCAAGAAGAAGAAGAGCTACAGCAGCATCTCCATGCAGCAGCAGCAGCAGCAGCTATATCTTGTCGCCTTGCTTCTCGGCGGTGAGCGGCAGCATCTCCAAGCGGCCTCTGGGCGTACGCGGGCCGCCGCCGCCGGTCGCCACGGCGGCCTGATGCTGCGAGATGAGGTGCCTGACGTAGCCGTAGAAGGTGCAGCCGACGAGCGTGACGGCGCAGCCGACGGCGTTCATGGCCGAGATGGGGTTCCGGAAGATCATCCACGACACCAGCACCGCCACGGCCACCTTGAGGTTGCCGGCCACGTTGAACGTCACGGCCGTCGTCGAGTGGATCACGTAGAAGATGGAGAAGTTGAGGCAGAAGGCCAGCACCCCCGACGTGACGATGATCGCCAGCGCTGGCCCCACCGACTCGTACGTGTAGAGCCAGCTCACCACGCCGCTGCCCTCCAGCACCATGGCCGGCACTGACAGGATCATCGTCGCAAAGGGAGCCATGTAGTACACCGTGTTGATGCTGCACACAGTCACACACACATACAAAAACATTTTAACCTTTTATTCTATCCATGGAAACTCAATCAAGCAGTAAATATAAATCAAGATCATATCTTTTACTTACAATAACCTATACTATACCTGTCGAATTTGTATCCATGGAGCAGCGACTCTGCCAAGATGGTCTTTGTGGATGTCGCCAGGCAGCCCACCATGGCGGCGCAGAAGCCAAACGTGTTGAAGCTCAGCTCCGTTACAGAAGTCAGAAGAATGCCTCCCACAATAGGGACCAAAGAAGCCCAGATGCGCCATTCGAAGTATTTCCTCCACACCAACCACTGAAGAATCACTGCATCTCGTCTCAATGGAAGAGATTGCTTTGGTCAGAAACTATCATCATTCTGCACGAACTGCAGAAAAGGAAAATATAGGATGACAAGATCGTCATATATAAAAGAAAAGAAACTAACCTGTGGTTGCAGGGGTGAAAGACTTTATGGTCTGCATGAAGGAGACTGGGATGTACCGCAGGCTCACATTCCCCAGCACAATGTTTATGCAGAACACGAATGACATTGGGAATATCCTTCTCCATAGATCCTCAGAGGCAACCTCAATCAGCGGCTTTGTTTTTAGAACTTTGATTGCGATGTAGGCTCCGATAGAAGAGCATATGAAGTGGACGCACGACACCGTCAGAGGGAACTTGAACTCCAGTTTCTGCAAAATTTGGCCTCAAGATCATCAAGTCCATGCCTTTGTGCCAAGCAAGCGGCAATGGCAACTACTAGTATCATTAACTTTCCCTTTCCAACATCAGAGCAACAAAAGATAAGAAAGGGAGAAACAGAAAGCTTCTTCTTTAAGGGTCTCTCTGAAAGAGAGCACATGTTAGCAGAGGGGTTTCTTAAAGAACACAACAAGCAGATTTCTACTACTACTTTCTAGGTATATATATTTACAATTGTGCTAGTTCACAAGACAAATCATCTCATAAATACAGAATCAATTAATCCATCTCATTACCAAGCCAGCATGTCAAGTCAAGAAATAAGCAAAATATTTCAAGAGAGCTCCTCCTCAAGAAACAACCTCAGGAATTAGAAGCTTCAAGGGAAATGTTTGGATCCTAAATATCAATCCTCAGATTAGATTTAGATAACATGGAACTGGCAACCAAACATGGCAGAGCATTTGTTACTAAGGCCGGCGAAGTCAAAGATGATCCTATACGGTGACACTCCATCAAATCCATAGTCAGCTTGACAGAAAAAAGAACCTTGCTGCTCACTTCAACAACTTTAAGTAAACCACAATCTAGAGGAACATGTATGGTTGCAAAATATAGTACATACTATATACCTACCTCTGGTCTAAGAAATTAGATAACTGCACATAGGTGCAATCTGAAAAAAAGAAAACCCTACTGTTCTCCATCATAAACATCCCAAACCAATCTACAAACCACCAGTTGAAGTAATTCCCAGACAAACAAAAAGATGATTCCTTTTGGTTTCTGCCAAAACACTAGACAAGACGACATCATCATGGGCGATTAATCTGCACCCATGGAACGATGGGAGGAAGACGAAAACTAAAAAGAGGCAAAAATCTCTTCTGGAACGAAATAAAGGCGCTACCTTTCGTCCTGTACACACGGATCCACCCTAAATTCCCTTGAATATAACACAACTATATACACGATCATCTCTAGGAATTGAATTGAAACAACAACAAAATTGCTCATCGGGAAAGAAACCCCAAGAGCAAGGGATGGTGGGCGTGACGGACCTGGAAGATCCACTTGTTGATGATGATGACGGTGACGTTGAATCCCCACCACTGGAGGATGGCAAGCACCGCGCGGATGGTGGCGGCGTTCCCCATCTTGGCGTCCTCCATGGGAAGGGAAAAGGGAAACGCCCGAGCCCGGCCGGCCGCCGAGGCAGGCAGGGAGGGATCGGAGGAAGGAGACAACTGAAACCGGCCGGCGTTCCTCTTCTCCTCTCTTCTCTTGGCGTATATATTAACTATATATTTAGTATGTATTAATTAATCGATCAATCCGATATGAGAAACTGCTCCGCCCAGTGATCCAACCATCCAAACAACCACAAAGGCTCTTCTCTTTTCTTGTATCTATCTAGGGTCCGAGCAGAGGAGAAGATCGAGGTGGCTTAGAATAGAAGATATAGATGGATAGGAGGCGACATGAGGAGGAAGACGAAGAAAGGCAAGAGGAGAGCGGAGGGAGGAGGAAGACGAGTTGAAAGGGACCGAGGGGAGGCGAGGGGATATTCTGTTACTTCCTTGGTTTGGTTTTAGGTTGGGAATTCAGTTGGCGTGATGATGCGATTAATTTTTCGATTTCTCAACACTCCGTCAACTGATGATGTGAGGCGACAAAAGTCGAAGGTGGTGCAAGTGCAGATACTTGCCTGTTGCCACGCGTTACGTGTGCCTTCTCTGCCCTCTTCTGTCCCCTTTGCCTTTTGCCCTTTGCTACTCCTGAAATCAATCCTGCTCCCTTCCTTCTCTCTTTTTAGAGGGTTTTTTTTTGGACGAAAGTGAAAGCTGCAGCAGCTCATCTCATTTGTCTCCGTAACTGTTTTGAAAAATGTTTGACAAGAAGACTCTAATCACAGTTTTGCTAAAATTTATGCCAAATTTGTAAAGAGAAGCAGGAAAAAATCACGTTTTCACGGCTCCACCCATCGAGTAGGAAAATGACTCTGGCTCCTCAAAGCTTTTTCACGTGGAGCCATTTCTTAGATGAGGATTTCATTGGGCTTCATCCAAAGTCGGAGCCGCTACATAATAAGCCTTGCCAAACGAGAACTTGCTTTTGTCCCATTCGATGTGTAAGGAATTTAGGCACAAGCAGGGTACGATGCATTGACACCAGGGTTCTCAGGCCTTCTGGGTCACCATACTACCAAAGCCATCACGATTGAAACAAATCCACGACATGAATATGACACTTAAAAAGAAAATGAAGATGTATAATTGTTCAGCTATCACCCAAGCTCTCTGCCTTACGGGTTCAATCAGAGAGAGAGAGAGAGAGAGAGAGCAGTAACAAACTTTCACAGACATCGATGACAGGCTATGCAAAAGTATGTAAGAAGAGCACACATTGTTTAACAAAAACAAAACAAGTAACAGACATGTACATATCATCGATAAGCGATGTCAACATGGGTGGGTGTCAGTGTTACCACTTACCATCAGGTAAAGGGCAGACACAACATAACAGCACGACATCAACTTAATCACTCGGAATAGTCACAAGAATTCCAGGAAGGAAATAACAGGACAGGAAATCAACATCAGCAGTTCATCCGCAGGGACAAAAGTGCGCTTCCACACGGATGCCACCATCTCGTCTTCACCAGCCAACAGGGCATTTTCCCCCATGTATAGACAACCCATCGTCCGATTATTCAAGCTGTCAATAGTAATGTATACCCCTTCAGAGGGACCAAAGAATCATTTCCTTTCTTTTACCCTAGTAAGCCTGTGAAACCTCATCCACACCGCTGCTACTAATTTTTCTGGAGCAGCAGCTCCCTGCACCTTTGGCCTTTAGGCATCAGGAACACGCTTGGCTTTCTGCAGGATCGACTTCTCATACCTCTCCATCCCACGTGCTGACCTCCGCGCATTACACAACATGCAGTACCAGTTACCTCTCGGGATACTTTCAAGCGGCGGAGTCATGCAGTAAATGTGATAAGCATCATCACAGCCATCACACAACACTATTTCTTCATCATCCTTGTTTCTGAAGCAGCGTCTGCACAGGCAAGACGGGCAGTACCAGCATGCTAGATTCTTCTGCCTCTCACTTGCAATCTGGCTTTCTTTCATGCACAAGACATGATAGAACTTGTAAGCACAGTAAGGATGGCCGCATACCAAGAACTTCTTGTTCTCATCTTCACATGTGCCACAATGCTTGCACAAGTTTGCTAGAGCAGTTGTTGAGAGGTCCGGTTCACTGTCTTCATCCATGCTTGACACTGAGCTCTCCTGGGTTTTGACGGCCAATTCAGGTTGGATAACATCTTCAGCAGGTTCTTCTGGCTTCTCCACCACGAGCCACTCGCATACATCGCAGCCTTCATGTGATCTGCCATTATTGTTATTCTTTGAAGGTCCGTCTAATCCAACACAGCTGGGACAGTACCATTTTGCTGGGGCCTCTTCATCAATGGCAAGCTTGAGACATGAAACATGGTATGCAGCTTCACATCTATCACAGATAATTCTTCCTTCGCTGTCTGCCTTTCTGCCACAATCCTTGCAAATTCCATCCGATCCAGATGTCCCAGTTTGTTTGGGTATTGTAGAATGGCCAGAATCGCAAGGGGGAGTCAACTCCCTTAGGGCTTTGTGGGCGCCACCAACCAAACTTGTTTCCTAATAAAGGGTGCAGTTATTAATGAATGGGGTATAACAAATCCTAACAACGAAACAATGGTCAGCAGACATGTTCATAGCACACCACTCACCTCTATCCTGTGTTCAGCCACATCAATTTCTGAAACGCCAGAAGCCTACAAAAAATATTTCTATAAGCAATGACCAACATAAATGGAATGATATCAACAATACAACGCCCTGAATCAAAATCTATGGCTATCACCATAAATTATGCCAACGAAGCACCAACAGAAAACTCATGTTACCTGCTTTTGATGAGAAGCTTGTGAAATCAGTGAGAGACTGCTTGCCAGACCAGCCATTTGTTGGCCAACATGTTCAATCTTCTTCCATATCTAGTTAATAAACAAATATACATACATATTAAAAGAAACAAACAGCATTGATGGTATGTTTTCAACTGCATGTTTATGGTAACTTCTGGGGGTGTTCCGTACATGAATAACAGCAAACAAAAGAATTTACAGGTGAGAGAAAAATGGAAAAACAAATATCAGAGGACCTCTTTGGCCATTGAGATATATAGGAGGTACTAACACATAAACCAAATCTAATTGCTTATTCCTTGGCCCCAAAAATATTAAGTCCTGTTTTTGCCTTCTTTCATTTAAGAACAGCAGTGAACAAGGTAAATAAATGCTTCCTCACAATACATGGATTGAAACATACTTATTGAGTAGTTGTGTATGGCAGCGTGACGCAACCCATGTCCGATTTATGTGCATTCATGACTACCATCACCTTGTGATTCACTTCAAGAGAGAATTCCAAGGGAGTTGGCAAGGTGAGGTCAAGGGCAGCGGATGACACGGGTGGCGAGGAACAGAGCACAGATTCATGAAGACCAAGACAGCGGATCCCTTCCCACGAGAAACAGCTATTAGATGTCCTTTATTGGAAAAGGAGGCAATAGATCTCTGATTGGCCTCAAGCCAGTAGAGAAATATGACTATGAGGTTACATATATGCCCTTTTAGTTGAGCATACCTATTCCAGCTACAGTGGCATTGGAAAATGATTCTGATGTTTGGAATTTGGATGGTTATTAGAAGAATTTGCAAGGGCCAACCCATGCGCTGGAAAAAGGGACCGAAACAGGCAGCGAACACAGGAAGAATCATTCCTAACTATATGACCTTTTGAATCTATGTAGTCAAACAGACAAGCAAAAGGGACAGGTTTCAAATTTTGAGCATTGATATAACCTACCATAGGCTCTCAAGTAGAACCACAGCTACATCTTTTTCTATATCAGAGAAAACAGCACAGGAAAAAAAAGGAATGAGGCAAACAAACAAACAGGTACCTGTTTGATATCATGGTCAAGCAGCGCAGGGTTCTGTGCATAATCCCCATTTCTCATCTTGGCATCAATTATTTGCAAACCAATCAGGTCATCAGGCTTATTGACATGGAATGTTGCAGCTAGCAGATCACACAGCATGGCAAACTTCTCGGAGATTAGAATGTCAAAGAGAGCTTTATGGCACATCGCCTTGTTGGCTTCCAAAGATGCAGCTGTTCCATCTTCTAACTGAACCAAGGCATCACTATTCTCTTCGGAATGTACAGCTCCAACAGGGTCCTCTCTTCCTGCTCCTCCGCCGTCAGCTAAGTTCCCCTGGTAGATCAAGAAAACAAAATAGAAGCTTTTGTTAGTGGAAAGAGAAATGAACCATTACACAAGGTGGGCATGCACATGTTATGTTCAATCTGAAGGACTGGATGGATTACTAACATGTTCTGTGGGCTGGCAACCATAATATCTGAGTGCATCTCGGATGCAGCTCTGAATCCCTCCGGAGCCCTGGTTCACAGCAGCGGATTGTAGGACGCCCTCCAGCGTGTCCCTCCAGCTTCTCCAGTGCCTGTCTAGCATTTGACGCCCACCTTGCTGGGAACTGATGGCGTGCACCACCGCGCTCATCTTATTCTGCACAGGGGAGAAAGCAGGGGAATAAATGACAAATCTCGAGAAGCAAAAGCCATGACTGACCGATAATTCCGCACCCAAGAAGACGTATGCACGCCCAAGAAGACGAGTGGCAGCATTACAAGACACCCTAGCCTCGAGAGCAAACGTTGCGAGATGGAAAGGGGATCTTTGCAAGACGGAACCGAAATCTGGCGGCGTATGAAATCTACGAGTAACTGAAGGCACCGCGAGGCTGGAGAGACGCTCGTAGTAATAAAACCCATGTCGTCGTCGTAGCAAAGAACGACGAGTTGGGGGAGTGGGGGAGCTAGGGTTTGGAGGGGAATGCGTACCTTGACGGGGTCGGGGCCCGGCGTGACGGCGTTGTGGGCGGCGTTGGCGCCGATGCCGCGGCGGCGTCTCTTGTAGGTGAGGACGTTGGATGGGTCCAGGCCTTCCGAAGCGGGGAGCTTGGGAGGACGGCCTCTGGCGGCGCCGTCGGAGGCCATACGCGGGCAGCTAGAAGAGCATGTCCCGGACCCAAGAAACGACGGCGAGATGGGGAAGGGGAAGCGCGAGGAGGGAAGAGGGTTGGAAGGCGGCGCGAGGAGGTGGAGAGGGCTAGGGTTTGAGGGGAATTTAGAGATCTCGGTCAGGCAAGCCGGGGAAGGAAACGCACGCCGGAGGGGAGGAGCGGGACGAGGGTGGGGTGGGACTGTGGGTGGGAGGGGGGAGGATGAAGCGAAGCCGAAGAAGCGGTTGTCCAAAAATTGGAGGAGCGGGGGAAAACTAGCGAGGGAGCCAAAACCTTGTCGCCTCTTGTCATCACAAAAATAGGAGTTGTAGGAAAACTTCCCCTCCTCTTCCCTCACAAGTCATCACCGCCACATAGAACCTCCTAGGTCATTGGATTAAGGTTTGATGATACTAAATCAAGCTCTGTTGTCATCGAATTAAGGTTCGCTGACGCTCTGCCTCCATTGGGTTGAGGTTTGTCTAGACGACATGGACCACCGCCAATGGCGGATGAACCTCTGTTGTCGCCACAGAGCTATGGTGCAAGGCGAGCCGAGCACCAGCAAGGGAAACAAACACCCCCTTGGAAGGTCACCTTGCGTTGGCGGAAGAGGATCCAAACATCCCTAGGTTTATGGAAGAACAAAGACATGGAAAGCACTTGAGTGAAGCGACGGCCAGAGGCACGAGGAAGAAGAAAGAGGAGGGATGGATAATGTCTATAAGTTTAGATGCCACTGCATGATATGTTTGTTTTATCTTCCTTAAATGTTAGCGAGCATAACGACAGTTAGAATTTAGGTTCAATGACAACATAACGACAAACGACATATTAGGCATTAAGGATTGTATGCATAATGGAAAGGGCTCCAAGTCGATAAGGAGAAATTGGATGTGCAAGTTGTATTCATAATGATTACCGTTACAAAGTGGACCCACGATGAGGTACTCTCTTTTTAATTAATGACTACTAAATGTTTGGGCGAGGGAGTCCGAGCCTTGGTGGGTCGTCCCTTACAACAAGGTGAGGTAATTGCCACATCTACCCCTCCATTCCGAAGAGTAAGAACTTTTACCATATTGACCATGAAAAGCATCTAGGCCCCCAGTTGGGTTTCGGCGATTAATGATGACACGAGATTACTATGACTAACGTGTGTTTTGCAGAGGCAAATTGAGTTATGTCATGGTAATAGAGATTGATTGGGCAATCATGGTTGTCATGCCCCTGCCGATGGAAATCGTTTCGGTTTTCAAAGGATGGACGACAAGGTTAAGGACAGACTAGTTCTAAGTGTCGTTTGGTGTTGGAGAGACACTTAGAGTAGTTTAGGACTTTATTTTTCCTTTGGCCGTACTATTAAGGGGGTATGGACTAGTAGCTTAACATAGGTGAGTCTAATGGATTAGGTGTGGTGCACACTTGTCAAACTTAGCACTAGGTAGCTCAAAAATAGCCCTAAGATCGATAGAAGTCAACTTCATTCACAAAGAATTTCGAATTGGAAGTAAATGGAGAGTCAAATGACTGACCGAACGCTGGTTTGGTTGTGATCGGACGCGGCTTGGAGAGTCCGGTCAGTTCATTTGATCGGCAGCAGCAGTTAGAGTGCAACCGGACGCTGGACACCAGTGCTCACCGAACGCGATGCTAGCCGTATCTGTAGCAGCGTGGACAGGCTGTTGACCACGTACCAGACGCTGAACAGAGAAATGACCGGACTCTGGGTGCCAGCATCCGGTCAACAATAGTAAGGTTCTAGAGAGAGTTTTTGATGACCGGACGTGTCCGGTGTGTGCTGACCGGACGTAGGTCAGAGTCCGGTAAGAGCAAATGACTCTTTCTGATACGCTGACGTATTACACTCACCGGTGCGTTCGGTCATCTTGACCGGAGCATCCGGTCATCCCGATACTTGCTGAGTTGGACCTCAACCGTTATGTTTTGAATGGGGGTATAAATACATATCCCACTCATCCATTTAAGGTCTCTTACCCATTTGTTCAGCTGAGAAACACCTTTGGAGTGCAAGGAAGAGCAAGAGCCTAGTGGGGTGATTGAGATTTGATAATCCAAGACTAAGGACCTCATTAGTGCATAGGGAGTAGCAATTGTGCATCCATCTTTAACATTAGGCTTGTCTTGGTCAAGTGAGAGTTTATGCTTGTTACTCTTGGTGATCGCCATCACCTAGACGACTTGGTGGTTGGGAGTTTGGTGATCATCCAGCGGAGCTTGTGGATGACCCAAGTCATGTTGTGAGCGGTTGTGGGTGATTCACCGTCATGGAGTGTCAAAGAATCAACCCGTAGAGAGCACTTGATCTTTGCGTGGATCAAAGGGGAGCTACACCCCTGCGCGAGTGCTCCAACGAGGACTAGTGGGAAGTGGCGACTCTCCGATACCTCGGAAAAACATCGCCACGTTCCTTTTCGTCTCTTTATTTTGAGCATTTATATTTGAGCAATTCGTTTCATATCTTTACATTCCTAGAATTGTCATGCTAGAGTAGGATTGAAACCTAGGATGTAAAACTTTTGTACGGCGGAACAATAGAAACACATTCTAGACACAAGGGGTGAAATGGGCTAAGTGTAGGGCTGAATTATTGCAAAAAATTTAGAATTAGCCCAATTCACCCCCCTCTTGGGCATCTTGATCTTTTCAATTGGTATCGGAGCCTCGTGCTCTCTAAATTAGGCTTAACCGCCAAGAGCAAGATGTCCTACGGGGATGGACCCCCTCCTATCTTTGAGGGAGATGATTTTCCTTATTGGAAAATTCACATGGAGGCATACCTAGAGGCTTTAGATGTTGGAGTTCTTAGAGCCGCCTCACAAGACTTCCCAAAACCTAAAGATCCCGCCAACCTTTAAGGCGATGAGGTTAACTACGAGAAGTGGAATGCAAAGGCTAGAAACACCCTCTTTAGAGGCCTTTGCAAGGATGTTTTTAACCATGTGTGGAACCACAAAGACGCCCATGCACTATGGTCGGACATTTGTGCGCTCCATGAGGGAACCAAGAGTGAGCGTGAGGAACGCTACCACCTTGTGATGAAAAAGCTTAATTTATTTGAGATGCTTTATAGAGAAAGTGCCAATGAGATGTATTCATGCTTGAATGTTCTTGTAGAGGAAGTCAATGGGCTTGGACTCACACAAATACAACCCTTCGATGTTGTGAGAAAGATCTTGAGTGTCCTCCCATTGACAAGTATGGGCATATTGTGATGGTGCTTCATCAAGGTGATCTTTTCACCGCTACACCAACTCAAATATTGGGGAAGATCAATGCACATGAGATGTACATGCACATCACTCCATAAGATGGCTCTTCTTCCACTAAGAAGAAAGATTTGGTATTCAAGGCTAGCCAAGAGAAGAGAGGCAAAGCAATAGTTGATCATGATAGTTCAAGTGATAATGAGATTGATGATGCATGTCTTGCTCTCATGGTGAGAAAAACTGCCAAGATGCTCAAAAAGCTAAACAAGAATGGTGTCAAGTTTGATGGCAAGAAGAAGAAATTCTTCACTAGTAATAGAAGGAAGCCCATCTCCGAAATGGATTGCTATAATTGTAGAGAACTTGGTCATCTAGCTCATCAATGTCCCAAACCCAAGAAAAACAAGTACAAGAAGAAGTACAAGGGCAAGAAAGATGACTCAAGTGATGAAAATGATGATGATAAGAAGAAGAAGAAGAAGCCATATAAGAAGAAGGATGGCAAGAAGAAGGAATTTCACAAGAAAAAGAAGAATGGAAAGACATACATTATTGGTGGTTAGCTCATGGATATTGAATCATCAAGTGGCTCATCTGATGATGAAATGAGAATGAGAAGGAGAAGGTGGCCGCTCTTGTGATTGATTCTTCACTATCTTCACTGACACCGCCACCGTCATCCTCTACACACATATGCCTTATGGCCAAGGGTGAACGAAAGGTACAAAATGGTGATGATAGTAGTGGTGATGATAATGCTAGCAATGATAAAAGTGATAGTGATAGTGATGAAGAATTTGAATCACCTTCTTATGATGATCTTTGTCAAGTTGCTAAACCAATACACTAAAATCATTAGAAAGACAAGAGCTAAAAATGAAAAGCTAGAACTTGAGAAGGACTCACTCTTAGTAAAGTATGACATAGCCAAAAAAGCTAGTGTTGAGCTTAGAGAAGAAAATAAAATTGTGTCATCCAAACTCAAGGAGCTCAAATCCTCTAAAAAGAAGCTTAGAGAAAAATATGATAAACTTGAGGGGATACATAATGAGCACATCACTAGTTATAATTTGCTAAAAAAAGAGTACACCAATCTCAAGATTAATCATGACAATCTTGTTCTTTCTCATGAATTATTATTCAAAGAGCCACATGATGCTACTAACAATGTTGTTAAGATTGATATAGCTACATCATGTAATGACTTAATTGTTGAGAGCATTGAGCAAGGTTCTAGTAGGAAAGGCAAGAAAGTGATTGAGTTCGACAACTATGATGATTATGTCAAGCTCAAGAATGAGAATGAAAAGCTCAAGAAAGATCTTGAAAAGCTACCAACCACCAACACAATTGTGATAGAGAATCTTGATACTGATTATGATATAGCTCTTGAGAATGAGATGCTTAAAGAAGAGAACAAGAGACTCAAGATGGAGAAAAATCATGATGAACTTAGAGAAGAAAACAAGAAGCTCAAGTTGGAGAAAGAACATCTTAAGACTGGTTTGAGCAAGTTCACAAGAGGCCAATATCTCCAAAGTGAGCTACTCATGAACACCGTGATAAGAGATGGAGAAAAGTGGTATTGGATACTTGGCAAATTAAGAGAAGAAAGCTCAAGCTCAACATCAACAATGATATAAGTCAAAGTCTAAGTCAAAGAGATGTTTTGAGTGTGGACAAAAATGTCACTTTGCTCATGAGTGTCAAACTCCACCACCACAACCCTTGTCCAAGCATGCTAGACCATTTGTCTTCAATGCTCACTACATCCTTAGAAAGGATTCTAGTGGAAAAATAAAAGTCATGTTCTTAGGTCCACCCAACAAAAATAGGCCTAAGCAAATTTGGGTTGTAAAGTCACTTGTTAAGAAAGTCAAGGGCCCTCATCAAATTTGGATCCCTAAACAACAAGCTTGATCTCTTGTGTGTAGGTGAACTACAAGATCGGTGGAAGTCATTGGGTTATTGATAGTGGTTGCACTCAACATATGACTAGTGATCCTCGTATGTTCACCTCACTAAATGAAGAAGTAGAAGGTCAAGAAAGGATTACATTTGGTGATAATTCAAAGGGCAAAGTTCAAGGATTGGGCAAAGTTGTAATATCAAATAATCATTCAATATCAAATGTGCTATATGTTGTTTCATTGAGTTTCAACTTGCTATCCGTTGGTTAATTGTGTGATCTTGGCTTTCAATGTTTGTTTACCAAGAAGAAAGTGGTTGTGTCAAAGAAAGATGATGATCAATTTATATTCAAGGGTTTTAGATACAACAACCTATATCTAGTGGATTTCACCTCCGAAGATACAAACTTGAAGACATGCTTATTCACCAAAACATCACTTGGGTGGCTATAGCATAGAAGACTTGCACATATTGGGATGAGCTTACTCAAGAAGCTAATAAAGAATGAATTGGTGAGAGGTTTGAAGGATGTGGAATTTAAGAAATACAAGCTTTGTAGTGCATGTCAAGCCGGCAAGCAAGTTGCAAACACTCATCTAACAAAAGCTTACATGTCAACAACAAGAGTGCTAGAGCTTCTTCACATGGATCTATTTGGACCAACAACTTACAAGAGTTTAGGAGAAAATCTCTATTGTCTTGTGATAGTTGATGAATACTCTAGATATACTTGGGTGTGCTTCTTTCATGATAAAATCGAAGTGGCCGCATGTTTCAAGAAGTTTACCAGGAGAGCACAACATAAATTTAAAGTGAAGCTCAAGAAGATAAGAAGTGACAATGAAAAAGAATTTTACAACACAAACATTAAATCATATTGTGATGAAGTAGGGATCAAGCATGAGGTCTCCGCAACATACACTCCTCAACAAAATGGTGTAGTAGAGAGAAAGAACCGGACACTTATCACCATTGCAAGAACAATGCTTGATGAGTACAATATACCCGAAGCTCTATGGGCGGAAGCTATCAACACCGCATGTTATGCATCCAATCATCTATTTCTTCAAAAGTTTCTTGGCAAGACCCCTTATGAGTTGCTCAATGGGAAGAAGTCGGACGTATCATTCTTCCAGGTGTTTGATTGCAAATGCTACATCTACAAGAAGGGACAACACCTAGGGAAGTTCCAAAGATGTTGTGATATTGGTTTTCTTGTTGGTTACCCATCAAAGTTCAAAGCATATCAAGTATTTAATCATGCCACCGGCTTGGTTGAAGAAATATATGATGTGGAATTTGATGAATCTAATGGCTTCCAAGGAGCACATGAGAATCTTGATGACGTAGGTGATGAACCATTGAGGGAGGCCATAAAGAACATTCCGGTTGGAGACATCAAGCCCAGAGGTGATGAAGATGATGTACAAGTGATTAATCCACCATCTTCATCAAATATGCCACAAGATGATGATAAAGATAGTAGAGTAGAAAATGAAGATACTCATGTCTCCTATGATCAAATGGTGGCACAAGCTCAAGATGTTGATGCTCCACAACCTCCCTCTCAAGTGGTTGATAGAAGAAATTCATCCCTACTACAAGCACATCCACAAGATCTCATCATAGAGAGTCCTTTAAAGGGTGTAATGACTCGCTCTCAAAAACTTATATCATTTATTGAATATCACTCGTTTGTTTCTTTCATTGAGCCTAAAAATATAGAAGAAGCTCTTCAAGATCTGGATTGGATAAATGCTATGCATGAAGAGTTGAACAACTTCACCCGAAATGAAGTTTGGACACTTGAAGAGCGACCACAAGATGAAAAGTCATAGGAACAAAATGGGTGTTCCGCAATGAACAAGATGATCAAGGCATCATTGTGAGGAATAAGGCAAGGCTAGTTGCAAAGGGGTTCTCCCAAGTTGAAGGGTTGGATTTTGGAGAGACCTTTGCACCGATTGCAAGACTTGAAGCCATTCGTATCCTTCTTACATATGCATCCCATCATGAAATGAAATTATATCAAATGGATGCTAAAAGTATATTTTTAAATGGTTTTATAAATAAACTAGTCTATGTTGATCAACCTTTTGGGTTTGAAGACCCTAGATATCCCAATCATATATATATATATATATTGTCCAAGGCGCTATATGGGCTTAAGCAAGCCCCAAAAGCTTGGTATGAGCACCTTCGGGATTTCCTCATTGAGAAGGGCTTCACCATTAGAAAGGTCGATGCCACACTATTCACCAAGAAGCTTGATGGAGAGATCTTCATTTGTCAAAGTATATGTTGATGATATCATATTTGGCTCATCAAATGAAGACTATTGCAAAGAGTTTGGTGAATTGATATAAAAGGAGTTCAAGATGTCTATGATTGGAGAGCTGACATTCTTTCTTGGTTTTTAAGTCAAGCAAATGAGAGAGGGAATTTTCATCTCTCAAGAAAAATATACTAAGGACCTTCTCAAGAGGTTCAAAATGGATGAATATAAGCCAATCAAGACACCAATGCCATCTAATAGATATCTCGACCTAGATGAGAGAGGTAAATCGGTTGATCAAACTCTCTACCATTCTATGATTGGTAGTTTATTATATTTGACCGCATCTAGGCCCGACATCATGTTTAGTGTGTGTATGTGTGCTAGATTTTAAGTGGTTGTTGTTAAAAGAATCCTTAGGTACCTTAAACACACACCAAGCATTGGTCTTTGGTATTCTAAAGTAGCTAGATTCCAACTAGTTGGCTATTCCGATTCGGATTATGTCGGTTGCAAAATTGATAGAAAAAACATATTCGGAGGGTGCCATTTGCTTGGTAGATCACTAGTGTCTTGGACCTCAAAGAATCAAAATAGCGTGGCATTGTCCATCGCCGAGGCGGAGTACATTACCGCGGGTGCTTGTTGTGCACAAATTCTTTAAATGAAGCAAACTCTTCTAGACTATGGTGTAGTTCTAGAAAAGATACCTCTCTTGTGTGACAATGAGAGCGCGGTAAAGCTTGCTAATAATCCGGTTCAACACTCTCGCACCAAGCACATAGATATCCATCATCATTTTCTTAGAGAACATGTTGCTAAAAAGGATATATCACTAGAAGGTGTAAGGACCGGGGATCAATTGGCGGATATCTTCACTAACTGCTAGATGAGGCTACATTTTGTCGGTTGAGGAATGAGTTAAATGCACTTGACTTTAGTAACTTCACTAAAAAATAAGCTTGTATTGTCCTTTGCATTGCATTGTAATATAAAACATGTTTAATTTTTAGTAATGCACTTAGGGCTTTGTCTAACATGGTTAAGATAACCGCCAAAAAACTTATGAAAAAGCTTAACCTTGGATCAAACTTGACAAGCAATTAGACTTACTTTCAAGTATTGCATTGCATGTACATGTGTGTTGTTTTGTTGTTTCTTTTTGGTTATCTTTTGAGCATCCGCTGTGTTTATCCATAAATAGGGAGACCATTTGAAGCTCCTATTGGTCATAAAACCCTCTTGTGTGGTCACATGGTGCTCCTCGCCCCTTTTGTTGCATATTTTCTTAAAAAGAATTATAGCCGAAGGCAAATTATTTAGAAAAACTTGAGGGTTTGAGAGAGGTCTCTCATATTAGTCTCAATTGGTGTTTATTTGGGTCTTATTGAAGTTTGGGACTTGATTGGGAGAAAGCGTCGTGAAGAAAGGAGGAGTATCTACAGTTGAAGAGGGACCGGACGTAGGGACCAGACTCACCTGTTGCAGCATCCGGTCAGTACATCAGGAGGAGATATAATTGCTGAAGAAAGACTGGAAGATGAATAGTATTTCACGCGCGTCAGGTGTGAAGTTGAATCCGCGTTCGGTCAACACGAGAAGTTAACAGAAAAGGATCGGACTCAGATCTGTGTTCGGTCACAGTGCATCGAGACGCGTCCGATCACCATTTGGGCATTTCTGGACCTCTCTGTACTCGACCGACTCTGGTTTTCTACGTCCAGTCATTTTCATCGGCACGTCCGGTCGCTTCAACTCTTGTGGATTAGATCCATTTCTTTTGTAACTGTCACGACGCTGCTCGCCGTGCCCATGCTCAGCTCATCACCATCTCTGGACTTCTTCTTCTCACCGGCTCGCCCTCATCACCACTCTCTCCTGCACTCCTACCCCGGCCTTGCTTGTCCTCTAGAGTAGCTGCTCTGATAAATTCATTAGCCGGCAGTGCCTTTCCCTTGTATCCTTGCTGTGACCTTGTGGTGCCCCATTGTGCTCAGTATACTCATCTTTTCACAGGACTACATGAGTTTTTCTAGGTAGCAAGACGTTCTTCTATCTCTTACCCAATTGCTTGCTCTAATAGGATTACTCTCTTATCTCTAGTTACATAATGTTCTTATTTATATCCATCTATGCAGTGAGTCGGTGTGCTTGAGGTTGCTTGGTAGTTGATAGTGGCAGCTTTACTTGGGGCCAAGCCCACGAGTACGGATTGAGGCCAAGCCTCATGAGTATCAGTTGGCAGTTGTTTCTTGTTAGTGGCAGTGATTCTTGTCAGCTTCAGAGATGGCACGTTGCAAGAATGTCGGGGGTGGTCCCGACGATGAGGATCCAACTCCTCTACCTCGCCTGACTGCTTAGCAAAAAGGAAAGGCAAAAAAGACTACAAAGAAGAAGCGCAAGAGAGATGATGTTGAGGTAGAGAGAGCAGCAAAAGTGGCAGCCGCCGTAGAGCGAGCCGAGATAGGTGGATCTGGCAGTGGCATTCACATAGGTGATCAGTTGTCACTAGCTCAGAGGGCCACCATCGAGAGGATTGAGGCTAGTCTTGATAGTCCACCCGGGACCATCATGCTTGGAGGACATCATATCTCTTTAGAGGAGAGTCAAACTTAGGGGGTGACTGAGCAGCAGACACAGTCGGCAGAGCAGACAGAGGATGCTCAATAGGGAGAGCAGGTTGAGGAGGCAGAGTAGGCAGCACAACCACAGCTTCGACGCTCTAGTCGCACATGCACTTAGGTGTCACCGAGGCCTCAGACACAGAGGCGGGGCTCTCGTCCACCTCCCAAACCATAGAGTCCACCTCTGGTTGTTCACCTTGACCTAAGGGCAGCCACAGCCAGATAGGTGCAGTAGCTACGGTTCGTATAGTTTGAGGATTGGTTTCCACCGAGGCGGGATGAGCGTGCCTCAGAGCACGTCTACACTATATTGCAGGAGGACTTCTATATTGGCCTGGATATCGAGCCAGCTCGGCTCGTTCAGCTCGGCTTGTTATAGCTCGGCTCATTAACATACTGGCTTGACTTGGCTCATTATACAAACGAGCTAGAAGAGCAGCTTGGCTCGGCTCGGCTCGCTAAAAAACTCGAGCTAGATCGTTTGGCTCACGAGCCAAATCATCCAAACACATTACAGGGAGATTATAAAAGCAAGTGAGCAACAAACGTAAAGTACTTATAAATTTAACAAAGGAGAATATAATCCATCCATCGATTGATCCACAATTCATCAAAGTTTAAAGGCAGCCCACCACGACCATGACCATGACCATGAGTCCACGATAGTCATACTCATACAGTTTAGACATCTCAAGAACGAAGCAAAATAAATGAGCAGTAGCTTGAGTGGTAGACTGATCAGGTTTGTAGTGTAGGTAATATATATATATATATATATATATATATATATATATATATATATATATATATATATATATATATATATATATATATACACCAAAAGCAAGTCAGAAGCAGTGTGGCACGCAACCAACACATCCCTAGTCCACTCCCTAGTTCTCTTCCCCCTTTATATCTTGTTACCTGTATGTGAACAACACATCAAGTGAGAACACATATACAAATATGATTTCCACCACACTACTGAACATTCTAAAATAGACTTACCAGTTGCTTTCCACCACACTGCTAGGAAGCTCCACACTCTCGATGTCACCATCATCACCATCTTCTCCCTGTAAAAACAATAAAAGAATTAAGCATTACATATTTACATACACAAACTTTGGGGAAAATGGAGTTGAAAAATAGACTAAAGAGACATACCAGAATAATAGGAGGACTTTTAGAACCTCGTATCCAACTAGATGCACAAACTAGTGCTTGAACTGTCGCTGGCTTCAAAGAACTCCTATAGTCATCAAGAATTCTGCCTCCACAACTAAAAGTGGACTCTGATGATACGCTGCTAGCTAGGACAGCTAAGAACTTCTTTGCCATACTAGACACAACAGGAAATCTAAGAGCATTCACCTTCCAATAGTGAAGTAAGTTAAAATTCTTATCATGTAAAGGATGGTTTGCTTCATCTAGGTAGATAAGTAACTCAGATTTTGAAGTTTCTGAAGCACTTGACTCTAGAAAGGACTGAAATTCACTTGAAACAAGACAAGCCACTGAGCTGGTTGTTTCCTTTGATGATGAGGCTGATTGAGTGGTTGATGAGCTGCTACTGCCACCCATTTTCTGGTGTTGCTCCAACTCATGCTTCTTGTACAGCTCTTCTAACTCTTTTTTTATATCAGCAACCTCTTGTTCACACCTTGAGGAGTCATAAAGCTGACTAAAATAGAACTCAATATATCTCATTTTGAACCTAGGGTCAAGGATTGTAGCAATAACCATTACATTGTTCTTTTCCCAATATTTATCAAATTTGGCTAACATTGCAGCACCCATTTTCTTCAAATAAGGGTCCTCAGAATTTTTTGCCTTTAACAATGCAAGTTTGACTTTCAAAATGTAAGGGTAGAAGACATTAGCAGTAGGGTAAACTGATCCTGAAAATGCAGTGGTTGCTCCAGCCATCTCTCCTAGAATTGGCCTAATCTTCTCATACATGTTCCATTTAGATTCTGTAGGTTTCCATGCATAGTTCTGGTCTACTTGAGCATAATAACCAAATGCAAACCTATACTCAATGCAAGTGTCAAGCATTTTATATGTTGAGTTCCACCTTGTTTTAACATCAAGAGACAAACATTTCCCAACTTTAATAGCATAATCATTGCAAACCTCTACAAATTTGTACATGCGACTTGGAGACCTCTTGAAATATTTCACGGTATTCCTTAGGTCACTTATGAGAATTTCTATTGGGTCTAGACCATCATTAACAACCAAATTGACTATGTGAGCAGCATAATGAACATGAAAATATTTGGGATCAAACTGACCATTCTTTCTAGCAAGCAGCTTGGCTGACAAATTTGTAGTAGCAACATCAGAGCATTATCAAGGGTGATTGACATAACCTTATCTTCTATTTTCCATTCCACCAAGCACTCAAAAACAGCATGAGCTATCACCAAACCAGTGTGGGGAGGATCTAACTCAACAAAGTTAAGAACACGGCATTGCAAAACCCAATCACTATCTATGTAATGTGCCACCAAACACATGTACTAAACATTTTGATTGGATGTCCACAAATCAGTAGTCAAACTTATTGATTCAGCCTCTCTAAGACTCTTCTTTAGCTGCTCTTTCTCAAATTCATAAACTTTCATGCATTCATTTTTAATAGTCTTCCTACCAATACATTCATAGTTGCTATTCATCCACTTCATCAAGATATTAAACCATTTATGCTCAACCATCCTAAAAGAATACTCATGGACAATTATCATGTTTGCAATCAATTTTCTAGTGTGCTCATGGTCATATTCAGTAGGATTAACAACAAGACAGCCATCATCTGCAACATAGTTGAGTGTACCTTGAGCAAGTTGCCGTTTAGCCTTAGCAAGCTTGTTCTAAAACTGTGTGTGGCGGGCAAGGTGACGGTTCAGCTATGAAGTTGCTCCACCTTGATGGTATACATAACTCTTATGACAGAATCTGCACTTAGCCTTAGTCACCATAGCACCAAACTCCTTCTCAGATTGAACTTTTATCTCTTTGAAATACTTCCAACAACCAGCCCTCTTTCCTCTCTTTACCTTGGTCTTAGAAGGGGATAAATGAATACCAGCCCTCTTTCCTTTCCGCCCTCTAGTTGCCTTCGAAGGATTTGACGGCACGCTTACATCATCTCCAACCTCCTCCTGACTTGCATCATCATCTGTCGGCACACTTACTGATATATCAACATTCATGTCAAAGTTCTCTCTATGGTCTTCATCCTCCGCCAAAGGTTCCAAGTGCTACACGGAACAGGTAGTCAAAAATCAATTATGCTACACAACTGGACTACGTACACTCTACAAATCAAAATCAATTATCCTGTATTCCTGTACATATTCACACGAATCACACAAATTCTAGGCTGCATCCTATAGATCAAAGCATGAACAAAAAAAATACATACCATGTCCGTGTCTGTTGATATGGCAGCCGATGGCGATGGAGCAATGGACATCGTGGCTGTGGATCCTCGATGTCGGTTGCAGCCACCGCGATTTCCTGTTGAAGACGGCATCTTCTTGCGGTTGCTCCTCGATTCAAGACTGGGCGCCACCGGAGGAAGCATCCCTAGGGACTCTTCCTCATCCTCCATGACTAGCTCGAGATGGGAATGGGATGGGGCGAACTAGATGCCTACAAGCTGGCGAGCTGCGTCCTGCGTGCGGAGATGGGAGACCAGAGAGGAGCTGCGTGCGACGTGCCTGCGCGCGGTGAGGAACGGCAGCATGCGGCGGCTCGTGTATCCAGTGCGTGCGGCGGCCTGAGGGGAAAGGGAAAAGACCGTGGCCTGGTGTTGACTGCCTAGTGGCTGGTGTTGGTGGTGTATATGCTTAGGGTTTCAGGATTGGCCTGGGCCAAGGCCACTGAGGGATGTATGGCCATATGGGCTGAGCTATGTTTCAGGATTGGCCTAGGCCAAGGCCACCGAGGGATGTATGGCCATATGGGCCGAGCTAATTTTAGTTGTTGGCTTATAAATTGACTGGCTCGTTATGGCTCGCGAGCAGCTCGCGAGCCAGCTCGAGCTGGCTCATTATAAATCGAGCGAGCTCAAGCCGAGCCATTAACAAGCGAGTCGAGCGAGCTAGCGAGTTTCGAGTTTTTCATCCAGGCTTACTTCTATAGTGCATATCTCAACAACTGTGTTGCCTTCAGATCTCAGTGGGTCTGCTCCTTAGAGTCTCTAGTTGCAGCTGCTGGCGAGCAGATCCATCCTTATCTCACTTATCTGCCAGGCTTGTCAGATCTCCTTGGACGGACTGGTCGATATGTTCTATCTTGGGTTCATGAGTTCTACTCCTCCTTGTGGATTGACCCAAGACATAGGTTTATTCATTTTGTTTTCCGAGGGCGTGACTACAGGCTCCAGAGGTCGAGAGTCAGAGAGATACTGAGGATTCCAGAGTCACCTATTCGTCTTCACGAGGCATGCTATGGACAGATAGAGCCTCCGAGTCGCCCTCACGGTGGACTTGTGCTACCTACAGATCTTGTCATACCGTGCTTTACAGAGCCGTTTGGCGAGGGGTCGAGCAGGACACCATGTGACCTTACACCTATAGCTCGGCTCCTTGATGCTATTATGAGGAGGACTCTGCTTCCGAGGATAGGCTACCGCGAGGGCCTGACTCGAATTCAGCTGTGGCTAGTGCATTACCTGGTGTCTCAGACTGTCTTTGATATTTGGGATGTGATGCTTTTAGAGATGGAGGACACACTAGCAGAGGGCTTCAGAGGTCACCGTCAGCTACCTTATGCTCATTGGATCACTTTCTTACTCTGAAAGGTAGTCCCACACAAGTCCCCAGAGACAATGGCAGAGTGGACAGGTGCTACTACTGAGTTTCCACAGTATGACATGAGCCAGATGCTACATCACAGTCATGCGAGGACACCTTGCCAACTGAGTCGTCGCGCAGAGGTATCAGAGACAGCAGCTCAGCAGGATGAGATCATCAGGGGCATTGTAGAGACAGGAGGAGTAGCTTGATGCACAGTAAGAAGATGAGGTCGAGAGCGATCCGAGTGATAGCTCAGACGATGACTATCAGCCAATTCCATAGATGGCACCTCGTCCACATGACAGAGAGGCCAGTGGCTCTAGCTCAGCTCCACCATAGCCACCATAGACAAACCCAACACTCCTAGCTATACTTGAGCGGATGAGGCAGGACCAGGCACGCCAGGCATAGGAAACCACAGCTGCACTTGCTCAGGTTCAGGCATGACAGGATGAGTTTCAGCGGCAGCAGCAGCAGCTTATGATTCAGCAGCAGTTACTCGGCTTCATGCAGCATGTATTCACTGCTATTGGGGTTGATCCTCAGCAATCTACATTTCAGATAGGCCAGCCTACCACCACCACTCTAGTGACTCCAGCTGTACAACCCAGTAGGCTTCCGAGTCAAGGACAGCCAGCTCCTCAGTTTGCCTCACCTACAGAGCAGGTGTCTCAGTGGTTTGCTTCACTAGGGATAGCTCAGGGTCCGCACTTTACTCCTATTGTTACGGGCTTCACTCTGACTCAAACTTCTTCGGCGTTAGTGTCGGACACCCCGGTCTCTAGGAGTCTCGGCGCTACCTTCAATGAGCTTACAGGGTAGCCTACACCTTCAGCATTCCGAGTCTCTATCCCTACCACAACTACTCCAGTTACCGAGACTACCGAGATGATTCTATCATGTGTTACATCATCCGAGCCACCTCAGACAGTCACTCCTACACTTAAGGCTTCAGCAACAGCGACAACAGCAAATGTGGCTCCCCTTTCTATAGCGACACCTATAGAGTTATAGGCCACGCCAGTTACTGGCCAGACCCAGACCGCTTCACCTTCACTTCTAGCTACAGAGGGCCAGACCCCTCAAAGTTCAGGGTTAGAGGATGATGCAGCTCAGTTCTAGGTCTCTCACCGCACCTCAGCGCCTGACTCGACTGCTCTTGTCCCACCGTCCGACCTTTAGGTTTTGGTGCTTGTCGCCAAAGGGGGAGAGGAACCGAGTATGTTAGGGACCGAGTATGTTAGATTTAGGGGGAGCGTGTGAGATGGACTCTATTCTTTTGGTCTTTCATGTGTGATACTTCATGCATTCATGTTTACTTTCATGCATTGTATTATATACATGTGATGATGAGACTTATGTGACATGTGTGCTCTCTACATTGTTTTATATATGTCATGTCACTTGGTTATGCTCATTGGCTTTGCTTCCGCGTTTTACTCTGATTCAAATGAGCTTTACTTCATGTACTCATACTTAATTCATATCTTTTGAGTACACCATGTTGGCTTGGGTCATATAAGCATGCCTGATCCTTTTATTCTTATTGTCAAAAGCTTATATGAACCAAGCATGTTGAAAACCTCACTCATCTCTTTTACATACCGAGGTTGTGTTTTCATCAATCACCAAAAAGGGGGAGATTAAAAGCATCTAAGCCCCCAGTTGGGTTTCGGTGATTAATGATGACATGAGATTACTATGACTAACGTGTGTTTTGTAGAGGCAATTTGAGTTATGTCATGGTAATGGAAATTGATTGGGCAATCATGGTTGTCATGCCCCTATCGATGGAAATCATTTTGGTTTTCAAAGGATGGACGACAAGGTTAAGAACGGACTAGTTCTAAGTGTTGTTTGGTGTTCGAGAGACACTTAGAGTAGTTTAGGACTTTGTTTTTCCTTTGGCCATACTATTAAGGGGGGTATGAACTAGTAGCTTAACCTAGGTGAGTCTAATGGATTAGGTGTGGTGCACACTTGTCAAACTTAGCACTTGGTAGCTCAGGAATAGCCCTAAGATCGATAGAAGTCAACTTCATTCATAAAGAATTTTGAATTGGAAGCAAATAGAGAGTCAAACGACTGACCGAACGCTGGTTTGGTTGTGACTAGACGCAGCTTGGAGAGTTCGGTCAATTCATTTGATCAGCAGCAGCAGTCAGTGTGATCGGACGCTGGACACTAGTGCTCACCGGACGCGATGCTAGCCGTATCTGTAGCAGCGTGGATAGGCTGTTGACCACGGACCAGACGCTGAACAGAGAAATGGCCGAACTCTGGGTGCCAGCGTCCAGTCAACAACAGTAAGATTCCAGAGAGGGTTTTTAATGACCGGACGCGTCCGGTGGGTGCTGACCGGACGTAGGCCATAGTCCGGTCAGAGCAAACGGCTCTTCCTGACACGCTGACGTATTACACTGATCGGTGCGTTCGGTCACCTTGACCGGAGCATCCGGTCATCCCAATACTTGCTGAGTTGGACCTTAACCGTTATGTTTTGAATGGGGGGTATAAATACATATCCCACTCGTCCATTTGAGGTCTCTTGCCCATTTGTTCAGTGGAGAAACACCTTTGGAGTGTAAAGGAGAGCAAGAGCCTAGTGGGGTGATTGAGATTTGATAATCCAAGATTAAGGACCTCATTAGTGCATAGGGAGTAGCAAGTGTGCATCCATCTTTATCATTAGGCTTGTCTTGGTCAAGTGAGAGTTTTTGCTTGTTACTCTTGGTGATCGCCATCACCTAGACGGCATGGTGGTTGGGAGCTTGGTGATCATCCGACGGAGCTTGTGGATGACCCAAGTCATCTTGTGAGCGGTTATGGGTGATTCACCATGATGGAGTGTCAAAGAATTGGCCCATAGAGAGCACTTCATCGTTGCGTGGATCAAGGGAGAGCGACACCCTTGCGCGGGTGCTCCAACGAGGACTAGTGGGGAGTGGCGACTCTCCGATACCTCGCGAAAACATCGTCGCGTTCCTTTCCCTCTCTTTATTTTGAGCATTTACATTTGAGCAATTCATTTCATGTCTACATTCCTAGAATTGCCATGCTAGAGTAGGATTGGAACCTAGGATGTAAAAACTTTTATACGGCAGAGCAATAGAAACACATTCTAGACACAAAGGGTGAAATGGGGTAAGTGTATGGCATAATTGTTGCAAAAAATTTAGAATTAGCCCAATTCACCCTCCTCTTGGGCATCTTGATCCTTTTAGACCATACATATGAATTAGGTGTGGTGCACACTTGTCAAACTTAGCACTAGATAGCTCAGGAATAGCCCTAAGATCGATAGAAGTCAACTTCATTCACAAAGAATTTCGAATTGGAAGTAAATAGAGAGTCAAACGACTGACCGAATGCTAGTTTGGTTGTGATCGGACGTAGCTTGGAGAGTTCGGTCAGTTCATTTGGTCGGCAGCAGCAGTCAGAGTGTGATCGAACGCTGGACACCAGTGCTCACCAGACGCGACGCTAGTCGTATGTGTAGCAGCGTGGACAAGCTGTTGACCACGGGCCAGACGCTGAACAGAGAAATGACCGGACTCTGGGTGCCAGCGTTCGGTCAACAACAGTAAGGTTTCAGAGAGGGTTTTTAATGACCGGACGCGTCCGGTGGGTGCTGACCGGACGTAGGCCAGAGTCCGGTCAGAGCAAACGGCTCTTCCTAACACGCTGACATATTACACTGATCGGTGCGTTCTGTCACCTTGACCAAAGCATCCGGTCATCCCGATACTTGCTGAGTTGGACCTTAACCGTTATGTTTTGAATGGGGGGTATAAATACATATCCCACTCGTCCATTTGAGGTCTCTTGCCCATTTGTTCAGCCGAGAAACACCTTTAGAGTGCAAAGGAGAGCAAGAACCTAGTGGGGTGATTGAGATTTGATAATCCAAGATTAAGGACCTCATTAGTGCATAGGGAGTAGCAAGTGTGCATCCATCTTTATCATTAGGCTTGTCTTGGTCAAGTGAGAGTTTTTGCTTGTTACTCTTGGTGATCGCCATCACCTAGACGGCTTGGTGGTTAGGAGCTTGGTGATCATCCGGCGGAGCTTGTGGATGACCCAAGTCATGTTGTGAGCGGTTATGGGCGATTCACCGTGATGGAGTGTCAAAGAATTGGCCTATAGAGAGCACTTGATCATTGCATGGATCAAGGGAGAGCGACACCCTTGTGCGTGTGCTCCAACGAGGACTAGTGGGGAGTGGCGACTCTCCGATACCTCGGGAAAACATCGCCACATTCCTTTCCCTCTCTTTATTTTGAGCATTTACATTTGAGCAATTCATTTTATGTCTACATTCCTAGAATTGCCATGCTAGAGTAGGATTGGAACCTAGGATGTAAAACTTTTATACGGTAGAGCAATAGAAACATATTCTAGACACAAGGGGTGAAATGGGGTAAGTGTATGGCTTAATTGTTGCAAAAATTTAGAATTAGCCCAATTCACCCCCCCTCTTGGGAATCTTGATCCTTTCAGACCATACATATGAATTAGGTGTGGTGCACACTTGTCAAACTTAGCAGTAGATAGCTCAGGAATAGCCCTAAGATCGATAGAAGTCAACTTCATTCACAAAGAATTTCGAATTGGAAGTAAATAGAGAGTCAAACGACTGACCGAACGCTGGTTTGGTTGTGACTGGATGCAGCTTGGAGAGTCCAGTCAGTTCATTTGGTCAGCAGCAGCGGTCAGAGTGTGATCGAGACGTTGGACACCAGTGCTCACTAGACGCGACGCTAGCCGTATCTATAGCAGCGTGGACAGGCTATTGACCACGAACCAGACACTGAACAGAGAAATGACCGGACTCTAGGTGCCAGCGTTCGGTCAACAACAGTAAGGTTTTAGAGAGGGTTTTTAATGACCGGACGCGTCCGGTGGGTGCTGACCGGACGTAGGCCAGAGTTCGGTCAGAGCAAACGGCTATTCCTGACACGCTGACGTATTACACTGATCGGTGCGTTCGGTCACTTTGACCGGAGCATCCGGTCATACCGATACTTGCTGAGTTGGACCTTAACCGTTATATTTTGAATGGGGGGTATAAATACATATCCCACTCGTCCATTTGAGGTCTCTTGCCCATTTGTTCAGCCGAGAAACACCTTTGGAGTGCAAAGGAGAGCAAGAGACTAGTGGAGTGATTGAGATTTGATAATCCAAGATTAAGGACCTCATTAGTGCATATGGAGTAGCAAGTGTGCATCCATCTTTATCATTAGGCTTGTCTTGGTCAAGTGAGAGTTTTTGCTTGTTACTCTTGGTGATCACCATCACCTAGACGGCTTGGTGGTTGGGAGCTTGTTGATCATCCGGCGGAGCTTGTGGATGACCCAAGTCATGTTGTGAGCGGTTATGGGCGATTCACCGTGATAGAGTGTCAAAGAATTGGCCCATAGAGAGCACTTGATCGTTGCGTGGATCAAGGGAGAGCGACATCCTTGCGCGGGTGCTCCAACGAGGACTAGTGGGGAGTGGCGACTGTCCGATACCTCGAGAAAACATCGCCGTGTTCCTTTCCCTCTCTTTATTTTGAGCATTTACATTTGAGCAATTAATTTCATGTCTTTACATTCCTAGAATTGTCATGCTAGAGTAGGATTGGAACCTAGGATGTAAAACTTTTGTACGACAGAGCAATAGAAACACATTCTAGACACAAGGGGTGAAATGGGGTAAGTGTATGGCTTAATTGTTGCAAAAAAATTAGAATTAGCCCAATTCACCCCTCTCTTGAGCATCTTGATCCTTTCAGATCATACATATGAATTAGGTGTGGTGCACACTTATCAAACTTAGCACTAGATAGCTTAGGAATAGCCCTAAGATCGATAGAAGTCAACTTCATTCACAAATAATTTGGAATTGGAAGTAAATAGAGAGTCAAACGACTGACCGAACGCTGGTTTGGTTGTGACCGGACGCAGCTTGGAGAGTCCGGTCAGTTCATTTGGTCGGCAGCAGCAGTCAGAGTGTGATCGGACGCTGGACACTAGTGCTCACCGAACGCGACGCTAGCCGTATCTGTAGCAGCGTGGACAGGCTGTTAACCACGGACCAGACGCTGAACAGAGAAATGACGGGACTCTTGGTGCCAGCGTCCAGTCAACAACAGTAAGGTTCCAGAGAGGGTTTTAATGACCGGATGCGTTCGGTGGGTGCTGATCGAACGCAGGCCAGAGTCCGGTCAGAGCAAACGGCTCTTCTTGACACGCTGACGTATTACACTGATCGGTGCGTTCGGTCACCTTGACCGGAGCATCCGGTCATCCCGATACTTGCTGAGTTGGACCTCAACCGTTAAGTTTTGAATGGGGGGTATAAATACATATCTCACTCGTCCATTTGAGGTCTCTTGCCCATTTGTTCAGCTGAGAAACACCTTTGGAATGCAAAGGAGAGCAAGAGCCTAGTGGGGTGATTGAGATTTTATAATCCAAGATTAAGAACCTTATTAGTGCATAGGGAGTAGCAAGTGTGCATCCATCTTTCTCATTAAGTTTGTCTTGGTCAAGTGAGAGTTTGTGCTTGTTACTCTTGATGATTACCATCACCTAGACGGCTTGGTGGTTGGGAGCTTGGTGATCATCCGGCGGAGCTTGTGGATGATCTAAGTCATGTTGTGAGCGGTTGTGGGCGATTCACCATGACGGAGTATCAAAGAATCAGCCCATAGAGAGCACTTGATCCTTACGTGGATCAAGGGGGAGCTACACCCTTGCGCGAGTGCTCCAACGAGGACTAGTGGGGAGTGAGACTCTCCGATACCTCGGGAAACATCGCCGCGTTCCTTTCCCTCTCTTTATTTTGAGCATTTACATTTGAGCAATTCATTTCATGTCTTTACATTCATAGAATTGCCATGCTAGAGTAGGATTGGAACCTATGATGCAAAACTTTTGTACGGCAGAACAATAGAAACACATTCTAGACACAAGGGGTGAAATGGGCTAAGTGTAGAGCTTAATTATTGCAAAAAATTTAGAATTAGCCCAATTCACCCCTCTCTTAGGCATCTTGATCCTTTCATACCGTACATATGAATCAAGAAGCATCAAGAATCTAAACCAATATAAGATGCGAGGGTGAGTGTAGATTCTCGAATTTAAATGCTTGTTTTTAAAAGCTTCAGAATGAAGATTGGTTTTCGGACGAGCTAGAGAGCTCACTATTTTCGCCATTTGAATCATACAGGTGGGGTTTGTTTGGTGGGGATATGATGTAATGGCATGATAAGAATTAGACAGTGACTCATATATGCGCAATGTTATTTTCCTTTTGATGTGAGGGTGATATGGTCATCAAATAAGTTCATATCCCATTCCAAAGGGCCAAACCTTACAATAGCATGCTCTTCCAACTTTTCTAGTCAATGGAAAATAAAGGAAAAAGTCTTATCTTCTTGAACTATATGTCACTCGAGTCTAACTTTCCTCCTTGAACTCCAAAACCAAGCATATATTAAACACCCCCTCAACTCTCAAAATCAATTAAATCACATACATGCCCTGATTACAAATGGTTTTAAGGCAGCTCCACCCTTTTTTACTTATAAAAAATCTAGTAAATATATAATAAGATTTTTAATCAACGAAAAATGTCTTGAGGCTTCTAAAAAATTCATGAAAAATCTTAGAGATAGATTGAGACACAAGAAGCTGAAATGAGATATTTAGAATTTGTGAAAAATATCTAGAAGCTTCCAAAAATTAGGCTTAGCTGTAGGAAAAATGGAAAATACCCAATAAATTTAGAAAATAAAACGTTATAATCGTGGTCTAGATGTATTTTAGAAAACTTTGTACAACAAAAAAATATGGATACAACTAGCATGAATGCCTTCTACATTAATGTATGTTGTATTCATCAATGTCTAGTAGCATGAATGTCTAGATGTGTTTTAAAAACTTCGCACAACCAAAAAATATGTTGCATTCATGAACGTCTAGTAGAATGAAATGGTTTTCTAGTTCACTAGTTGCATCTCGTGTTGATGTTGTGATAAGTTTCCAACACATTTAGACATCAATCCAAATGTTTTGGGAAATTTCTATTTTCCTAGAGCAAAATATAATTTTTGTAAGCTTCTAGAGATATTTTTCACGGGCTCTAAATATTGTATTTGGGTTTCTTGTGTTCCAATCCATCTTTAGGATTTTTGTCGGTTTAGAAGTTTAGAGATAGTTTTCATGGTTTAGAGCAACTCCAGGAGTCTCTTTATATCTTTTTATATCTTTTCTAGTAGATAGAAATAGAGATCTTTGTGAGAAAATACCCCCCGACAATTTTTTTAATTAAATATCAAAATATAGACATCCTATATTCTAGATTTCTCGTTAGCAAAGATAGAGAGCGAGGTTGAGTCTCTAAAGAACGAACAAGATAGTAGTTGTTGGAGAGTGAAAAGATATAGAGAGCTATTTTTATCCAAATGAATATCCAAATGATGATTTGGAAAGTGAGTTTCGAGATGCTCTTAACCGTTTAAGAATTTTATCGGACGTTTACTGGACTTTTATTAAATACTCCCTCCGTTCTAAATTATAAGTCGCTTTGACTTTTTTGTACATCTAGTTTGCTATGCATCTAGATATAATAATATATCTAGATACATAGCAAAATGGATGAACCAAAAAAGTCAAAGCGACTTATAATTTGGAACGGAGAGAGTAAAAAAGATGAAACCGCCTTAAAAACCACTTCTCAATCAGAAAGGAATATAATTTGAATGGTGTTGACAAGGAGATAAGATGTCCTACACCGTGAAAACATTCTACGTAGATGACAGAAATGCCACCCTTTGGATCCGCCCAACGATTCCAGATTCATTCGAGAATAAGATACTGGGCCCCAGAAAGCAAGGCCCGCTCGTTAATATAGTCCGTACATAGGTGCAAAACTGTGACGGAAGACGATTGACCATACATGGACTTTATCGGGCCTGTTGAACCAATTTAAGTAAAACAGTGACTCAGCTTTTGCTTTACTTTTGACACACAAAGGTCATGCACAACACTGATGATGAATGCATCAAAAGAAACACATTATGTCAACTGCATCCAAAGAAACACTTTATGTCACCTGAGCTATGCCAATATAGGCTTTGTATAATCACCTTCATTACAGCGAAGAAATGTACAGATCTCAAACAAATTTACACTCCATATGGTTTTCATTTATAGCACAAACATGAAAAATAGCTGTAGTAAGGAATATGGGGTGTGGTTGCTATTTTCTTCAGGACAAAGTATTTGACTTCCTAAAGTATTACGGCTGCTGCTATGCTCCTTCAGCCACTAGGTATGGATTATGGAAGCATCGCCAGGTGACTATCACCCGGCAAGCAAGAAGAGCTAAACTTGATCCTGGAGACCATTTCTCCGTTGTCTGCGTCAGGTGATCATTTGATACATCCTCCTCTCATGCCTTTTACCTGAAGAAAAGGTTGTCCATCTCGTCAGATGACGATATATACTCTGAGACGCCAAACGACTCGGAAGCTAGAAAAGATAGATCGGGCATTGCTTAATTCATACCATATAAAGTCAGTCAGTACAGGAGCAACATGGTAGATGCAGCACAATGGTATTTCATAAGCATTTATGTAAATCAAATGATTCAGAACAAAATCTAACTAGCCAGTCACAGATGCATTTTGTAGACCACTCCTCAACCTTCTGAAATACAATAAATTGAGCAGAAGTTTTGCAAAGACTGATATTTTCAACAGAAAAAATGAAAAGCCTAGGAGAATACTGAAGGCGCATTGTTAGCCAAGTTGAACATACAGACCTTGCCAGAAATATACATATTTTGCAGTGTGTTTAGTGCAGTTTTAGAACAGAAGCAAACTAGTACTATTGTAAGTGTTGTATTTTGCACTTGCAGAGTACAGTGTTCAGTAATCATAGCTCATCAGATAGTTAACGCTTGGAGTACTTACATATAAAACATATTAAACAACATACAAGAATTGCAACAGCCACAGGGATTAGGCATACTCTGCATGCATAGTCCAGTAAGGAATCTAAAATGGTTTGACCCCAAATGGCTTAACAATGACAAGAATCATCTGTTAGGAATTTGGGGCCTAATTAATTAGGTGTTCCTTCTAACAAATTTGTCCAACTGAACTTTCAAAATCGATATAAGCCTGAACAACAGGACAAAACACAACAACAACTGCAGACCATGAGCTAACCAGGACAGAATGAAATGGGTAACATGTATCTCAATATATTCCCGTGGCAATATGGAACTGGAAATATACCTGGGAGAAGCCGAGCTGCCAGGGAAACCGGTGAAAACATTGGAGTAAGACTTTGTCAGGTAAGCAAAGTTTGGCACCGGCTGCAATGCAGGCACACGCTCCCCTTTCTTCAGCAACTCCTCCAAATCCAGTCTTTGCAAGGTAAGCACGGCCCCGGTCTCTTTCCAAACAAATGCAAGCAGCCCATCCTGGAGGACAAACAATGAACCAGGCTTTGAGCCAGGGTATCTGAAGCCATACCCATTTGCAATGCCCTCTCCCGCGAAGCCTCTCTCGACATCAACATTTTGGGACTCCCCATCAGTCTGCCATGGAAAAGGCTCTGTTGATGGCTCGCCCATCCTCGCGATAAACATCGAAGACCCATTGGGATGGACAACATAGTGTGTTCCCTCCAACACCTTGGTCGCGATCAGCTGAAGCTCCCCCTCACTGTCCTCCTCGTATGAGAGGAGCAGGAAGAAGAGAGCCTTCTTGGGCTTGCATTCATTGTTTGGCCGCCCTGGCGGCCACCCGAATGTGCCTCCCCACAGGCCAGCGTACTCCCTTCCCGGCACGGGCGCCTGCACCGTGAGCTTGTAGAGCGCGAACCGGTTGTCATGCATGCTCGGCCACGCACGGTAAGTCGACAGCCGCATTCTTGCGCCGCGGAGGCTCAGCCCGACACTCTCACCGTCGTGAAGGAAGTCAGACAATGCGAGATGTTTGGTGTCCACATAGTCAGTCCTGGAATTTGCTGACACTGACCGTGTGACCATCTGGCGCAGGCCGTTCCTGAAATAGCCCGCCACAGCTGAGAGGCTCCTCCGCAGGGGAATCCTGCGCCCACCGTCGGTCGGCGACGGCGTCGTCGCCTTCTTCTTGGCTTCCAGAAGGACGCCCTGGACCTCCGTTGTGCGCACCATGCCCCCGGCGGCCTCCCTGTGCAGGCGCAGCATGGCCTCCCGGCGCTTGGCGAGCAGCGGGAGGTCGTCGTCGGAGCACGCGAAGAGCGGCGCGTCGACGAGGTCGGGCGGCAGCGTGACCCGGCAAGCGGCGACGAGGGAGTCGAGCAGGCGGCGGCGGTCGCCAAAGGAGAGGCGGGCGAAGCGCTGTAGGCTGGAGGAGGAGGAGGAGGAGGAGGAGGAGGAGGCGAGCGGATCCCGGGCGGTGTGCGCCTCGAGGAAGATGACGTTGGCGTGGGGCTGGAGTGAGGCGAGGAGGCCAGGGAAGAGGTGTGCGTGGTGATGGCCGTGGAGGAAGAGGAGCGCGGGGCGGCCGTGGGCGTCGGCGAGGAGCTCGAAGACGGGCGCCCAGAGGAGGCGCGGGGAGAGCTCCTGCGGGATGGCGCGTGCGGCGACGACGGAGAGGAAGCCCGGGACGGCGGCCACGAGGTTGCCGAGCTCCGGGTTCTGGTGCGCCCAGAGTCCCAGCAGCGGCGCGGCGGAGTGGAGGAAGCGGCAGACGGAGAGGGAGTCGCCCGCGGCGGCGGCGCGCCAGGACAGGAGGTGCGCCGGCGACGGCAGCAGGCGGCGGCACTGCGCCAGCCACGCCTTGTCGGCGGAGAGCGCGCGGCGGAGGCGGCGGGACGCGACGGAGAGCGCCAGGAGGTCGCGCGGCCGGAGGTGCGCCGAGATGAGCGCCAGCACGTCCTCCGGGAGCGAGAGGATGAGGTCCGCGCCGTCCCTGGCGACGGCGGCGAGCATCGTGGGGATCGGGGGAGGGGAAGCTGCTCTGCTCGCCTCAGATTTCTTCTTCCTCGCCCACCACGATATTTCCTCCTCGTCGACTCGTCGTCGTCGTCGTGGTGGCGTGGGACCGGTTTAATTAATTAATTAAAAATAAATGAAAAAATATTAATCCGGACTGCATCAGTCTCGTGTCCACTACTTAGGCCTTTTTCAAAGTTGCAAGTTTTTTTACTCTTTCTTTGTCATATCAAATCTAGTGACATATATACAGCAGTAAATGTAGATAAAAAAATAATTAATTATACAGTTTAATTACGAGATGAATTTTTTAGAGTCTAGTTAATCCATAATTAAATAATAATTATCAAATACCAACAAAAATGTGCTACAGTGCCAAATTTTTCTAACTCTTACAATCTATAACAAGGCCTTACTGCAATGTGCTCCACTCCAACATCGAATGCACACACACCACTGAAGCTGCTATCAATAAACCCTGCCTTTGGAATGGGACTTGCTTTCCTTTCACTTTTTGGTCCTTATAAGCCAGGATTTAAACAAAAATTATTTAGCATGTTCGTTTCGTCGTAAAAGATCGTGTATTATTTAATGCTGGCTGGTTTAGTGTGAGAGAAAAATACTATTTCAGCTTATAATCCACGATCCTATACGAGCAAACGAACACGATCATTATTACTAGAGCAAGTCTAGCAGTAAAATCAAGTACTATAATATTTTTTTATTATTCATCGTGTTCGGCCGGTAACATTTCGACCTTATTTTGGCTGATTTCGGTTGATTCAATAGTGTTCTGTAAGAGAGAATAAACTGAAATAAGATGAGACTAGACCAGCTAAACATGTTGAATTATATTGTTCTATTTTTTTTTTATCTATGCTAGTGCTATGATAAAATTTTTATTGTTATATATATGGTACCACTTTTTATCTATGCTATATATTCTCTTTTTTTCCATTTCTTCTCACCTATATTTGTTATCTAGGCAACCACTAGATTTTAGTGTCCAACTTTGTTTTTTTTTTGAGACCGGACCCCTTCTCTCCAGTAAAAATACTGACTAATTTGGTTATCAAACCATTATTAGACTTATGTTCGCTTGAACTTATCATCCAAAATCAACGCTATTTTTCAGCCATAGAAACGTTGTTTTTCTTTCAATAAATCAAGATAAATTAGCATCAAGATGAATCGCAGTTATCAAACCATTATTAGACTTATGTTCGCTTGAACTTATCATCAAAATCAACGCTATTTTTCAACAACATTTACTAAATTCAACGTGGACTAATTATCAAAAACTTTTACTTTGGTGGACTAATTATAAAAAACTTTTGTAATAATAACAATATTTGGTTGTAAATATCTTGATTCAAGAACGAAACATTTACTCCAAAATTACGAAAATTGCTTCACAAAGGCACAAAACGAGCTTTAGTTTTGGAGTAGCTGGCTCCCTAGTATGCAATATCATTCATTTAGAGTCTGACAGCATCAGGTCCGTAGTTATTTTTGTTGCCTTGGATTATAATGTGCTTTTATTGTGTTTCATAGTGAATTATTTGAGTTCTTTGCTCTAAAATGTCTATAGCTGACCATCATTTGACTTGCTCTAATAAATTGTGAAATTAATTGATTATTTCGTTGTTGCAGTTATATTTGTAAGATGGCTCCTTGTCATAGCAAAACTATGTTTTCATGTTCAGTGAAATGCATCTTGGGTTTTTGAACTATTTTCAAGTGATTTTATTCTAAGTTCACTTCATGTCCAATCTTGAACCTATATTTTCACTTTGAATGAACCATTTGCAAAATCGAAGGTCCTAGTCTTCTAGACAATCACTTTGAGAACTTATAGACCCAGATAAAAATACAAGAAAAGTTTAGAGACCTGTGATGCATTTCACTCCTTTATGTTTCATCCCAAGCTAAAGATGTTGCCATGTACCTTTGGATTCAAGCTGGCCCCATATTTGCAATTGTCTTGCTCTTACTTGGTCCTAATATTAATATTCATATTATGAACCATAAAAATGTACTGAAATGATACCAACGCACACATATGGTTCGTTTGCTCCTCCTTTTTGAAAATACATATATTCACATATGTGGTGAACACCTGTTCGCTATGAACAATTTGTTGGATAATACTTCTGATCAATTATTATGCATTTTTTAATATATATAATCTTTAATGCATTCTAAAGTAGCAACATCTACGGAATGAACTTGTTGTCCCGGACGATAACGGTCTTTAGTCCCGGTTACCACGCCGGGACAACGATCCCAGGACTAAAGGTGCCACCTTTAGTCTCGGGTCATCGAGCCGGGACTAAAGAGGGACCTTTAGTCCCGGTTACCAACCGGGACTAAAGGCCCTCCAGCCGAGCAAACGTGACTGCACCCTTTAGTCCCGGTTGGTAATCCCAACCGGGATTAAATGTTCTTTTTCTTTTTCTTTTTTTTGTTTAATTTGTTTTCAGTTCAGTTACACGTATTTGTTTTATATATAATATGTTTTTATGTACATATTCTACGCTGCTAATATAAATACACGCACGCATATAATTACATCTAATTCTCATCTCGAGCGTTATTATATTCGAATAAAGTATGAACCTATATATATTATAGATATATATATGTATATATACAACACTTTTATAATCTTGTTCTCGAAAATAACGATATCAATAAATATTTAATTTACATCATTTATTCCTTAGGATCAAAGTAGAACTCGCCGTTGAGATTTAGCACTTTTTCTAGAAGAAATCCTGCTATTGACTCTTGAACTGCTTTCAGATGGTCTTTTTGCATGATCCTTCGTTTCAACCATTCAGTCTTGCATTTGAAATAAAAGGAAAATTATTAATATATATATATATATCATTCATTTAAAAATAAATAAAAATTGATATATACGTACTTTGAGGACATCTTTAGGAGTTCTTCTTATGCGCAAATGATAAATTCACAAACGTAGTATCCACACAAGTTATTACCGGTTGTCAGCCAAAACACCACTTTGTCTTTGAGAAGAAGATTATTCTCATCATCTCACACGTAAATTGAAGTACGATATAGTAATTAAACACGTGGGAAAGTGTATATAGTACAGCTTACTGGTATTTCAACTACATTAAGTGGTGCCTTGCAATTCTTGCGATGTTGCCGAATAAACTCTTTCCAAACCCTGTGCGACCAATAATGTACGATCGTTAATAAATTATGGCAAAGTCTATTCAATAATAGTTGTGCGCGAGAGATCAAAATTACCCCTGGATAATGTCTATCATATCTTGGTATAGTGCCCGCTCTTTTCTCAACGAGTCAAATATTACTAACCGACTTGAGTTTAACTCAATGACAATGAGTATCCAGTGAAACCTGCATTGATTTATACACACACGTACATGCATATAAGTTGTATTGATATTACATAAAATGTGTAGACTACATTATTATTAACACTTACTCAAAGTTGTACGGGAAAAGTATTGTTGTCTTGTCGTGCTGCTTCACGAAGAACATCATGATATTCTCTTGTGCTTCAGATACCCACCGCTCCTTGACAATAATACCGGTTTTGAATACGATATAAGGATCAATGAAGCCAACACTGATGTCTTGTATTCTTTGGAGCTCTGACATCTAGAATCTATATATAAATATAAGTTACATGTGAGGATAATTATATACACGTACGCATGGAAGTGAGTTTATTAAATAAAAGTAAGAATCACTTACAAACAAAAGGAGCTAATGATTGATTTGTCCAGAGCGTCCATGTGGTATAGTTGATGCAATTCTTGAAACTAATATGTAAGATGTCATCGCCACGGAAGTAATGATGGTCTCTAAATCTGACAAAGATCCACTACTCACCCCTGCCACACGCTTTGCATGTACCACTTGTTGAGCAAGTATATTTATGCGTACCCAATTCATTCAGAGCCAGCGAGGTTGTAAAGACTTTTGCCATATTTATAAGTCTTCCGGTATCAACTTCCGTGTTCGGATTGGAGCTTTGCCGTCAATTGATCCAAGGTTAAACCAAAGATCTTCAAAAAAGCATTAAGGGCTTGAACCGACACTTCTCCGAGTTGTCTCGGTCGATAGACTTCTATGTTGGAACCATATTCATTAGCAACAACAAGATTTTACATTGGTTGCTTCATTGTCCGAGTGTGGGACATCCTTCCCCGATGCTCTTTTCCTTTTCTTATCTCGCATCATGTGACTTCATGAGGGAGCGGTCATAGTCGATAGTGGCGAAGGCTTACGAAGTTCAATCATCTTTTTCTTGTGAGCATCGACCTTCGCCTCAAAGACATCTCGTGGTATGTAAAAGTATGGCTTCTCCTTAAGCTTCGCTTGACTCTTGTTTTGATATCTATAAAAAAAATCTTTCACTTTTTTGTTTCTTCAATTTGCTATTTGCTTATTAGTCTTTTTCAGAAGTATTTCTTGAGAAATAACTCTTTTTCTCGGGGTCTTCTTTGCCACCGGGACCTTAGACGTCTTTGTAGTGCGTCCACCGTGGAGGGGTGGGCGGTGTTGGAGACCCATGTGGAGGCGATGAGGCCGGTGTTGGTGGAGACCGGCGTGGGCGGCGTTGGGAGATCGTTGTGGAGGTGGTGGGGCCGGTGTAGGAGTTGGAGATCGTTGTGGAGGCGATGGGGCGGTGTAGGAGTTGGCGCGATCGCCATGGGGATGAAGTCGTCTTGCCCCCATGACGCTGTGTGATGAGATGGGGAATGAATGATTAGGCTAGGCTGGGGGAGACCTGCTACAAAAAATAAGTTGTGTGTCAATTATTTTTGAAGCCAATAGAAAATTAATGGAAAATAATATTTCATTCACTTTTATTCGTACCTAGGGTGAGGTAGGGGAAGCGGTGGCGCCCAGAATGATGATGAAGCGTTTGCGCCATTGAATAAATGTCTTCTCTGCTTCTCCTAGTGTCTTCTCCCCATCACCGCCTTCAATGTCAAGAGGAACATTCTTTGTAACCTTTGAGCACTCTATCGACCGAGACGCTAGCATATCCCTAGGTTGAATAACCCGACCATGGATTCTTGGTGTCTTCGTTCGGTCTATTGGAGATACAACCCTGACAGCCACCATGATTGATGCATTATTACCATCTGGAATGTGTAGCTCACATGTTGTTAGAGGCTCGGTAATGTCATCAACAGGGAAGCGCAACCCAGCGTCATCTTGAATAACTAGCAGCTCCGTAGAAGCACAATTGCTTTTCATCTGACCAACGGGCTAATGGTGACTCCCGACGTTGATTGCGATTGCATTTGACTTATTGCTAGCTGCACTTGCCTCTTGATCTCCTCCTGCATTCTTGCCTCAAGAGATTTTTCTCGTTCACGTGATTCAAGCAATGCTTGTCGTGACTCATCAACAAATTGCTCTAATACACGGATTCGTTCTGCCTCCTCATCCTTCTTTCTCTAGCGGCTTCTGTAGGTATCCTTGTCTGCTGGGAATGCGTGTAGCCATGGAACCGCCCCATAGCCTCTTGTTCGACCACCGTGTTCGGGATTCTCTATGGCATATGTCAATTCATCCTTCTCTCTGTTGGGCTTGAAAACACCACTATCGCCTTCTTCCCTAGCACGAGCTAGTCTCGTGTGTTGCTCTCTCAATTTTTGCCGATTATGTCAGGTCTAGGCTTCCCCATGAGCGTAGAACCAATTAGCCGTTGAGGCCAGGTTCTTCTCTATTATTTCGTATGATTCCTTTGGCATTAGGAGCGGATATCTTCGATGATGGTATTGCATTCACGATCACACGCTCTCCTCACTGTCTTGAGATGTCTTAATATTCTCTGAAGGCATCCTATCTCAACTTGACAAACGCCTGCATTGAAATCCCACATTGATTGAACATATGTCTAGAACAATGTTGTCATCTGGTCCCAATGCATCATTTACTTGTAATTGAAATGCCGATATCTCTCTCAAGCTAGGTTCTTGTCACGATCGGATACAAAACTAACATTAGGGCGGATATCTTACGCTTCCATTCACGACGATAATCGATCCTATCCCTTACAATGAACATTGATTGACATATGTCCGAGCATGTGGTCCCAATGGTTTGCGGCCCTCTAATGGCTTTTTTTTGCCCTCGGACTTTCCTACTTTTGTTGGTGGTTGATGTAGATCCAGAGAATGGCTACATGAGTAGAAACACAACGATTAACAACAAATATACGTACGCATGCATCTATAAGAGATGATAGATAATCGAATATACCTCGCTAGTATTTTCTTGCGCGACAATTTGTTGATCTTCAACCACCGGCATATTTAGGATATCCTCATAATCAGCAAAGTACTGACTCGTGTCATCTACATCCACATTGGTGCCGGCGTTGATAATATCCGCCATTATGTCATCACTCAAGTTATCATCCGGAGCAGCCATTTGTATCTTCAAGATAACATATAGATAGAATTACTATGGTACATAACATAAGTACATGTGATAACACATATAAATTACTAAATCCAATTAAATATAATAACACATAATATTTCATAAGGATAAACAATAATAAGGTATAGGCTTTGGAATCGAATCAAAAACACTTTCGATCCAAAAACATGGAAATAAGTACATGTATATATATACACATAGAATGATACAATATATTTTCTCTCTCTCTCAACACATAGAAATAAGTGCATATGTCTATATCTCTAGATATGCATGTGATAACACATAGAATGTCTCTCTAGATACAATTTTCTCTCTCTCTCAACACATGAAAATAAGTACATGTATATATACATATAGAAATAATTAAGTACATATGTATACATATAGAAACTCTCTGTAGATATATATAGAGAGATAGAATATATAATTACTAAATCCAATTAAATAAATCTAACATGAAATTAGATAAACTAGTAATAGATAATACATTTTAATCTAACATATATCAAAAACTATAATAAAAAACTATCTAAAAAAACTATCTAAATAAAATACTAATTAAATTTTAATACATTTAAATCGAACATATATCAAAAACTATCTAAAAATAACTAAAAAACTAAAAATAAACTACTAATTAAAATTTAATACATTTTAATCTAACATACGTCCGAGACTTTATAAAAAAAATCTAAAAAACATGGTCGATCGAGAGCAGCAGACTAGAGTTCGACGGAGGGTACGGTGGGCGCGTGGGAAGCGTCGGCGACGGAGGGTGGGGTCGGGTCTTGGCGGAGCGGATCTTGATGCGGCGATCTTGGGCCGGAGAAATGGCGCGGATCGAGGCGGGGTAGACGACGATGATGGCGAGCGCCAAGAGACGAGAGCTCGACGACGGTGGATGGCGGCGGCCGGTCGGGCGAAATTTGAGCGACGAGGCGAGATCGAAGATGGACAAACAGACAGACGTTCGATATATATAGGCTAGGACCCTTTAGTCCCACTGGTAACACCAAATGATTAAGGACATTTAGTCCCTTTGGTAAAACTAACTGGGACTAAAGGTCTAACCCTTTAGTCCCGGCTCGCCTTACAAGCCGGGACTAAAGGCTTTTAGTCCCGATTGGTGTTACCAAATGGGACTAAAAAGGTATTTTTAGGCGGAGCACCGAAATTGTCGCCCACCCTTTAGTCCGGTTCTTGGCTTGTGCTTGAATGAAGGCCTAAAAATTTTGGCAACCCACCAGCGTAATTGGAAAGACCTGGGATTTTGATTTTGTTTAATACTAGGTTAATCAATTAATTTCATAGCAACTTCAATACTTTGCAATATTTATTTTAAAAAATACTATTGATTAACTAATTATTTATTGTAAATAGGAAAATTTTGTAACCTAAAGTTTTTAATTTCTTTTATGAATATAGAATATAAATGTTACTAATACTAAGTATTTTGTTAATGCAAAAATATATTTGTAACTTAAAATTAATAAAACTAATATTATTCGATAGAAAATTTATTATCACATTATTGTAACGTCAATGTTTCAATTTTTTCTCGATTTTTAACTAAAATTGACAGGAATTTTTTGTTGAATCAAATAAAAATAAAGAAAATGTAGTATTTTTTGTTCTACAACTTTTTCAAATGAAAAAATGGCATATATAATAATTGTAGATATTGATGAGCTTAACAAACTTGATATTCAAAACTTTTCAATTTGAGACAATTTAGGGTTCCAAAACTAGTTTGTAGGCGTCGAAATTTAAAAATCACAAATTTAAACCGTCCAAACTTTCTCAAATGGAAAGGTGATCAAAACAACAATTGTATATCTTTTTGAGTTTAACAAACTTGGTATTCAAAACTTTTCAATTAGAAGTAATTTAGAGTTCATAATACTAGAGTCAAAGTGTTGTTTTTTCATTTGACCAAATTTGACTTGGTCAAACTTGCTCAAATAAGACACTAAATGACCTCAGATGAAAAAACTCTGAATACCAAGTTTGATCATCTCAGCAAGATATACAATTGTTACATAGCTTATTTTCCTATTTGAGAAATTTTTATCAAACACTAGTCACAACTTCTTGAATCTCATCTAGACTTTCTAAAATTATGTCACACACTTGTGAAATTTGAACTACATTTTGTTCAAGCTTTCTCAAATGAAAAATGGCCTATATAAGGTTTGTATATATTGATGAGATGAACAAACTTGGTATTCAAAACTTTTCAATTTGAGACAATCTAGGGTCTCGAAAACTAGTTTGTAGGCATCGAAATTTAAAAATCATAAATTTGAACCGTCCAAACTTTCTCAAATGGAAAGTTGACCAAAACAACAATTGTAGATATTGATGAGTTTAATAAACTTGGTATTCAAAACTTTTTAATTTGAAGTCATTTAGAGTTCATAATACTAGAGTCAAAGTGTTGTTTTTTCATTTGACCAAATTTGACTTGGTCAAACTTGCTCAAATGAGACACTAAATGATCTCGGATGAAAAAACTATGAATACCAAGTTTGATCATCTCAGCAAGATCTACAATTGTTACATTGCTTATTTTCCCATTTGAGAAATTTTTATCAAACACTAGTCACAACATCTTGAATCTCATATATACTTTCTAAAACTATGTCACACACTTGTAAAATTTGAACTACATTTTGTTCAAGCTTTCTCAAATAAAAAGATGGCCTATATAAGGATTGTATATATTGATGAGATGAACAAACTTGGTATTCAAAACTTTTCAATTTGAGACAATCTAGGGTCTCGAATACTAGTTTGTAGGCGTCGAAATTTAAAAATCACAAATTTGAATCATCCAAACTTTCTCAAATGGAAAGTTGACCAAAACAACAATTATAGATACTGATGAGTTTAATAAACTTGGTATTCAAAACTTTTCAATTTGAAGTCATTTAGAGTTCATAATACTAGAGTCAAAGTGTTGTTTTTTATTTGACCAAATTTGACTTAGTCAAACTTGCTCGAATGAGACACTAAATGACCTCAGATGAAAAAACTCTGAATACCAAGTTTGATCATCTCAGCAAGATCTACAATTGTTACATAGCTCATTTTCCCATTTGAGAAATGTTTATCAAACACTAGTCACAACTTCTTGAATCTCATATAGACTTTCTAAAACTGTCACACACTTGTGAAATTTGAACTACATTTTATTCAAGATTTCTCAAATGAAAAAATGGCCTATATAAGTATTGTAGATATTGATGAGATGAACAAATTTGGTATTCAAAACTTTTCAATTTGAGACAATTTAGGGTCCCGAAAACTAGTTTGTAGGCGTCGAAATTTAAAAATCACAAATTTAAACCGTCCAAACTTTCTCAAATGGAAAGTTGACCAAAACAACAATTGTATATATTGATGAGTTTAATAAACTTGGTATTCAAAACTTTTCAATTTGAAGTCATTTAGAGTTCATAATACTAGAGTCAAAGTGTTGTTTTTTCATTTGACCAAATTTGACTTGGTCAAACTTGCTCAAATGAGACACTAAATGATCTCGGATGAAAAAACTCTGAATACCAAGTTTGATCATCTCAGCAAGATCTACAATTGTTATATAGCTCATTTTCCCATTTGAGAAATTTTTATCAAACACTAGTCACAACTTCTTGAGTCTCATATAGACTTTCTAAAACTGTGTCACACACTTGTGAAATTTAAACTACATTTTGTTCAAGCTTTCTCAAATAAAAAAATGGCCTATATAAGGATTGTAGATATTGATGAGATGAACAAACTTGGTATTCAAAACTTTTCAATTTGAAACAATCTAGGGTCCCGAAAACTAGTTTGTAGGCGTCAAAATTTAAAAATCACAAATTTAAACCATCCAAACTTTCTCAAATGAAAAGTTGACCAAAACAACAATTGTAGATATTGATGAGTTTAATAAACTTGGTATTCAAAACTTTTCAATTTGAAGTTATTTAGAGTTCATAATACTAGAGTCAAAATGTTGTTTTTTTATTTGACCAAATTTGACTTGGTCAAACTTGCTCAAATGAGACACTAAATGACCTCAGATGAAAAAACTCTGAATACCAAGTTTGGTCATCTCAGCAAGATCTACAATTGTGAAGTCATAACATATTATATAATATCCGTCTCTAAAACATAATATATTAAACATGCATCGTTGTATCATGCGGGCACAAGAGTGAATTTCTTCTTGACGTATGACCCTTGGTTATGATCTTGTCGTAACCATGGAGTGTCTTCATCATTTAACATGATGCTTGGATCTTTCTTCACTATGAAGGGTGGAATTTGGACATTTCTTTCGTAATCTTCTGACATGTCTGACTTGTCTTCAATTCCCACTATATTTATTTTCCCAGAAAGAATTATGTGGCGCTTTGGCTCATTGATCATTGAGTTGATGTCTTTGTTTTTTCTTCTCTTTGATTTTGTAGACATATCTTTCATATAGAACACCTGACTCACATCGGTAGCAAGGACGAATGGTTCCTCTTTGTACCCAATATTGTTGAGGTCCACTGTTGTCATTCCATACTCTTTGTCGACTGTTACCCCTCCTCCGGTTAGCTTCACCCATTGGCACTGGAACAAAGGGACTTTAAAATTAGGTGCGTAGTCTAGTTCCCATATCTCTTCTATACGGCCATAATATTTTTGTATATTCCCATTTGGATCTGTGTCATCTATGCGAACACCACTATTTTGATTGGTGCTCCTTTTATCTTGGGCAACTGTGTAAAATGTATTCCCATTTATCTCGTACCCTTGGTACGTGAGGATATGCCACGATGGCTGCCTAGCCAACAAATACAGTTGCTCATCAATATTGTCATCGCCTTGACATTCTTTTCGCAACCAACCACTGAAACTTTCCATGTGCTGACGTCTAATCCAAGCTTCAGTCTTCCCTAGAAACTTGGATCGTAAGAACTCCTTATGTATCTTGATGTACGGATGCACCAATGACGAGTTCTGAAGAACTGTGTAGTGTGCTTTGTTGAAATAATCGTCTTCCATGCCGATATATGTTTTCTTCCCTAAAGTTCCTTTACCACTGAGTCTCCCCTCGTGTCGTGATTCAGGAACGCCAATCGGGGCAAGGTCAGGAATAAAGTCAACACAGAACCCAATGATCTCCTCTGTTCCATAGCCCTGGGCGATGCTTCCTTCAGGCTTAGAACGGACTTTCACATATTTCTTCAAGACTCCCATAAACCTCTCGAAGGGGAACATGTTATGTAAGAACACAGGTCCAAGAATACTAATCTCCTTCGCCAAATGAACTAGGATGTGTGTCATGATATTAAAGAAGGATGGAGGGAACACCAACTCAAAGCTGACAAGACATTGAACCACATCATTCTGTAGAGTAGCTAGTTCCACTGGATTGATTGCCTTCTGAGAAATTGCATTGAGGAATGCACATAGCTTCACGGTGGCTAGACGTACATGTGGAGGTAGAATTCCTCTTAAAGCAACTAAAAGCAATTGCGTCATAAGCATGTGTCAGTCGTGGGACTTTAAGTTTAGGAATTTCTTCTCTGGCACATTTATTATACCCTTTATATTGGAGGAGAATCCCGATGGGACCTTGATACTGCTTAGACATTCGAACATACTGTCCCTCTCTTCTTTGCTAAGCGTGTAGCTAGCAGGACTTAAGTAATGATATCCATCATCTGTCTTCTCTGGATGAAGGTTGTCTCGTTCTTTCATGCCCTGCAAGTCCTGGCGTGCTTCAAGTAAATCATTTGGCTTCCCGTACACACCCATGAATCCTAATAGGTTCACACAAAGATTCTTTGTCAGGTGCATCACGTCGATTGCGTTGCGAACCTCTAGGACTTGCTAATAGGGTAGCTCTCAAAAGATGGACTTCTTCCACATGGGTGCATGTCCCTTAGCATCTTTGAGAACAGATTCACTGCCTTGTCCCTTTTCAAATACTACTTTCACAACCTTAACTATTGCGAGTACATCTTCCCCGGTTCGGTTATGAGGCTTCTTCCGGTGGTCTGGCTTACCTTTAAAATGCTTCCCTTTCTTTCTTACTTGGTGATTCAAAGGAAGGAATCGACGATGGCCAAGGTACACGACCTTTCGACATCTTTTCAAATATATACTGTCAAGGTCATCAAAACAATGTGTGTATGCATTATATCCTTTGTTTGTTTGACCTGAAAGATTACTTAAAGCAGGCCAATCATTGATTGTTACGAACAACATTGCTCGTAGGTCAAAGTGTTCTTGTTTGTACTCATCCCAGACACGTACACCTGATTTGTTCTATAAAACTAGAAGTTCTTCAACTAATGGCTTCAGATAGACATCAATATCGTTGCCAGGTTGCCTCGGACCTTGGATGAGGATCAGCATCATAATGAACTTCCGCTTCATGCATAACCATGGAGGAAGGTTGTAGATACATAAAGTAACTGGCCAAGTGCTATGACTAGTGCTCTGCTCTCCAAAAGGATTCATACCATCTATACTTGAGGCGAACCTTAAGTTTCTAGCCTCATTTGCAAACTCTAGAAATTCCCTATCTATCGCTCTCCACTGGGACCCATCAGCTGGGTGTCTTAGCATATTGTCTACCTTACGATCTTCTTTATACCACCGCAACAACTTTGTATGGTCTTTATTTCTAAACAAACGTTTTAAGCGTGGTATTATAGGAGCATACCACATAATCTTGGTAGGGATTTTTTTTCTAGGACGTTGTTCACCCTCGACGTCACCAGGATCATCGCGCCTGATCTTATACCGCGATGCTTTACATACCGGGCATTCATCCAAATTCTTGTATTCATTGCCATGGTAGAGTATGCAGTCATTAGGACATGCATGTATCTTCTGGATTTTTAATCCCAAAGGGCAGACAACCTTTTTTGCTTCGTACGTAGTGGTGGGCAATTCATTTGGCTTCGGAAGCATCTTTTTTATGAGGTTCAATAAATTCTCAAATGCCTTGTCGGATACACCATTCTTTGCCTTCCACTATAGCAATTCCAGTGTTGTACCCAGCTTTTTTTGCCCCTCTTCGGCCGTCGGGTATAGCAACTTCCTATGATCCTCAAGCATGCGCTCGAACTTAACTTTCTCTTTTTCACTTTCCCATTCTTGTTGTGCATCACGAATGGCATCGCCAAGAGCATCACCGAGATCATCTTCTACCGCTACCTCTTCTTCATCTTCCCCCATTGTAGTATCATCAAAGGCACCATACTGAGCAATAATGTCATCAATGTCTAAATCTTCTTCTTCACCTTCTTCCATCATGACCTTGCTTTCTCCATGCTTAGTCCAACATATATAGTTTGACATAAAACCTGACTTAAGCAAATGTGAATGAAGACTCATTGAGCTTGAATATTCCTTTAAATTCTTACATAGGGCACATGAACAGCACATGAAATCATCCCGCTTATTTGTCTCGGCCACACCTAAGAAATAGTGCAAGCCCTCAATAAAGTCTTAGGAGCAGCGATCGGCATTGTACATCCATTGACGTGACATAATCTATATTACACGATAAATTATGAAAACCTTAAACATAATTAAGTATTTTATTACACAACATAGATGACACACACACGGTTGATTAATTAACTAAGCCTGGCTACAACGTAAGCAATCCCAACCATCACTAAACAAACTAAAACTACAATGCACTTCAATAACATAATTATTTCGTGATCGTACGCAATTAAAACAGACAAATCATTCTTCTGTTGAATATCAATAAGCTTCTCCTGCTGGCTCACTGCCTCATCAGCAGTAGCCGAATTCTGCACGTATGTAGCATAATCTTCCTCCCAGTACCAACCATCGCATCCATTGCCCTCCCACTGAAATTAAAGCCAAAAAAATATTTAGTCAAAAATATTTAAGAAAAGCAGGTCAATTAGCCATAATAATCAAATGCGTGAGAAACTCACATCACGATCCGGGCACTTGTAGAAAACACGACCCTTGTTGGGTCCCTGTCTCTTGACTTGGTACTCCATCACAATCTTCTGCTTACACTTGCCGCAGATAATGAGAGGGAGTTCTGGCCTCAGTCGTTTCGCAACCGAACGAGAGGCCGAGGATCCGGTACCAGTTGTCATCTACTTTCTATACTTATTTTTACAAACTGCTATAAATTTCATATTTTCTAAAATAATATATTTAAACAAAACTAAAATTATCTATTTATCTAACTAAACCATGAAATATGTACTATGTATAATAGTAAAATACCAAACTATCAAGTGATTTTACTATTGTAAATCATCATGTGATTTTGAGCTAAAAATGACATAGAAATCACATAGCTCAAAAACATGTTTCAATAAATAACCATCCGTACTAGTTGACCTTGCTTACGTGATCATCTCGGCGAGTATTTCTCCACCGGACGGCACCGTACTTGGCCAAGAAAGAGCTCCAATTCTACGAGAAAGGGAACACGGTCTTCCACGACCGTTGCCGCTCTCCCTCGTAGAATTAAAGCTCCTCCTTGACATTCGTTACCGCTCGGCAGAGAAAATGCTCGCCGAGATGATCACGGTCCGCAAGTTCAACTAGTACGGATTTTTTATAATTTTCTAACTATTTTCTAAGTTTTTCATTTTATGGAAAAACTAATTCTAAGATCACGTAAGCCGTCGGGGACGAGAATGACGCGTGCTCCAGCGAGGACGAGCGAGGCGTGATTTTGATGAACTAATTTAACTTTTGTTTATGCAAACATATATGCAAATCATCATGTGATTTTGAGCTAAAAATAACATATAAAATCATAATAAAGTCCAACATATAAAGTTACACATACATCTACATCGCAAAATGAGATAAGCTACTGATAAAACATAAGAGAATTAAGTTTGTTACCTCCAAAATCGAAGAGCAACACCAATGGAGGAGGAGAGAGCAAGAACAACGCAAGCTGAAGAACAGAGGCAGTGAGTTTGAATGGAATGGCTCGGGCTCGGGGAGGAAGAAATGAGCCGGTGTATAGGCCGGCATAATTAGTCCCGGTTAGGTGGCCAAATCGGGACTAAAGATTAATATTTATTCCCGAGGTATCACCCAAACCGAGACTAAAACCTTTAGTCCCGGCAACCGGTTGGTAATACCAGCCGGGACTAAAGATCTCTGCCACGTGGACAACCGTTGGGCAGGGACCTTTAGTCCCGGTTGGTATTACGAACCGGAACTAAAGGGTCCTTTAGTCCCGGCGACAAAAAAATGCCGAGGCTAATATCAAATTAGGACATCGTTCTAAAGTCTGTTCTCTAGTAGTAATAAGTTTAATTTGTGGCTTATATATACAAAATGCGTTGGGAGTCTTTGTTCACGGACTAGCGCTGTAGTTGCTGAAATTTGTAGTTGCGGAACACACAGAAGCTAAATTTTTTAGTTATATACTCCGTCTATATCATCAACTGTACTATTTTGAATATTTTGTTTTTTTAGGAAAATTTTGAATATTTTGTAGATCTCTGAACCTGTGAGACGCCATGATCGAGCATTGGTGGTGAATTAAGGCCCAGAGAGAGCCCACGCGACTTTTCCAAGTGGCCAAGTTGATACCCGGGCCGGATGGGCCGGCCCACCTCGCCGCTAGTTCCTTCCTTTCGTTCTCCCCTCCCAGGCCCCGGCAGCCTCCTCTCCTCTCCTCGCTTGTCCCCACCAGCCGCCATGGACGCCGGCGACGACGAGCCCCCCGTTCTCCTCGACCGCACCGCCCGCGCCACCCGAGGCAAGAGGTCAGGCTCCCTCCCCGGCCCCGATGCTTATTTTCCCCCCGGAGGCTTGCTCCTGATAGAGATCGAAATCGTTCCTCTTTTTCAGGATAACCAAGCTCATCGAGGACGAGGTCGAGCAGGACGAGGCTTTCTGGAACCAAGAGGCCCTCAAGGATGTAGGTCGCAGACGGTCCCCACTCGTTCTTTTCTTTCCCTTCTCTTCGCAGCACTGGATTGGTGCCGCTGCCGCAGCTACTGGGGGATTAGCTTAGGGTTTCTCATTTCTGACTTGTGCAGTTTTGCGAGTTCCTTCTACCATGTACATACATACCGTTGTAGCGTGCTGCACTTGTCGTTCCTGATGTGTTGCCATTTCCTCGCAGGAGGAGAACGATGACAACTACGTGGAAGAGCAGGATGCTGGTGACGAATTCGACAGTGATTTTGGTGAAGATGTGAGTTCCCTTCATTCTCACCCTCCTCCTCTCCTGTTGGCATATTCTATTTATGTTCCTGGCTGTCATTAGTGTACACAGCTCTTCCCTTTCTTTCTAGTTTAGCATCTCACTGAGTGTTCGAGTGCCTTATGTATGCCCATCTAACATCTCTGTATCTGCATAGGAATCTGAACCTGACGATGAGCCGGAGAAGGAAGAACGTGAGAGGTACACATGTTCCTTGCTGATAACCATGTTGGTAGATTTCATCATGTAAACTTGTTACCAATTCCCCTCCCATCTCAACTGCCAATCAGATTACCTATCAAGAAACGGCTAATGTTTCCTGGCAAGACGCTGAGGAAGACCAATGTCAAGAAGAAGAAGGTGACCCCAAAACTAGAAGATGACGCAAAAGCTGACAAGTCTGCTGATAAGCCGAGTTCGTCCACACAAGCAGATGTTCCTGATGAACTGGAGGCTGAGAAGACCATCCGGAAATCAACCAGAACATCGGTCATCGTGAGACAAGCCGAAAGAGAAGCGATACGTGCTGAAAAAGAAGCAACGGCCAAGGTATGTACCTGTTTGCAAGCTCTCCACCGCTGGTATCAAATGTTGTAATTCCATTGAGCATTTGATATACTTGTGTGGGACAAAATCTTGTGCTACTTGGATTAGTTTGTTGCTGTGGCATTCTTTGTAATTTGTGTTGGCTTATTTTTTACTCTCTGCTGTACCTTGCCAGCCAATTAAGAGGAAAAAGGAGGGAGAAGAAAAGCGGATGACTCAAGAGGAGATGCTTTTGGAAGCAGCTGAAACAGGTTTAGACTACGTTTCCCTTTTATCTTATCCAGAAATACATGGATGAAGTTTGCCAGCATCGGTTGTGTTGTGCCTTTTACATTTTATTCGTTTATTGTCTATGTTTCCAGAGATCATGAACATGAGAAATCTAGAACGTGTACTGGCAAGAGAGGAGGAAGTGAAGAAAAAAGCTGTTGTTCATAAGGACACTTATGAGGGTCCTACAGTTCGTTTTTTCTCAAAAGATGGTAACTTCTTTACTGGATTATCATCACTCACTTGTTTGCATATGAATTCTGAATTTAGAAAATTAGGAGTTCCTTACTTGATTATCAGTATTGTGCTCAATTAGGGGAATCACGTCTGGAATTCATAAATGGGGCAACATTTGGGTCTGAACTTTGTACAACATCACCCCCTTGTAAGTCCCACAGTTTTGTCCGTACTATATTATTTTCTTTGTTGCTAGCAGTTCCTTTAAAATGTATGTGTTCTTAGCAGGTTTGATTCAAATTTCTGTACAAGCCTTGGTCTTTCCGTAATACTTCTGTTTATCACAGATCCAGTGAAACCTGTTTGTGTCGTGACAGGACTTCCAGCCAAGTATGTTTTTGTGACCCCTGTTTATGGTATCCCTTCTTTGATCCTTGAATTCCATTTGAGCCCCCCCCTTGCTTTATTCTCTCTCTCTCTCTCTCTCTCTCTCTCTCTCTATATATATATATATATATATATATATATATATATATATATATATATATATATATATATATATATATATATATATATATATATATTAGACAGACATGCATCCTTTAATGTTTTTGTAGCTGCATTATCTTTGAGTATGGTTTTATATGTTCTGGATCACTCAGATCCTACCACTACCAGTGCGTGTATGATCTGAAAACCAGAGACATTTGTATTAGATATTTTCCCGCTAACCATGCAAACAAGTTCAAGTGAGCTACCTGGCCGTAGTAGGGTGCTCTTCATTTAGAATTTTGAAATGCTATGGCAGAAGTAAACTTGAGGCAGGACTACATATGCCTACATAACCAATTTAAGTATTATAAGCAGTTTACACTAGACTCTTGAGGACATTTATGCTTATCTGAGGCTTACTTCCTGTAGATACCGTGATCCGAAGACAGGGCTGCCTTATGCAACTATGGAAGCATTTAAAAAAATCCAGGAGAGGTACATATTCTTTCTTCTCTTAGATTCCTACTTTGCTCTGGCAGCTAGCTGTAAACCACTTGCCTGCTATGTTTCTTAAGCAAAATACTGCTTACTATCTGAATGTGCAATCGAAACATGCTAACATCTCTTCAACTGATCCATGCATTCAGTTTCCTGAAAGAGGAGGCTGATAGAAAAAGGCCGAACATGTCGAATATGGGAGAGCTTTTTGAATCAATAACTGGTGAACATTTGATGCCTAAGAAGAGAAGGGCTGAGATAAGGTCTCCGAACATATCAGGAGGCTCGAGGCACGGAGGGCGCTTCTGGCGTATACCTGCTCTTGATATGGTGGATGAGGACTAATGAGACAGATCCTGTGACTTCAGACGAGTCTGATAGAAAGAGGCCCAATATGTCGAATATGGAAGAGCTTTCTAAATCAATAGCTGGTGGACATTCGACGCCTAAGAAGAGGAAGAGAACGAGAACGGATAGGATGCTGTAGTAGCGTTAGATCTGGATATACTATGCTTGCAGTTATGTTGATGTATTTTTGTCAGTTGATAAATTTTCAGAACAATGACCTATTATGAACTTGCTGATCTGGGCTACACCTGGTAACCTATGTGCTGTTGCAATTGTGTATCTACTTATTCGAGCAACATGAATTACTGTTGGGTAGCTCTTGACATCCAAAGTTTTAAATTGTCCGGCAACAGGCAAAATTGTAGAAGAAGCAATGCTGCTGTTGACATGTGTAAGCAGAAAGTTGGGGCATTGAAACCATGAATTTTGCTTTCCTATTGAGCTTGTATTTGGCTCACTACAGTACTACTTGCATTTGAATGTTTTTATGTGATGTTCTCCTGTTGACGAGTGTATGGTTGATTGGTGGTTGCTGAATGATGCCGCAGCTGTCTATTGCTGAATGTTGCTAGTTTGCTACTCTTTGATCGACTTCTACCTCGCAGTGGTCGTCGTTGTTGGCCGAAGTAGAAGCATGTATTTGTACATTTTTTTCATCAGCGTATTATTTCACCACAATCTGTTTTTATAAATCGTTTCTTCTTCTTGTGCTAAGTTTCTTTCCATCACACATTAACATTTTTAATAGGAACTCTATTCAAGGTTAAGAGCAAAGTACATGCAGGAGTTGAAACTAAGTTCCTTCCAATTATCAACATTTTCTAATAGAAACTTTATTCACGTTTAAGAGCAAAGTACATGAAGAGTTGAAACGGCTCAGTGCATAATAGAATTCTAGAATGCATGCCCCGAACCCTAGCCACGCGTGGCCCTCCCTCGGCTACGTGCCCCCAAAGTCCCAATTTGGTTTGGTTTGGTTTTGACCCGTAACAATCGCTAGGCCAAACAAGGGTGTGAACTTTTTATCTAAAACCTAAAAAATCTTAGACCCACTTTGATAGGAGGGTAAACAAATTACTAAGATGTTTTGATTTTTTTAGATGCATTACTTTTACTACTAGAAAAGATAAAACATCTGATAATTTAAAATAGAGGAAGTAACTTCAAAATTTTCAACGCAACATGATAGACATAGGCAAAAAAAAAAAAAAAAAACTCAATATTAGATTCAGATTGAGTTCAAACCTAAACAAATATTGAGGTTTTATGGTCCATTGACATTTGTGTATTCAGGTCTAAATCCTCTTGAAATACAGAAACTATTTATGTTTTTTTTTTTTTTTTATGTAAAAAATAAACCGCCTTAAGCCTGTTTGATACGCATGCCTAGTTACTACTAGTTAGCGTTAAAAATTATCTAAAATTAGCTTTGGTTGACTTTGACTAGCTAGTTGGTTAACTTTTAGTTGAAGAATTAGCTAAAAAATTAGTCTCTATGTTAGCTCTCCTATTTATATGCACTAGAGCTAATTTTTGGATAATTTTAAGGCAGCAGCCAATTAGCCCTTGTTAATTCCTTAACCTGCCATCTAGCTTTCGTTCTCCGGTTCGCCGCTGGCGCGCGCGCGCTCTCTCTCTCTCTCCCGTGCGGCCGCCGACTGGGCCGCCGCCCTACGCATCCCCATCTTCGGGACCTTTGGCGGCGAGCGGCGACGAGCACCGACCAGGTACGCCCGCTCCTTTCCGTTCCTGCTGTGCGAAACGGAGCACCCAGACCCAAGCTATCTGTTTTCCGATCTGATCTGATCCAATTACAAGTGCAGTATACATGTATTATGCTTGTTAGGTTCTTAACTCCAGTGCCATTAGTCATTAGGTCAATAGAAATGCCAAATATTAAAGAATGGAGGTAGTAATCACTAAAAGCTTGCTATTTTCACACAATTTATGGACCCAGCTTGATAAAAGCAAAGGTGCCTGGCCAGCTGTTAATAAACCACTTTGTGCACCATGCCAACTTCGATTTCACTATTCAATCATCAGAGTATATTTTGGTTCTTGTGTTTTACTTTGTTCTGATTAGTGTTTTCAATGCAGCATACACATTTAGGTAGCAGCTGCTTTGTGTGGATACTGGATATGGAATGAGACCTGAATGGTTTGAATAATAAAAACACAGTTAGGAGTCCGCCACTGATTGCTTTGCAATTACAGTGGAGCAAATTCATTTATGCTTGATGCATTGAAGTTTCAAGAAGTTTTGGAAAAGAAAAATATTTACTTTGCTACGTTTCATGTCCTTATAAGCAGGGTGGCTACTTGGACTAGTGTTGTCACAACCTGTAACAGGGTACTCATGAAAGAACCCCAAATTTGACAGAATGTTATTTTGATGTAAGAGTCAAGAAAGAATGCTAACCACTCAGGTTAGCATAATGGCTGTTTGGAATCTTACATAGTTAAATGCTTTAAACTGACAAAGATGGCTATTTATTTTTTATGTTTTACTTGTTCTAGCTGGTTGGTCTTTGCTTAATTGAAGATTTATTCACTATATTTTATTTATTCTAAAACTGCCTGATTAGTAGTTTTTTGTCTGTTTCTATCGAACTAAAACCATGCTATACGATCCAAGGTAAAAAGGAACATGTTAACTAGATTATTTCTGGATAATTTTGTGTTCTTTTGGTCCTTGCTCGCTCACTAAAAAATGGCAATTTTGACATCTGATTCTGTGCATTTTATGTTTGACTGGAATTCGCAAATATTGATTGGAACAACATATTAGGAAACAGAATCAGAGTTGTTTCGAAGGCAAGTGCAGCGGAGGAGGTCTTGAATTGTTCTGTTTTTCATCATCACTTTGAAAGTGTTCAACTAAATGAATTGCTAAGAAAATAATACACTAGCATATGAAAAGAAACATATGAAAGCAAAGATGTGTAAGAACCTTATTCCATGTACAAGTAGTATGGCTCCTTCTACTACCTATTTTCTCCATTATCTCAATTCACCGATTTTTTCATGGCCCTAGTTTGTCTTAATGATGGTAATCATGTTATGCATTGCAGGTTTAGTTATGATTAATAAACATAATGTATTAATGTACTGGAGGAGCCATGCAATCTAGTGACAAGCAAGTAGCATTACCGGCGAAGAAAACAGCCACAACTGAGTCGCCAAAGAAAGGTGAAACAATGTAAATATGTCTCAAGGAACTTCTTTTCTGCCAAAAGATAAAGGACCTACCGCAGAACCTGGAAAGGCTATTGGCGTCAAACGGCTGCAGACCGATACTTCCTCAGGTCCTGTGTATCATAATGTTTATGTACGAAGGAGAGTAGAATCTGAGCATAGTAAAGTGAACCCTTCTCAGGAGTTGAAAGGTAATGGAAGAGACAAAGCAAAAGAGTTGGAGGCACGCCAAGGTGTTCAACATGAGGAGGCCAATAAGCCCCAAGTGACATCTCCTGTTGTTGAATCTGTAGAACAAGTATCTTCCGAATGGGCGTACCCAGTGCAGAGAGCTCCCGCTCTGTGCGGGGTTTGGGGAAGGGTGTTAGTGGCAAGCCTTACCCTCGCCTGTGCAATGCGAGGAGACCGCGACTCGAACCCGGGACCTTCCAGTCACAGGCGGTAAGACTCTACCGCTTGCACCAGGCCCACCCTTCAACAAGTATCTTCCGAATCTCCTGAAAAAACAAATGCAGAACTTGTGCCAGAGAAAACTGAGCCACCAGTTGCTTCTAGCACTGGCATTCAAGAGGAGGTGAAATGGTCAAGCATAGAATACTGGAATGAGAGATTTAATCGGTTACAGACATATTTGGAGAACTGTGATCATTCAACCCAGGAGGGTTATTTGCGAAGTAAGAAGTTTGTTGACACCGCTATAATAATTGTAGTTTTTTTCCTCCTCATAGAATGCTGATTCCCTCAATAATTTCAGAGCTTAGGTCCCTTTCGGCTGCTGGGCGAAACATGCATGCAATTGAGCTGGAGAAAAGGGCAATACATCTCTTAGTGGAGGAAGGTGATATATGACTGTCGTTCTTGCTTCCTTAACATATTGAAGGTTGTGTCTGTTTCAATTTGGACTGTCTTGTCTTGCAGAATATGTATGCTCTGGCATCTCATGTCTCCCCATTGTATATATACTTCATCCATTGAAATACATTCTTTACACTACGCTGCCTAGCCTCCCTCCAATTACCATTTTCTGTTGCGTGTACCTTGAGCTAATCCAGAGTTTAAGCACAAAGGGTTGCATTGTTGCAAACTTCCGATCCCATATGTATCCAAGATTGAATAATGCCTTGTATCCTGTCTAAGCCATTTGAGCATCTCATGAGGGATTCACTGTCTGTGTAGCACCTTGCAAGTTGCAGCCACAAAAGGTACTTGTATTTATAGACATCCATGCACCTAAATAAATGAATAACATCCATGTTTACACTACATCCGTCACCTAAATAAATAAAAAAATAACCGTTGTGACTTTGTTTTGTTATTTGTGTGAATTAGTGAATATACTGACAATTTACTTTAGCACAACCTAGTTCAAGTTTTGATTTTCATAACGGTATGCAATTTTGTAGGGAAAGAGCTGCAGCGGATGAAGGCTTTGAATGTTCTGGGGAAGGTTACCCCAAATGCTTCATCGAAGCTGGCACCTTTGCAGCGATAGTCTCTGTACTGAGATGACCCTATAACATCAATCAAGAGAGCTGTAACGCTCAAGTACATTGCAGAAAGACATGTTCTGCTTGTGTAGCTCCAGTTTCTCCAGGAGCCTCCTTTGCCAGCGATGCAATACTTTCTTTTGATGTAATTAGCCGTACAGATATACCTGCCATGCTTAATCCTAAACCTGACTATTTTCTGTGTGTTCCTTTGTCATGTGATTGTGATTTATGTGATGCGAGTCTCAATGTGAACAGTTGTTCACAGTTTTGTACGCTTTTTTGGAATAAAAAAACAATATATTTATACTTGATACCCAACTATGAGCCCCCTTGATGGGCTTTTAACTTTGAACGTTTTGGTCAAGATTCAAAGTGGCTTTAACTCGGCTTATTTCGGACAGCTCCATCAGAACCACAAAATTCAGATTCAAATTCAGTTTTTTAGCCAAATTCCTCTAGCTCCACCAGCTCCACTAGTTGATCCGCTTCACTAAATTGGTGGATCTATCTTAGATTCACCAAATTGGTGGATGTCACCGATCTTAATCGAATCCAACTCACAAATCAAATACAGCAGCGCAAATCGACTCTCTCGAATTCACTAGAAGGTTCTGGATACATGGATAGAAGGAAGAAGGAGAAAAGGGACAGGAATTCTAGCCGCAGCTAGCTTACTAAGGAGCACAGTCCTTACCTTCTCTTGGTCCAGGTCCAGCCCATGTCCCCTGATCGGCCCAGCCCACAGTATCTCTAGTAGGATTATGACAGTGGAGCACCTCAAGGTGAGCTGTAAGTGCACTACAGACAGCTAGTAAATGGCTGTGTAATTAGCTTTTGCTTTCAACAGCACGTACGCGTCTACACGACAGGCAGACTGGGTTATTTGCCGTAGGGACGCAGGCACAGGCTGGGCTATATATCGCCATTGGTTGGACGGGGAAAATATGCAACATTGGAGCCCACTAAAATTTTGGGGCCCCTGCATACACACACACACACAGAGGCAGCATGCATATCGGCCATGTTCGCTTGTGTTATAATTCGTACTTTTTAGCTTATTTTTTTATCCGAAATTAGTCGGAACAATGTTTCGACTTGTTTTTTCAGCGAAGCGAACGAGGCAATCATCCGCTCTGCCAAAAGAATGATACGTCACTGAGGCAATAATTAGTGTTGTATCAAAATTCAAAAGAATGAAAATGACATTCCCCAACGCTCTGTCGACACGTATGATCAGGCAACAGATGATCGACGAAAAGAAATAAATTCTCTCCGTCCAGAATAATTGTATTTCTAGGATCAAGCATGAATACCAATGGAGCATGTTAAATTACCAAAATACCCCTGTAGAGTCCAATAGCATGAGACCAAAGGAACGCGTGAATGAGGAAAACGAGTGGACGGGAGCTTCTGGAGCCTCCCAGTTTTTTTCCCTTTTTTTTTCACAAGTTGTTTTTATATTTTCTTGGACCCACACGGAGATGAGAGCTTGTGGCTGGTAAACGCTGCAGCACGGCAACACGTACGGAGATGCACGGCCCTGGCTTATTCTATATTTTTCAGCCGGAACAGTGTTTTTCTTTCACAACAATTCAGCCAGAACAGTGTTTTTCAGTCAGTTTCAGCCAAAATTCTGCCAGCCGAACAGGGCCGTTGTACTCTGTACATGCATGTTAATTTGGGAAAAATTTCAAATGACGGATGTGTAAATATTATGGGATGGAGGAAGTAGCAAAGAAACAAGAGGTAGACTAGATGCCTAGGACCTGGGAGGAGAGGTATTAATTAGCTACTGTTTCCTCCATCCAGATATTTAGGGCCTGTTTGACAGGGCTCTGGCTCCTCTGAAAATGGCTCCGGCTCTGGCTCCTCTGGAGGAGCTGAACCCGTTCTGGAAAACGTTTGGCAAAACGGCTCCTTCGCACTAGACGACGTGAACCCACAACAAGGAGCCGCGCGAAGCTCGTTTTTGAAGCTTCTCCTGCGCTGCGCAGGCAAAAAATGGCTCCAGCTCTTAACCGGCTCCCTATGCGAAGCCCTTTCCAAAACAGGCGTTTGGCATAGCTCCTGCAGGAGCAGAGCTGAAGCCCCTGCAGGAGCCCTGCCAAAGAGGCTCTTAAGGTATCAAAGGCTTCAAATTTGTCGTTTCATGAAGTTAGTTAAATTACTACTCCGTCCATTTCGCTTTATCTGGCGCGAGGAGCTTGATTTCAGATACCAAGGTATTTCACGTATTTTACGGAAGGACGCGCTAGTATTAATTTAGCATCTGGAATTGGTGCATGCAACAAGTATTAATTTAGCATCTGGAATTGGTGCATGCAACAAGGTGGAGGAGAAATGAGAGGAGAGAGAAGAGAAACGGGGTGTAAGTTTATAATCGGCTTAGACACAAGAATCAATAAACTTTATGAGAGAGATAAGTGAGCCATGTATTAATAATGAGAATGAGAGGCTAACAAATCCGGCGATAGCAGTGGAGCAGGTCACTCACCATAGGGAAATCAGGCTGCAAATATGTGGTAATCTACTTCCTTATTGTTGAATTAACCCTAGAGCATGAATTTCAAGTGTTGCACTCTAGTCTGTAACAATGTGAATTTCTGAATGCAGTGAAATTTCTCCTATATTGTTCCTGCATTGTTATTTTTTATGAAGAATGAATCTGTAACCATGTGCATTTGTGAATTGCAAATGTGTTGTGAGCTGAGCCACTCAAACAAGAATATTTTGTACCTACAGGATTTTGCAATTTGTGTGTTTGGTAGATTATGTGCAGTACGGCTTTCTGAATGTGTTTGGTAGATTATTGACCTGTCAATGGTGTTATTCATTTCAGCAACTTGGTACTAGAATATGCTTGTACCTGCAATTTAATCAGATTCATTTGATATGTTAGGGGATTTCCGCAAGGTGGATTTGTAAATTTTATGAATCAAAATCAATTTCCGGTGCCGTCTCCATCTACTGGTGAAAATTTTCACTTTGTTGGACTCACTCAAGGCTTCAATCCATTCTGTCCACCACCATACCCCAAAGGGACTCCTCCGCCACCACCACCAGTAGCCAGCATTGTCAGCGTGGATGTTGTTGTTGACGAAAGTAGGACAGCAAAGAAAAGGCATTGGACACTTGATGAGGAAGAAAGATTGGTAATCACATACATATAACATGTTCTTATGTTCTTATTGCATAAGCAGCTTTCTTATGTCGAAAAATGGTGTATCTAGTTCAGAGAGCTCCCGCTCTGTGCGGGGTCTGGGGAAAGGTGTCAGTGGCAAGCCTTATCCTCGCTTGTGCAATGCGAGGAGACCGCGACTCGAACCCGAGACCTTCCGGTCACAGACGGTAAGACTCTACTGATTGCACCAGGCCCGCCCTTCCTTATGTCGAAATGATGATATTTTTTTTTCAGGCTAGTGCTTGGCTGAACACTTCTAAAGACCCGATATATGGGAATGATAAGAGCCGTGATACATTTTGGGGTCAGATCAGCAATGAGTTTAACAGGAACATTCAGGAACATCTTCAAAGGGACATTAACCAACTGAAGATCCATTGGACACGCCTGAACAGAATGATCACTGAATTCAATGGTTTTTTTAGCTCAGTAAGTAAGGTCAATAAGAGTGGATACTCTGATGACATGCTGATGGATGAAGCACAGCAGATGTATAAAAAGAAATATGGCAAACGCTTTGCATTGGAACATTGGTGGAAGAAGCTAAAAAAGGAACCAAAGTGGTGTGCATCTGCTGCCCAATTGGAGAAAGAGAAAAGCAAGACAGTGGATGTCGATGCTACAGATGATGGGGAGGAAGCACGTCCTATCGGGAGAGAAGCAGCCAAGGCACAACGCAAAGGGAAGCGAAAGGTTGAAGAAGTTAAGGATGGTATTTCCATGCTAGCTGACAGCATAAACAAGATAGCAGAAATTACACAAGAGCGTAAGAAGGAGCGTGAAAAGGTGACAGAGGCGCAGCTTGAGATCTCTAGAAATAATCTTCAGACTGCAATACAGCAAAATGAAGCAAAGTTGCTCGAAGCTTATACTTCGCTCTTGGTTCAAGACACAAGTCAGATGACTCACGAAGCGAAGGAAGGTCGAATCAAAGCATTGGCTTTGACGGAAAGGAAGCTGTTTGGGAATCAGCAAGAAGCCACATGAGTTATCTGCAACTTAGTCTCAGTTATCTGAAATAGTCTCAGTTAGCTGCAATAGTCATCTGTACTCATTAGTCTCAGCTATCTTTACTTAGTATCAGTTATTATCTGAAACTTGCTATCTTTACTTAGTCTCAGTTATTATCTGAAACCTGCTATCTCAGTTATTATCTGAAACTTGCTATCTGAAACCTGCTATCTCAGTTATTATCTGAAACTTGCTATCTGGCATTTTGGTGAAAATTCTGGTGTGAAACTTAGTTGTGACGCTATCTGAAACCTGCCGTTCAGTTTCTGCTGCTGCATCATTGCAGATATTTATAGTGTGAAAGCCTGATATGTCTAGTCTGAAAACAAATTCATACCTGAAGGTGAATGATGATTATTTCTTTGAAAATCCTGTTTATTCTTCCAATATTTTTCGTCGAAGATTTCGTATGTCTAGACCCCTTTTTCTTTGTATTGTCGGGGCTTTATGCCAATGGTTAGATTACTTTACTCAAGGGTGGATGCGACTAATCGCCAAGGACTAACTCCATTGCAAAAATGCACTGCGGCTATTCGACAATTAGCTAATGGCAGCGCCGTGGATCATCTTGATGATTATCTGAAGATCGGAGAAACTACTGCAATGGAGGCAATGAAGAATTTTGTGCAAGGCGTTATAGCAATATTTGGTGAACGATATTTGAGGCGTCCGACTGTGGAGGATACTGAGCGTCTTCTCAAAATTGGCGAGAAACGAGGATTTCCTGATATGTTTGGCAGCATTGACTGTATGCACTGGCACTGGGAAAGATGCCCAACTGCATGGAAGGGGCAATTTACTCGTGGTGATCAGAAAGTGCCGACGATAATTCTTGAGGCCGTGGCATCACATGATCTCTGGATTTGGCATGCGTTCTTTGGGGTCGCAGGTTCTAACAATGACATCAATGTTTTGAACCAGACTACTATATTTATTGAAGAGCTAAAGGGACAAGCTCCTAGAGTCCAATACACGGTCAACGGGAATCAACACAACATAGGATACTATCTTGCTGATGTAATATATCCGGATTGGGCTGTATTTGTGAAGTCAATATCAATGCCCATCTCCGAAAAGGATAAGTTATATGCACAAGAACAAGGAGCAAGGAAGGATACTGAACGGGCCTTTGGTGTATTGCGCCGTCGATTTTGCATTTTAAAACAACCAGCTCGTCTATATGACCGGAATCAACTCCACAATGTTGTGCTAGCTTGCATCATACTTCACAATATGATTGTTGAAGATGAAAAGGAAGATGACCTGGAAGAGAATCTTGATTTTAATGAGGCTCCAAGTACAGTGATTGTCGAAGAATCGGAATTCTCTCCCGACCAATATGTTACATTTGAAAGAGTTTTAGAGAAAGATAGTGACATTCGGGATCATTCGGCGCATCATCGGTTGAAGAAAGATTTGGTGGAACATATTTGGAACAAGTTCGGACGCCATCAAAATATATCTTGAGTTTGAGATATAAAATGTAACCCGTTTAAATTATGTGGTCGTTTTAATATATGGGTATGCACTCATGAACGTTGAATTAATTAATATATTTTATTTTATATGATTATTATTTGCATAGATATATTGTAGTTAAGATTATATTTAGTTTAAGATATATTTACGAATGGCTACATAGTTTACGTGGTACATAGGATCACAACTTCATGCACATGTTAACTCTGCAGCTTGTCTTGGAAACAGTAAAATGAAACTTCCCAATGAGAGAGATAGTTTCATTTGTCATCCCTAGTCGTGACAGTCTTGGTAACTGAGAAATGAAACCCATCATTAAGACTGGCACGAAGCCGATCGTATTATTAGCCTTGCTCTCATGCGGCCAAACTAGTGCGTGCGATGAATGGAGGCTGGCCACGTATACATGCAACGCTCCATTTTGAGTTATTAATTGCCACATTAGCCAACAGAAGTAATTAATTGCACCATTGATACTCCAATGCGCCTCCTATTGTGGCCAAAACAAAAAAACTAGCACACGCCTGGTATATGGGAACGGAGGGAGTAGTAGCCAAGAATTATTAACCATAGATATACATTACTCTCTCCGTTCCTAAATAAATCAATTTCTAGAATATGTGCCAGTCAAGTTTTTTTAAGTTTAAATAACTTTATAGAAAAGAGTAATAACACATAAAATGAGCACATTATGAAAATATATATTCTATGGAAAATCCAGTGATACTAATTCAATACCTCTTAATGTTTTTTTTTTCTAAAAATTCGGTCAAAATTTAAAAAAATTAACTTAAAACTTAAAACAACTCTAGAAATCTATTTATTTAGAGACTGAGGGAGTACGAAGTCAACATATCATTCTTCTCTGACGAAATAATGATATTGACATTCACTAAGGCAATAATTGATGTTACTATTAAGTTTTCCAAGGCGCCAGTGTCGTTGACTTTCTATACTCGTTATCAGGGCACTCACAATGCAGACTCTACCATAGAGTCTAAGTCATTTATTATCTCGAAGATATCATAGACTTGGAGTCTAAATAAGACTTGGAGTCTAGTTTTTTCTTCCTCTCTCTTCAATAAATAGACTGCCACATCAACAAAATATAATAAATAAGAGAGTAATAAATAGACTTAGACTCTATGGTAGAGTCTGCATTGTGATTGCCCTCATCCACCCATATCGTTTGGCAAATAGACAAAACTTAATCATATCGACCGATCTATATCGTTTCACAATTAATGGATAAAAGGTAATCATATCGATCGATCTATATAGTTTCACAAATAGACAAAAAAATATCATCATATATAAGTATAATGCATGTACCATGTATGCGCATGCTTGTACCTGGAACTTCATATATCAGTGACGACTGACGACGAAAAAGCAGCAATCAAACGACAGTGGCAGGCCGATTTGACCGATGGAGTTACTGTAAGTACATTATAAAGTTGATTGAAGCAGCCGGACTAGTATAGCGCAAGTAAGTTTATTTATAGTACGTGCGTCTTTGCACAAACTGACAAACAGATGTACTCCCTTCTAGTCCTCGGTAAAGGAAGTCATTTTTGACAATGCTTGAGTTATTAGGAATATAAATCATAAATAACTATTAAGATATTGAGTTTGAAAATATAAAAACCATATGAATAGATTTATCTTAAAAAATATTTTTATAAAAATATACATATATCACTTTTCAATAAATATTTTTATAGAAATAAGAAGTTAAAGTTATACTTTGGAGATCGTATCGCTGTCCAAAATCAATCACATCGGGGCATGCTGTTTGCTAGCTGCTGGCGCTTAGAATCTAGTAATCGCATCGGGATTGCCCGGGGCATGTTTGCAGGTGCTTCGGATAAAAAAGTTGTGGTCTTTTCTCTCTCTCTTTCTAATCACACCGTAGATGACCACACTCGTCCCTATCCTCTGTGAACGCACATACACACACTTTACCTCTACGAGCATATTTAAAGGGTTGAGAGAGATTAACTAATACTAATATAGAAACGGTTTTTGCTAACACCTAAGTTTTTTTTTCACAGGCGGTTCATAAAGAGTAGACGCTAATACAAACATATATTTGTGGGGTTCATAAAGAGTAGACGCTAGTACAAACATATATGTTGGGCCTATGGCTATGAACCATCAGTGTAGATACACCTTAATTTCAAAATTTATGAACTTGGAAAATATATTTAGGACTCTAAACGATCCCAAATAAAAAACTTTTAAATAAAAAGTTGTAGATTTTATTGAGAACTACAACTTTGGTATAGATCACCTCAACATTATTTGAGGTTGTTTTGAAAATTTTTAGTTTGGAAATCCATGAACTTAAAAAATATTTTTGGTCTCTAAACAGTTCTAAATCAAAAACTTATCAACTACAAAGTTGAGGTCGCATAGAGTCCCAAATCAAAAGCTTATTAAACTACAAAGTTTAGAAGTTTTGGGACTAAACATATTTTGGGACTCTAAACAGTGATTTGAAACTGTTTAGAGTCCCAAAATATTGTTTTAAGTTTTGAAAAATTTAAATTTAAAATTTAAAATTTTCAAACAACCTCATATGCTGATATGGTCTAGACCGAAGTTCTAGTTTTCAATACAGTCTATAACTTTATAGATGACTATTTTATTTGAAGTCATTTAGAGTCCCAAATATGTCTTCTAAATTCATAGATTTTAAAATTCAAGTTTTATAATTTCTAAACAACCTTGAATGTTTACATAGTTAATACTCCATCCATTTCAATTTATAAGATGCATTTGTTTTCTAGATATATTATTTTTACTTTGTATCTAGATATAGTGCATATCTAAGTGCACTGCAAAAACTATGTATTTAGAAAAGCCAAAACATCTTGTATTTGGAATGGAGGGAGTACCAACGTTGTAGTGGCTGACCTGATCTACATGCTTGATGTTCATAGGTTTTTAATTTGAAGTTTTTTAGTGTCTTAAATATTTATTTTAAGTTAACATATTTTGAGATTCAAAATATTGATTTTTTTTCAAACAATCTCTGTTGGAGACAAATCTTATACTAAAGTTGTAGTGCTTGAAAAATTTTAAAACTTTCTAGTTGAAACTTTTTTGATCTGTATTTATTTAGTAGCCAAACTATTTAATATAAGATTACGAAATGTGAATACAAATAGATAACATCCTATATATAGTCATAAATGAGTGTGTGGTATTGTGTTAGGGAGGTGTTTTGGCTAAACAGTGTGTTAAATGACATTAACAGAGGCGGACATCTGTTTATCGATTTACAGAGTTGGTTGCGTGCCCACCTCTGGAAGTGGGCGATTAACAGTGATCAATTACTAGAGGCGATGTGCTGTCCGCCTCTATTAATAGAAAATGCCTGTATCCGAAAATGTTTCCTGTAGTAATGTGCAATGCATGCTTTTTTTATTCAGTATACATGCTTAACAACAAGTCGAAATCCCACAAGTATGATGCAATTAGGATAGGTAGTGCATAGTCAAGTCCTTGATCTATTGCGTACATAAAGGACTCTATAGACTAATGCCTTAATCTTATGGAACTATAGGAACAAGGAGGAGTTTCTTCGTACGATGCACTGTTAGCCCAAATGATTTGGTCATATCGATGCCTTTCTTCGCCATTCCATAGGTAGCTCCCAATTGAAGTGGTAGACAAGGTTTGCGAGCATGACTTCCATAGTTGAACTTGCAAAGTTTATACCTCTGGGCATATCCTTCGCTCTGCCCCAAATGGCAAGTATTGAAAATCGTTTCCCTTATTGTCCATAGCTGCGGCGCTACCTCCTTCCATGAACTGCTCAGGCATGAACTCGTCCGCTTTCTCCCAATAGCTAGGATCCCTTGCAGGAGCCCAGCTATTAACAATGGCACGTGTTCCCGATGGTATCGTGTATCCTTCTATGTTGCAATCGGCCATGGAGAGGTGGGGCAAAAGGAGGGGTGCCAGCATATGGAGTCGGAGTGTCTCTTTGATGACTGCGTTTAGGTAGGCTAAACTGTTAAGCTCGTCTTTGGTAACTATTTCTTTTTCCTTGGCTATAGTGCTTTCACCTCGGTTTGTAGCTTCTTCATGAGGCAGGGGTTTTGCATGAGCTGAGCCATCGCATATTCTAGAACTATGAATGATGTATCTGTGCCAGCTTCAAACATTACCTACATACATATGGATACATATATAAGAATCGACAACATATATATGATTGTTTATAATGTATATAATAGTTGTGGGTTAGGTCATATCCACATATACCACCAGCTGCGCCTTAATGTGATCTCTCGTGAGGTTGTACTCTTGTTGAAGGGAGAGTAAGACATCGATGAAGTCACTCTCCTCCCCGTCACGCTCTGACGCTGGCTTGCTTGCATGGTCATCGATGAGCGTATTGAGCAAGTCGTCCCACATCTTGTTCACCTTTTGTGCCTTTGCACACATCATCCTCTTGATGATGTCCAGCTTCACCAGCACCGGGAAGTAGTCCTCTAGGTTGAAACCTCCTATGAGTGACGAGTTCGCCTCGACGAGCTCCCGGAAAAGTTTGTACCGGCCTTCCTCTCTGAAGAACTTGCCAGACATAGCGTGACACACGATGTCGTTGGCGAAGGCGTTGAGCAGTTCACTCAGGTCGATAGCGGTGCCTGCGGTGGCCGCCTCGCGGATCTTAGCCACCACCATCCTCACCTGTTGTGAGTTATTTTCTGGCAATAATCATCTTCGTTCATGGAACAATATATTAGTGATTGCTGAAATTGACGCATGGTTATTAATTACCTCATGCTCGCGTGCATGGCAGTAGGACCGGACCTTCTTGTTTGTGAGGAGGTGCGTGGTGGCAATCTTCTTGACCTGGCGCCAGTGCTCACAGTACAGGGAGAAGGCGACGGCCGTGGAGCCGTAGAAGAGGATGTCGATGACTGGGGAGTAGGCCCTGGACGCGAAGATGTGGTCTTTCGTGCGGAGCACGGCCTGCGCGGCGCTCGGCGAGGAGACGATGAGCGTAGGGACGGCACCGAGGTGGAGGAGCATGAGGCCATCACGGCCATGCTTGGCAGAGAGGTCACGGAGAGAGATGTGTGGTAGGGGGCCAACAAGGTGCAGGTGGCCGATGATGGGTAGCCTGCTTGGAGGCGAAGGCATCTTGCTCAGCAGCTGTTCTCTGGCTCTTGCCGTGGCCGTCGACGGCGTCGTCGTTCCAAAGCAGCGGCGCACGAGGAGGACGAGAAGAGGACAGACGAGCAGGGCAGAGAGCACTAGGGACTAGGGATGAAAACGGATCGGATACGAACGGATATCACTGATATTATATTTGTTTTCACATTTCTTGTCGGATTCGGATTCGAATACGGATAGTATCAGCCATGCCGGATAGGATACGATTAGATGTCGACATTATAAATATGTGATTTGAGTATTCGGATACGAATACGGTATCGGATGTTGAATATCCGGACTCGGATACGGACAGATCTGAACCCCTCTAAACGGATTCGGACTCGAATACGGTCGGAAAATATTCGTACCGTTTTCATCCCTACCAGGGACACCTGTGGAGGAGACTTCGCCGGCAGCAGCTCCTCGTAGTGGCCATGAGCGTGAGCCATATCACAACAGCGCAACGCTTCCCCTGGCTGGCTAGCTAGCTTGCTACTGAACTGAATGATCATAGCTGGTTTCTTTGCCCAGGTGGCCTTTTATATAGCCAGAACCTGGTGATTTCACCAACAATAAGGCATCTTTTTAATCCGTAGTTTATTCAGAAGAGTCTGTATACTGGACAGCCGTATGTTTTAGCAGAAGCCAGCACGGTTGTTGGCTGCAAGTAAAACACATGATTTCCAACAGAGACAAATCTGTGTGTTTTAGCAGAAGCCAGCACTCGGTTGTTTGCTGGCCCTAGAACACTCGATTTTATTCAGAGATAAATCCGTGTGTTTTAGGTACCTGTAGCACATGAATTGTTCCACCTTTAGATGTAAATCCAATGGCTGTTTTGTAATAGCAAAAGAAGGCCCACGCAGAGCAGATCTATGTTCAATTTCTCTGCAGTTGAGAGTAAAATAGTAGAGTCCAATAACTACGGAGCCCATAATGAAAGCCCAAAAGCAAAAATCGATAGGAATATATTAGATATACTTGGGAAAGAAGAAAACAAAGAAAACAGATATGCTCTGCATGGAAAAGGCTCTGCTCTGCTCACGCGGAGCATGGGAAAGGGGCAGAAATATGATTGCAAACAAGAACAACAAGAAATTTGAAGAACAAGCACTATAAGTTTGATTCATACCTCATCAGCCAAGGTTAGTAGACCAATCTTTTGAATCTAATTTTCTGGTATTCCAATTTCTCTGAAGAAGCAAAAACGAAGAAATTAACAGATCAGATGAGAAAGACTAGGAGAACCAGATCCATGGAATATGTAATCATGAGACCTTACACATTTAGGATGGCTATGATGGCCTGCTGCTTGTGCTTGCTCCAACAGCAGGGTGTGGCCCTGGTTGCTAACTTTGCACAAGGAGCAGATCCAGCACTTGGAGGGTTGTAATTGTGGTCTAAAGGCTACAAACAAGCCTATTTCAGATCTTGCTAATTTCCTACATTGTATGACACAACAGAGAGCATGAGATAAGAGCAGCGTATATCAGCAATCCAACTATTTTAGATGCTGCTAGCTTTTGCAATTAGAGCACCCAACTATTTCAGATCCTGCTAGCTTTTGCAGAATCTTAGATGCAAATTAAGTGTAATGCATTATATTGATGAAATTACAAAACATAAATATAAAAATTGCACATTTCATATAGTGCAAATAGTATGTGTTCTTAATGCAATTAAACTGTAAATGTATGTCAATACATATACAGTATGGTGGAGCTCATGAATGTGTAAATAGAGAGAATGACAAACTGCTCAACAACCACACAAGCATGACCAAAAACCTTGATGACACATACCTGCACATAATTGATGCTCCAACTATTGCTTAGCTGTCTGCATCACCAACACTATTTTACAATAATATGAGTATGTAAATATCAGAACCAAGATTTCAACATAATAAGAGTATAGATTCAAGCAGGATACTAAAACTGCATACTGATTCTTTATGATGCTCCAACTTTCTCCTAATGACATATCATTTATTTCTAAATGTAGGTATACAATAGGGCAAAATTGAGACAACAGTAGGAAGTAATACAGATCACTTAAACTATGGATGAGCATAACTTGCAGGTAATATAAATGTCAATAATTAAGTTTTGGTTTATGAAAATCTATTTTACATAGACATACTAGAATACAAGTGAATCCTTCTAAATTTAGCATTACTAATTGTAAGTCATCTATTGCAGGTGCCATATACTTATACACATGCAAGTGAAAACTCAGAGCCAAACTTTGATCTCACAACAGCAGATGGGATAAAAAAGTGGCAAGAAGCACTAGAATTGATGTACCAGACTAGCCAGGTACTAGATTAAATATTGCTTCAAATAATCATTTAAATAGTGCAACTAGACATATGTCAAGAAGTATATATGTTCAAATAAATGCAGGGCGGAAAGAATGTATTTGCAAATTCTATGTTGATAAATCTATCAGACATCGATTACAATGACAGAGATGAGCATAGTAGGAACACCAATTATGATGTAGAAATACTTACTGGATCTGATGTGGACCTTTCAAATACCTATAGATATAAAAAGGTGAGCAAATCATTGCTTAGTTTCAAAAATGCCAAGATAAAAGGGTTGTTTGTCAACTAAAATATATTTCAATGCAGGGAGGCTTCACTGAACTTATGATGGAACAGATCAGGAACTCTTAGGAAGATAATCAGACTGACTGGAATACGCAGGTAAAATTTATAATACCAGTATATAAAAATTACAATTCAGACATATGCAAATTACACACATATGTGCAATGTAAATTCAGCATAACAGGACTGTAATTTCAATGCTTCATTATAAACCGTACAGCAACATAAAGAGATGCAAGGATCATTAACAAAGATGATACTTGGAAATAACAGGAATGGTGTAAAACTATATTATATATGCTTGTTAAACTAGTTGTGTTATATTATAAATGGTAACCATTCTCATTATCAAACAAATAAAACAGAATATGAGCCTTGAAGATCTAGATGGAATCTTTGGACCACAAACTGATTGGTCAATATCAGAGTCAAGGTTGTCATATGAGGTAGATACAAATAACTGAGCCAATTTGATTACATTTATAAGCAATACAAATATGTACTGGCATCAAAGTAAAACTTATCTTTTCAAAAATAGGATGGAGAAATGGCAATCGTCGCTGATGATGATGGAGCAACGACAAGCATAGCTAATGATGATAGATTTGAAATTCAACAATACCATTGGTAAACTGATGTATTAAATAACATGAACATTGATGAGGTACATAAAAAATGATCTCTTCACCTATTTCAGTCCACAATGAAAAAAATTATTTGTATTATAAATGACATTACTCAGAAACTAAGACTGCTGCTAATATATTTACAGGTGTAGCATGAAAATCAAGATGATCAACCAACAATGGGAGAAAATGACTTAAGGATCATAGCAACAGAACCAACAAGTTTAGATATTACATCAGCTATAACGGATGATAATGAGCATGTAAATGGCAGCCAGGAACTGACGGAGGAAGAGATTGAACAATTCATAAAAAATGAGCAGGTTGCAGCATCTGAAGGCAACAATGCACCAATCAACAGCAAGTACACCCCACAACTATCGATGGAATTTAAGACTAGGCATGAACTCAAAGTAAGAAGAGAAATAATGAGGTAGTCAAAGTGACAATGAGATGTAATCGTCAAGGAAAAGAAAAGGAACAAAAGTCTTTAGAGTAAGAAGAAGATGAAGTAGACAAGGATGTTGGAAAGAAACCGGTAAGGAGAAGGAAAATAAATGTTCAGCAGAAGTCAGATTGTCCTTGTGTTATGATGGTGAAAGAAGAAGGAGCTGTATGGAAGATTAAAACTCTTGATTTGGAGTATAATCATGAGCTATGCCCTGGAGATAGGGATTAGCTATTTTTTGGTCACAAGTATATGACAAAAATGGAAAAAGGACTTATCAAGACTCTGAATGATAACAATATTCCGACTAGGAGGATGGTTTCTATTCTATCGTATCTGAGAGGGGGGCTTACAGCTCTACCAATGAAAAAGAAAGTTATCAGCAACTATAGGACAAAGCTGAACAGAGAAGCTAAAGGATCAGATATGACACAAGTATTGGATTATTTTAGAAAGAAACAAATTGAGGATCCGTCTTTCTTTTACAAGTTTAATTTAGATGAGGACAAGAGAGTGAGAAACTTGTTCTGGACAGACGGTTCTTCTATGAAATATTATGCAGATTATGGAGAATGTGTAAGTTTTGACACAACATATATGACTAATCGATACAACTTACCTTTTGCACCATTTGTTGGAATCACAGGACGTGGGCAAAGTTGCCTTTTCGGATGTGCTTTCTTGCATGATGAGACAGTGGACACTTTTAAGTGGGTATTTCAAACTTTCCTTGAAGCAATGGGAGGAAAACATCCTCAAACGATCATCACAGACCAAGACATGGTGATGAAATCAGCAATAGAGCAAGTCTTCATAAACACAAAGCACAGAAATTGCTTGTTCCACATAAAGACCAAATGCTACAATAAGAAGTCAAGGTGTTTGTAGCAAACGAAGGACTATATGAAGACTTCGAAGATACAATGAACAACAGTCTAAGAGTGGAAGAATTTGAACGACTTTGGAAGAGAATGATTGAGGAAAGAAACCTTCAAGAGAATAACTTCTTTTCCAAAATGTGGGAAATGAGAAAAAGGTTTATCCCGGTCTACTACAAAAATGACTTTTTCCCTTTCATACAAACCACATCCTGGAGTGAGGTAACAAATGCTAGGTTCAAAGACAATGTAGGGCCAACCTATAATATCATTAGTTTTCTGAAAGAGTACAATCGAATTGTTGATACCATAAATCGAGCAGAAAGGTTGGAGGACAGCTATAGCAAGCGGAAAAGGCCAAAGGAATTCATATTTGGCTACAGAATAGAGCAACAGGCACAACAACTATACAATAGAAACATATTCAAAAAGTTCCAGCTATAATTGAAGGCAACATCATGGCTGAACTACAGGAAAATCGAAGATGGGTAAACATTTGAGGTGTGGCAAAAAAGTAACCAGATTTAGGAGGTTCATAGGTTCAGGAGATATACAGTAAACACTGACCTAACAGAAGACGAAGAAGAATTTACCTGCATATGTGCAAAATTCAGCAAAGATAGGATACTCTGCTCTCATATCCTAAAAATAGTCATTAAAAAGGAAATCAACACAATTACAGACAAATACTTCTTAGACAGGTGGAGAAAAAAGGATATGAAGATACATGTTGAAAGATAAGAAGAAGAAACAGTTGTAACAAGCTCATTGTTGAGATTCAACATATTATCTAGAAAGTCAACAATACTGAATTCAAAAGGATCAAAAAATGAGGAAGCCATGGAATACCTTATGGCAGAATTTGACAAGATGAAAATCAATTTAGATAGAATGTTATTTGCTCAGCAAACATGTGAAGCACAAAATGACCAGTAAGGAAAAACTATAGCAGCACAAGCTAGAGATCTACAAACTAAAATAGATGATTCAGAAAGAATTCAGAGAAAGGAAAGGCCACCTAAACCTGTCAGAATGAAGACACATATAGAAGAAATAAAGAAGAAACTGGCGGTAGCAGAAAAGAAGAAAAAGAAGAAAACAAATGACACAGACAGTGCAGGTAAAAAATTTGAGTACATATAAATAGAATTTTAGTACATACAAATAGAATTTAAATCCAAATATAAAAATTCTTATTTATGTGAACTAATAATATTTTGTAGGCTCCCGATGAAGCCAAAAAAGAGAGGAAGGAAACATCAAATGGTAGCATTGATCACCAAGCAACAGAACACTGAAGACATGGTAATCAAAGATGATCAACAGATGGAAAGCGAAATTTATCAATCAGAAGGAGGGATGCAGTCAAATTCAATGGCCAATTAATTTATGTAATTTGTTTAACAAATAGGATATTACATTCTTAAATTAAATTATGCCTAGAACTCCAATTACATATGCTGAGAACTAAAATTGTAGTGTGCAGAAGCTGCAAATTACATTATTGGTGATTGCAATTGTGTAACCGAATATTTTATTTGTCTCAGAGGATAAAAAATTGGTGTGTGCTGGCACAAATCTTAAAAAACAAACTTTAATATGTGTTAGCACAAATCACATTAAACAATTTTTTTCTATGTAAGGACAAAGACAAAAATAAGATGTGCGTTGGCACAAATCAGAATTATCAAAGTTCATGAAGTGTTAGCACAAATCACAAGAGATAATTTTTTCTATGAAAGAACAAGGATAAAAACTTGGTGTATGTTAGCACAAATCACAAAAAATAGATTTTAACATGTTTTAGCACAGATCACAAGAGACATTTTTTTTCTATGAAAGGACAAAAAAGAGGTATGTGTTGGCACATATCAAAATAAACAGATTCGAAAATGTGCTAGCACAAATCACAAATGATATTGACTTGTAATCACTTGTTAGAAAGACTAATATTGTCATATATACATAGTTCACTACAAATAATATACAGTCACACAGAACAAGTAAATGGAAGAACACATACCAAACTATATAACTTCAGGAAAAAGCAACTTCCTCAAACAGGTTGCTGCTCCTGATAAGAGTTCCACCTCTGAGGGCGAACTTCCTCCATTGGTAACTGAAAACAACCAAATATTTACAACAAGTAATGGGAGAAAGCATGTGTCAATACAACATACAACACATTTAGTAAAGTATATCATGCTCAAACTAAAAAAATGTAATGCATGTAAGATCACTAACCGGATCAGACCGTCATCTTTACAAGAACAACAGGGACCTCCACAACCCTCAAGCTTGTCCTTGTCTTTGCTATCAAAGGTTACTACACTGACACATAGTGGATAAAAAAGACACTAATATAGAAGGACATAAACTTAGAATAATGGTAAAAAACAGTTAACATCAAGCATCCAAACAAACCATCCAACCAAATATTATCATCCACTTTAGTTTAGCCTCTTGACCGTAGATTAATATTTACAACCATTTGAGCACCAACTATTCTTATCAACGTAGCTGCTTCTTTACAAAGTATCATGCACTCATAGCATGAACCTACACACTACATGACAGGAACCTAAACACAAGATCTAAACACAACACGCAGGTCATGCTCTCTTATAGTACTGTTCGTAGACCTGAGAAAAAAAATATTAGAAACAACAATCAATTGAGTACATGATGGAACAATACACAAAGTGACATTGCAACTAGTATTACCTCAGCATCATATTTCATCACTTTAGATTGAACATCATCAGAACTATTGTATTCATTAAAAATCATGTCATTGACGTACTTGATACGAAGATGCACAATATCAGCTTTAGAAAACTTGTCCATCAAATAGATATTTAGCTGCCAAAGCTCTAGATTCTTCATCGCAAAGATACCACTATCATTGCTAAAGCTGAAACAAGATATGAGAAAGACAAGACATAATATTATAAGCACCACACAAAATGATATGATCTAAAAAAATTAAAAAAAGACTGTACATTACCTACTTCTCAGTCTACTGAGGTACATCTGTATAGATAACTTCATATCCATGGAACCCAAAGTCAATTTGATCAACTTCACTCCAGATTGTGGTCAAGTTTGGTATCTAAAAGCAGGTAGAGGAAATAATTAGAGTGTAGATATATATATTTTCTTATTTGAACAAAATTTCACATTGTATTCAAACAAAATGATGTGAATCCATGTGCTGCTGCTACTTACAAATTCATCACGGATAGCTTTATGGAAATGTGAGTCTGCTCCAAAATGTAGAGTACAGGAATCAAGATTACAATCAATCTTCGAGTGATATACACAACAACCACATACCACCGATCATGGAAGAGAATTAGAAAATAAAGCTGACAAAATAACACAAAATGAAAAAGAAGGGATTATTAGCACAACTGCAATGCACACAACATATGTGCTAAAGCTTAAAAAAATTAAAAGGATGTGTTACTCACATATTGGCTGTATGCTAATGACCTTGCACGACCAAAGACTTAAAAGCATTTCAACGCATTATCATATAGATCCTTCTCCTTGCTATCATTAGGACCGTGATTTCCAATAAAATAGTCCTACAAAAACAAATTGGTCAATATTATTTTATTTGATATAGTTATGACATGTAATTGAGAAAAAAGAAATAAATGACACTTACACCAACTTTAGAGAAGAAATAGTGCTTGTAAGAATTCTTAGGGTGTTTCCTATGGAATAACAATCTGCGCAAAGCATTCACTACAAAGTAATAGACTTTTCCTTGAGGCTTAAGAGAACTTGCAAGTGCACTTAATTTCACAACCACTTGCCCATAATCGATTACTATAAGACTAAAACAAATGGAAACATTTCATAATTACTTGATTCAAGCGTATTCAAGAGTGGTGAAAACGCTAAGGAGGTTGTAAATATTTAAAACTTACTTGGAATGTTCAGTTTCTGCCATCTTCAAAACAACGTCATATACGTCAGTTTCAAGTCTAGACACTGTTATCTTTGAATGAGGCATCATATAAGGGCTCAACTTGTATTTGCTTGGGATCACTGTCCTCCTAGGACGATGAACAACCAACTTTGCACTAGAAGTGTACCAAGGACCTTGGTTTGAAAAGGACTCAGAGTCGTGTGATAAACCATTGCGTCCCATACTTTTTGCAGAAACAGAAGTCCCACCTCGATGGGATGAAAGAGGTGTAGGTGCTTGCAAAATCAGGAAAAAAACATAAAGTTGTTGGAAAATCATAAAGTAAAAATTGACATAATAGGGTTCATACTATTTCATTCTATTCTCCAAATACCTAACAAACAAGCACACAAACAAACACGGCTGAGAGGTATAAAGAAGGGGACAACAGAAATGCTTCTATTGCCTTTATTCAATATATACAACACTAGTACCGCTAAGGTACACTAGAGTATGGACAGTACTACAACAACTTGTACTAGCTATTACATGGCTGAGAGAAGCCCCCAACTACTAACAATTGTCCTTCCACTACCATGGCTGCAGCAAAAGCAAATCAGCAGATTATCTCACAAGACAATTGTTCCAAAATGATTAAACTAGAAATGCCAATTTACAATGTCATAGTGTTCTCCAGAAGGGCTGATTGCAGCTAGAGGAACAAGAGCAGTTGAATCTTCAGCAGTCGTAGAATAATCAGTAAAAGGTGAAGACTCCATATGGAGAAGGTCCTAATAAAAAAATACTACCATATTAGTTAAAAAGAGAGAGAAAAGAGAACACAAGATATGTCACAATACAAATTAATCCAATCTAATAAACAACCTTACAGTTTCAACATTGTCATTTCTTTCGGTCTCAACAGTTTCCTGATTGCCCACATTACCGCCTCCACCAAATGGATTAGACCTCATCCGGTCAACAAACGTCCACATGCAGGGCAAAATTGGAAGTGGATGCTGCTCTCAGATTGAACCTATCAAAAGTGAAAGTAAATCAGGTGCTAGTATAATGAATAAGACAAACATATTAGAACCATGATTTTACAAAGAACAAGTTACAAACATATATTAGCAAGTAAATCAGGTGCAAACATATAAAAAAGTAAATTAGGTGCATGTAAGGTCAAACATATATTTATAGGGACACCTCCATGGCATATATTAGCACCACGATTTTGATCTGAAGTAGAAGTTGTTTTCAGTTGTAGCAACACATACTAAATAAGTACAAAAATGTATATACATACAATATGATGATTTAGCAAGAGAAGAATAGGAAATGGCAAAACATGTACCACATAGTTGACTTTTTGATGCATGTCATTGGATACAACACGTCGAATCACATATATCACTTGATCAATAGGACAAGCTGTACCAGATACTGGACCGACAGGATGCCTCAATTTAGGGTCTTCAACATAATTTCCTAAATCATCCTCAAAATCAAACATTCTAAAAGATGGTATGCTAGGACTATTAAAGTAAGGAGCCTTCTTCATACAAGGTTTCTCAACAGGTGCTTTCCCTGCTTAATTAAATATTAAATTGGTAATGAAAGTTGAAACTTACATGAGACAAGAACATATATTGCACATGTCAAATACCATAATTGCCGTATTTGAAATGTGCAATTTATTGCTAATAAATGTGCAATCCAAAAATAGGTACTAACTAGTATAATCCAAAGTAGGAGCTGCATTTTCAGCCAGTTGAGTTTCTTTTGAATGGCAGGGAATAGTTTTTGGCTCTGAAACATGCAAATTAGGACTAGAAGCAGTTTGGACATTCTTCACTACACGAAGACCATGATCACTCTGGTTCAGAGAACCAATAGGATTCCTTCTACTAGACGCTTCTCCTGCACAGAGACCGTGCTCAAACATGTGTCTTGTCTATATCATAGATTTGTTAAACATTTTTTCATGAGCAGGACAAACCTGGAGCCTTCTCAACTGTATCCGTCGAGTGTCCAACAGCTCCACTAGTTCTTTCACCTACCTGAACAATGACAAACAAATGGAATAAGTTGCATGGGCAAAATAAAAAGGGGGTCTGTTGTTCATAAGTGCACGGGCAAAAAGCACAACATAAAAACAATGTGAGTCTACTCCAAAACATAGACTGGAATGAAAGATCATTGTAATAACAAAAACAATGCAAGTCTGTTACCTTTGTTGAATCAAGAGGTATGTCCACTGTCGCACCATGATCATTGTAGAAGCCAGCTGGTTCATGAGGAAGAGGTGGTATCCGAGAATTAGAAGCAGCAGGTACACTTCCTTCCTGCAGAATAGATAGCAATAGGAAGATCGGTCAAATAATAGTTAAAGAAAACAGGTGGAAGATTAGAACCAGCTGAAAGCTTGGTTTGCATTTGCTAAAATATAATAAAAAACTATGGCCCTAAAGTTCTGAATTGACAGTACTGTAAGTGTTAGGTGGAGCACATCAAGGGTCAACAGAGTCACAAAGTCATGATGCAAGAGCACAAGCAGCCACATGCCAATTTCCCGAGGAGAAAGAACTTCGGCAAAGACCTAATGCTACAAACAACCCTCAATTCCCTTGTGCCATTAATAACTCACCACCAAAAAAAATACAGTCAGCCCTCAATTCCCTTGTGCCATTAGCATATTTTATCTTATGAAATATTGACGCCAACGACACTATGTATAAATTCTCCCATAAAATAAGTTTTCACACATGCACTACAATGTTTTGGTCCCTAACATAACCCCACAAATCCACGGCTGACAACCCCACACCCTCGAACCCCAGCATCAAATTCCATGTTTAAGCATCATTACTCCCTTAAAAACCTCAGAACAACAAATACAAGCACAACCATGGGGAATTGGACTTGTCCAAAGACTCAATAGCTAGTCACTTTGGCACCTACTAGTCACTTGGAATGGAGACTTTTACCATACTAATCATTGAAGAATAGACATTTAAAGATAGCAAACAACACAAACCCAAAAAAAGCCAATACCAAACAACTGAAAAATGCTGCAACCTATGCCTATAAAGTATTTTGTAGCACTATCTACAAATAGTAGTGAGGTGCACACACACATGAAAAATAGGAACAGGGAAACATAGAAACTCACTTTTAGTTCATGCTTCTAACGCTTTACTTGCAAAAGATTAGAAATTATGATCTGGGCTTCTTCAACAGCCTACAAGATTATCCTTTGTACCTCCGGTTCTAGTATGATCCAAAGACACTTGTCTAAAATTCAAAAATACATTATTCAGGGAAATAATTTTAAACTGAAATCACTATTCTAAACACAATAACATAATCAACAAAAGAAAATTTTGAATAGACATGATCCATCAATTTAGAAAATACAAAACTAAAGGAAAATGAACAAGATGTAGGAACATTGACCTCAACATCATCTTTTCTGCAACTGAGAGGGGATTTTCCAAGACATTGAGATAGTCCATGTCGAGTCTTAGAAGCTACACTATCAGGACTGGAAGTTTGTGATGCATAGTTTTTTCTCTTCGTCTTCCTTCTACATGAATCTACAGCTGAATCTGCACCTAAAAATATTCATAAGAGTATGAACAAGATGAACAAAGTTAACTCAATGCTGAAACTAAGGTACAGATCACTTCATGTACCTTGAACTGATGAGTTATTGGAAGGAATAATTTTAGTTGGCTGAGAAACAACACAATTGTCACTACCAAAAACATTATATGCACTATCTGAATCAACTTTTTCAGTCATAGAAACTTCTTCATCATTAATTTTAGTAGCAACAACCATTGTGGGATCCTTCTACATTAACTGCAGTAGCAGCAGCCAATGTGGTATCGAAAATATCTTCCACAATGGTATGAGTTGAACCAACAGGCATTGGGGCTTCATAGTCATGAGCCATTGCATCATTATCTTTGTCACTAACATTGGCTGGAGAAGGGATTCCAGTAGCAGAATTCTTAGGCAGCGGATCATCATCATCTGCATGACCATGACGCCTTTTCATGTACTGGAACATTGAGATGACAAGTCTGTCAGGGCTCCTAAAACCATGTGCTGTGTGATGTTCTTGGAAAATGCCACACAAAGCTTCATTGTCCTATCATGTCAAATTAATAGTACCATATGAATCATGCAAAGTTCAATATGGAGGCTGGGTAACAAAATATTGCGGATTTTGCATATTAAAATAGCAATGAACTGAACTAGTAATTTATTCACAAATATTAAACTAAATGAAATACTCATGAACATACTGAATAAGGCACCTACTTGTTCATCAAATAATCTATAATCAGTATATAGAGAATCCCTAAAAGAAGCACAAGCATCAACCGGTAACAAAGATTCAGCATAACAAGTTTCCTCAATAGATTTGACCTACACAAAATATATTACAGTTAGTTAGTCAGTAATCTAAACAAGAACAAAACAAACATGACAACACTCATAAAACCTCAAACCAAGACTTACCGGACACTTTCCAAACTTATCAGCAGAGACACAATCATATGAAGCATATTTTTTGATCATAGAACCTTTCCAACACAGAATTCTTGGCAAATTTGGGGGAAGCTGGTGATGAGATCCAAAGTTCAGGAAGTCTAGATAGTAAGCCTACAAGAAATTACAAAGTGGTCAGTAAATACATTGCATATAGATGACAAAAAGTAATTGATAGGAAAACAAGCAATGAAAAAATGACATACCGTAAAGAAGTATATGCAGCCATCGATTGTCCTTCTTTGCTTTTTTCTGTATAATGATATTGAAGCAAACAACCATTCAAATACAAACTTGGACCAGTCCTAATCTTTCACAGTCAAAACATCAATCAAAGCACCTAGATACTTTGGGCTAGGAAGAGTACTTGAGTTTGGGCACAGGAAAGTTGACAATGCAACAACCATGAAGTATCGGAAGATGTCATCATCAGACAAAGTGTTGCCTACCAACTTCTTGGCAAATGTCTTGATGAGGGGCAAAGAAGTCTCATTGATTTCTTTAAGAAAATTGGCCTTTATAGACTCATCTTTCTGCTGCCTGATGTGTAGCACCCGATTTTAAGAACAAAACCAGATACACACCATATGTAAATCCAGGAAGTCAAATCTCACATATAGCTACAAATAAGGGTAATAGCGAAAGACAATGCTCAATATATAACGTACTTAGTATAAAGAATACAACCTTAGATAGCAAACAATGGAAAGACAACTCCGATCTTCGGGTGAAGACTCCAATTCCACAGGGACAACTGACTGGTTGATCACAAGCCTAATTCCTCTTGGAAATCTCCACTGAAGAACCTCCATCTGGTACCCATCTAGGATTTTGCCAAAGTATTGAAATAAAACAAGCGTAAGCTACTACCGCTTAGCAAGCATAACATGAGGGGATGCAGGCTCAAAAGGCTTGACTTGACTGAACTGCGGTAAGCACTTTTAGTTGGTCATATTTTATTATTAATCATAAGTTGCTAAGTTATTCTTAGGCTCCTAATTATGAATAATTAGAGATATCAGCAATTTTAATCATAACCCAAACCATCTGAGTAACCAACTATTCAGTAAGAGTCCAGGCCGCTCGTGACCATGAGCACGGCTGATATATCAGTTTTACACTCTACAGAGGTTGTACACTTTCACCATGAGTCGTGTAGCCCATATGCTCGGGTTAATTACTCCCAAAACACTTCCAAGGTGAGCAGACAGGGTACACTATGAAGCTTTTCCCTAGTCGTTCTAATAAGGAGCAGTCGCTAAGGATTCCATCTCTCAAGTGTTATGGAGTCATCTCCAAAAGTGGCACTGATACACACAACATAGTACACACCCTGGGGATGAGGCCCATACCTAGCCCGATATGCCCCTCTTGCCCTTTCGGTAAACTGCTACAAACTAGAAAGAGTAAGGTACTAGACTAAGACCAGAACCATGTAATCCTCATGGTTGTACTGTAAGTCCTAGGTTGTCACTTAAAGATAAGTCCTTATGGAGAGAAACTAGAGCACCCTAAGAAAATGCCCAATGCTCTAGCTCCCTTGGTTCCATGTTGCTAAAAAACATCTTTTAATACCATGTTGCATATATCTTTAATTATATTCTTTAATCAATATTGGTCGAAGCAAACTGAGCATACTACCCAAATGCAAAACCCATAGGTAAATCAAGGACAGGATAATCAATACCAAGGTAGGTAGACTCCAAGCAGTTCATTAACATATGCATATGAATTGAGATTGCATTAAAGTGAATAGTTAACAAGGAGCCTCATATTATACTTGCCTTAAAAACATCGATCCTTCGGTAAGCTTTAATCTTCAACGTTCTTCTTCTTCTTCTTCTTGATCACCACATACACCTCACCGACTGGACGTAACCATAAATCACCACACAAGCATCCATACATTCATACACGAAGCAAACAATAGAACTAAATTAGAATAGTACACCAATCATAGAAAAATAAGTAAAAGAGTTTGAAACACGATTCTACGCATCGCTACGAACACACAGACGCGAAAAGCACACTAATCGAAGCTACGGTTGAAAAGATACAACTACCGAGAGATCTACTCATAAAACTATTAGCTTCATGTGTTTTAATTATATATAAAAACATATATAAAATATTTTATAGATAATATAAATTAAGTCAAGTTTAAGTTTGAATTATAATACTAAAGTAAAACAAATCATATTTTATTTATAAAACCCAATTGCATAATTATTATTCAATTTAGAGTTTAAACCATGAAATTCCTGAAATAGTGACATGGTAACCACTGTTACTAACGCGTAGATCTCATCGCTATGAATCTAACCCAACTTGAATGGGCTAAAACGGAGTTAAAACATAGAAGATATGATTTAAACAAGATTTCCTTTAATAAAATGATAGATTAAATCTAACCTCAAATTTTAAAAGTTGAAAACCTACTTAACTGTAGTATGAACATGTATATTATGAAATTATGAACCTAACACAATTTGAACGGGTCAAATCAGAGTTAAAACAGAGAAATTATGGCTAAAACAAAATCAGTGGGAAAACTGTAAATAGGTGAAAATGTATTTTTTTAGTCAACAGACAAAATACGCTTTTTAAAAGAGCAAGGCGTAATCTTTGGATTGCGCAATGGACCGCAGGTTCAATAATAGAAAAACTCAAGGGCTCTTTAGCAAAAATGTCTGCGAAGGGGTACCGTTTAATCCTGACCGTTGGATGTACTTTGGACGGCCGATAACAAAAGCAAGGGGGAGAGAGAGAGAGCGCGGCCGGAACAGTAGCTTAGCGCGACGGTGGCCATTAACGGCGACGAGTAGCTCACCGGCATGCACGAGGAAGCGCCTATGAGCCACGTTTCGACACGGGGAAGGCACCGGGAGAGGGAGCGGAGCACGGCGAACTCACCTAGAAGGTTATCGTCGATGGGGATGGCTTGGTGAAGGCGTGAGGCCAGATGGGGCAGACGATGACCACCTGCAGGCGTTCAGCAATGACTGGTGAACAACAGAGAGCAGCAGAGAAAGAGGGGAAAGCGTAGGAAGCTTCATACCCTCGACATGGAAGTCAGCAGGAGTACAAGAGCATCGGGAAAGCAACGACGACGAAGGACTACGGCGGTGGGTGACTGGCTCCTCGGCGAGATCCGTCATAAGAAGGACGGTGATGGTAGTGCTCGGGCGATGCTGCACTGGGGTTTGGGGAAAGCGGCGCTGGTGCGGCTGCTATTTATGAGGGGCAAAGGCGTGGTGCGCAAGGCACGACAGAGGACGGGGCAGCGACGGACACTCAGACGGCAGCGGTGGAGTCCGTGTTGCTCACGAGGTAGGAGAAGGAGTTGACGAGCGGACCCAGGCTGTCAGCGAAACAAGGCGGTGGAGGGCGCTTGCACGGCAGCTTCGGGGCTAGGCCAAGCGGAGAAACGGAGCTGGGCCTGCGTGCTGGTGTGGGCCGAAGCGGGAGGAGCAGAACGACCCGCGGGAGGAAGGCCGAACGGGATGGGCCGACGGAGGGAATGGGGTAGCTAGCGCTGGAACTGGGCCAACAGGCCAAATTGGGAGAGAGGGAAGAGAATTCATTTTCCAATTTCTAAACCAATTTTGAATGCAAACTCAAATCAAGTTGAGATCCAATTTCAAATATGAACCAAATCAAATTTGAACACGGTTTAAAATATATTTTTTGTTTCAAATAAAAATGAACAATTTTGGGTAAGTTCCCAAAAATAAATTTTACAACTTAAAAAAAATACTTTTATTTTCAAATTCCCTTTTTCTTTCTTTTCTTTTACTTCAAAGCCCATTTTTAATTTCTTTTGCAAAAGCAATTTAAACCACTCAATCAAATACATCAAATGCAAGGGCATGTATGCACAAACATGTTGCTAAGCCTTATGATGAATTTTAATTTAATGAAAAAATTTATTTTCCTATATTTTATGAGCACAAAAATTCACAAATAAATTATTTTAACTCTATTTTCAAAAGTGCGAATTTTAGGGTGTTACATGATGTCTTCACCACCAATTGGAATCCCTAAGAATAGGTGAACTGATTTTGTAGAAAAAGAGACTATTTTGCCTCCAACAAGTATATCACAACAATTGACATCAACTTGATCCGCTATCCATTGGACAAAGTTTCTAGGCACTAAACATCCATCATACTCAAGCAAGATCCCAAATCCATGATCCCTGATGATCTTTTTCTTACACTCATCCAATTCTCTTATTTTCTCTCCAAAATACTTGTTATTGCACCTGCTTCCTGCTTAGCAGATGAACTCTCACCAGCAGTTGATTTTCCTTTACCAGTGCCTTTAACATCTCTAAGATTCTGAAAAACCGATGAAAAACTAAGTTTCCAGTTATGAAACTAATCATCAGTTCATTAAACATGGTGTCAAAAAAGCACATGCTACTGAATTTAGCTTTCCAGCACGCTTCTGGACTTTAGAATGTCGTGATTTCCCTTTCTTCTTAATAGACTTAACAAACTAAAAAAACAACATCAATAGTTAGTTCATAAAAAAACATAGTGGCATGGACTGATTCTAGCAACTTAACTACTAGAGAATGAGAACAGAAAAGGTTGATATGTGCAAATGAGAGATAGACTGATGTCCTACTCCTATAACTATGACATAGTGAAGGTAATAGTCTAAAGAGATACAGAAATATGCATAGTTCAGTCATAAAAGTTTTAGAACATACTCCAGAAAACACTCCTTTCAGATGCTTGAAAGTCTGGACTGCTACAGTAAGATCAATATCATCATGTGAGGAGTTTGGATCCTAAAAATAAAACAAGATATATCATATTATATACACAGGTGCATAAACAAACAAAATCAAGTAAACTTATTACCTTGCCAATATTCAATGAATCAGAGTTGTTGTCTTCTTCATAGTTCATATCAACCTCATCATCACTCTCACCATTTACAGATTGACCATCAGATTGCAACGCATCATCAGCCATGGCTATATAACAAAAAAAGTTTAATCAACTACAGTTTTCTTAAAAAATATGCATGCCTATAATTTAGAAACAAGAATTATTAAAATCTGCATGTTGCTTCACTCTTCATATATCTAAGCATGTATATATCTAACAAAGTACCGGTAAAACAAACAGCAACATATATACCTATCCATCCATATATAGAAGAGATATTTCCATCCATCTTAATCATGAAGATATATGACATACATGTAGAACCAAATTTAATAAATAAACCAACAGGTAGTCTGAAACACACATACAGAACCAAAGTGAGTAGTATCTATAACCTTCTGGCCCAAATAAGCATTTACTATCAGGTCCAAATATTTACATTGTGCAAAGGAATATATATTTCAGGGAAACAACTCAGAACAGATTCAAATTTTTGATGAAAACACATAACACACTAGCACTCAGGCACTAATGGCATAAAAATCTGCACTGTTGGCACAACAACAAATTTATAAGAACCAAAGCAAGTTGTGGGTGAACATTTAGATTGACAAGGAACAAGCACCACCTAAAGTCATAGTAGCAGCATAGGAAGGGCAAAAGCTATAAAAAGTACACTAAGCACCAAGTAAAATCGGACTTCAAAAATCACTCACGCTAAGTGCCTCTGCCTCAAGTATATAATATTACAATAATATGATGTATGGATGATGAGCACCTTATAGCTAACATAGTAACCAATGAAGCATTTTACCACTACTAGTTCAATGGATACAAACACTAATAAGAATCTAATTCACTGAGCTGACAACAAACTTTATGCAGCGAGTTCACCTCTCATCAAAAAGTAGAATCTCAAATCTACCTTTAGTAATCATCTAGCAGGCTAGCACGGCACCTGAACAAACCAAGACCACAATATTCAAAACCTAGGGCAGCTAAGCTAAAAAAATTAAAACCTTAATTGGCCATCGCTAACCAAAACGAGAATGCTCAGAACCAAGTCAAATCACCTCGCCCTGCTCAAAACCAAGTCAATCACCTTGCCCCCTTAATGATGCCTCTTGAGAGGCTTCAGATAAAACACTGATTGCATAACAAGATAGTGTTACAGCTACAAACAAATTGACCGATAACAAAATCTGCCTGTCTGGTTTAGCAGATCAATACTCACTAATCCAAACATAGCATTCAACAAAATCAAACAGATCAATAGTCAATTTTCACACCCAATCCATCTTGGTGTACTTTCTGACAGGCCTGGTGTTCCATCTAGAAACTCTGTGAGATATAGCAGGACTCTGGATGTACCAAAATCAAGCAGACTACAGACCACAAGTAACTACAATCTACTCACAATCAGAAATAGGAATGGATAAATCATAAGAGCATATTTTTTTAACAGCTGAACAGACTTCAGGAGATGATTACTTGACCATCTAAACTTGAATATCCCAAGCAAACCATGATCAACATGGTTCTATTAAATCACAGTTTCACAGTAGGTGGATCAATAGATTTCTGGAACTAGACACTCAGAGAGGAAGCAACTACTATCACAAAGTGGACTAAATGTTCCAAGCAAACCACAATCAGTTGAGACACATATGAACTTAATGTACCAACAAGCAACTAATATCACAAATAGATTGCTGGAACTTAATCTGTCAAACACAAATGGGAAAATCAACGCATCGCTAGCACTGACATTCAGAGACAACATATGCAATGCAACATAATCATTTGGTTGGTATTAGTGACAAAGGATAGATTGTTTTAGTTTTTTCATGCTCATCCATTGGTAAATTGTTATCCATGCTCATCCACTAGACACTGGTGATCTAAACGCCAAATCAAAGAGCACTCATGCAGCGGAATCAATGGACAAGAAACGAAACACAAAAGAAGCAAAACAGAGAACAAAACCAATGGTGAGCAAATGGGTAAATCAACTAGCTAGCACTGACATTCAGAGACAACTAGCTCTATAGACCCCTACCATGATCCTAGCCACAAATCAAACCAGAACACAACGCCAATCACCCCTCCTCCACCTCGCATGTCCTGCTCCCCTTGAGCAGCAACACTTCCAAAACCCACAACAAAATCAAACAAGCGCAAATCAAGGGGCTAAATAAGCGCAAATCACACATCCTCCACCTCGCCTAACATCATCCCCACCCCACCTTGCTTCTGCCCGGTCGCTCGTCGTCTGCAGCGGAAGCGACGACACAAGGCAAATCCACCGACGAAACAACGCCCGTCCAGGTGACGCAAAAGCAAGCAGACTCATCCTACATGAACTCGAATCGAACCACCTATACATCATAGATGCCATCAAATCATAGATCTACTGAACCAAAAACTGAGTCCATCCAATAAAACATAGCTCAATGCAGCGGAGAGCGCGTGGCGTAAGAAAATACCTCCTGACCTTAAGGCATGGCAGAGACGAGCGAGCCTCCAAATCGCCAAGGAGGGGACACCGACGAGCCTCGACAGGGAGGAGCACGGAGAGGGGCAAAACAATAGCCACAACGATGAGCTCCAGAAAGCACGCTCCCTTTCCTGTCTGTGCGTGTGGATCGAGGAATACGAACAGTGTCCGGCAATCAGACAGCCAGAGTGGGCCCTGCACGTTAGTGTCACAAACCAACCAACACCACATCAAAATAGACCACACATCGATTCTTCATCCAACGGACACAAAATTCGTGTGCCAACAAACAACAAAACACATGTGTGCCATATAGCATCTCTGAATAAAAAATATGAGAGGTGGCCACCAAAATAAAGATGAATAAAACAAGTGGAGAATCAAAACAACTATTCCAACATAGATCTATGGTCAACAACTAATTTCAACCACAATAGCAGAAGTGGATCAACCATGATGCTAATTTGTTATAGATAAATAAACAAGCCCCAGGCCGCCCATCAACAACTTTAGGGGAGAAAAAGCGATTAGCCATGAACAACTACTCACAAGCATCAGCTTAGATGGACCAGAAGCAAAACTAAATGAGCTCAACACATCACATTTATGTCCTGCACTTACAATGACAAATTGTAGCACCTGGTTTTAAGAACAAAACCAGATACACACCATATATGAGCCCAGGAAGTCAAATCTCATATATAGCTACAAATAAGGGTAATATCATAAGGCAATGCTTATTACATAGCGTATTAGTATAAAGAATACAACATCAGAGTATAGACAATGAAAAGACAACTCCGATCTTCAGGTGAAGACTCCACTTCCACATGGACAACTGACTGGTTGATCACAAACCTAATTCCTCCAAACTCTAGCAATCTGGTACCCATTCGGGATTTTTTTCCAAATATGTGAAAAATAAAGCAAGCGTAAATACATGTCGTACTCAACAAATATAACATGGGGTTCATGAGGCTCAAAACGCTAACACTGGTTTAACTGTAATTAGCTTTTAATTGTCACAATTTTAGCATAGGAGTAGCAACAAGTTTATCACAAGCTCATATAAACACATGATCAGGTAAACATGAATAATGAATAGCATAAATAGTAATCATTAATGAGCATCTTCATCATCTATATCATTAGTGTTCATTATCTATTCCGTAATGGTCCAAGGCTGCTCGTGACCGTGAGCACGGCTGATATACTAGTTTTACACTCTGCAGAGGTTGTACACTTTTACTGTGAGTAGTGATTTACCCTTTCGCCCAAGGTAGCTAATCTCTTGACCCACTTCCAAGGAAGGTCGGTAGGGTTCACTATGAAGCCTTTCAAAGGTTCGTCTAACAAGTTAGGGCCATTAGATTCACTCGGCAAACAGATATAGGAATCCCCTTGTCGAATGGAACAATGACACACAGTCTATACACATAAGAGTAGAGGCTATCCTATACCCGATTCGTCAAGCCATTCTTACACCATAAATGTAACCTCTAACAAGCTATAAAAGGTCCTCATACTGAGCTAAAGCTAGAGCCATGTAGCCCTCACAGCTGTACTATAAGTTTCGGATGTTCGCTTACAGATAAGTCCTTAGGGAGAGGAATCTAGAGCACCATAAAAACAGCCCAATGCTCTAGCCCCCTTGTTCCATGTTGCTAAAAAGTAACTTTTAGTGTTTATTGCATATACCATTAGTCAAGTTACAAGATCATGGCTTTAGTTGAGCACTAGCATCATACTGCCCAATGCATAAACCCATAGGAATCAAGGTACAAGGTAACAAAGTACTAGGAAATCCTTAGTGGTAGTCGAGGTAGACACATGCAGTATGAATTAAATGATTAAAGGTGTATAGGACAACAAGGAAGATCCCATGCTATACTTGCCTTAAACTTAGATCCTTCTTCTAGTCCAAACCTTCAAAGATCTGCTTCTTGATTCACCACGTATAGCTCACCGACTGGACTTGATCATAGAGCACCACACAAGCATTCATGCAATCATACATGAAGCAAACAATAGATCTAAATTAGAACAGTACCCAATCAATGAAACAGAAGTTGAAGAGTTTGAAACACGATTCTATGCATCACTACGATCACATAGACGCGAAGATTACGCTAATCGGAGTTACGGGGATCAAATTATAACTATTCAAAGTTAAGAACAAAATGATCAAATTTTATTTCTAAAATTAGTGGCTTAAATGTTACTAATACGTAGATTATGAAAATACGAATCTAACAAAACTTGAACGAGTCAAATCAGAGTTAAAACAAAGAAACTACGCATAAAATAAGATCAATGGCATTTTTGTAAATATTTGGAAATCAATTTCGTATTAAAAAACAAATTAAAACAGTCCTGTGGATCGGGCGTCGTTTTTGGAAAATTGCAGGGGCTAAAATGGAAAATCTAGGGCATATTGAATTATTTTCAACAGAGAGTGGACTGCGGGTTGATTTGAGAAAACTGTAGGGTCTCTTTAGCAAAATAGCCAGGTTGACTGGGTTGGCGACAGGTGACGGCTCCTGAGTGGTGGGTTCGCGGTGGACTGCCTGCGTGGTGTGCTAACATAGACGGTGTGCTTGGTCTACACTGTGCTCATGGACCGAAGAGGTATCTTCTAATCCTGGCTGTTCGCGATGGATTCAATGGCTGCGAGTGTTTGGGGAGATATGGTCACCGGGGCGGTTCTCTGGTGCGGCGACACCATGGCCGGAGAGGCTCAAACCTCATCGGAGTTCAGCCGGGAGACGTTTTCGATCACCGTAGGCAGAAGAGAGGGAACCAGGATGGAGAGGAAGAGTCAGAGAGCATGACTAGGGGTTGGTGAGGGCATCGAAGTGCCGGTGTGGGCAGTTCGGGAATGCCGACAGCGTATCTACGGCAGCGGCCATTGCCGTTGAGTCATAGCTCATCGGTGCGTATAGGAAAGACTCTACGACACTCGTATTGACCCAGGAAAAGCATGGGAGAGGAGCGAGGGGACTGCAAACTCACCCAGGGTGTTGGTCGCGACGGTGATCGGCCGAAGACGCTACGGAGCTCGGCGAGGCGGACGGCGGCGCACTACAGGGATATGGCGACGACATATAAGCAACAGAGAAAGAAGAGGAGAGCTAGAGAGCATGGAAGCTTCATCACCTTGACACAGAGCTCAGCAAAGTGCTCCAAATGGTGGCAAAATGGAGCAGCAGCGTAGCGAACTTGACGATGGCGGCTGGGGTTGCGGCGGCTGCATTAGGGCATGAGTGGCAGCTAGGTGAGGGTGGCACAATGCGGGCTTTGGCTTTTATGGGGCGGGAAGACATGGGCGGCATGACAACGGACAAGGTGGGAGTGACACGGAGTCCCAGCGGTGGAGCAGAGTCTGGGAGGAAGACGATGGAGATAGGAGATGGTGCTAACAAGTGGGGCCGGGGTGTCGGCGACTCAAGGCAAAAGAGAGGGGAAGCGCGGGCGCGACTGGGCCGGAAGGCGATCTAGGCCGGTGCGCACGGTGACACGGAGGAGGGAGAGCGGTACTGGCCTTCGGGAGAAGAGATGGGCCGCGCGAGAGGAAAAAGGCCGAGCGGGCCAGAAAGCCAGGAAGGGAGAGGGGAAAAATAAAGAATTCCTTTTCTATTTTCTTTTCCTATTTCAAAATCTCATTCAAATATGAACCAAATGAAGTTTGAATAGGGCTTCAAATACACTTTTCAATTCAAACAAAAATAAGCAAATTTTAGTAAGTTTTCCAAAAATATTTTTTACAACTTTTTAAATTCTTTTATTTTCAAATTTTCTTTTCTTTTCTTTCAAAGTCATTTCCAAATTCATTTCCAAAAGCATTATGAATTCATTTTGAATTTTGGATTCAACCACTCATTGCAATAGACCAAATGCACTGGCATGCATGCACATCCATGTTGCTACTCCTTATGATGAATTTTAATAAAATGAAAAATATTCTTTTTCCTATATTTCATGTGCACAAAAATTCACAAATAACTCATTTTAATCCTATTTTCAAAATTGAAATTTTTAGGGTGTTACACAAATACAAGCTGTGTGTTGCAGGCCTGAAAACTCTAGTACTGTCACTTATACTCGATCTTTGAAAAAAACAAGTACAGACACCGACACGACCGACACCACACCAGGAATAGGCTTGGGTAGGGCCAATCTCTTTATTTCCAACTAGTTTCTACATACATAGACCGACACTCTGCAAAGGCAAAATGGCAAAATGGATGGATCACAACAAAGCCTAGAAAATGAATCTGCACAACACGCACAAATTTCAACCACAAACAAATTTGCACACTCAACCGATTGTTCAAAATCGACAAATATCACACTTCGATAGGAGTGCAAATTCTAATAAATTTGGACACTCAACTGACTATGACAGGAAATTTCAAAAACAATAATAGGTTGCTCATAGGTAGAAAAAAGCAACCACAGGCAACTCATAGGGCCACACGAGACCAGATCTAGCAATCAGTGGCACTTGAGCAGGTTCCTGTATTGTACACTAGCTAATACAGAATGTGCAAAAAAATTTCAGTTCTACTACTACAACATGGAGAATGAACGAATCAAAGGCGGACAACAGCAATGGGAAGGGCATACGAAGATTGCACAACCACAAGGATGAGTGGATCTGAAAAAAATTGAAAGAAAAACAAGCATCCGGCATCCCAAACTACCAGAATGCAGATTGGCATCACAACAACACTGGTACATCCTCACAGCAGGGACGCGAGCGCGTGTCAGCGATGTCCGTGGCTCTGAACTACAAGAGAGGAAGGAGAGCTGCCCCAACCACCGGCGTGCAGCGGCGTGGTCCTGCATCATCAGCCGGAGCGGACACACGCACATGCGAGGCAACCAGTGGTCGTCGCTGGCACATGGAGCAGACGTGTAGGTGTGAGGCCAGAAGGTGGCCGTGGTAGCGACCTGGTAGTGCGAGGAGCAGAGCTGGGACGGGGTGGAGACAGAGGAGGCCATGGAGACACGAGAAAAAGGAGGGGAGGCGGTCGTACTGGCGCCGGCTCCATGGATCTATGAACCAAGAAACAAATCCCCACATCAAACAACACCAAGGGTGCCATTGCCACCATGGATCCACCGTGCTTCAACTGACACCAAAAACCAGAAAAACAAAGCAAAATAAAACTCGAATCAAAGCAAAACGAACCACAACGCGGGGAGGGAGATTTACTACAAACCCAAGGTAGTAGAAGCAACATACCTTGCCAAACCCTAGAAAATTGCCATGTGCCCTACCGCCGGGAAACAACAGCCCGAGGAGGGAGACTAGAGGAAATGAAAATGGGGAAGAAAACGAAACAGGCACCACAAATCGGGCGCGACTCCCAAAATCTAAAAAAATAGCACAGACAAGTGGACCCCACATAACAGAGACTCACACAAAATTCGTGTGCCAACAAACAACAAAACACATGTGTGTCATATAGCATTTCTGATTCAGAAAAGGCTGAAGATAGACATAGAGGACCACGACCATGAAATGCTACTCCCCTCCATCTCAAAACAGGCTTAGCTAGATTGGTCTTGAAAATTATTAGAAATATAAATACGATGAAATCTAATCATTAGAAATTATTTTAAATACAAATACAATGTGACCACTTTTATATACATGTGCAACTGCATTGCCTGTTCTCAACCTTGATTGATTTACTATGAACAAGTTCAGGGGGGCAGTGTTAACCCCTAATTCCATTCCAGCGGACGTTTACCCGATCCCATCCCAGCGAACGATTGAGCTCACCGTGACTTTCTATTTTTTTTAAAAAAAAAATCCGCAGCTTTCTTTTCTTTCAGAAAGTTTCCCTTCTCCGCTAACGCCTGATGCATTATAAAAAAGCAAAACATTTATTTTAACTTGTTATAATTTCTGAACGATGTATCCGTTTTTAATTCCGTCTGCACCGGTTTATTCTACGTGACGAGGCAAACAAAACTAGACCCCACTTACATATGTTTCAAAGAATTTTTTTCTAGTAGCAAATTGTGTGTACTAACTTATAACTTATGTATAACGTATAACTTATATACACAAGTTATATATACTAACTTATCATAATAACTTATGTACTCAAGTTGTCTAGAAACTTATGTACACAAGTTGTGTTTGATAACTTCTGTACATAAGTTATGTTTCGTAACTTTTCTGTTTATAAGTTAATTCGTTCCTTTGTGTGTTAATAACTTTTGTGTTTGCAAGTTTTGGCATAAGTTATAAGTTAATTTATTCCTTTATGTTTAATAACTTTTTGTAATTAAGTCTTGTTTCATAACTCTTGTGTTTCCAAGTTTTTTGCATAAGTTATAGATATAAGTTATATGTTCTAAGTCATATGTTATAAGTTAGTATACATAAGTTGTACTAGAATGAAATTCTTCGAAACATATACAACTGAGGTCTAGTTTAGAGGCGTAGAACACACCGGTGCAAACGGAATTTAAAATGGATACACCATTCAGAAGTTATAGCAATTTGAATTAAATATTTTGCTTTTTTAAGACTAGGTCACCACTGAAGTCACCCAGGGAGTGCATGGATGGAATGGTTGTTGCGCTACTTTCCAAATATGGGTAAGAGATGGGATTTTTTTCCATAAAAAGAAACTATTGCTGTCCAAAAATCATTCGCTGGATTCGCATCGCGTGAGCGTTCGCTCATTAGTGGGATCGAGTGTTAACCCCCCTTGCTGCCTCACAAAAATATGTCACTTATGTGATTTAAAAACTTAGTTATAGGTAAACATGTTCTAGTACAAATACAGTAAATGAAATTTGGGCCATAACATTCTGTAACACTGTTTGTCTTATATAAGGAAACTAAATGCAGCTTGTAAATCAAGATGGATATGCAGAATAAGTTATTCTATATATGGCCAGTCACATACTAGCCTGACTCTATGTATATGGCGCCGTTCGCTGGTCTGTTTTTTCAGACCAGCCGGCTGCTTCTCTCTCACAAAATACTGTTCATCAACCAGCCGCTACAGTGTTTTTCTCTCACACAACCAGCCAGTTTCAGTCAAATTTTAGAACAGCGAACAGGGCCTATATAGGAGTATTTGTGATTAGAGGAATGACGACTGTGACAGCGCATTGATAGGAGTTCCCAAGTTGATAGTCCCGTGTCAAGTTTGATGTCTGAGAAAGACCTTTGTTTTTTGGAAAGTGAGAAAGATCGATGAGTAGCTACTAGCTAGCCGTAGGACGACCCATACGCGCGCAACATATCACCCCAACCTTAACTATAAATCCCATCCAAACTATGAGACGATTTGTACACGTTATTATGTACATATATATCTATATTTGGTAGCATCCAATAATCCTTCGATCCGGCTGGCCGTCCGGCTAACCAGAACCTCAGATGGTACTCGCAGCTGTGACCACGCTACTAATCTACTAGTTCATCGTTTAGCTGGCTCCATCCAAGTAAAGATGTGATCCGTGGACATCCACTCTCATCGTTGGCAACAGACATCTATATGCGAGATCGATGGAGATACGAGATGTATGTATGTCTATTATTCAGAAAAGGAATCTTATCTGTCCATAGTTTATTCTGAAAAAAATCATTTTTGTAGGATTTTTTGAGGAGGTTCAGCTCTGATTTCTCTGTTTTCTTGGACGAAGCAATGCCAAATGCATGCTCTTGCTCATGATACGGCTCTTTGAGAGAAGCTGAAGAGGAGAGAAACTTTTTTTGTGTGGTAGTGGTACTAGAAGGGCGTGAGCACACAAACGTGGCTTTCTCTGATAGACCTAAAACAAGATCACTAGCCATAGATCTAGCGAGTCTACTTGTTTTTGGAATAAACAGTGAGCCCTAGAACATCTACTAGTACAGGATAAGAGATAGAGTGAGAGAGAGAGAGGGGTGAAGGGGGTGCAAACCATCGGCCGCCTTGGAGGAAGACGGGCTCACCATCACGGTGCTCGGTGGTGAAAGGTGACGGTGCAGTAGCGGTGTCGTCCAGGGGTCAGTGTAGAGGTCGCAGGGCAGTCCGGCGTCGTAGCAACCCTCCGGCGTGATGCAGAGGCGGTGCCGACGCTTTCCATCGCTGGCAGCGCCCCCTCTGTGATCGGTTAGGGTTTAGGACTATAGGTGGGGTACTAGGCGGCTCAGGTGAACCTCGTGCTTGGCGCCCCCGGCCCCCACCTCCTATTTATGGCGCTGTGCGATAGGGGCCCACCAACCATATTAGGGTTGGGCGCCCCCGATCAGGGCGTGGATCCAAGGGCCCAATTGGCCGTTGGGCCAATTGGTGGAGGGCCAATTGGTGAAGATCAACTAACATTCTCCCCCTTGATCTCACTTATAACTTAAACTTAACTTACTTACTTTCTCTTATTCTCATTTCATCACAGATCAGTGCATAGAGCGTGCATCATCATCACGGTCTCTTGCCATTAGATTAAACAACTACAATGCACCTCTCTGTTTTGAAACAGATTCTTAACTAGGCCCTTATTGTCCAGGAATCATAGGTTTTCCCTTAAATCCATGCCGGTTACGTGTTCTCTGAACACACTGGGTGGTAAGCCTTTTGTAAGCGCATCCGCGAGTATCTTTTCTGTTCTTATATGCTCTAGACTAATTATATGATCCTGGACATTATCTTTCGCAATATAATACTTTATGTCAATGTATTTGGCAGCACCACTTGACTTATTGTTGTGAGCATAACATACTGCTGGATTATTATCGCAGTATAACTTAAGTGGCTTATGTATGGCGTCTACCACTTTCAACCCGGGCATGAATTTCTTTAGCCAATTCACCTGCCCTGTGGCCTCATAACATGCTACAAACTCAACATACATTGTGGACGATGTAGTGATGGTTTGCTTTGAGCTTTTCCATGATATAGCTCCTCCTGCGAAGTGAATATGTATCCTGATGTGGACTTTCTTTCATCTTCCGCATAATTAGAATCTGTATACCTCTCTATGTGCAGGGAATCAGATCTTCTGTACGTTAGCATGAGACTCTTCGTACCTTGCAGGTAACACAAAACTTTCTTTACTAATTTTCAGTGTTCTATTCCTGGATTACTCTGATATCTGCCAAGCAACCCGGCAACAAATGTTAAGTCAGGGCGAGTACACACTTGAGCATACTGTAAACTTCTGACAGCTGAACTATATGGAACCGCTTTCATTTGATCGATCTCATATTGGTTCCTGGGACATTGAAATTCCCCATATCTGTCGCCCTTGACTATGAGAGCAGGTGATGACTTATAATTTTGCATACTGTATTTCTTTAGAACTTTTTCTAAGTATGCCTTTTGTGATAATCATAAAACCCCTTTTCTCTATCTCGGTGAATCTCTATTCCTAGGATGAACGAAGCTTCACCGAGATCCTTCATATCAAACTTTGAGGACAAGAATTTGTTTGTTTCTAGTAGTAGATTGACGTACTTTCCTTTTATGCAATCTATGCATTGTTCTAAATCTGAAAATTCTAAAGGTGGAAGAATTGATTTCTTAATCAATCGCACTATTCTCCCCCTCGAAATATGGCCTAAACGACAGTGCCATAATTTCAAAGATACATCATGTACTCTCTTTCGCTTATTTATTGCATTCATAGACGAGAAAGCATTCTCATTCTCAGTACTTACATCATTCACATTCTCAGAAAGTGATAATAAATAAAGATTGTCTTGTCGGAAGGCAAGACCAACACATTTATTATTATAAACAATCTGGCATTTGCCATTACCAAAATAGTAATCATATCCATTGTCATCTAAACGTAAAACACTTATTAAGTTTCTTCGCAAAGAGGGTACAAATAGAACATCTGAAAGCTTAAGTAGAAAATCATCAACTAATTCTAGAGAAAGATCTTCAATGGCTTCAACTCCATTTGCTACTTTAATTTTTCTTTCTCCTCTTTGTAGGGTCCTCCTCGTAAGGAATCTCTGTAATGAATTTGCAACATAAACAGTTGCACCTGAATCAATCCACCAAGTAGATTTTGCATAGCTTAAATACAAGGATTCATCTATGAATATAATGAAATCCTCACCTCTCTTCAGCAGGTTCTTTAGGAAGTCTGGACAGTCCCTCTAGTAATGTCCATGCTTCTTGCACCATTTGCACTGATCCTTTTCAACTTGAGTGTTGTTGTTCTTCGGATGGTGCTCAGTCTAAGGGGGTTTCCCTTGAGGTTTGGCATTCTTATTGAAGTTCTTTTTCTTCTACTTCACAAGGTTAGCAGAGTCACCCTGTAAGGACTTTAGCCTTTCCTTTTCTTGAACACACATTGCGATGAGCTTCTCTATGTCCCACTTGTCGAGCTGTATATTGTACTTAACAACAAAGGTTTCATATTCCTTTGGCAAGGAAGCAAAAACCAAATGAATCAGGAACTCATCCTTGAGCCCCAAATCCATTGGCTTCAGCTTCGAAGGCGTGTTGTTCATCTTCAAAATGTGCTCTCTAATACCGCCACCAGTATATTTTTCATTGAGCAATTTCTTGATATTTGTACTAGCATAAGCCTTTGAAGAGCCAGTGAACTGACTCTCCACCTTCTTTAGGTATTCCGTGGCGGTATCACAGTCTGGGATAGACCCCCTTATAGCATATGAAATAGTGGACTTGGCCACCATCAAGCACTTGCGGTTCGAGATGTCCCACTTCTTCCGATCAAGATCGTATTTCATTCTAACTTCTGCATGGCAGTGAGATCAGCATCAGTCTCGTTTTCTACCCTCACTGGGTCCACTGGCTCAGTAGGACACAGAGAGGTAAGCGCTAAGTCATTCTCGGACAGCGCAAGTGCGAGCTCATACTTCTCTCACCATACTCTGTAATTGCCCACTTCTAGAGGTGGTATGCGCGAGATGAATGCCATTGGGTTGAGTCTTGAAAAACACCATCAGAGATAGTGAGAAAATTATGACATTATAATTTTATGCTTTAATTTAATGTTGGTCAAAATTAAAACATACAATATTCTTATACACTAATTCTACATCACCGTAGGCAGAAATAGAATTAATGCATGGAAAACTTATAAATAAACATTATAATATTGTTATTATCAACGTTGGTCAGAAAAATAACAATATTATAATTTACTGATTAAAATTGACTACTATTTAAATTAAATTCTCCCGTTGGTTCGAATTTAATTAGTAGATTATTAACTTTAACATTGCAGCGGAAACATAAAAAAATTCATTATCTATTTTTCAGAAGCATTGAACTTTTCTCAACTATTCTCTAAAAAATTATCCTGTTGGTTCAAATTTTAAAAGAGATATTAAACTAGACAAAATTCATCGAAATTTGCTTCTGAAAATTAAATAAACTTCAAACTTTATTTACTGTTCATTCTGGCCCTGTCTGTGAAAGCTCTAGTTTGGTTTTGGTTAATTGATGAAACCCTAAGTGCTAACCTAGTTTATCAAGATGATTATGAGATAGGTAACACTATTCCAAGTGATGAAGCAATGACGAAGATCATGACAATGGTGATAGCATGGTGATGATCAAATGCTTGAACTTGAAAAAGAAGAAAGAGAAAAACAAAAGGCTCAAGGCAAAGGTATAAAATATAGGAGCCATTTTGTTTTAGTGATCAAGACACTTAGTGAGTGTGATCACATTTAGGATAGATAGCCGTACTATTAAGAGGAGTGTAACTCGTATCGAAATGCCGTTATCAAAGTGTCACTAGATGCTCTAACTCATTGCATATGCATTTAGGATCTAGTGGAGTGCTAACACCCTTGAAAATATTTGTGAAAATATGCTAACACATGTGCACAAGGTGTTTGCAGGGTTGAGATGGATTTGGGTCCCTCTCTCCCTCCCGCCTCGCAAGCTCGGCGGGATTCGGCGCTTTTGGAAAGATGAAATGTCTATTTTCTATTGCGCCGGATGCAAAATTCTTGGTGGTTGGCACATTTGAGCAAGGGTGAAGAAGTTAGAGTTGAAATGGAGTTGGTCGAAATGATGCTGGCGTCGGTCTACTGACCGGACGCTGGGTCACTCAGCGACCGGACGCTGAAAGGCTGCGTCCGGTCGAGCTGTCAGACGACACAGTGGGTAGGGTTGAGCACCGAACGCTGGTCTGCGTCCGGTCAAGGTGGACCGGACGCGTCTGGTCGAAAAAACATGCCTCGGGGAGCTTACTGGAAACGACCGGACGCTGGGGCTTCAGCGTCCGGTCAGTTTTGACCAGAGCGCCCGGTCAGCTTCGTAGCCGTTGAAATCTGATGAACAGCGTTTGAAGCTGGTGACGCATGGCGTCCATCGGGCGACCAGACGCTGAGGGCCAGCGTCCGGTCGATATGACCGGAGCGTCCGGTCAGAGCGTGTTTTGCCCAGTGAAGGGGTACAACGGCTCTATTTGATGGGGGCTCTATTTATAGCCCCATGGCCGGCTCAAGGGCAAACACTTGCACATTTTCATTGACATAGCAACCTTGTGAGCTTAGCCAAAGCCCTCCCACTCATCTCCATCATTGATCCATCATCATTGTGAGATTGGGAGAGAATCCAAGTGCATAGCTTGAGTGATTGCATCTAGTGGCACTTGGTATTCGTGTTGCGCTGCGGATTTCGCTTGTTTCTCTTGGTGGTTGCCACCACCTAGACGGTTGGAGCAGCGGTGAAGGATCGGCACGAGTTGGTGATTGTTCGTGGCCGCCTTCGGTGATTGTGAGGGGAGTTGTACCTTCCCCGGCGGAGCACCGAAAGGTAACTCTAGTAAATTGCTCGTGTAATTGAGTTACCTCACTTGTGGGTCGGTTCTTGCGGTGTCCAATCGTGTGGACGAGGTTTGTGAAACACCTCTTAGCCGCCGAACCACCAAGTGTTGGTCGACACAACGGGGACGTAGCGTGTTGGCAAGCACGTGAACCTCGGGAGAAAATCGATTGTCTCTCTTCTTTGTCATTCTCCCGGTGATTGGCTATATATTCATCTTGTGATTGGTTCATCCCCTACACGTCAGTATAATCACTCTACTCACTCATTTACATTCTTGCAAACTAGTTGATACAAGCTCTTTAGTGTAATTAGAATTGAGAGCTTGCTTTATTATTTACATTCATCTAGTTGAGCTCTTTAGAGTAGCAAGGTTGAGAGCTCTTAGTGAGTAATTACATAGCTAGTTTGTGTGCCTAAGTATTCATTGCAACTAGAATTGTTGGATAGGTGGCTTGCAACCCTTGTAGAGCTAGAGCAAGTTTGCATTACGCTATTTGTCATACTAATCAAATTGCTCTAGTTGATTTGTAGATTTTTAAATAGGCTATTCACCCCCCTCTAGCCATATTAGGACCTTTCAGTCTGCAACAACAGTAACCGGCCCAGCAGCAACAGTGCGTGGCCCGGCCTGCAGTAGCAGCCCGCATGATTGAGGCACCTCCCCCGCGCCCAAGCCACAACCTGGGCCTAGGCCGGCAAAGTCGCCCACCGCGCTCGCCTGCCTAGGCCGATTTCGGTCCAGCGAATGGTGACCGTCGGATCGCATCCGACGGCTACGCGCGTGGATCAGTGATATAAAAGCCGATGCTACGACGACCCTAGAAAAACCTTAGCCATTCGCTTCTGCTCTTTCTCTCTCTTCGCCTCGCTCCTTTCTCTCCTCAGGGCAGCAGCAGCGAGCGACCGAGTGAAGACGAGAGCGAAGATGGCGCCGTCATCGGTCCCCTCGCCGGCGTGCATGCTCCTCAGTGGGTGAGCATGCCGCCGTCGAGCAGTGTAGGCGGCGGTGCCCTGATCCCCATGCACGCTGCGGTGAGGAGCTTCCGAAACCCTAGATCTGACCCGGCCGCTTCTCCTCCTTCTCTCTCTTAGCCCTGCGACTACAACGAGTGAGGCGAGGTGATGACGGCGCCGTCGCCTGCCCCCTCGCCGGCACGCGCTCCCTAGCGGGTGAGTGCACCGCCGTCAAGCGGCCTGGCCACGGCGCCCTTGGCCAGAGCACGTGCCCGCTCAACGTGTGGCGGCGACTCGACCCTTCTTCTCACACGCCGACGAGGCGGCAGCGCGGTGTAGCGGTGAAGTTGGCCTCTTACCCTTCCTCTTTTCTTCTCTGATGTGGATCTTTCTTTGTTTTCTTCTTGGATCTATCTGATTTAGGGTTGGGGATGGGGTTAGGATCGAGATTAGGGTTAGGGTTTCTTTACTGTTCATCTTCCCCGAGCGGTTCACGTGGGTTAGGGTTAGGGTTTGAGTTGTTTTTCAAAAACAAAACCCTTTCTTACTGCTTTTCTTCACCCAATTTAGGTTTAGGGTTCGATGAACGCTCTGTTTAGATCCAAAACCAAATCTATCATCTCCTTCTAAATGCTTCTAGTCGGTTTTCTTATCCGATAGGCTAGATCTAAACCTAGTTAGGCATCTGATACCATTGATAGACCTAAAATAGGATCACTAGCCATAGATCTAGCGAGTCTACTTGCTTTTGGAATAAACAGTGAGCCCTAGAACATCTACTAGTACAGGATAAGAGATAGAGTGTGAGAGAGAGAAGGGTGAAGGGGTGCAAACCATCGGCCGCCTTGGAGGTAGACAGGCTCGCCATCATGGTGCTCGGTGGTGAAAGGCAACGGTGCAATAGCGGTGTCGTCCAGGGGTCGATGTAGAGGTCGCAGGGCAGCCCGGCGTCGTACCAGCCCTCTGGCGTGATGCAGAGGCGGTGGTGGTGCTTCCCGTCGCTGGTAGCGCCCATCAGTGATCGGTTAGGGTTTAGGACTGTAGGTGGGGTGCTAGGCGGCTTAGGTGAACCTTGTGCTTGTTGCCCCCCGGCCCCCACCTCCTATTTATGTCTATGTGCGATGGGGGCCTACCAACCATATTAAGGTTGGGCGCCCCCGATCAGGGCGCAGATCCAAGGGCCCAATTGGAGATCAACTAACATTCTCTAGTTTCTCTAGCTTATTAGGTGAAGTTGTTTGCAACAAAACCCTACTAAACAAGGAGAAATGCTATATTACAAATATAAACAGCATGACAGCCTCCTATGCATATACCATGGTTAATTAGCTTTTTTATTATTACTAGTAAATATGCTCGTGTGTTGCAACAAAGCATACAACTTATTATATGTTCACCTAGATGACTTGCGGCTCAGAGGTTTATGCGATGGTTACGTCATCTGTTATAATACATCTTGGAATTGAAGTTTATACCGTGGCTAGAAATATGTACATTGTTCCATGTTCTTGTACTCTCATGGATTTGGATTGTGATGCCTTTAGATTGGAGGTGTGCGTGGGTGGCAAGAGTGAGATGAGGATTGGAGAGAGAGAGGTGCCGTGGCAATGAGTTTAGTTCATGAACTAGACAACAAACTAGTATATTAGGATTCTTATCTCTAATATGTCATGTATTACTATTTTTAATAAAACCCATGACATGACTCTTATGTTTGAGTGAGTGGAGGGATGACGAACCCTAAGAAGAGTGAATGCTGAAAAAAATTTGTAAAAAGACAATTTTGATCTTTAATATTAGAGATCAAATATAAAATATAAAATATGATATAATATCTAGGGACTCTTGTTGCTTCTTCTACGATGACTTTTGAGCTAGCATTAAGCATATTTGAATAAAAGAGAGTAAAAGCTATCTCTTGATCAAGAACTAATCTCATGCTCACACTCTAAACTCACGTGAAGTTGTCATGTACTCATGTGGAGCTATTTATATTAATTATGAGTTATGTGCTAAGTTAATATTTTTGAAGAAGTTATCTCAGAGCTGGTAACTATCTCACACTGTTTAGCATGTCCTGACACTTCCATATAGTAATAATCACTCACTTTAAAAAAACTTAACGGGGAGGGCAAAATCGATTAACCGAGGTGGGCAAGCCAACCGCCTCGCCAAAAGGTCACGGTTAATCCGGGTTTAATGGTCCAACCACCTTGGTTAATCAATTAACCGAGGCAAAGCGCCTCAAGACAACCGCCTCGGTTAATGCTATTAACTGAGGTGGTTGAGTTAAGTAGCCCGCCTCGGTTAATAATTTCACGAAATAAAAAAGCCCACCGAGCCCGGTACCACGTGCCGCTGTTACCCGTGGTAGGATCCATGCCTCCGCAGACCGCCGATGGCGGATCCGCGCCCTCACTTCTGCTGGTGACTAGATCGGCGCCCCGCCACCTCCGATGGTGGTCGATCCGCCGCCAATGGACAATTAGAGGCCGGATCGGTGGCCGGCGACGCTGCAAGGGGGAGGCGCACCGTGCTCAGAGGAGAGGGAGGGGTTGCCTTGTCGTGCTCGAATGAGAGGTGCGGCCGCCAAGATCCGCCGCCCTAGATCTGCTGGTGGGCGTGGCCACCATAGATCCACCGCCGGGGGGTCGCCTCGTGTGCCACGACCGCCGGTGCGGGCAGCCCCACAAGCCGCCACCGCCAGTGCGGGCCTCCCCGCGGGCCGCCGTCAAAGGGGCTGGCCCATGCGCCACCGTGGGGGAAAGGGAGAGGAGTGGGAGGGGCGCCGCCGCCTGTGGAGGAGAGGGAGAGGTGTGGGCGCTGCTGCCTATGGAGGAGAGGGAGAGGAGTGGGCGCTGCCACCTGTGGGGGAGAGGGAGAGGAGGGGGAGACGGAGGGGTGTGCGTGCTGTGGGGAGCGCCGCCGCTGTGAGCGAGGATGGAAGGGAGTGGACTCGGCTGTGGGAATGAACTGAGAAAAACCCTAGAGTCTGGTTTATATCTGAGCCCAGTATGGGCTTTGCCTGGGTTCCTAGCCGGGCCATTATTTTTTGGAGGCGGGCCTTATAGTGTGACCGCCTCTGAAAATGGATTAACCGAGGCGAGCAACATAACGCAACCGTCTCGGTTAATATCGATTAACCGAGACGTTTGTTTTGAGGTGACCGCCTCGGTTAATATAGTTGCGTTATGTTGCCAGCCTCGGTTAATGCTTAACCGAGGTGGTTGCTGGGCCGGCTTCCCGGCCACGAATAACCGAGGCGGGGAACCGGCCCAACCGCCTCCGAGGCTATTTTCCAAACGCCTCGCAAAAGATTTTGTGTAGCCGTGAATAAGATAATATAATCGACTAACAAAGCAGGCAAGAACACGATACGATACGTATGAAAAAGGGCAGGAGATCCAGAAAAAAACAAGAGCTAGCTAGCGACAAAACCCCAGGTAGATTAGATCCCTATAATCTGGGAGAACTTCTTCTTGCTACTAGTTTAAAACGACATCAACCAAAAATTAGACAATCACGCAGTGGTAGGTAGCAAAGAAACAGAGCGAGGCCCTGAAGAAGATCCTGAATTCAAATAAAAAGATACCATATCCCAGTCCAACCATATTGCTGCCGCGTGGCTTTCTAGAGGCGGTCCATATAACAATGCATATTACGAGGCGTCATATCATTCGCTCTGGCAAAACAATGATATTGACATGCATTCACTAAGGTAATACTTAATGTTACTTTCAAGTTTACAAAATGCCAGTGTTCCTGACTTTCTATTGTTAGGTTCATCTCCATCGACTTGGTCCAATGATCAATTGGACCTTTGATCCGCGTCCTGATCGGGGGCGATCAGCTGTTCTAAGTGGCTGATGGATCCCGTCGCGCAGCACTATTAAAAGGATGGTGGGGGCTGGGGCACAGGACATGAGGTTCACCACAGCCACCAGCACCCCACCACGTCCTAACCCCAGTCCGATCTAGAAGGGGAGCTGTAAGCGACGAGAAGTGCCATCGCCTTCACCGCCGCCACAAGCACCGCGCCTGCACTGCTACTACGACTCCAGTGGCCACGTCGCTGTGGCGCCGTAGCCGTGGCTACGCATAGTGAAGTACATCACCAAGTCTCCCATTAAACTAAGTACTACCCACTGATCTATGCCTGGAATTGCTCTCGGCAATCTATCATCTATACGTACTATAGAAATCATGCATCAGTGGCCGATTGTTTCGCAAATAAAACTAAAGAAAGTATGATCGACCGATCAATAATTCAATATAATGCATGGACTATATGAGCATCAGCACATGATATGGGACACTTGGAAGTTGCTCACATGGGGACGAGCCAAGTGACGACGACGAAAAAGCAACATTGCAATTGCAATCAGACGTTAACGTTGGCCGGTTTTCCGATTCGACCGAGTTAGGTACGCTGAAGCAGCCGGACTCTATATTTATATATAACTTATGATTAAGTCTACTTTTGGCCCCTCAATAATTGGGTTCGTCTAATTTTAACCCTCAACTACAAAACCGTCTAATGCTGATACCCAAACTGTCAAAACCGTTCATTTTTAGCACCTGGGCGGGGGTGGGACTGTTTTGACCGACGTGGAGCGGGTTTGACCACACCACGCTGGTATTGACCGGCACGTAGGACATCGGCCTTCATCTTAGTGACATGTGGGGCCCACATGTCAATCACTCATCCTCTCCCTCTCCTTCCTCTAGCTCCAGCAGCATCCGAACAGGCAAGGAAAAGATCAATGCAGCCGCAGATACCACCGACGATGGGCCTTCGTCTTAGTGTACTCATCGTGGTGTGGTCAAACCAGGGGGGGGGGCATCATCTGCCTTCACCACGCTTTCATGGCGGCGCTTCACATGGCCTCTTATCTTGTGGGCCTGCGTAACCTCCGCGCTTGCGCCAGACGGTCTCCACACCATGGCGGTTGCTCCGCCCTAGCTCATGGTGGTGCCCCGGTGGCTATAGCCCGCAGCCAGTCTTCTTCGGCGGGGCGCCCGGCCTGCGCCCCTCTCGGCGATTTCATGCCGGATGCCTGCGTGGGGGACGATGTCGGCGTCACTCGGGCCAGAGGCAGCGTGGGGGCGCCGCCGTGAGGATGGAGAGGAAGGGGATGAGAGGGTGATGCATGGGTCCCACATGTCACTGAGATGGACGTTGGCGTCCTACATGGCGGTCAACACCAACGTGGCTTGGTCAACCCGCTCCCACGTTGGACAAAACAACCCGCCGCGCTAGGTGCTAAAAGTGAACGGTTTTGATGATTAAAATACCGACATTAGACGGTTTTGTAGTTGAGGGTCAAAATTAGACGAACCCAATAGTTAACACTACAGGAAAACGCCTCTTTGCCGACTGCTTGCCCCGGTCGGCAAAGGCATAAACCCAGTCGGCAAAGGCTTTGCCGACCGCAGCCGCGTGGCGGTCGGCAAAAAGCGGTCGGCAAAAAGCTTCGGGTCGGCAAAGCGGATTTACCGACCGCCACGCGGCACACAATCGACAAAGCCTTTGCCAAGCGCCACGCCAAAGAATTCGGCATAGCCACGTGGCGCCATCACCCTGACAATGAGGCTTTGCCAATAATCTTGGTTCCTCGGCGATCGGCAAAGAATTTTTTTCAAAAATTGTTTGCCGGTGGCGCCAAACTTCAAGCGATCGGCAAAAGAAAGAAAATATTTTTTTTGAAATGTTCTTTGCCGATCGCTTCCAGAGTTGCGATCGGCAAAGGTTTGACCTCTTTCCGACCGCCTCCCATTGCGATCGGCAAAGACTCGTCTGGGGTTTTTTGCTCGGCTTAAAATAAATGAGCAAAGTTGGAATTTTTTTGCTTTTGTTTTCTGTTTTCTCGCATCAAAACCCCGCAAAATCACAAATTATAATCCAATTTCACCGTAAGCACCGGTAGCACCATTTATATCACAATTTCATCACATTTGTCGTGCCAACATCACCACATATATCACAATAACGCACAACATCACATATATCTCACATATATGTCACAATAACAACCACACAAGTGCATTACAACCATCACATGAAGTCCAACACGTCGAACACCACAAGTCGACGTCCATCACACGAAGTTCAACATAACAAGTCTAGGTCCATAACGAAGAAAAGAAATACATGACAACAACTTCGACGATACGGTGGATACATGATAACAGAATCGACAAGTACCTAGCTCGTCGCGCCCGTCCCGGTCTCGTCGTCCGCTCCACCCCAGAGCCCCTGTGGTTTGCCCACGAAACCCCTTGGACCAAATCGAGGCGCTGCACAGACTTGCCACCCTCCGCAAGACCGGCGACCACGAAATCTCGTCGGAGGAGGGCCACGCAGAGGTGGATACGGTGGATAGGGTGCGGTGGTGGATACGACATCATCGATGGCGGGACCTCTAGGAGACGGGTTCGAACCATGCTTCGCACTGCACAAGTTAAACGCCAAGTGATGTCATTAGTATCTCGCAGATGGACGCTGAAGTTAAAGCAAGAGTCAATATACTCACACGGGGTCCCTCCGGGAGCGGCGGAGCGAGCGAGCACAGGAAAAACTCGGAGGAGGAGGCGGTGGAGCGAACATTGGAAGAGGAGGCGATGTAGACGCCCGAGCGTCTGCATGGACCGGAAGAAGCCGCCATGTTCGCATCTCGAGTGTTGTAGTCTTCTGCTGCAGGCTTTGGCTGGTCGCCTCTTTGCGAGGACGAGAACGGCACCTCACAGTCGCGCTGGCGGCGTCCGGCTGGGGCTGGGACCCCTCTCTTGGACGACCAGCGCTGCACCAACTCCTCCTCCTCCTCGTCGTCGTGCGTCGGCGGTCTCCTGTGGGGGACACAGTGCACGAAGCGTCTTGCTCGTCGATCGTGCCGCCGCCGCCGTCTCGCTGGCATTTTGCCGAGTGCCGCAATGACAAAGAACAAAACTGTTAGCATAAATAAATGACAAGTACTTGTAAAGGAACATAATAATAACAATATAGTATTACATGGCCTCGTAATTATCTCCGCGAACGGCAATATCTCGGGCGTGGAGTCGTCATCTCTATCACTATCGTCGCCATCGCTATCAATATTGTCGAGCTCCCTTAAGTCATCACCGCCATCATCATCCTCATCGTCTCCATAGTCATCATCATGTACCTCCTCTGGACAACTCCATCGCTACCGCATCGCCATCGCTCAAGCATTCTTAAGTCCACGGCATCCTGCACCTCCTCACCCTCGTCCTCATCGATTTCGTTGTCTACTTCCATGCCCATGAGCGAACCAATGTCGATCTCCAAGGTACCTTCTAGCCCCTCGGGGTTGATAGAACTCATCGGTGCTTGGGTCAAAGTTGTAATCGTGCTGTCGTTTGGGAGAGGCACTTTGCCACTGTGCGACACCAAATGCACAAGGCTCCACCCCGCAAGCTTCTCGCCTTTTGGCACGCCCATGGGAGGTAATAAACTTGCGTGGCGTCTCGGTTGGCCACAATGTAGACATCGCCCTTTATAGTCGAGTCTGTCGAATCTCGACTTGACCTATCGTAAGGTCTTTCCTCGTGATATCGAGGATCGAACCAATGGCATTTGAATACCACCGCGCTAAAGTCCCGGCACCCTTAAAGTTGAGCTCAGTATATCTCTTCGACTATGCCGTAGTAGTCCTTCCCATCCGTCTTGGGCGTCGAACTCCAGCACACATGGTTTTTAGGTTGGGTCGACTCTCCTCGTAGCTTCTCGTGCGAAAGTGATAGCCATTCACATCATAAACGGTGAATGACTTCACCCTACGGGGAGGTCCTGCCGAAACTCCGACTCGGACGGGAGCGGAACATGGGAGCTAACCTCGTCTGCGCATCCTCGGGCTGTCCAAATAACGTGGACAATCCGAAATGGATACGATTATACATATCTGAAGAACGCATACTTCCAACCGTATCCGTTTGGACGGAGAGACGCTTAACCGGGTAACGCGACCTATGACTACATGTGGCGGAAAGAGGGGTCATACCGCAGTGCCGGTGAAGAAAGGCTAGCGAAGCGAAGGCCGAAGTCGTGCTCCTCGGCTAGCCTCCAATGGGAGCCCTCCCGAAAAAGAAAAACAATTAGTGAGAACGAAAAATTTTGGCAAAGACTCTCCCACATGCGAGAAGGTTACCAAACCTGCAAGAAAAGACGCAACACGATGGCCGACAAACACATATACATGTCGAGCACGATGGCCGACAACCACAAATGTATTTCCAATCCATGCAGAAGAATATAAGCAGGTATTAACAAAGTAAACTACTACTACTAGTAGTACTACTACCTCGTCGTCATGGACGGCGTCACCGGCGCGTGGAGCAGAGGCGCGCGCGAGGACGGCGAGGCGGGGATGGCGTGGCGAGGCGAGGCGAGGACGGCGCGGAGGCGAGGACGGCGAGGCGAGGACGGCGAAGGCAGGGACGGCGACGCAGGACGGCGATAAGCGAATGGCGCGATGGCCTTGATGGCGCATGGCGGCAGACGGACGGCGACGGCGGACGAGCGGGCACGCCGGATCGGGCGGATAAATGACGGCGCCAATGCGGCAAGGCGAAGCGAGCCGTCGCGCTGGCCGACGCCGGCAACGCTGGCGCTACTGCCGGGCCGGCGGTTGGCCGAACACGGATCGGTTCGAGGCGGCCACGGTGAGGGCCTAAGCCTGAGCCCAGGCCCGGGCGCCGGGGGCCCAATGGGGGGGGGACTTGCCATGGGTGTGCTGTGGGGGAGCGGGGGGAGGGGGGGTGTCAGGGATGATGGCTGCCACGGGAGGGACCAGCATGGGCGCTGGGGGGGGAGAGAGAGGCCACATGGAGGGCGCCAGGCCACGGGAGGGGAGCAAGGCCGGGGAGGAGGAGGAGGGATCCACCGACGCTGGAGAGGGAGGGGGGCGGGGGGGGGGAGGCGGGGGGGATCGTCGGGCCACACGGGCCGGGCGTCGGCAATCTGCCGAGGCGGGCTGAGTGGCGGCGGCAAGGCGAGCGGGTTATTTGGGGCAAAGGTAGCGGGATTTTGGGGAGGGAGGGCGGGCGAGCGGATAAGGCGACGTTTTTCTTTTTTTTTTTTTTTCCTTTGCCGATCGCCAAAGATGTGCTGACGCATCGGCAAAGGTCTATTTTTTTTTTCAAAAATTATTTTTTAAATTTTTTAAAATACTTTGCCGACTGCTCTGCTCCTTGGCAGTCGGCAAAGGTTATTTTTGATTTTTTCTCAGAAATTCTTTGCCGACTGCCATCCTCCTCGGCGATCGGCAAAATTTTGCCACGCAATCTGCCGGCATGGCGATCGGCAAGCAAAGAATTAATTTTTTTCGATTTTCGATCCCAGTTTTTGTGTTGCCTTGCTATAGTAAGTACATGATATATTCCAAGTTTGGGGTCATTTTGATTTATTTTGCTATATTCCATTGATTTTTTCTGTTTCTTTGATTTTTTTCGGCAGCTCCAGATTTGAACTGCAGGTACATGAAATAATGGAATCCGGCGATTCAGAAAATGATATTCATGATGTTTGGAGCATGTTGAGGCCGTGTGCGGGGCCTCGCGTGAAATTTCGACCGTGTTGGTGTCGGAACACGCCGAGCCACGCGCGTGAAAAGTGTTTTTAAATTTTATAAAATCGAAACAGAGTCCGAAAATGACGAAACTTGACGACGTGTCTTGTCATCGCATGCGGAGGCTGTGGTAAAAATTTGAGAAAGTTTCGAGCAAGTGGCGACGTCGGGTGGCTAAAACCTGGACATCTCGAGATTTTTACCACAGCCTCCGCATGCGATGACAAGACACGTCGTCAAGTTTCGTCATTTTCGGACTCCGTTTCGATTTTATAAAATTTAAAAACACTTTTCACGCTGCAACACCAACACGGTCGAATTTCACGCGAGGCCCGCACACGGCCTCAACATACTCCAAACATCATGAATATCATTTTCAATCGCCGATTCCATTATTTCATGTACCGCAGCTCAAATCGGAGTCACGGAAAAATCAAAGAAATGTAAAAAATCTACTAATATAGCAAAATAAATCAAAATGATCCCAAACTTGGAATATATCATGTACTTACATCGTATCAAGGCAACACAAAAAAACTGGATCGAAAATCAAAAAATAAAAATTTTGCCGATCGCCGTGGAGGATGGCGGCAAAAAGTCACGCTTTTGCCGATCACGACGGAGTGGCAATCGGCAAAGGTGACGGTGTGGATGGCGTCAACCATGGCTTGCCTTTTGCCGATCGCAATTCTTTGCCAACCGCCTGGCGATCGGCAAAGAATTGCAATCGGCAACTCTACTTTGCCCATCGCAGGAAATTCCGGTTGGCAAAGGGACCTCTTTGCCGAGTGTCGAAAAAAAACAGTTGGCAAAGAAAATTGCAGTCGGCAAAGAGCCAGTTTCCTGTAGTGTAAGGGGCCAAAAGTGGACTTAATCCTATAACTTATATAGACAGAACCCACTACAGATCATTGATTACTATTTCTCTCAATCCTCATGCAGCCACATCGATCACCTCAATTGTTTGGTGCATCAAATGTAACATATGTCTTCATCTGGGCCGTTGGATGTTGTCTCTGCTCTCCGATTATTCATCCTTTCTTTGCCTTCCTCCCATCGTTCTGCAGCTGATGGATTTATATGTTAAAAAAATACCAATTAATTTTCTAAATGTTGAGCAAGTCACATCAGTTTCCTAGCCACATTCATCGTTCCCCCATCTGTCTTCCTTCACACGCCTCTTGCCTGAGCACCCAAGGAAATGGCCGCATGCAGCACCCAGCTCCGAACGCGCACCTACCTTGGCGACCTGGCATTACTCAGAAGTTAAAGAGTCATTTTTAATGGCATTAATGTCCTTCCAATTCCTCTCCAACATTCCCAATATATATACAACTCGATCGTCCCTAGTTTTGGAGTGCCTAACCTGGCCGTTCCCCTGCTGTTGTTGTTTGCAATTGTGGTTTCTACTTAAACCTGCTTCTCTTGGTTAGTCATCAAGCTGCTGCCTTTACAGGTTCTTTTTGATAGGTCTCGATCGAGCATGACAATTGCCATCGGGCCTCCTCAATTTCTCATCTTCTCCAACGGCTGCCACAAAGGCAGCATTGGGCCATCCTAAAAAGCTGTATGCATTCATTATCTAAACAGTTGTATGCATTCATATCTTCTTTTCTGAAGAGTTATGCCGTGATTTGGAGAGCACAAAACTGGTCATTGCTCCGTCATAGCCAATACTCACTCTCCTTTGTTCAAGAGGTATCTATGATAGAACCAGCTTGAAGTATGGGATTTTGTATCATGTTAAATTAATTAATATCTTGACTCCAGTTTCTTTGTATTTCAAATATTTTGCACTGAAGCTATGTAATCAATGTAAGCCATCTTTACAAACTTAAGTGGTGATTGACAAAACTAGATTATTGTTGAAGATTTGGCATTGCCTTCAGGTTTGAGATTGGTTCTATATGTACATTTTCAAACTATCGAATCTTAACAAAAAGTCAAATCCTTGAAACCGGCAACTAGATTGTAAATCCCTTCCCTTCATGTGAATACCATAAAAAGGCCTTTTCATGGTTTTTGTAATATGTTCTGCAATTTCTATTTATTTGATATCCATACAATTATGTATGGATATCTCCTTTCTCAATATTCTCAATGTTGTCTTTATAATTCCCTCAAAGAAAGCGCTGGAATTCACCTAGTTGCTTGTATACGTGCATCTCGTCCACTACTACAGTGAACACTAATAATGAATATATTTAGCACAAACAAACATAACTCATGACGGCCTTAGTTCTGTGAGTCACTCAATAGCGTCACGCATGCATGTTTGTGAAGAAACGTAACTAGATGAAGTGCTACGATGGTATTCTGTGCGCTTGCAGAACTTGGATATAAGAAATACCAACAACCCCAGTTCATTATGAGTTGGCGTGGAAATCATTTTCACCGCCGATTTGTGTCATGAACACGGTAGGCCCTCCCAACAAGAATCTGCCCTCGGTGGTGAGGAAGATGAACCCCCCCCCCCCACCCCACACACACACACACACAACACGTTTATTTTTTTAAAAAAATATTTGGTTTTCATTGTCGAATGATGGCGAATTCTGAGCCAATGGTGATAATGTTTGTGCAGTAGTGAAACCAAGAAAAAAGAAATAACTGCGTTTGTTGGCCAACGATGGAAAGCGGGCCGGGCTAGTTTTGCTGGGGGCAAAAACACGTCGTAGGTGTGGAAATCACGACAGCAGAGAGATTTTTTCTCCATCAAAATACCATGTGTCAAAAGCACGACAAGGATGTTTTTATCAGATTCCAGATTGAATTATATATTTGTACACTATTTATTACCATATAATAAACATAGACTCCCAACTTCAAACCATCTGTGTAGAGTCTACAGTTCACTTCACCGTGCATGGCCATATATATGCAGCCTGTTCGCTTGCTCGTATACGATCGTGGATTATAAGTTGGAACAATATTTTTCTCTCATACTAAACCAGCCAGCAGTAAATAATCCACGATCGTTTACGACGAAACGAACAGGCTGATGGTGTGTGCATTGTGCTCGTGCGACGGCGGATTGATTCAGTTAATACATAAGGTGTTCGGATGTATGTGCCTGCGCCTGAGTGCGATTGATATGATATAGATCGATTGATATACTAGGAGACTGCAGATGACTCAGTCACATATATACAGGACCAGCGACCTCAGCACAAGGAAGCTTGGGAACAAGCATGAGCTTCTCCTTTGGACGCACCGGCAGTCCGAACACCTCTGTCATGTCAACATCCTTGTCCTCCATGCCCATGGGGAGCTGCCAGTCAAAGCAGTACATGAGGTTTGCTAACATGATCTCAACAGTGGCCATCCCAAAGTTGAGGCCAGGGCATATCCTTCGGCCAGCTCCAAACGGCAGGAAGTGGAAGTGGTTCCCTTTGAAGTCGACGCCTGCAGCGCTGCCACCGTCCACAAACCTCTCCGGCGTGAACTCCTCTGGGTTCTCCCATGACTCCGGGTCTCTGCCAAGAGCCCACGCGTGGACAATGACCCGGGTGCCAGAGGGAACGTAGTATCCGTGGACGATGCTGTCCGCCATGGAGAAGCGAGGGAGGAGCAGCGGGGCAGGCGGGTGCAACCTCAGTGTCTCCTTCACGACGGCTTTCAGGTAGGGCATGCTGGCTAGGTCCTCTTCCTCCACCGTTTCCTGCCCCTCTGGTGTGTGCTTCCGGACTTCTCCTTGTAGCTTGGCCATCTGCGGTGGGTTGCGCATCAGCTCAGCCATGGCGAGCTCCAGGACCAAGGATGACGTGTCTGTGCCCGCAGCAAACATGTCCTGTATATAAATATGTATATATGTACATTTGTTAGTCATCGTATATATCATCAAGATGTATAAATCAAAGGAAACAAATGTATATAGATTATATTGGGTGGCGGGCTGGGTTAGTCACTCACCATCAGGATGGCCTTGACATGATTTCTAGTCATACCATACTCTTTCTGTACCGAGAGCAACACATCAGTGAAGTCACCTCCGTCATGGCGATGCATAGAGTCTCTTCTCTCGTGGTCGCTTAGTATGGTTTCAAGCAACTCGTCCCATCTCTTGTGCGTCTCGTGGGCCCTGTTGCGCAGAAACCTTCTGCTAAGGAAACCTAACGACCTCGCCAGCCCAGGGAAGTAGTCTTTTAGGTTGAACCCTCCAAACAAAGCAGAGTTGGCCTCCACCAGCTCCCGGAAGAGCTTGTTCCGGCCTTCTGCCCGGAAGAACTTGCCCGACACGGCGCGGCTCACGATATCGTTGGCGAACGTGTTCATCATCATGCTGATGTCCACGGCCGTGCCCGCCACCGCTGCCTCCCATGCCTTGGCCAGCACCAGGCTCACCTCTTCTTTGCGGGCGCTGCGGTACGACTGCACTTTCTTGACGGTGAAGAGGTGCGCGGTGACCAGCTTTCTGGCCTGCCGCCAGTGCTCGCCGTAGGGGGAGAAGGCGATGTCGGAGGACCCGTACATGAGGTCGTCGCTGACCGTGGACGTGGGACGCGACGCGAACACATGGTCGTGCGTGCGCATGATCGCCTCCGCAGCCCGCGGAGATGACACGATGAGAGTGGGGACGGTGCCGAGGCGGAGGAGCATGAAGCCATCTCGGCTATGCTTGGTGGAGAGGTCACGGAGGGATATGTGCGGGAGGTCGCTGACGAGGTGAAGGTGGCCGATGATGGGCAGCCCCAGAGGCGAAGGCAGGTGCTGTCCCTTGGCCGATCTGTCGTCATCGCTGCACCTGCTGCTGCTGCGACGGTGGCGGCTTGACCTTGACCGTCGGGATCCGTAGTGGAGCAGGAGTAGAAGGAGAGGGACGGCGAACAATAGTAACCATTGTGCTAGAACGAACGGTGAAGAGGTGAGTTGGTATGCCACCTCCAGGTGACTCATAGGTGATTGGGTGCTAGCCAGGTTCTCTCTTTGTGTGTGTGTTTCTACCTTGCTGCTATGAAAGCTGGCTAGCCCTTTGGCTGCTTTATATAGAAACTAGACGTATGTTCTGGAAAGTATGTATGTAGCTTGTGCATCGTACGTGGAAAGTTGGATGGCAAAATATAACGCTAAAATGTCCAAAACCTCACAGCTATACATTTGCATTGGGATGTGCATCTCTTTTCTTTTGGAGTATCTCTTTCTCTCTCTTATACTACGTCTGAGTCATCCTTGTCTTTCTCTCTCGCTCTGATCTCTCCCACATCCCACATCCTTTTTTTTTACACGTAAAGATGACTGGCTTAGTTCTGTCCTTGTCCTTGGGGTCTCATGTCTCTATCCAAACGCGGAAACATATTTCCCATGATCCCTTCGTTTCCCGGCATTTCCCTTCCATATACAAATTTTGTGCGTATAATAATGATGACATGCGCTAGGAAAATATCTGTGTGCCATATATATTTGTGAAAATATGTGGTCATGAATGGATGGATACAACTTTAAGATTGGTGGGCCGACTGCAAGATTCGGTCCACTTCATTATCTACACTATGGGTGTGTTTGGTTGTGTTTCTCTGATAAGCTTAGCTAGAAAAATAACCAGGCTACCTTAAGTATGTCCATGCCAATGCAACCTAGTCGTATTTGGTTATCATGTACTAGCCAAGCCTGTATTGGCTAGTTTTTGTTTGGTTGCCTGAATTACTTGGTACTATTACCTCTCCTTTGCCATGATGATCTTACCTCCGTCACCTTCGTCATCTCCGTTTCTCATCATCGCCATAGCCCTATGACTGTGACTGCAACTACAAACATTGGATAACAAGTCGTTCCCAGCAAGTCTAGCCAAGGGGTACGTGTTGCACTACGTAAGCCTGGTTACAATCAAGAAGCAGGCAACCAAACAAGCTTAGGGTGTACTAATAGGGAAGCCTGGTTTGGGGCTAAGCCATCCAAGTAATCACTCCCTATACTCCGCAGAGTTTAGCCAATGTCTAGATAACCTTTAAACTATGTTTGGTTTGAGTTAGTCACTTCAACTATTTAATTTGGTCCAATTTAGCTCTTACCAAGATTAGTTACTTTTGTTCATTTTTTGGTTTACATGTTCAGTTTTAATTTCAATTCATTTGTCAAGCTATGTATACCTTATAAAATGGATCGGAGGAAGTACGTCCCTAACTAGCTATTAAGCTATTTGTCTTAATGCTAGTCATTGCTGATCACTGCCCTGTTCGCTTGGCTGATAAGTCATGCCTAAAAGTATTGTTGGTTGATTTATTGTGAGAGAAAAATAATGTCCGTTGGCTAAAAAAGTACGGCTTATAAGCCAAACGAACAGGGGCGCATGCTAACAAAGTAATAATCGCTGCATTAATTTTTTTTTGTCCTTTCCTCATTTATGTGTGTTGGACGTGTCATCATGCCTGACCGGTGAAATAGTCCTCCTTATGTCCCAAGATAATTGAGAAGACAATTAATTTTAAGTTTGACTAGATTTATAAAAAATATTATCGACATTATATCTCTAAATCAATTTACTATAAAAACAAGGAAAAATTGGCCGTGGGACACTAGAGAAACACGTAATTGGTCAGTGAACACCGCCAAAGTCAAAATTTGCTGGCAGACATTACAAATTCGTGGTTCTTTGCCGGAAGACATCGCACCGATTATTTTATTCATTTTTCAGTTTAGAGGAGAGAGAAGGTGGGGGAAATGTCTAAACTGCCCTTGTCTTCTTCAACCTCGGCGTTCACTTGGCCGGTCAAGGTGCGAGCCCGGTGGGGGCTGGTTGCGATGGCGACTTAGGCGCGCCAGTGTCGGCAGAGGCGGCGTCCGCCATGGCGCGCCCCAGCAAGGTTGCGCCCGCACATCCCATGCCGCCACTGCCTCCGCCGTCCGGCTGTGGTTCGAGCGCCACAGCCTCCGCCCGCGTCTTGCGCTCATCCTCCGCCACAGCGTCACGCGCCGCCTAACCTCCGCCCGTCGACATGGCTGCGCCTTCACCTGGTCTCCGCCACGCGTCCCTGCCTCGCCCACAACCTTCGCCGCCACCTGAGCCTCCGCCGTCCGCCATGGCCGCGCCTCCGCCCACGCATCTCGCGCTCGTCCTCCGCCCGCGCGTCCGAGCGCCGCCCTGGCCTCCGTCGTCCGCCGTGGCCGTGCCTCCGCCCTGGCCTCCACCCGCGAGTCTTGAGCTCGTCCTCCGCCCAGCGCCCTTTCGCCGGACCACTGCCACAACCCGAGACCGACGAGCAAACCGTTGCGGGATGCTCTGCCGATCGCCACCAAGGCCGGAGGAATCTGGAGCGTTGTTCTTTGGCCTTCTGTGCAGGGAGAGAAGAAAAGGAGAGGGAAGAAGAAGAAGGCGAGGCAAAATGACATTTCGCTGCTCTTCTCTACCTCCAAAGTCGAAATGAATATTTTAATAGGCGCGGTGTCATGACAAAAATTTGCAAAAAAAAGCAGTGTCTTTTCAAAGAAATCTGATTATTTTCAGTGTCCGCCAGCTAAGATAGGTCATTTTCGGTGTCCCGTGGCCAATTCGCCCTAAAAACAAATAGCATAATTAATTTAATGATATTTATCAGTATCATAAATATTAGTATTTTTATATATTTGGCAAAACTTAAAGTTATTGGTAAACTCCTCAAAATACGAGACATACATTCATTTTATTTTATTTATTTCAAGTACGGATCCAGGGAATATTTGGTTCTGGATTCAAAGCACGTACGGGTGCATGTGACTAAGTGCAAGTGTGCGGCAAACTTGTCCCAATGCAATGGTGGAAAAAGAAAGGTGGCTAAATAAGCATCATCTGGAATGGAAGTTTATTTAGTCAGTATACAGATGACATGTAAGGGAGAGAAAAAGATGTAGCGGGCAGTGCATGCAACATGTGATAAACAGACATAAATACAGAACGGGGCAGTGTATGCATCAAACAGCTTGGTTGGTTAGGCACATTGCATTGATGCATCTGCATGGGTCAAACTTGGACGATTACTACAAGATACACGTACTCGCCGGCCCCGCATGCAGCCAATATGCAAATATAAGCGCGACACAATTTTGATACGGCTCTATATATCTTGTTCTTTTTTTCACACTTAATTATCCGTCAAGGTTTCAAACATTATAAATTACAAACATTAATATCTTACTTAGTCATCTCCAAATGAATGTAAAAGAAAAAAGTACCTAGGTACGTACTCCATATAAACTATAATTATTAAATAGCTAAATTTAAACTAAAATTTATAGAAAATAGTAATAATTTCTATAGGTAGGAAAAGGTACCTAAATAAAAAAATTATGTATTAATACGTAAAACTAACTCATTGATCATATAGATCCATATTATAGGGGTCTAGATTTATCTAAAGGCATAGGAAATAAATAAATAAATAAACACTCCACTATAAATATGTATGGAAAGAGATAGTAGTGGCTTAGAATTCAATCATTATTCCTACTCGATTTTTCTATATAGTAATAAACCTTTTGCAAGCACCATTACTTCTCTACACTAAGGGCTTGTAGCTAGTCTTGCGGGACCCTCCGATGTACGGAGAGGCCAGCTAGCTTGTACTCAAGGGAACATGTGACCTGAGACGACGTTTTGACCGGAAATACAATACTGAAGACGGCGAGGGGAGGTCTGGGGGAAGGCCATCACGGAGACCCAGTTGCATGCGGAGAAGGACGAAAAGCTATCCATTGAGTTACCCAATATGGAGCTTGGCCCTTGTTAGGAGGTCCAACGAGGATTAGGGGAAAGCACAACCTTCTCAATACCTTAGGAAAAACACTATCGTTAACGGGAGTTTGTAATAGAACTGGAACCTATTACATAACTCTTTTACCATAGAGTTAGCAACGCTTAGCAAAATCTAGTCGCACATTTAGATAATATAAATCTTACATAGGTTTTGATAAGTTGAAAATAGAGGCCAAGTAGTATTTAACTTGCCTAATTCACCGCTCTCTTAGACATCACAGTCCCTTCAACCATACATGCATCAAATAAGAGACAGGCCCCGCAAAGCAAGATTTGGTTGTCAGTAGGTGCTCATTATTACAATCATGAATCAGTTAATCATGCAAGAGATCATGGTTAGGCTTTGATTGAGATATACACACTCTGCGTTGTAGGGCGCCCGGCTGGCCACTGCAAATAAGCATATGACCGCGACGCAGTTTTGACACGGATGTAAATATATATATATATATATATATATATATATATATATATATATATATATATATATATATATATATATATATATATATCTCCATTCCATTCCAAAGTTAATCAAGGTTTTGACTGATTGATATATATAATAAGGTACTTAATTAGTACCACCACCACGCATGAAGGGTGCACATTCCAAGCCACTAGTCTTTGTCTCATATTGATTATTTGCGTGGCGTTTTTTTCTTTTTCGAGTGCCAATAACATGAGACTCTTCATTAGAGCATCCCCAAGAGTTTCTAAAACCCACCCCCAATCTAAATTTTTTTGCAAGAAAGACATTCGTTTCCAACAACTCCCTATCTCAACTTCCGATCTTTCCACACTTGGGAAAAATGATCCACACGCACAGAAAGTATAGATCCACCCATCTGGAGGCGAAATAGGACGTGGGAAAGAATAAGGAGTAGGACAGGATTCTCAAATGTAAATGCACAAGAGAGAAAGAAAGTATCAAAGTGGTTGTGGGTGATTTATAAATAGTTTGGATTCCTGATGCAAAATAGTCTTCTACATTCATTCTAGGTTGCTCCAACAGATGTGCTCCTAACTTTTTTTTAGCCACTTCAAAACCTATTGATTTACCAAATTATTATTTTGGGAGCTATTGGGGATGCTCTTAGCGCACTTGCGACGTGGGAGTATAGGAAAATCTTTTCAACTTCTCAGTGTATTTAGGGTACATATGCGCACATCCAAGAAGAAGAACACAGATAAGATAAAAATCACAGCCTATGCCAAATAAGACATGGAAAATCAAAGATAAGGTGAAAACCGATCGAGCTAGTACCTCTTGGATTTGGATGATGGATGTAGCCCATTTATGACGATGGATGTATATCTATATTTGGTCGCATCATATCGAACCTCAATAATTTCCCGGCTGGCCGGCCGTCCGGATAAACCAGAACCTCAGATCGTACATATAGCTGGGACCACTCTTTGTAACCTACTAGTTCATCGTTTCGCTGCCTGGCTCTAATTAATTTGAGTAGAGACATGTGTGACCATCGATCGATGTGCATGCATATACGATCGATGGAGATATGTACGTCGTAGCCATCACGGTAGGGCATCGTCTATCTATATCTAGCTAGGGTGCATGTGCTTAATGTGGTTTTGAGGATTTCAGTCGCCATCGTCTACATATATATCTAGTGTAATAATGACAAAAAAAAAACTGTCCAGCTCGATCATTATCGCAATCGCAAGGATGACCACAACTACTGCACGCCTATTGTGCGGGCATGCATGCATCCCTCTCCCTCCACGAGCTAGCTAGATCTTTCTGGGTTGTGCTTGAATTGCAAGTTTTCTCTCTCTCTCTTTTTTCTTTTTCACGAATGCATGTGTGACATTCAGGACAGTTTTAATTTTTTTTGAACCGGGATACCCCATTTCCGTATTACAAGTGGAAATCCAGAACAGCTCGGAGAGTAGCATAGGAAACAGAATGGAAGGCGTTACATCAGCACCTGATAGACTCAGGTGGGCAGCATGTCGTCTAAGTAATCAACCTCTAGACCAGGGAATAATTAAAAGATGTAAAACAGCAGGCAAAAGTTTGATATAGTGCAAGGATTGACATGAAAAAGCAAAACCATCCACTTCAAATTTGTTTTCTAGATGGACACCGCCCTTCTTGCATTGTTGTCTTCAGAGTCCACACTTGAGCATCTGTGTGATCACCAGAGTTGGGGGGTCGCTGCGAAGTTAAGAGCAGCTGAAGAGCACACTGAAGCAGCAGGTTTGCACCCTCAACCACCTTTTCCTTGATCTCATCTTTGAAGAGACGTACCCAAAAAATAAGAAAAACAAGATGCTTTTATTGTAATCACCTCACAAAAGGATGTTTTATAGTCTTCTTATCGTCTGTTTCGGCATTTCCAAATCCACCAAGAAACAGCAGCAGTTCAAAGAACATGCATCCATATATCATTTGGAACCACTATGGTCATCCATTTCCAACACTGCTGAATGGATTTTGATATCTCATTAGCCCCTATCACATGAGCTATAACCCCCAAAATGTTAGTTTTAGCCACCATGCATTGGAATAGGAGATGATTGATATAGATTTATCACAAGAATAATAGAAATAGCACTTAGGATCCCCTTTCTATTTTCAGCACAGTTTAAATAAGACACATGCATGTGTGTGTTTGATGTGGGATTATTTGTTTGAGATTAGTCTCATCTACAGTTATATTGAGTGTGAGTTAGACTTATCTAAGTGGGGGTTTCATCTCCCAGTTTTCAACACACTCATATTTTGAAAATACTGCAGAAGAGTTTCCATAAAACTCTATCTTCTCCCATGAAACTTTTATCTTCTCTCTCTTCATCAATACAGTGCCATATCAGCATATTTAATGCCCATGACACTCTATAAAATCTCCATTGAGACTGGCCTTACATATAAAGGTTTCTAGAGAATGTCCCCACCAATCCCCTGATCACACCGTTTAAGGTCCTTTCGAATTCCTTTGCCAGGCACCATTAAAGATCCCCTGACATCATATAGTTAATAAAATATGTGATTTTACATCAAACGATTAAGTCTGATCTTAACTAATGGGTCTGATAGATTCTACAATCCTATGGGCCTGTTCGGATCCACCAACTAAACTTTAATTTAGCGGGCTAAATTTAGCTACTAGGGATTCAAATGGCCCAGCTAAAAGATCAACTAAAGTTTAGCTGAGTTTAGTTACTTCAACCTAGCTAAACCCAGCTAAAGTTTAGCTAAGTCTATTAGCTAGAGAATCCAAACACCTCAACTAAAGTTTAGCTGAGAGAACTTTTAGCTAACTAGCTAAAACTTTAGTTAGAGCATGTCCAAGAGAATTGCTATCTAACTTGCTATTACTATTTTTAGCTAAAATTCTAGAAAACTAGCCTCCAACGGACTAGCCAACGCAATTGCTATCCTATTCGACATGCTATCCTATGAGCCTCGGGAGCTAATTTTGGCTAGCTGGCCTGCCTTGCTATCTTGGTGCATGTGAGGCTGATAGCCAGTGCCATGTTTGCATTGATCCAAATTCCACTCCTTTCTTTTGAAGATATAACTACTCTGTTGGAATATGTTGGATTATGGAGAAAGAATTTTTATGAAGTGGATAGCTAAATGAAGATATGGAACATGAAATTTAGAATGTCTCTTGGAGATGCTCTTAGGTGGATCCAAACAGGGCCTATATATAGCTAGTTAATAGAGTTTGTGTTTCTAAGATCTTGAAGTTTATGATCTAATGATTATATGATCTTATCTAAATACTTGCAATCCAATTTAGAAACTACGATTTTGATAACCTTGCTTGACATGGGATTTTCAGACAGACCTAAGGTGTAGCTTTTGTAAGAATCAGAGTTTTGTTTGTCTAAAAATGGGCCTACCGACCAATTATATGAATTTAAGATATATACGATGTATAGGATGCAAGTGGGCTGAGTCACGCACGTGGACCATGGCCCCTATATGATATACACCATTTTAGGTGTGTTTCCCACAAAAACTTCCACCACCACCACAGTAACCTTTGCTCCAAATAAAAACACCACAGTAACCACCATATATAAACACTACTTAGTTTGTAGTACTAGTGTATTTCTAGGCAAATAAACACGCTGGATCAGGGGGGTCTGGGTTGTTATGCTCACAAAAGGTGGCCACAATGTGTCTATGTGTAAAGCTCGACATCCCTAACTTTCTATCGATTTTCTACCATGTAGCTGAAGATGAGTGCAGTAATCACATATCTTCACAAAAGATTGAAGAGGTCATCCATAGAAGAAATCAGACGAGCTGAAAGTAACTGGCCACAATTTTTTTTTCCAATGGATGAATGACATAGTTGGTTGGAACCCTATGTGAGCAAAAACTCTTATGTGGCTGTCGGTAAAGGTATAGCTGGCTCTTTCAATTTCACTTGAACTAGCTGTATATGTCGAGGTTGTCTAATTAGCAACATTTGACTCTAGCTATCTTGTCATGGAAACCAGCCGGCTTAATGGTGCACGCCCTTTCCCTTGTTTATTAGCTGTGTCTATGTATAAGTTTTCTGTTTTCTTCAAAGGACTTGCTGTTGTGAAAGCAAATATGACACATATATTCAGGGAATGGTATGTTTACTAGAAGACACCACGTTGCCCAAACAGATATATGCAAATAACATAGCATAGCTACACACTTGTGTTAACATAGTGTAGCTACACATTGTCACGAACTTCTCTTTCTCAGACAAGAATTAATCACTACGAATGAACTGTTGTATTCGATAGAGTAGAGGTTCAGAGGAAGAAGAAGAAGAAGAAGAAGACGATTCAGAGAGAAGACAGCAGGGAATAGCTAGAATTCAGTTACAATTCAGTTATCCTTTCCCCTCTCTACCACCAGCCTCACATTTATACCACGCCATACAAGGCCACCAGGCCCAAGCCGCTTTCGGCCCAACAGACTCCCAACGCGCCCAGACAGTACTTTCAGCCACTCTTCGCCACTTGCATTGCCGGACGAGTAACAGTAGCCCGCCTCCTTCTCCTGACACGCATGAAACTTCAGTCTTGGTGCCATCATCGTCCTGATGACGCTGGAATTGTAGGGACAAGGAAGAGCTTCTCCTTTCGGCGTAGTGCCATCCCAAACACCTCTGACATATCAACAACACCTCCGCCGGTACCCTCATTCTGAAGCTTCCAATCGAAATGGTACATCAGATTTGCTAGCATAATCTCAGTAGTCGCAATCCCAAAATTTATACCTGGGCAAATCCTTCGTCCAGCTCCAAACGGCAGAAACGCAAAGTCCGTGCCCTTCATATCAGGGGTTGCTGCTGCTTCAGAACCAGAACCTTCCTGCTCGAGAAACCTCTCGGGCATGAATTCCTCAGCCCTATCCCATGACGCCGGGTCTCTCCCGAGAGCCCAAGCGTTGACGAAGATGCGTGTTCCGGCAGGGATCCAACAGCCATTGACGTCGCAGTCTGTGGTCGAGAGGCGTGGGATAAGGAGTGGCCCTGGTGGGTGTAGCCGCAGCGTCTCCTTGACAACTGCCTTTAGGTATGGCATTTTGCTGAGGTCCTCCTCCATCACCACCATGTCTTGTTTTTTTCCTGCAGATGCAAGCAGTGGTGTCGTCGTCCTTATCTCTGTTTGTAGTCTGGCCATAACGTGTCTGTTCAGCATGAGCTCAGCCATGGCGTAGTCCAGTACCAGATATGATGATTCTATGCTCCTCGCTTGAAACGTCTCCTGTGTCAAGAGATCAAATTTCAGAATTATATATCACGTACATATATACTACCTATATATGCTTAGATGAATTATTTAAAACTTTTTCAACGTCCTTATTTTTTATTATATACAGTACAGATTATCTGGTGTATATCTTCACTACCGGAAACAGTGACTTTACCGTGTGCCACAGGCACTCGGCAAAGACCAAAAAACACTCGGCAAAATATTTGCCGAGTGTAACACTCGGCAAACAGCACACGGCATCTACAGTGTCGGCAAACGTCTCTTTGCTGAGTGTTTTCTATCGGGCACTCGGCAAATACTTTGCCAAGAGCTGAAACCGACGCTCGGCGAAAAAAAGTAACGCGACGGCGCGGAGACGCGGTCACGACGCGTTTGCCGAGTGTCCCGGACCTGACACTCGGCAAACCTGAATTCTTTGCCGAGTGTTCAATATCTAACACTGGGCAAACATGCCTTCTTTGCCGAGTGTCAAACCCCGGGCACTCGGCAAACCTGCCATCTTTGTCGAGTGTCAAATCCCGGGCACTTGATAAACCTGCCATCTTTGCCGAGTGTCAAATACTAGACACTCGACAAAGACTGGCCCAGAACGTACAAATTCAATTTATATCAATTAAAATTCTATAATTGCACTTAATAAATTAAAATTATCAAACGGATCTAAAAAATTACCAAAATTACACATGTACGTTCTCTATTGCCTATACAAAAAGTTTTGAAGTCAAACCCTAATTCGACCGTCGCTTTGACTCCAAATCTTACCGAATCTATCTCAACGCTACGATTCTTCTTCTGAGATACTTCGATTTGTAAACATCGTACATGACAGATTGTGCGAAACCTTCTCAATTTTTTTGTCATGGCCTCCACGTATGATATCACGAGATCTCGACAAATCTCATGATTTTCATACTTCATTTTCTTTTTTTAGAATTTAAAAACCATTCGGCCACACGTTCGTGGTCGTGTTTCCTGAACAAGATGTTCAAAATTTCTTTTCATTTCCTGGGTAAGGCCTCACACCGGACTCAATAACATGAATATCATTTTTCTACTCATTTTATTCTATTATTTGAATCACTTGCAGTTCAAATTTGACTTATACCAAAAAATTCCTTGAAAAGCAATAAATTAATTAAATATAGCAAACGGATCCAGAAATATACCAAATCTTAACATGGAGTACCACATGTTGTATGTGGACAGTAGAAAAAGTTTCAAGGTCAGAAGAGAGAAAAAACTTATTATTTCATGCAGTTATAATTCAAATTCAATTTATATCAATTAAAATTCTATAATTACACTTAATAAATTAAAATTATCAAACGGATCCAAAAAAATTATCAAAATTACACATGAATCAATCTATATTCTCTATTGCCTATACAAAAAGTTTTGAAGTCAAACCCCAATTTGACCATCACTTTGACTCCAAATCTTACCGAATCCTTCTCAACGCTACAATTCTTCTTCTGAGATACTTCGGTTTGTAAACATCGTACATAATAAATTATGCGAAACCTTCTCAATTTTTTACCACGGCCTCCACGTATGATATCATGAGATCTTAACAAATCTCATGATTTTCAGACTTCGTTTGCTTTTTTTAGAATTTAAAAACCATTCAGCCACACGTTCGTGGTCGTGTTTCCTAAACAAGATGTTCGAAATTTCTTTTTATTTCCTAGGTAAGGCCTCACACCAGACTCAATAACATGAATATTATTTTTCTACCCATTTTATTCTATTATTTGAATCACTTGCAGTTCAAATTTGACTTATACAAAAAAATTCCTTGAAATGCAATAAATTAATTAAATATAGCAAACAGATCCAGAAATATATCAAATCTTAACATGGAGTACCACATGTTGTATGTGGACAGTAGAAAAAGTTTCAAGGTCAGAAGAAAAAAAAAACTTATTTATTTGCCGAGTGCCCAAACAAACACTCGGCAAAATTATTTCTTTGCTGAGAGCTAAAGAAAGACACTCGGCAAACTTACTTCTTTGCCGAGTGCCATTAACGGACACTTGGCAAACTCCTAACGGCCAGCACACTAGCTGACGGATGTCCACGTGGCGGTTTTTTGCCGAGTGTCTCTGTTTTGCCGAGTGTTTTTCCTAGTTTGCCGAGTGGTCTTTTTTCAGCACGCGGCAAAGATATTGGTATACCGAGTGTCGTTGTTTTGCCGAGTGTGGTTTCTGATGCACTCGGCAAACAATTTTTTTGCCGAGTGCCCGATGAAATGCACCCGATAAAGCTTTTGGCACTCAGCAAATTTGTTGTTTCCGGTAGTGCGTGCTTGTGGCCAGGTGAAACTCCCCCTCTCACAAACCTGAATTTTTTTATTTGTAATCTCATTTCCTTTCAAAAAAGATTCCCCTCTCACAAACCCAATTTTGTCTTTAATTTGTCAATCTCACTTCCTTAAAAAAAAGCTTTCCATCTCACAAACCCAAATTTTGTCTCTGCCACCTGACTTTATTGGAAGAGCTTTGTGGCTGGTAGGCCACTCACAAACCCAAACTTTGTCTTTGTCACTTGACTTCTTAGGCGAACCTTGTGTCCGGTGGATTATTGGCGGTGCCCACAGTGGCGATGAGGCGGGTGGGCCCAGCCATAAGGTGTAGGAGGCTGAGTGGGCATGGAGGTAGTGGTGACTGATGAGGGATGGGGAAAACGGCGGGGGGTGAGGTGGTGGACTGGTGGCAGGATAGGAACCACAAGCAAATAGAATCGGATGATTGTTGCCTGGGCCATCAAACAACTTTCTCAGGGACTCAATCAAACAGGCTCAAGGTGCAGAGATTTTCCACAAGAACAGTAGGACGGTGATCGTATGGCGAGGAGTGTGGTTGTCGGTCGAGATGGAGGAGGAAGAAGACCATAGGAGGAAGATGACAGAGAACCCCTAGATTCTAATCCAACATACAGAAATTCAGGTGTGGAGAGAAATTTTCTTATCTGGGTGTGAGAAGTAGATGTTCAGCATATATAAAACAAAAAGGTACAAATGAGTTGGCCACATACGTACCATTAAGAGCGCCTTGACGTTGCCCCTGGTGAGACCATATTCCTCCTCTGCAGCCAGCAAAACATGTATCAAGTCTTCAGTAGTAGTAGTATCGCTACTGCTCTGATCTTGCTGTGCCTGTTGGTGTTCGTGAATGAGCTCGTCGAACAGCTGGTCCCACCTCCTGTGGACCCTCTCGGCCTGTGCACAGATGAGCCTCCTGACTCCTGAGCAGCTCCATCCTCGTCAACCTCGGGAAGTAGTCCTCCAGGTTGAACCCCCCAAGCAGGGCGACGTTCATGTTGACCAGCTCCATCAGCATCCTATTACACCCTCCCGCCCGGTGCGACTCTCCAAGGACCACGTCGTTGGCGTACGCGCTCACCAGCTCGCTCACGTCCACCGCCGTGCCGGTGCCGGTGCCGTCGTCCGCGCTCGCCGCGGCGGCCTCGCGGATCTTGGCGAGGACGACGCGCACCTCCTCCAGGGGGCCACGGCGGAAGGACTCCACCTTCCTGGCGCTGAGCATGCGCGCGGCGACCACCTTCCTGGACCGCCGCCACTCGTCGCCGTAGGGCGCGAAGCCGACGCTCCTGGCGCCGTAGAACAGGATGTCGGCCACCGGTGACCACGGCCTCGAAGAGAGGACGTGGTCGTGCGCGCGCATGGACGACCAAGAGCTGCTGGTAGCGCGCTGCTGCTGCTCCAGTAGCCATGTCACTCTCTCAGTCTCTCTAGATCTGGCTGGGTACAGTAATTTTGGCAAGCGGTTTCGAGTGATCAGCCTGCGATGGCGTCAATCACAATTTATACGGCAACCGCTCGGCCTAACAGAAGACGACGTATTAACATGCACGACGTGACAATTGCTCCGTGGGTTTCGCTGAAAAAACAAGCCGAAACACTATTGCGGCTGATTTGTCGTGGGAGAAAAATACTGTTCCGGCTGAAAAAAAAAGACGGATTATAAGATAAGCGAACAGGTTCAACGTTCAACCCAGAGGCGGCACCAGCGGCCGAAATACCCATTATTTATTGCCCTGTTCGTTTGGGCTTGTTTGGCTTATAAGCCATGACTGAAAGTATTATTGGCTGATTTTATGTGAGAGAAAAATATTGTTCGTTGGCTGAAAAAGTACGGCTTATAAGCCAAACAAGTCCAAACGAAAAGCGCAGTATCTTTGTATAAATTTGATTTGATCAATACAAAAGAATAGTTTAACTTGGTACTTTTTTTTTAGAGGTTAACATGGTACTGTTACAATTGCGGCGAAGGGGAGTAGTATGTCTTATAAGTGTTGGTTTTTATTGTTGATGATCCTAACAAGTAAGAGTATGTACAGTTCATTTTTTTTGACCGTACGTTTTTCTGGCAAGTGTTGCACGCCGTCTCACTCTTGCCTGAGAATCGGTATTTGGTTAAATGCGACAAACTCGTCCCAAATGGTCGAAAAGAAAGGTGGATAAGCATCATCTGGAATGGGAATAGTGACATGTATGTACCGCAATAGTCAGAACTTATTTAGCAGCCGGGTTGCGAGAACAATTAGGCCCCGTTCGGTTTCTATGAACCGTTCCCAGCCGGACCTGGATCGGAGAATTTCTTCAATAATTTATATAACGACTGGAATAATTCCGGCCTGGAACAGCCCATTCCGGGGAAAGCGAACGATGCCTTAATGGGATCGACAAACAGAGATGCGCAATGTGAGACACCACTTCTAAGTCGACGATCCCACAATTTGGATGACGATGTCGTTTAGGTCTTCAACTTCTTTTTCCCCCCTATAAAATGACGATGTGACGTGCTTACTTTACACTTATATTAACATGACATATGGGTCCCATATGTCAGCCTTACCTCTCATTTCCCCTAACTCTTTCTTCTTCATCTTCCCCCTCTCCCCTTCCCTCTCACCATGGTCGCCATCCGTCGCCGGTGCGTCCACCTCCCTTGCGCACCCCTTGTTGTTGTCCGCCATCGATGCGCTCATGCGGAACTCACCCTCTCAAGCCCCATGCCTCCCCTTGCCCTCGTCCCTCCCCACCCTCCACGCCGCCCTTGCTTTGAGATCATGCTCAGCGGCTCCGCCCTATGCGAAGTTCATGCCCCACCGAGGCTGGCCACGCGACCACGTGCCAGACCACAATCATTGTCTCACTTGGCTGTCATGCCCGCCTCGTCCAGTTGCTAGACTGCCTGGACACCTCTGACGTTTCATTTGTCATTGACGACGGTGATACATTCCCTCCTCACCGAGCCTTGCTCGCCGCCCATTGGCCGGTCTTCAAAGCGCAGCTCTTCGGCTCCATGGCGGACACGAAAATGTCGTCCATCGTCTTACGCGACATTGCAGTTCTAACGTTGTAGTGTTGATATGGCGGACTAGAGAGGATGAATAGTCCTTTCTAAAAATAAACGCGCCAGCTAACCGAAACAAATACGGAATCAAAACTATCGGTCTAGCCAAGACTACACCCCTCTATCTAAGTTCACAAGCACCTTATAAAGATCCTAATTAGACAACAAAGGTGTCGGGCTAGCTAAAGCTTACCTAACCAATCTAGCTTGCAAGGTCATACAAACCTATGCAACTAGTACTTCACACAACCGAGGGAGTTCCTACATAATATAGTAAGCAAAAGCACAAAGCCACATAAGCTCACTAGCAATGCTCAATAACAAGGCTACACAAACCAAATTAAAGAGCGCAAAATTACTTAGCTCACAAACTAAGCAATACAACTAACAAGGCTACTCAAGAAAAATTAGTTGCGCAAGAGAGCTACTTATATGCTACACAAGCAAGAAGGTGACTAGCAAGCTACACAAGCTGACTAATTACAACAGCAACTACACAAGCACAATATATGAAAAGTAAATACAAGCTTGTGTAAAGGGAATGCAAACCAATGGGATGAACAATGTTGACACGGTGATTTTTATCCCGAGGTTCACTTGGTTGCCACCAAGCTAGGCCCCGTTGTGTCGGCCACTCACTTGGTGGTTCGGCGGCTAATAGGTGTTTCACAAACCTAGCCCACACGTTGGGCGCCGTAAGAACCTACCCACAAGTGAGGGTAGCTCAATCATACGCTCTACTAGAGTTACTCTTCGCGGCTCCCGCGGGGCGGGTACAATGCCCCCCACAATCACTTCTCCGGAGCACCGCACAATCTTCCTTGCGTGCTTCGACAGAAACCACAACCTCCAAGCCGTCTAGGTGATGGCAATCACTAAGAGTAACAAGAAATCTCCAATCACAAAGATTTTTTTTAGTGCCACCAAATGTAAATCCCGAATGCACACGCTAAGCTCTCAATCCCTCACTCAAATTAGCACCAAGCTTGAGAGGGAGAGGAAGGGGAGGAGGTGGATCTTCAACCTCTCATGCACACCCACAAAGGGCTCTCATCAATCTCTTCAAGAAATTTCAGTTCAAATCATGGGAGAGAGCATAGGAGAGGAGGAACCGTAGCTCATGTTCTCCAAGGGTTAGAACGGGGGAGTGAGCTGTTGGGGGGGAGAAGGGAATCCCCAGCCGGTCTAGCCAGGCCGAGCGGGCACGTACCCAGGCGCAGGCCCGAACGGTCACCTGAGGCTCCTACGCTCTCTGTGTGATAGCTGACATGCGGCCCCAGGCTTCCAACGGAAGGAGCAGGCGCAAACGGTCACCAGCAGATGCGCCTCCGTTCCCACGCGGTGCAGCGGCTGCATGCGCCCCTGGCCTCCCTGCCTATTTCAGGCGCGTGGTCCCCATACAATGCAAAAAACAAATGGAATGGAACAGCGGCGGCATACAGGTGCAAAAGCTGCCCAAGCCGCCCACGCTGCTTGCCCTTCTCCTCTGCTGGGCTGGCCACCAGGCCAGGTCGACGGGCCGGGCCAAGGCGCCGCCGGCTCCCACTCGCTGCAGGCCACAACCTCAGCGCCCAGGTCCAAGCAGCTGGCCGAGCCAGCTCTGGCCTGAGTGCCGTCGCCACCAACAGCACATTCAACAACTCCATATTTCACCCTATAAAGTTGCTAACTCCCCAACAAATACCAACACAAATTTGGCACTTGAACTAGCAATTCTCACAAAAAAATTTCCAGGTTTTTCTCGTGCACCTCACCACGTCACTAAGCGCAATACATATACCAATGAGACTCACACTTAGTGGCACTAGATAACCGTTGCAACTAAAAGATTTCCCCAATTTATAATACAGCTATCGATTCTAAATCCGGTCAAGCACTTCTCTACTCAACCTATGACCGGTGAAATGAAAATGTCCTAAAAGTTATACCTTTGCCTTGCGCATTCCATTCCATCTTCTCCAATGTCGATGCAACACATGCACCAACCCCCGATCAAAAAATGATATGATCCACTTCATATCATCACGTGACCTTATTGGTTCATCGATCTTGACCTCACTTGCTCTTTGCCGTTGCCTTTGTCCATCGGCGCCAAGTCTTGCTCAAGCTTCACCGCCACACCGTCCATCGTTTCAAAGCCTCTAACTTGCCCTTCACACTTGCAACCGATCCGTCGAGACAAGTCTTGTCTTGATCTTCTCCATCTTAGTCACATGACTCCATGTCATGTCTCATATGCAATAAACTCTTTCATCACATATTTATCTATAGACTAATTTCTTGTGTATCTCACATAAACACATATTAGTACATCTAGATTGTCACTCGGTTATCAAAACCAAACAAAGGCCTTTCAAACGTTCAAAGCTATGCTCCGGTTTTTTTTCTCTCCCCCCTCACAAAGACATGAGTTGGGATAAAGCTAAAAAAACACCTTATTCTAGCCCTCTCACTCATTTCTCTTTCTCATCTATGCACGAGGCTGCTGGTTAAGCTATTTTGTCAAATAATTTTTTCAAAACAGCTCAGCTTCACCTGAACATACAACCGCCCGGAGATGAAAAAGAAGTGCATGGACTTGACGAGAAGAACTTGGCTGTGCTAATAACCGACGGTTTTGTTCAGTTGGTGCTAAAGTTGCCGTCGATTCTTTCTGAGCTGAGGGTGAAGGTCGGGGCGTAGAGACGCATGCAAGCGCACTTGCCGGACTTGTCCTCTTCTTTTCGTACTACAATTGTACTCAGTCCGTTTCAAATCATATGACATTTTGATATTTGTAGATACATAATTTTCATTATATATCTAGGCGTAACCTATACCTCGGTACAAAGGCTATTAATCTAGAAAAGTCATAACGTATTATAATTTGGAACGGATGAAGTATTGTCTTATAAATTGTGCAAACTTTAATTTTTACTATTCCAGTTAACAATAATTGGATAAATGAAGTAACCATTGCATCTGATTCTCTGCGTGCCACTACTACTACCACTGCCACGGTGCAATGTAACTCCACAGTCTTCGTATAGTACTTCTGTATCTGGTTTCCCGTAAATTTGTTTAGGCCCTGTTCGGTTCCAGGGAATGACGTCCTGGAACTGTTTCGGCCAGAAATGTCTATTTAATTTGTATGTAGCAGACTTGAGCAGGATTCATTCCGGAGCGGGAATGACTCAAACGAACGAGCCCTTACGACATGTTCGGTTGCTACGGAATGACGTCCAGGATAGATTCCTGGCCGGATTAATTTGTTAATTTGAATAACCATCATCAGTAGGAACGGTTTCTGGGCTCGTTCCGGAACAACCGAACGAGCCCTTAGTGTATAGGAGACTCTGTTTATGCCTCCTTGCAAACTCGGCATACAATGAATCGTAGCAGGCTGAAACCTGGCCGCGCCTGGCATGGACTCTGACACGGTTCATTACATGATGCAAAACTACTCCGTACACCTAGCAACTGATACAGATATGACAGCTCGTCTGCTTGTCTGCTATATACCGTGATCCTCCCTTGGTCTATGGGGGTCACTCAATGATCCTGAATATTTTGGTCCGTAGAAGATTGTAGTATGCGAACATCTGTCAACTATCTGATATTTTGGTAAGTTTCACTACTCCAAGTGCATAACTAGATTGATTTTCTTAGGTCTGATGCATGACATCTTTCTTTCAGTTTGGTCTGCAATTGATGCAATGGTTTAGTCTGCACTTGATGCATGACGTCTTTGTTTCAGTTTGGCTATAACGAAGTTTCAGGGTTGAAGCATTTGGGAAGAAAGCATTTTTGGCATGGAAAAAATTGATTTAAATCTAGATATAAATATACTAATATATCATTTATATATATTGATGGTGGTTCATCTTATTTATATTTGATCTATTTTGTTTCAACAAGCAACATATTGGTATACATGAACAATATTCACGTTTGATCACTGCCACATGTAAGCATTAAATGATCACAGATAGCCTATTGTACAAGCTGTCTGTTCAGCCATCTATGTTGAGGTGTGGACACAACTTGCAGACGACATACTGTCTGTGGGTTATACATGCCCTTATTAGACGAGAGAGAGGCAAGCGACCCCGTGCGTGTGGGCCCGTGTTGTTGTACCGGCCTAATAAGAGGCCATCTGTGCCCTTTCTCGTGGCCCATATAAGATAATTAGATTTGTGTTTTGTACAGTAAATATATGGCACATATATATAGTACATCCCATTTGTTTCATCTCCTTTTAGTTGTGATTGATTTTTTTATGGAGTGCTAGTTTCAATTCTGTTTGCACCACTATATTTCTTAGGGCAATGCTAGCGCTCGGATGTCCGGACGGACGCGAGTGTCCGGACGCCCACGCCTACTGCACGCACAGGCGGGAGACTGCCCGTGCCGCTCCCCGTGCTTCCTACTTCCCGCGCGCACACGGGGACCACCTACGCCCCTGCCGCCATTTCCCTATGCTTCCCGCTCCCGAGGACGAGCAGTGCTCCATCCATCCGCTCCCCACGAGCATGCATGATGCCCCAGCAACTGCGCAGGAGGTTGTGACAGGCAGGGCACATTGCAACATGTGCAGCATCCCGATCTACTTTTAGAACATCTAGATGAAACACTTGCAATATATGTCCGAAACAACTAAAACACTTGCAACATACGTATGAAACAGTTGCAAAAACACCTGAAGCACTTGAAAACTCGTGTGTAGCAATTGCAAAACATATGCAACATCCAGATGAAACACTTGCAATATATGTATGGAACACCTGAAACACTTTAGACAAATGCTTGCAACATGCATGCTATGCAACATCCAAATTTACTTATACAACATTCAAATGAAATACTTGAAACATATGTCCGAAACACATGAAACACTCGAAACATACACTTGCAACCTGCATATATTGTCATTGCAACGTATGTGTTGTTCTCGGCCTTAGCTTTTGAACACCAGGTTGTCGCTTGAACTGCCGAAAGTGAGAAAACAACGAGCGAATGGACAGAAGATGAAAACGCTATCACATGTTATGCTAGGAGAATTAGGGTTCCACCCTCTCCCTCTTTACAACTCCATTGAAGCACTATTTATACTCGACCATATCTTTTATATGGACACAATTGCCCCTTTAACTGCTCGAATCCCAAGGAATATTCCCATTAGCCGGGGGTCTTCTGGTCCTTCTTGCTGGCAACTTCCCCCGGCAAATGCTGCCCTCGCGTGGCCTCATGGTTATCCGTTGATGATTAGGTGCGGGGACTTTTTTGTTGGTGGTGCTTCCTGGATGCGCCACCGCCAGAAATTTCTGAAGGTGCGGTTGTCTTTTTTCCTCCTATTGCAGTACGACCGAATGCGCGAGAAAGAGCGAGTGCTGAAAGAATTCTACTCGACCTTTAGCTCGTCAGTTCTTGACAAGCGCCGAAGGCTTCGACGTCGCCTTCGCCGAGCTCGTGGGGAGGCTCATGGTGGATCCTCATTGTGCCCATATGGGGTGAAGGAGGAGCCTGCTGAGGAGATTTCGCTAGATTTAGAAAATCGACGCTACAATTTTTATTATCGCCCTAACGCGGGCGGTAACTAAGTTGTGTGATTTGGTTGGATTTTTTTTCTGAGGTGCCACGTACGTCTGTTAAAGTACTTATCTGTAATGTTGTGATGCTATCTGTGACTTAAAGCTTTTGGTGTATCTCCGTGCCAGACGCGCGAAAGGCCTCGCTGCTAGTCCCTTGTCACGGCTAAGACACGAAATCGGCGCCGTCCCCCCCCCCCAAACTTTTCATCGAGGGGATGTCTAAGAAAATAGGCGCGTGAAAGGCTTCGTTGCCAGCCCCTCAGCATGGCTAATACACGAAATTGGCACTGTCCCCTCCAAGCTTTTTGTCGAGGGATGGCTAAGTAACTAGACGCGCGAAAGGCTTCGCTGCCAGCCCCTCGGCGCGGCTAAGTCTAGAAAGCGACGCCGTCCCCTACAACCTTTTCGTCGAGGGGATGGCCGAATAGATATACGCGCGTCAGGCTTTGATGCTAGCCCCTCGGCGCGACTAAGTCAAGAAAGCGACGCCGTTGGCTAAATAGTTGAGCGCACAAGGAGGCTTCGCTACCAGCCCCTCGGTGCGGCTAAGTCAAGAAAGCGACGTCGTCCCCTCCAACCTTTTCCTCAAGGGGATGGCTAAGTAACTAGATGCGCGAAAGGCTTCGCTGCTAGTCCCTCGGCGCGGCTAAGTCTAGAAAGCGACGCTGTCCCCTCCAACCTTTTCGTCGAGGAGATGGCTAAGTAACTAGACGCGTGAAAGGCTTCGCTACCAGCCCCTCGGCGCGGCTAACTCTAGAAAGCGACGCCGTCCCCTCCAACCTTTTTTGTCGAGGGGATGGCTAAGTAACTAGACGCGTGAAAGGATTCGCTGCCAGCCCCTCGGCGCGGCTAAGTCTAGAAAGCGACGCCATCCCCTCCAACCTTTTTGTCGAGGGGATGGCTAAGTAACTTGACGCGCGAAAGGCTTCGCTACCAGCCCCTCGGCGCAGCTAAGTCTAGAGAAAGCGACGCCGTCCCCTCCAACCTTTTCATCGAGGGGGTGGCTGAATAGATACACGCGCGTCAGGCTTTGCTGCCAGCCCCTCGTCGTGGCTAAGTCAAGAAAGCGACATCGTTCCCTCCAACCTTTTCGTCGAGGGGATGAGCAAATAGTTGGACACGCAAGGAGGCTTCACTGCCAGCCCCTCAACACGACTAAATTGGAAAGTTGGCGCCGTCCCCTCCAACCTTTTTGTCGAGGGGATTGGCGAATGGTTACATGAATATTGTGGAGTTTCTGCTCTGCTTCTGTTTCCGCTGATGCAATTTTATTTACTCGTTTTGGTGTTTACAATAATCACGCCTTTCGTGTGTTCGAGGAGCTGTCGAATAGGTATATTGGCGGATATGCATGGGGTTCCGCCGCTTTCTTCCGCTTTTTGGCTCGCGAAATCGAATCTTGCGTCAGCCTACAACCTTTTTGGGCGAAAAGACAGAACACTGGATTACCTTTTGCATATAGATGAAATTATCATGGATGCATCTATTCTTGATGAAAGCATTCTGAGCATTGGAGACAAGTGAATTCATGTGCGGCGCCAATCTATTTGCTAATATTTTCGTGATGATTTTTACAACGCTGTTGATAAGTCTTATTATCGGCCTAAAATCAGACAGAGCGGATGCGTCCTGTGTTTTAGGCAATAGGACAATGTGTGCTACATTATTGATCAAACTCAGCCTTGATGTTTGGTTGTTGAAGAAGCACATGATCGCCTGAATCAAATCCTCTTTGAACACGCTGACCCTATCATTATCGTATTTCTTACAATAACATCTAAGAAACAAGATCCACAACGATGGTCTTCTTCTCACCACTAATACAAGTATGCATGCATTATACTTGTATCAGTCTGATATATGATACCCACATCACTGGGTTGAGTTCAAATGAAGCCCTCGCTGCTCGCTTGTTGGGCACGGGGAAGTCAATCTCGTGCAGCTGGCTGGGTGAGCAGCAGCTACCACGAACATCACCGAAATTTTTTCCTGTAAATAAAATGGCAAATGGACCGGGATGGCATGGCCGGGTAGGCGTGGATCGAGTGGTCGGCCCCCAACTACGAGTGCCGCCGTCGCCCGCCACCCCGCTCCCCGCCTCCCCGTTGGTCGTCGTTCCGGCCTCCCTCGACACCTCGCTCGTCGGCAATAGCCAAAAGGGACGTGATTGATCAGGCGGTGATCTCAGCGTGATTGAGGTGGCCGGAGATAGATGACGACGTGCCGCGCGGCGGACGGCGTTGGCACTTGCCCGCACGTGTAATATAATTACAGAATTGCTAAACCTCAACCGGTTGATTTGGCCTCTTCAATCAACTGATTTTTGGGCCATCTGATCTCACGCGGACGGCTAGCAGGGGGCGCGGCCGACGAATAGGCGAGGAACGCGCAGTCAGTGAGGGCCGACGAGGCAGCAGGTGCGGCCAGTCTCAGAGCTCGCGGACGCGGCCATGGCGGGCGCGGCACGGGGCCGGTGACCGGCGACGAGGAGGGCCGACGGCCGGCTACGAGGAGGCCGACGAGGAGGGCCGCCCCCAGGTCAGATCACCGTTGCTGCTTCTTCTCCGGACTCTGTTTACGTGCGCATTCGATGGAAGGGAAGGGAAGTGCGCAGGCGACGGAAGAGAAGGGATAAGGTTGGGGAGGTGGGTCCCACCACAATTTGGGAAAATTTGTTTTGAAATTTATGCAAAATTTGTGAATAATTTGAAATATATTTCTCTGGTATCTGCAATTCATAAAAATAATTTGAAAGTATTTCTGAAAAAATTGTCATATATTTGTATTATCTCCAAATTACACCATCGTGTTCAATAAATTACACTTAAGAAATCATCGTAAATCTAGTAATAAGACAGTGTAAATATAGCTAGAAAACACTGTAAGTACATGAAAAAAAATTCAGTTGACAAAAGGGACAAAAACAACTGAATCTCACATAGACGGATCCTATAATTAACTTGATATGCGTCCAGTCCAGGTTGGCCACGTACGTGGTACCGCATCCAAATTAATTCTTGGTGGTGGTTGGTGTTGGACTTTTTAGGCTAGCACACAAAATCCTCAACGGCTGGAAACCGTTTTGGATACGTTACTCGTGATGGAAAGACACGCCTCGCCATTTTCTCAACTTTAGTACGTGTTCATATCACGTACGCATATAGAAAAAAAAATATTGTGGCTTCTCACTAGGAAAAAAAACCGTAATATAGATAGATAAACGTCCATCCATAGTCCATTGTACTACGTACCTCCGTTCTTAAATCTATGACACCGTTAACTTTTTACTTAAACTTTGACTAATAATAATTGATTAATTAGCTAATTAAATAAGAGTCAAATGAGTATCTATCATTATCGGTCTGTTCGCTGGTTGGTTTCTGGGTTGATAAGCTCGGCTGGTGCTGGTTTGTTGTGAGAGGAAAACATTATTGACTAGCTGATAAGCCCTGGCTGAAACCAACAAACGAATAGGCTGTACGTCTATTATCAAAAGCACTTTGGATTTAATTTGTACATTTATCTATTTGCATAAATATTTGTAGAAAGACGAATGGTTAAATGAATGAAAAAATTTAGGACCTTACTAAAAGGCCCTCGCGCACGCGCACGCGCACGCGCCTCCGCCCGGACACTCTCTCCCTCCCGCTCCCTCACGAGTCGAACACAAGAGTCGTCTTCTTCCACTCACCGCCTCTGTCACCCCGCCCGGCTCCGGCGTCGCTCCACGCCGCCTCCTCAACCCACTCGGCTCCAGATCCGGCGAGGCCACCCTCGGCTCTGGTGAGTTACCCCGCCCCTGCCTCCACCAACTCGAAGCCACATGAGAGAATTAGCCAGGTCATCATCCTTCCCACCTACGGATAGACATCACATGAAAGGTTATTGGCGATAGAATGCATTTGCAAAATTGCAAAATTATAAAATAAGCTAACATATCTACAAAGGCTAGCTAAACATAACTGCACCTCATACCATGCAGAGAAGGCAAGCCTGTTGGCCGTGGACGCTTGAGCCTGAGCGGAGAAGGAGATGGATACATTGGGAAAGTTATCAGGGGCTCAATCTCCCATAGTGACACCCTTGGCTGTCTCTCACCAGCAGTTGATTCATCCCAGCCAACCTATATTCATTCACAGGTAAATTTCGTGATCATACAAAACCATAAAGTAGGTATCTCTGAGAGAACAAACTTTAAGGGAGTACTGGAGTAGTATCGTTTTTCAGCTGAATATTTGCAACTGAAATGGTTGACAATGGCTCGTAGTAGGCAGAGGAAACAAGAGAAGCACAGGTCAAAAATATACCTTAACAGAACGCCAGTGTGAATTTGGCCACCGAACAGAATCAAGATCACTGATTCCCGTAATTGTCAACATGTATCTGGAATTGAATGTATTTGATCTGGTTAGACTGCTAATACCACCTATGACTGCATATATGGTAATTCAGTATTCATTGTAAGGAAAGAGGTATATTTTTGAAACAAGGAAAGAGGTATATTGACATGTGGCCTATGCCATAGATCTTGTTGGCGAATGCAGTAATCATCAAAACTAGACAAAGGCAATGTGTAGGAAAATGATAGGGAAAGAGAAAATGAAATGGCAAATGAACTAAGAGGTAAAACATATAAGGTGAAGTTGCAAACAGATTTGAACTTACCTCCTAACGCTAGACTCTTCTGTCTCAAAAAGCATCCAGAAGCGCATCCCCATAGATATGCAGGTATGATACACAGCCTTAACATACTTTGCAAGCGGTATGACAAACTCTGAAGGGCTTGCCCTGCAAAAGCAAATGTTAAAACGTTTGACAGGAAAAACGCCCAAAAAATAAGTGATTACAGAGGTTCTACTTTGGGCTGTAGAAAATTGTAAACCGGCTATTTGTCGAAGCAGCATGAGCAGCTGCAGCAAGAAGACCGATATGCATGCATAAGACAGAAGATGGCATGACAGTTTGTGGCCGATTTGCCCGACGAATTCCCAGCAGAAGCTGGTTATTGCCATTCCTGACAAGGCAATGAGACATAAAATCAACCAAAAAGAAACTATCTGATGGGAAGGAGACAAAAAAAAAAAAAGCATAAGTGATTGTTTGGAATGCCGGAAGTATGAACATACCAAAAAAGGACAGAGTCACCAGCAACGAGTCTCTTTGCACTTACAAAGACACTCCAGCCTGTAGTTAGAAGATGCCGCATTGGTTGACCTGCATTAAGGATGGTATTTAGAAGGTTATGCAATAGCCCTAACCATTGAAGGCACAGCAAGCAGAGTTAAAAGGAAAAAGAAAAAACTGCTTACCACGAAAGATGTGACGGAATTTCCACTCATTGCCATGAAGATCATTTGCCATCAACTCCTGGCATGGAGGTTGCTGGGTGAAATCCTACATAGTATTTGGCAAATTAGATCAATCTGTGGAGGAAACATAAATAATGAACTTGAAACTTGAGAAGTTCACTTTCTGCAACAAAATTAACATAAATAATGAGCTTGAAACTTGAGAGAAGTTGCACATACAAGTGGAGGGAACACTTTCTCAGCTGCTCGACGGGGAACAGAGAACCCACCATGGGTACTTGTGTCACTTGCTGTTAATGTTTTGCAGAAATAGTTTGTTGGTTGTTTATTGGCCGAACCTAAATCTGCAGGTAAATATGGGTCCTTCAGTTCTTGCTGCACAAAAAGCAAGCCAAAAATTACTCTTCATAGATACCAAGAGGAGTTTGAATATTATGTGACACAAATAGGCAGAAACAATATAATTTACCGGGTTGAGTGGTTGCAGTGTCATCTGTGCATATACCTCATCTGTCTCTGCATCAGCCTGAAAGAAGGGAAATAACACAGATAATGAAACACAAAACTAAGGTTACTCAGCTTTAGGAGAAAGCGTTCCAAGGCTCCAAACTTACATGCATCGTCACATTATGCAGTTAGCATATAAGCTGTGGCGGCAGATTAGGATAATTGGGGATCTGAGACTCCATTTCCTTGTTTGTTGATGCTGCAACCTGAAGAAATTCACCAAAAAACTAGTGTGAAAAAGGGAGAATTTTTCAAGTTTTGAAAATACTGGCAGGGGATAATTGGGGGTTTGAGCTTGACAGCCAAACTGGAAGAGGACAGAGGATTCAAGGGCATGGTGAGCTTGTGTACAAACCTGCTCGCTGTGGCCCTGAGGGAAGTACACAACCCGGCTACCCACCACGGGCAAGGAAACAAGTGGGCCGGCACAGGCATGCCACAACTCTGAGTTCAGGCACTTGTGCTCCTCCACAGCTCTAATGACAGAAGTATTTGTTTGTTTTGAGAACAAGTTTCAATAGTAGTATGTCCTAGTAGTATTGTTTTTCACAAAAGTTGAAACTCGGCTTGCATCCCAACCGTAAACATGTTGAATTTGTTATATCATAGGATTAATTGTGTGTAGTATTATTTATGTATCATAGTGTGCATACAATTAAATTAATAATATTGATATGACATAATGTTTTGATAAAAATATTTAAACTTATTTAAAATAATATTTTATGAAATTTATTATCATGGAGTATAAATATAAAGAGTTATTGCGATGGGGTTTGTTAAGTGAACATTTTTCCATGTTTCATAAGTTGTTAAAATAATTCTTAATCCTAACGTATACATGTTTAGTTGATATACATGGTAGAATATAGCATTATATTTATTTTATTTCATGATTATAGCAGTCTATGAATTAGATATATATATATATATATATATGTATCGTACTTTATGGATATTGTTTTTATTTTTTAATATATATATTACTATTTATGTGTAGATTTCAGAGATTTTTGTTTATTTTTTATAATGACTAAGGTACCTACAAATATAAAGATAATACCTTATATTATCTTTCACAATGACATATGGATATGTTAAATGCAAACTTAGAATATTACTTTGCATTATCTTTCATAATGATAAAGGTAGATAATATATAAAATCATTATGAGTTACTTTAAATTATCTTTCATAATGGTATATGTGGGTAATGTAGATACAAAGTTCGAGGATTAAATTATCTTTTATAATGACAAAGTTGGGTAATTTAGAAACAATGTTAGGGGGTTATTTTAAATTCTGTTTCATAATAGCCAAGGTGGGTAATTTAGATGCAAATTTAGGGGGTTATTTTGAATTATCTTTTGTGATGGCAGAGGTAGGTAATTTACATGTAAAATTAGGGGGTTACTTTATATATTTTTCATAATGACAGTGGTGGGTAATTTTATAATAAACTACAGATCCAATTGCCATTATCGGTGATGATGATTAGAGTCTACCAAATCAAAGGTTAGATGTTTCTAATTATTATGAGAATTTCTAGAATTTATCTTTTTTTAAGCGTGTCTGGTGAGAATTAACATGGTGCCTCCGTTAGGACCTCTAATTAATAATAGTAAGATTTTAATTGGACAGGTAAATAGCAAATATCAGTGTTACAAGCACAACTCAGCAAAAGGAGAGAGAAAAGCAAATTTAGCCGGGTCAAATGAAACACCAAAGCAAGAAAGGAAACCACTAACAACTCCCAACCGAAAGAAAAACCGGCTCAATCGATATTCCACCGGAAATAGATGATAATTCCATCAAAAAAAACTTCTTTTCGAAGCTGTTCAAAGGATGCTCAGCGTCTCCGCCGGTAGTTATAAACTGACCCGCGTTGGTCTATATTCCGAATTTGGGGATATCACAACTGTTCTGTACTATTATCCAAGTCTCCTTTGTGAAGGTACAGCCTTTACATAGATGTTGTGGTGTTTCTAGCTCCATCCCAAATAATTTGCATAATGAGCCCCTTTTGATCAGGTTGTATGCAGTCAAAATCTTTTGACATAGTAAGCTCTATGCATAGAACCTACATTTATGTACTGCCCGTGTTTTCCAGATTGGGGTTAGCCTACTAATAGTCGTATATCCCCATCTATCTATTCTACTCCATCGCCATCGAATTGAATCCTCAGCCTCCTCATTCATCGGTATCTTGTGCATGGCTACCCAAAATTCCACATGTTCTACGAGTTCTTCGTCGGAGTATTGCAAATATCTTGGAATGGAAACACGAGCGATGCATGGAGTGTGAGTGCCTTTTGAAACTAGTCGAAAGTTGTAGTGAAAAAACCATTGATTTATAAAATCCGACAATACGCCCCGAAAATGAGACGAAGCAAATTACATCGAATTTGGAAGAATGTGTGTGAAAGCCCGTACATATATACAAGTATATAATTTTCTGAAGAACGTGTCAGTGTGTGCCCTTGCTGGTTCATGGATTTATCGACCAATTTGTACAGCGAATTAACCACCTTGTCCAACAAGTTTCAGCAAAATCGCAATGATGTCTTATACTCCACCAGTCCACCGTGGGCTCCTCACGTTGGATGAAGATGAGCTGAACGCCCACTTTGGTCCTCTTCATTTCCTTGGTTTGTATGTGACGGAGCGATGTCCTCATCAGAGGTGTTGAGGTTTTGACGAGTTTCGAACCAGCGTGGCTCCTTGCCTTTTTAATGTTTTCCTCACCTTTTTAATAAATTTTTAGTAGGGGCTCCTTGCCCCTCCTGTTCTTAAAAAAACGAGTTCCGAACCACAACAGGCATGCTAAAATTATATCCAAAAGGCAAGCACTTATCTCGGATGGCACGCGGGTGATGCGTGAAAGTGCGAAGGGGAGCCAGCTAGGCCATGAAGGCCTGTGACTTTCGCTCCGAGCAGACGACCTGTTGGCAAGAGCTCGGCCTTTCGTCGTGTTTCTAGCATTTGCTTGGGCTAGATGCCGGGCCCGTTTTGCGCAAACCGGACCTGATTGATTTGTCGCTTCAGTGCAAACCGGAACTGATTGATATGTTGCTTCAACACTTGCACTTCCACTCCCGTTTCGCAATGCCTGGGCGTGAAAATCCTTTTGTGGAAGGAACACTTGAGGCGAACCCATCTGAAGTGAAAGTCTGGCGGCGAGATGATTCTTGGAGTATGTTTAAAAACTTCGAAGGTTGCCACCTCACACTTATTATTTTTTCTGAAGAAGCGCAAGATAGTGAGATGTGCCCATGTGGGGAGCCTCGCAACTTGATCAAGGAGGCAACCACCAACTTGCTCGAGTCCCGATCTGGCGGGGGAGGCCGATGGCGCCGATTCGATCTTTGGTAGCGCCCGACCAAAGAAGTGAAGGAGAGAGAGGGGGAGGGAGCCGAGGTGCCTCTGTATCGAACCCCTACCGTGGTGCCTCATATCATACCCTGCGCGCCAAAGTCGGCGGTCGGCAAGCACGGCTACGTCGGTGATCGGCCTCTTGACCGACCACGGTGGCGACCACTTTCGCCAGAGCTAGGTGGGTGGCAAGCCTGGCACTGTTTAGCAGCGCCCGAGAGACTTAGGCGCAGTCAAAATGGGTTAGATTCTAACATAAAAAGCAACGGTGTTAATTTTTGAAATTGTTTAAAAAAGTTAACAATAAAGAAATTACTGCAGAGGAGAGAGCTAGAGCAAGCGACCGAGGGAGATGGGTGATTACAACTTATTTTTTTTACATATTATTTATGGCAGTATAATTTTGTGGACAATGATATTTTTCACAGTACCAAACATCCATCACACATACACAAAATTGTGTGTTTGGTACTATCCACAAAATTGTGATGTCGTAATTAAACCGTGCAGTGGTCCAAAAAAAATGTACTGTAAAAAATGTTCAATGTAAGAAAATGGTACTATAAAAAAAACCTATGCAATAAAATATCACCGTTAACGTACTGATGTGGCTGCACACGAAACACGAGTAAAATGGTATTTTGAACTCATAGTTCACGGTGTTAGAGGCTAAATATAACGGCAAGGCTATAGAAACAACTAAAAAAAATTCAGTGCTATATTAGAAAAAAATTATCGTTTCAATGCTAAATAAGGAACCATGTCATATTCTACTGCTAAATAGAGATTTTTTTTTTATGAAATGAAAAGAGAACAAAGCTGAGAGAGGACATTTTTGCGAGGGAAAATGCTGGGCCCGCCCATGTTTAAACGGGCCTCAGTTGGCCCAGCCCATTTTTTCCATAAAAGCCCAATCAGGGAAGGGAGAGCCGATTGCAATTGCAATGCAACTACTGACCTGCGGGCCCCAGAAAAGCAGGGCTCTCTCTTTCTGAGCAGATCGATCCCGACTTCCCGACTGCAGAGGAGAGAGATCTAGAGCGAGCGAGGGAGATGGGCGATGACGCCGCGGCGGCGGGGTCGTCGGTGCTCGGCCGCGCCGTGGAGGAGGTGCGCTCGGCCCTCAACGAGCACGCCGACGTGGTTGCCGACCTCTTCGGTCGCGTCTCCTCCGAGCTGCGCACCGGCTTCGCGCCCGCCGTCGACTCTTTCATCGGCTTCTTCCACGCCGTCGACTGGAAGGTATATACACGCACGCTCGGGCTCCGTGCTGGACATCCATCCAATCAACCCTGCATGCCATCCTCCTCCTCCTCCCCCCATCCGTCATGATTGATGGAATGGAATCGAATGGAATCTCTGTATTGTGCTTACGCGTGCGTGGATCTAGCTACGCTGCTATATATGCTTCATTAGTTTTCGATAGTTTATTAGATGCCGTCACACTTGACTCCATGGTCTGAAACTTGCTTCCTTGAGGTTAACTGGTTAAGTGACAATGAATAAAATCAGCAAAGGGAATTATGGATCGTGTCATTCCCTGTTCTAAAAGTAGCAATCCATAAAGGAGTAATCTTTATGTCCTTTGTTTGGCTTCCTTCTCATCAAATATTTTTGTATGCACCAACACTCATTTTCGGGAGCGCATCCCTCTTTCAACTCTTGGATTATTCAGGTAGCATGTTTGCTACTGATCCTTCAACCTACCCTAGGGCCTGCCATAAACTTTGATGCACTGACAATCACACAAAGATTAGCCCTTCTCCTTGAAATCGTGGTATAGTGGAGGCTATATATTGTTGATGGTACTTATTGTTATATAACATTTGTGTGAAGTGTAAGGTTTCTGCACAGTGGTGTTCTCATGCTCACTTGCCTGAATCTCAACGCGAATCCACACCAGAGCTAGGACAATATAGCATGCACGCCTGCCAGTGTGAATCCACAACAGAGCCCTGAGCTTGGCTTCCTAAATTTACTCATCCACTGAACTGTTCAAGTGTCTGTGTTAGTGGTTATGTCTTGGGGTTGAATCAAGCAGGTGTCGGGAAGGTGTAGACCATGTATCTGGCGTCAAACATGTTCATTTTTAGTGCATAAATATTCAACATTCCAGCAATATGTATCAGTGTTGCACACAGTGTTGGACACTGATACAACAATCAGCTGACGTGTTAGTGTATCATAGGCCATACATATCAATTCCTAAGATATTGGGGGAAAAACAAAAACAAAGGGTTCATCCTGTGGTGAGCAAGCCATAAAAGACAACAAATGTAGTGTGACACGGTCTATGCTTGACAGCTTGTGAAAATTCAATACTAGTACTTCGGCATGACCATTATTGTTTTCTTAACCAATTTTTTTTTTTGTCTCATCAACTTCACCAATTGGCTTTTCTGTTTACAGGAGCCTTGGCTAATCAGCATACTAACTTTCCATGCCATTCTGCTATTGGTTACCATCATCTCGAGGAGGAATGTCAATTTCCAGCTCATCTTGTCAGCTCTAACATGTGAGTATCATTTTTTTATTACCTTCTCCTTTTGACCCTTCAGAATCCCCATACCATTATAACTTACAGAATGTGGAAGTCATTTATCACATTTGGTTATCCTTTCTCCTTCCCATACTGTTACAACATACCAGTTTGAAACGTCATGATAGATATACCCACATTGAGTACTGATATTTCTGTAATGTCTAATAAATGGGTCTTTCCTACACATGATGCCTTGCAGCTTGTCTTATAATTGTCAAATTAAAGCTCAGGTTTGTCTGTGCTTAAACCTGTCAAAATAAGAACATTTTCTTTGGATGTATTAACCTTGTAGACCTAACCTTCCTTGCCATAACACTGGAAGTTTCCAAATTTGCACTTGAAAGAATTACTGCATGGTTTATGTAACTAATAATGGAATATGTGTGGAAAACCTGTGTTGGCTTTGTTCCATTCACAATTATGTACTTTACTTTTAATATGATTGTGTGTACCTTTATAACCTATATGCTGCTTGATTTGGTGCAGTTTCTGGTGTATTCCTTGCTGAGAGATTAAACACATTCTTGGGACAAAACTGGAAGAGCTTCTCCACCCAAAACTATTTTGATCCCCAAGGCCTCTTCATTTCAGTCATCTGGTCTGGTCCCCTCCTTTTGATAACGATCCTTATTTTGGTAATCACATTTCTCTGATCCTTTTTTTTTCTGTTCTTCATCAGTTTCGTTTCATTACCAGTAACTGTTTATTTGCTTGTTTGTAGGTGAACACTCTTGTGACGCTCTGCATGCTAATCGTAAGGTGGAAAAGGGCAGAGCTCAGGCATCGTGCTCGGCAGGCTCGTAACAAGCAGGACTGATCTTAACCTGCATCTATGTAATTTGTTGGCTAGTAGGAAAGTCGGCTTTCTTGATGCAATTGGTCTAACCGAGAATCATGTTCCTGGAACGGTGTTCGTTTCGGTAGCAGAATATAACATTCAGAGATGGTCAGATTTTGCTATTGTGGACCTTTTGGTGCGCAGATGACCATTCATTACCCTGTAATATTATCACGTCACATAATTTCTTTGAGCGAGGACACTAGGCCTGTGATATTGATGTGCCCATTCGTTTGATGCTAAACCTCGGAAGTCGGAACTGCTTGATGGTTATTTTTTCCTTGTGTTGGGTTGGGTGCAGCAGCTTTTGATTGTTGATTACCTGAAGAATACTTCAGAACTGCTGAATTTTATCCATCGTTACGCCCATTCTAATCTGAAATTGTCCTTCGAATTTCACTGCATCTGGTGTCGATATATATAAGCTAATATCTGATGTTTCTGCCCACATCAAAATCCTTTTTGGCTGTACTATGGACTGAATGATGCATGACATTCTTTGTCAGCTTCGACTGGGTAAGGGGATGGTTCTTGTTCGTCAGACAGTAAATGATGTAGTGGCTTGTACGACGAACCTGAAGCTGACAAGCCCAGCCGGCCTGTTTGCAAGGTGGATGGCAGCACGCAGCAAATAGGATACCCGAGATGCTCAGGTCAATTTTCACCCCTATTTGGCCATGTTTCCCCATTTTTGCATGCACGCTTTATATTGTGAATTTATTTGCTGGTCAGGTTTGTATATGGACTTAGAGCTTGCACTGTTGTTGATCACAATGTTTCTAACAGCACTTACAAGTTTATTATATTGGCCCCGTTCGTTTCGCTAAAAAAACAAGCCGAAACACTGTTCCGGTTGATTTGTTGTGAGAGAAAAACACTGTTCCGACTGAAAAACAAGTTGAAAAAGACAGATTATAAGATAAGCGAACAGGGCCATTCTGAACTTCATTATATTGTTGTTATAGTTCAGGTTTATGGGCATATATAGAGGTTGCATCATTGCTTATTAATTACACTTGACAAGTGATGTACAATTTCTTTTACACCATACCACAAGTGGAGGTAACATATATACACACTTGCAATGCAACTAGTCGTACTGTATCTTCCCTTTTTGTTGTAATTCCGTGCAAAGCCTTTGCCGGTTGTTATTAGAGAAGAGATTAAAAACACACGTTGTTATTAGAATGGTAGTGGACATCTGGGTTTTGCAATAGCACAATTCTTTTCCACTGACGATATAATAAAAAGTCATCAGTCTTTTAAAAAAGGATTATATCCGAGAGTGAGGGGATGAACCGGGCATCAGTGTGTATATGCATGCAGTGCGGCAACAAAGTAAACCTTGGAACAGAAGCAAAACTGAAACAACCGGTGGCGATTGGTTGGACAGTGTTAGTGGGCCTATCTGGCCGGCCTGATGATGATAACAAGATTTATATCTCTCAACACTCAACTGACAACGAACACTTTGTTTAATTAGTTGTTAATTATTGGCGTCATGGTATGTTGGTAGGTCCAAAAGCTCTTTCCAAATCCGGATGAACTTGATACATCACGGATTCTCTGCGACTAGCTAAGCTACGTCATATAATTCCTTGTCAAGCTAGCTTTGCTGAGAACTGCTGCGGCTTGCCACATTTTCTTTAAATATAAACTTTATTTGACGACTACTAGATAGTTAGAGACGTGTATTCCCTCCGTCCAAAAAAGAGTGTCACTATGAGATTCGTGCTGGTCAATTTTATTAAGTTTGACTAGGTTTGTAGAAAATATAACGATATTTGTATCTCCAAATAAGTTTATTATGAGAATACATTCAACGATTTATCTAATGATACTAATTATGAACTATAAATATTAATATTTTCTTATATTTGGTTAAAATTTAAAATATTTTACTTCTCGAAAAGTGAGGAGAATGACACCCTTTCTAGGAGGAAGGGAGTATATTATTAGAAATACGCGATAGTATAAATACATGCCTTCCTGCATCCAGCAACCTAATTAGGCCACTAGCATGATAAGGATACAATTTTAGCATAGTACTGAGCCAAAACATCTTTAGTTTGATCAAATTTATATAAAATTAAACATATCAACATTTATGATACCACATATACAAAAAAATATATAAATATTATTAGATTATTCATTGAATATATTTAAAATAGTGTAGTAATTATTTGGTATCATAACTATTTATATACTTTTCTACAAATTCGGTTAAACTTTACATAGTCTTCTTTCTAACTAGCTATAAGAAGAGAAGAATTACATCCTTTTTCAGACGTAGGGTATGCAGACCCTTCGATTGGTTTACCTTATCCTGGTGGATGGATCAATTGAGTAGAAGCATTGCATTCACCGGTCTAGACAGTGACAGCCACAACCCGAACATATATTATACTGCCGTCCGAACGAACATACGAGAATATATAGCAACACGGCACAATGGTGAATATAAGGATATCTAGTCAATTGTGCTTCCCAAGGATGATCCTCCTCGCTTCTGATCATCATCATGAGTGCTGCTTTGTAACATATTATACTAGCTATCTCTGTTCAAAAAAAAAAACTCTGGATATTGATTGATCTAAAGTTCTGAAATTCAACTAAATTGATAGAAAATATTCTTAGCATTTATGATTGCAAATATACTATGGAAATATATTTCATGATGATGAATTAAATTATAATATATTAGTTATTCACGTGCCTGAACCTTGATTGCTTCTGCTGGGTTTCAACTCTAGCCTACCCCAACTTGTTTGTGATTTAAAGACTTTGTTGTTGTTGAATCAAATTATAATATATTACCTTTTTATATGTGTTTGGTCAAAATTAGGATAGATTGATGTGATAAAAGTCTAGAATTATATATTTTTTTTAGACGGAAGGTAGGTATATATACCGTATATATATGTTGCTCACATTTTATTTCAGGTAGTGGTGGTCCCACTACTGGCGATTCATCAAGCATGCATGGCATCATCTATCCGGCCACAATCTGCAAACAAGGTGCCTGATTTGTGTAGTGGGGTCCACACGCATGAACCTCATACGCATTTCACTGTCAGACTGAGTTGGAAATCTAACAAACAGGATCATTCATATCGATGAGGAGATCCCAGGAATTGTGAAGAAGGTGACATAACGTCTGTTCCAAGCATCACAGCCTTGCAGCACAATATAACGGCGCAATTGTCTATTTTATATATGCGTGCGCGCGTGTGACAACTTGCGAGTCCATGAGCAATGTATGCGCCAAAGATTCTGCATACAAAATTAAATTAAACTCCATCTCCTAGTTATTACCAACATATATAATAGACAAACTATTGCATGACAACTTCTTTCATAATATAATCATGAACCGTTCATGCATGAATAATGTAAATAGTTTATATTTATACAAATTTTATTGTGCGTGCGTGATTGTGTCAAGGGTATCAATTTATTTTATCTGTTGTTTCTTATAGAACACAAAAAAAGAATCTTAATTTATTTGTGAGTTGTTGTAGTCTACAATTAAAATTGGCGAAACCCGGGAGTGCTGCGAAAACTGATCGTGCTATGATTATGACTTTGTCAAATCAACAATTGTTAGTTGTGGTCAGTTTAGTCTCTAGACCAGGAAATCATGTTAATATATAATTGCTCCATCGGATCCCTCTATTGAAGAATGCTTGTATGACAATAAGGCCGTTAGGTTTTATATGATGCATCATTTTTCACGCAACCCAATTTCAATTATGCTCTCCATTATTCCAAATTGTAAGTCGTTTTAGTTTTTCTAGGTACATAGATTTTGTTAGGTATCTTAGATATGTGTCTATATACATAGTAAGAGTTATGTATTAAAAAAATCAGAACGACTTATAATTCAAAACAGAGGTGTATATTTTTTTGTCTATAATGTTGATCCATAGTAGAGAGGCTTGGCTACATTATTAGTTTTTAAGAATTTATTTATATATGCTACACAAAGGGGACAAATATCACACTAGATTTACTCCCTCAGTCCAAAATGTAGTTCACTTTTAGCTTTGTCTTAAGATAATATCTAATTTTAACTTAGGAATTCTCCTTGAAATATGTCTTAATAGCATATTTATTTGGATTTGTAGACGTTATCAATATTTTAAAAAACTCGATCTCCCAGAGTTTTACTCAGACATAACTAAAGTGAAGTATAATTTAGAAAAGGGGAAAAGACAGAGTATGTGTGCAACAATAAAAAGGGATCTCCAACAGGGCAATATAATCCTCAGTATAGTAGTACTTGCAGCAGATCAGGTGAGGTCCCTTTGGCATGCATGCATATAGTTAGTGGGGTGGTGGCGGTCGCTTCAGGAATACTTAATTAGTTAGTATTAACCGACCAAAAAAAATTTAAACTAATTAAGCTACCTTTTCGATCTCTCTTCCTCTCGCTCTGCCTCCCACGCTCCTTTAATCTCTCTCTCTCTAGAATCTTAGACTGCTACCCTCACTCTTTACATCTCTGCGCACTTGCCGTAGCTTAATTGTACGTAACTAGAAGTACACAATATATATTTCTCTGTCTTAACATCATGAGGCACCCAAAAGAAGTAGCTTTTTACCCATCTATAAATATCCCTGCATCATTGATCGTGTTCTATACCTCAGCTGCATATCATCAGAAGCCACACACTAGTTGTAGCTCCGATCGCCCCGTCCCTTCTAGTTTCTACCTCTTGAATCGGCTGGTGAGTACCCATAATCAAAACATCATTGATCATCATGCACATATGAATTTTGTGTCGTTATATGTTTGTGTGTTTCTCTCAAAAAATATGTTTGTGTGTTTGGGTATGGTGCTAGTTGTTTGAATATAGTCTCTCATTTGAAAATTATTGCAGCATATCGTGCTTCAAAGTAAAATCAAGTGTTGCGTGTGTGTGTGTGTGTGTATATATATATATATATATATATATATAGTGTTTTTTTGCGACAAATATAGCTATATAGTGTTAGTAAATTTCCACTCATACCTGACTGAGTCATTGGGAAAAAAAATGTTGCAAAGCTTTTGCCATCCTTTCACAAAAACAAACTTGGCGAGTCATTGAAAGTACATGACATATACGTAGGGCATACTATGTCTTTGAGGGCAAATTCAAATTTACTTGCTACTTGCAGTCAATAACATTGCCGAACGTGTCATCTCCTGTTTCTCCTCTTCTTGTTGTTGCAATAGCATACCTAGCTAGTACCTCAGCTGACGTGTCCCCGCAAACCTGTTCTTTGGATATATATAATTAATCTTCGTATGTATTATATACTGTTCTTTGAATATTGTATATAAACTTAGTACTCCCTCCAGGTTGGTAAAAGAAGTCATTTTGAGCAAGGTATGGGTCAAACATTAGGAATATAAATCTTGAATAACTTTTAAGTTGTTGGGTTTGAAAATGTGAAAACCATATGAATAAATTTATCTTGAAAAATACTTTTATAAAAATATACATATATCACTTTTTATTAAATATTTGTAAAAAAAAAAGAAGTCTAAGTTATGCTTGGGAGACCGTATCACTGTCCAAAACGACTTCTTTTACCAACCTGGGGGAGTACGTATTATAAAGAATATGTATTATAAAGAAGAAGCCCCTCGATCTCGATCATAATGATAGACCCTATCGAGTATGCAGCATACTACGTATAATCGTTATATTTTTGTATATCCAACGAGATATAGCTATAGGTAGCTGCATGCAGCAAGTAGGCACGGTACGGTGTGAGAGAAGCTAGAAAAGAAGAATTGAACGAGGAGGGTATGTTGTTTGTGCTAGCTAGCTAGTACCGGTATGCATGATATGATGTACAAGCTGGTGGAGGGATGTGTGAGTAAGAAAGAGAGGGAGAAAGAGATGTATGAGGAGGGCCGGCCGGCAGGCAGCAGCCAGCAGAGGCCTGAAGTGCACTCCAAGCTAAGGAATATATATCCGATCGATCGAGCCAGCGTACACTCTACCTTCCAGTCCAAAAAGTTAGTTTAGCTGCTTCATTTTCACACACGTACCCTCCTACCATACTATGGCATATATATATATATATATATATATATATATATATATATATATATATATATATATATATATATATATATATATATATATATATATATAACTCCTATATATATCGAAAATTCGAAATGATAGATATTGCAAAGTAATCCAACATGTACGTATATATATGACGATCCATCCCTAACTATATATGCATGTAAGTACGGGTACAAGTATGGTACAACTACTGATTTGTTAGGTCCACCTTAAGCAACCAAGCTTGCTGCTGCTGGTTCCACTTCCACCATATGTTTCATTCCCTAGCCTGCTGGTAGCTATAGCTTGCTTGCTATTTCTAGGACCATATTTCTCTCTCTGCTCCTGCTGCATGCCTCTATCCATCTGAAGTGAAACCACGCAACGCAAGCAAGCAACTCATAAATAATCTCGATCGATCGATCCGTGGAGTGATCGAGCATTTGCAGGAAGAGATCGAAATGGATGAGCAGCAGCAGCAGCAGCAGCAGGCACCATGCGTGCCTCCAGGCTTCAGGTTCCACCCGACGGAGGAGGAGCTGGTGGGGTACTACCTCGCCAGGAAGGTGGCCTCCCAGAAGATCGACCTCCACATCATCCGAGATGTCGATCTCTACAGGATCGAGCCATGGGATCTCCAGGGTATGTTTGTTCGATCTTGTTCATGCATGGTCTCCAGTCCAGCAATGGATGATATAATGACACCTATCGTTGATCGATGCATGGTGTGCGTGCGTGCAGAGAGGTGCGGCTACTATGGCGGCAGCGGCGGCGGCCAGGATCAGGAGGAGCCGACGGAGTACTACTTCTTCAGCTACAAGGACCGCAAGTACCCGAGCGGCACGCGCACCAACCGCGCCACCGCCGCCGGGTTCTGGAAGGCCACCGGCAGGACAAAGCCGGTGCTCTCCTCCACCACCACCTCCCGGTCCTCCGCCGGATCCATCAGCGTCGTCATCGGCATGCGGAAGACGCTCGTCTTCTACCGCGGCCGCGCGCCCAACGGCCGGAAAACCGACTGGATCATCCACGAGTACAGGCTGCAGAGCAACGAGCACGCCCCCACGCAGGAGGAAGGATGGGTCGTCTGCCGCGCCTTCCAGAAGCCCATGCCCAACCAGCAGCACATCAGGCACGCCGCCTGCTACTACCCGCCGCCGCCGGGCAGCTACGCCAGTACCATGCCCGACACCTACTACTACGACGGCCCTGCCCCTGCAGCGCGGCTACTGATGAGCGGCGGCGCTCCTGCACCTCCGGCAGCACATGACCACGGCGGCTTGGTGGCTGAGTCCAAGCTGCAGGTGCAGCTCCTCGCCGACATGCCACCGCTCCAGAGCCCCTCCGTCGACGGCGTCGTGCAGCATCATAGTTATAACGATCAGGTTGCCGCTGCCGCCGTCGCTGCAGAGTCGACGGTGGATTGGAACCTGCTGAGCAGCCTGCTGCCGCCCGCGCAGCTGAATTTCCATCACACACCGCCGGCGGCATCTCCTTCTTCTTGCTCCAAGAACAACAATGATGCATGACAAGACAACATCTGATCTGAATATGCATGATCTCTCTTCATTCAGCACGACTGATTATACATGTGTACTGTATTAACCACTATACTCTAGTAGCGTATATTTGTAGGGTGTATTCATCATTTCACGTACGTCTTCAGCTAAGATCTGGAACTGATTGCTTGATCAAAGCTAAGCTAGCTAGCACTTAATTAGTTGCTATTCTTCTGATATGGTCGATTTTTACTTCTAAAATTTGTACTCTCACAACACACAGAATCATTTGCTTATGAACTATTGATGATGGTTTAATTTCCCTCTCGTTATCATTGACTTGTTCTATCTGAACAAGAAAGTAATGATTTTTTCGGCCTGTACACGTGTGCACGTGGAAATCGTGACACTTAATTTGTTTTCATGCACTTCCATAAGTATTTTCGTTTTTTCATACCATACGTATACGGTTAACTTAAATCATGCGGCATTATTATTCAAAAGAACATATCTGTGGAAAATTTGGTATAGGATACGGTTGCTACAAATTGCCCGACGATCCATGACACACAAGTTTGCTTCACAGCTACAAATTAAATCTAGTCGATCCAAGTCTTCACTATTAATCAACAAATTCAAGTCGATAGCAACTTCCACCTTGCACTGCAATGATAACACGGTTGTTCATGTAATGATTGATTTCGATCTTCTATGATCCACGTATATACTTGCTTGATTGAGTAACTCAATTTATGCAAAATTTTTTGCATAATATTGTTTAGTGATGTCTCACTCAGAAAAGGGCTGGCGGTGCACTAATAAATTTTTATGGAACCTCTATTCTTTTGCGTCTTTTCTTAATCAAATGCGTGTGGTTGATCATGCGATGTAGCTTAGTTGGTTAGATTCCCCATGAAACCATCAAGCTACCTTTTAAGTCATAACCTTAGTAGGAATGCTCATATTTTTATAGATTTATTGAAATAAGGAATAGTACGTGTACACTACACGTGGGTTTATTAAAATGTCATTATTGATGCTGGGAAAATAGAACCATAGGACAAATAATTGTGAATAGTTGTAGTTATTTTCTGAGATATATAGTTGAAGCTTTATTTAACGTACTCTAATTATTTTTACATGGCAATAATTAGTATTGCCCATGAATCAAAGTTGACAGGCCAAAAGAAAAGGAAAGAAAAAGAAAAGTAACAACACCAATGCTATGAACTTTGTAGAACACTCGTAAGGTTAGCAACTATTTGTAGTATGTATTGAGTTACAACTTGTAGCATTGTACAAATATTATATCACTATGAGTTTAATTTTGTATGTTATATATGTTAACGCCAGAACGGTAAAAATACACCAAATTACACTTAAATGATTAATTTACAGTTGTACTTTTTTTAGGAGAAGCAAAACCTTTATTGAGCTTCATAAGAAGTACAAACGCCATTCAGTGGAGATACAAACCAAACATGTCTACTGAGTTCATCGCAGACACTACTTCTAGCTAAGACATGGGCATCAAAATTTGATTGCCTCCCTTCATGAACAAAATCAACAAAATTGAACTCGTGTGGTCTAGCTCTAATTTCCTGAACCATATGTCCATAAGAGCCCATGCTCCCTTCCCAAATGCTCCTGATAACTCCTGCATTGTCACACGGTAGTCTAAAATCACGAAGAACCAAATCGCTAGCAAGCGCTAGGCCTTCTTTGCATGCAATTGCTTCCACCGTGTCAGGTTCTAAGCGGCCCTCCATCACCACGGCCGAGGCACCCAGGAACTTTCATACAACATCTCTTGTTACCGCTGCTGCAGCGACGACTCCCGAATTTTTAGCCAAAGCAGCACCGACGTTGATCTTCATCAAAACCGATCAGTAGGGGGATCCACAGAAATTGACTAATTGATGCTCTTTCATTTTCAATTGGTTTCACTGCTAGGAAAAATATTTTAGACAGACTAGTATATTACCCGTGCTAACGCTACGGCAATATTTTAGTATATGCAAATTAAAACTGAAATATATGCAAATTAAAACAACCAAAAGATGGTTTCACTGCGCAAGACTTGGCCATTACATCGCAATGCAAACTGATTATTTTGGGTAATCCTTTTTAGTTACATTGACTTAAATATTTTCAAATACAAGCAGTCTGGGCCTTCCTAGCAGGTTTTCTTTACTATTTAGTAGTCATGCACAAGTATCATCTCCTATCTAACAAACCAAAGAGGCATATTTCTTTCTTCCAAAATTCATATTGTACCCTTGTTCCATCCACAATTATCAAATTGAAGAAAAAATAGGCAAATGGATCAACAAATATGCACCATAAGAAAAAAAAAAGCACACATTGATAGCAGACACAGCATTCATACCACAAGAATTTTGTTCCCTAACCTCAGAGTTTTCTTCCTTCCTCCACCTAACCTCAAAATAAACTACACAAGCGTGCATGACCTCACAATAAAAATCAGCGGAACAACTTGAGTCACCTAACCTGAGAGTTTTCTCCTCCTCCTCCTTGCACTGCATCCATCACCACCTCTCTGAGCAGCCCTAATCCCCACCCCCACCTCAACCCCAAAAAAAGTTTTTAATCAGCCATGTAGTGACATTGCAGTTGCGGTGACAACAACATTTATCCACAGCACACATATTTATATACTGCCATTATGCATTTGTCGGCAATTCCTGTAAAAGTTGTTATAACCCAACACCCCCCCACACACACACACACTTTTTCTTTTCAAATTTCTTGCTACAAGCAGCTTGTAAGTTTGCTCTGAAACCAGTATAAATGCTGCCTAGAAAGAAGAACAAATAGATAATTCATAGCACTAAAAAAACATTTTACACATAGTTATTACTGCATCTTGCACGGAAAGGAAGGTTACAATGCAAAATCACCTGAGAATGGAGAATCGATGGCTTCACTCGTCTAGTGTTGTCTTGAACCTCGTAATACTTGCTGCTTTCAATTGGACATGTCTGCACAAATAAATTTTTTGTTTATTAAAACATAATTAGGAAACTTGAACAACTGATTTTCTAACTACCTTTTCTGTGCATATTGAATACCCACTCTCTTGTACTCATATTTTGCTTGGTGATTAACAAAGCTGGTTCCTTTATTAACAACTTTTTGGATACCTCTCTAGATGATTCATCACCTGTTTGTTGTCATCACTAATTTATCCGGTGTATATAAAATCTGTATTGGGCCATTTTTCAGTGTTAACAATCATATTGTGTGTTTTGGATTCATGTTTCTATTGTAACCTGTTATAAATGAAGATTGGTAAGGTTCAGGATCATGGTAAATAAAAGTCTGCAAAATTGTATCAAAGAGTAAACATGATGGGACTGAACCTTACAACTGGACGATGACTGAATCAAAGACACTGCATTTTGTTACATCTATGGACAAGTATTTCGACAGGAAAAGAATCCTAATGCAACTAATTTTTTTTGGGTCTATCGATATAGTTTCGTATATATTATTCTTCAAAATTATTAGATGAATCCACAAACCTAAGAGGGACCTGAATTTGGTGAAGGAGTATTCCTTTCACATATTTCTTCACAAGTCAGTGCTCAATCCCTTCTCCAGTTTTATCACTATTAATTAATAATATGATATTTTATGCCAATAATTGTTCTGCAAGAAAGCATTCACAATAATCAGCCTGTTCGTTTGGCTGTGGCTTGTCGTAAACGATCGTAAATTTCCAGCCGAAACAGTATTTTTCTCTCACATGAACCAAGTAGTGATGATTTTAACCGCGAAACAACAACGATCTGAACCAGCCAACCGAACAACAGGCTGAATTTCGATTCTATATACAGCTCAACTAATTATCCCATCTCTCATGTTCTTGGCGTTGTGATTATGTAAGCAGGGTATATGATCAGAAAGCCTGAAATGGCAGGAGCAGAAATACGAATACCTGCTGACGAGCAACTGAATCCTCCTCTCCTATCTGACTTCCACATCAAAGACGTTGCACGGATGCTTCCGCTGCTTCCTCTCCGTTGCATCCGCCTTGATGCCGTCGTATAGTATGCAACGGAACCCGTCGCCCCTCCTCGCCACGAGCATCTCCATGAAGACCTCAAGCCCGCCCGCCTCCTCCCCGTCCCAACCGCGTGGGGGCGCCAGCGTCCCAGGGTCGCCCCACGACTGCGTAGTTCTTTGTGGCAGGACGCATGGAAGTGTGTCTCCTCCTCGTCGTCCGCGCCAATCTCCTCGTCACACGGATTGAGTGACGCAGCACCGGCTGTAGGGGGTAGCAGATCCAGGCCGTCCTGACCTCCTACCGGCACCGGCTGTCCGCCTGGCCGTAGCCGCTCTGGCTGGCGACGACAGGGACGGGCGCGGCCGCGTGTACGCCTGGCCGGCCGCCGGCTTGCGCGCCGAGGGGAAGGGGCGCGTGCGCCCGGCAGGCCTAGCCGGCTGCCGCATCCTTCCTCCTTTCCTAGCATTGCCCTTCGGTCGTAGATCGAGCATGGCAGGGCGGGCGAGGGAGGGGTTGGCGGTGAGGAGCGCGGCCAGGGCGTCAAGGTCAGCTCTCGATCCGGGAGGAGGCGGACGGCCGGCGGGATCAACGGTTGGTCGCGTCCTCATCCCGGCGTTTGCTTTTTTTTTATTCCGTGTTCCCAGACATCGAACCCTGCTCACGACGGTGTGTGTGTGGGGAGCGTTTCGCGTGCGTAGACGGAGGGCGCGCGGGGTGCGGGTGCGTTTGAATTCTGGCATCAAACTTCTTCTATCGGCCATTGGATTTGGTATGAGTGCTTTATTAGGCATTGATTTTAATAGAAATAATTTGCTGCGTGTATTTTTTTTACATTGGAGGCTCTCAGCGGTAAATGTTTTTGTGGAAGGACATGGCATAATTTTGATCGATCCATTATACGCAGCTGCATCTGTCGAATGTTCTTTGTTAATGGATTATTTACAAGGCAGTTGGTTCGTCATGGGATGTGCAGGGGAGAAGGTAGGCGACAAAAGAAAAGGTTTTTGTGAAGGTGACTCCTCGCCTCGGTCGTCAATCCCCTCATTCCCCCACTCCTGGACCTGGAGTGGCCGCTGCTGCTCGGCGTCAGCGATGAACGGCGGCGGGTCCGGAGGGGCGAGTGGGCCGGATTCCCGCGTGGAGACCATCTCCCGGTTGGCGCAGTGGCGCATCGACACCTTCGGCCCCTGCTCCTACCGACGGTCCGACCCCTTCAAGCTCGGCATCTGGAACTGGTCTGCTCTGCTTCCTGTTCCTCCCGATCCCTCCTTCCCCCCAATCCCAATTTCTGCTGCTCCTGCATCTCCATCAATCCCGTGTTGCTGTACAATTGTGCCAGGTACCTGTCGGTGGAGAAGAGCCGCTCCATCTTCGTGCGCCTCTTCCCGGAGCCCGGCCGGGTGGCCAAGGAGAAGCCCCCTCTCGCGCGATTCCTGCTCCGCGTCTCCTGGGCCGGCCCGCCGCGACGCACCTGCGTCTCCCCTGGTAGTATCTCTATTCTCTAAGCATTCTAGATTCTTAAAGATTCAACCTTTCTTTGGCCAGATTCTTAAAGATTCAGTCTTTCTTTGCACTGCACTGCACCAATAATTTGCCTGGTGCTTCTCGAGTGTCACCAGTAGATTACATGACATACTTCATGTCTTTGTGATATATAGTGAGTATTGCAGTGCCCAATTTTTAGGCTGATTAGATGGCCCTTCCCAATTTTCCATGATGGCTGTGAGTTGTTTCTGTTTTTTTTTTGGGAGGAATATATTCTATTTTCCACCTTTACGAGGTTAAATTATAGTACTATCATTCAGCTATGAGCCTATGACTAGTTATAAACTGTCCCTGTTCCGATTCTTGTCATAGTACTACTCACAGAAAGGCTTGGGGAAAGTTTCTTGATCCCACCATCTGCTGACTGAATCTCAATTGATGATATATAATCTATAAAAGACCATAAGAAACAGAAGAATTAGGGAAAGCAAAAAATGAAGTCATATGCTGCCGTTTGAGTTTTACTTTACATGATAGCATTCGAAAGCCCCAAACAGTTGCTTGCCAGTCAGGAAAGTAATCTCTAGTCCAGTAAACAGCATTGTTGCTGCTGCTTCATGAAGGGTACAAAATGTGTATTGCAAATGTGAAGTAGTGGTTAACAACTGGACATGAGGCTGCTATTTACCTTACTCAGGAAAGACCATGGCAGTAGTGTCTCTATGTTGCAATTACATCCTTGATAAATACGAATGGAGTTAAAATAGGATCATAATTCATAGGTCATACATACCTGAATACCATATCCAACTTTATGAGCTTGATGGATTTTATCGTACCGTACCGGACCTGCCATTTTTTCTTTATATTCCCTTGTTGTTGTGACGGCTTCATTGATCTCTTCTGATAAATGTTATTGTTTTATCCTTTTCCTGTGGCAGTCCATGAGCACCTTCTGCGTACCAGCGATGACTTTGTCTGGCAAGTTCATGCGACGTCCCATGGGCGTTTTACGATTGATGTTGAGTTTCTGGACCTGAGGATAGCCAATAACAATGCAAGTTTCCAGCCTCGTCTTTAAAAATATATATATATATATTCGCATCACTTGCTAAACGCTTCCATGACCTGGGAGATTCCTGCAACATTTTGTAGACTCCTTCCTGTATGCAGAAACTTGAATCACTTAGGAGATTCATCATCATGAATCCTTGTATTTTTAGTGCTAATGATATGCTAACGCTGTCCAATATTATGCTAATTATTATAGGCTACTGAATCATCATCAGTGTGGCCAAACGAAGGCATGGTGCAGAAGATTGCAAGTAAGAGCACCCTCGGATGTCTCTCCCGCACGCTGATGGATTCCATCCACGCCGACGTGACCATCAACACAACGGACGGGGTCCTGAAGGCCCACAAGGCAGTGCTGGCGGCGTGCTCCCCCGTGTTCGAAAGCATGTTCGTGCACTGACCTGAGGGAGAAGGAGTCGTCCACGATCAACATCAGCGACATGAGCCTGGAGTCATGCTCGGCGCTGCTGGGCTTCATCTACGGGACGATCGAGCAGGGGCAGTTCTGGAAGCACCAGCTGCCGCTGCTGGCGGCGGCCAATAAGTACAGGATCGGCGACATCAAGGACTGCTGCGAGGAGAGCCTGCTGGAGGACATCAGCTCGGCGAACGTCCTGGAGAGGCTCCATGTGGCGTGGCTCTACCAGCTGGAGCGGCTCAAGAAAGGGTGCCTCACCTACCTGTTTGTGTTTGGCAAGATTTATGATGTGAGGGATGAGATGCATAGCTTCTTCCACCACGCCCGAATTTTTTTGTTTTTAGCTCTTTTTTAAAAAAAATTCATAAATATGCCCTGAGTTATGCTTTTAAAATCTGGACCTTTAGCTCGGCGCCATCGTTGGTGACGCTTGAGCTTACACGTCTCGGCGCCATAGATTTTGACGCTTAGATCTTAGGCTCGGCCTTGAGACATGACGGTGACTTGAGCGGGCACCTTGGCGCCGAGCTTGGCGCCATGGTTATTAGCGTCAAGCCACATCTTCTTCGTATGGGCCCTCCTTCCTTTCTCTCTTCCTCTCTCTCTATCGCTCCCGAGCAGTATTGCCATTGCCTGCCCCAAGTAGCAGAGTCCCGATCGTCCCATGCCCGTTCTTGCCGCCCTCCGGCCCGTGCCCGCGTGCATAGGCGCTCCCTCGGCGACCCGGCCATGACCGACCCTTGCTCCCGGTAGCGCCATGACCTCGCCATCGATCCGTCCTCGTCACCGCCCGGTCTCGCATTCTGCATCCACGTCGCATCGTTGCATTGACTTGGACAGGTAAAATTTTTGAATATGCAATGTAGGTACTTAGTTAGCTTGAATTGTAGTGCTACTTTGATTATTTGGTAGTTTCTAATAAATTTGATGATATAGGTAGTTGATTTAGTTAGTAAGATAGATATAGTTAGATAGCTAGTGATATAGGTACATAGATATAGATATTAGATAGCTAGTTGATTTAGTTAGTGAGATAAATATAGTTAGATAGCTAGTGACATAGTTATTTAGGGTGTAGTTGATTAGTATCTATTAGAGAGGTACTGTATAGCAGCTACTTTGGACTAAACGAACTATATTTCAATTTTTATTTGAACTACTAGATGGATAACCTAGTGAGTATATATCATGGAGGCACCGTGGAAAGAGATCGTTATGGATATGTTGAGTTTGTTAAGATGCAAAGCGTGCATGTGTTATTTAATGAGAAGCCTTCATTTAGTGAGTGGTTGCAAGGGCTCGGGAGGAGCTACATTGCCATGGAGCTGATGATGATGATGGCATCGCATTGGAGGGTGTACTTCACCTAGGTTCCTCTCCCAACATCCTAAGGAAGATGATCCTAATTGGGTGTGCATACCAGTGGGAGAACTATGTGAGATTTGCTATGAAGTGCTAGTTCCAAAGTTTGGACGTGGTTATGCGTTGGGTGTTAGTTGATCCCATCCCTCATGGGTTTTTTCCACCAATGGGTCAGCAGGCACACTTCGACCCTCCCATCCCAGAACCTGATATGACGCTTAATCTGCCCCCAATGAGCTAGTTGGAGATGCTTGTCAGACTCATGATGTTGTGGTAGATCCTCCTCATGAGATTCCTTTGACACAGAATCATCCGAGTATCTTATCCGCATGGTTATTGGAAGCTTACCCCCTTTCTTACATCCATTTTTTTATTCTTTTCTCATTTTCCTACTTATGTTGCAGGAGACATTACTGACAATATGGATGTGCCCATTGTTGCTGCGCAAGTGCACTGTGGAGATGAATTCTGTGGCTCCAATAGTGTTGAAATTATGAATGATTTGAAGCCATATGAGATGGCAATGGCTTTTGATTCTGATGATGATCGTCTTGTTGGAGAGCTGACAAAGAGTGATGTTGAGATGCTGAGGCGTATCTTTCCCGGCCGCCGTAATCCAAGAGTTCACGAGTTCAGCGATCTTGCTCATTCCGATCAGGTGTGTGCAAAAGGACATGATGATGAGCTCCTAGAAGCTCATGAGGCTAGCCCTAACATGGTAATTGAGAAGGGTAGGGTATTCAAGGACCTCCCTACATTGAAGAGGTGGTTGCAGGCATTTGCAGTGATACGAAAGAGACCTTAGAAGGTCTTGCATTCATATGTGGAGCGCCGTTACACAATCGTGTGTGACAAGGAACGCTGCCCATGGAGGATTTGTGCAAGGAAGCAAAAGGTCACCGAAAAGTGGAAGATCACAAAAGTTGTCGGGCCACACAATTGTGCTGACCATGTGCTGACACTGAAGCATCGACAGTTGACATCTACCCTCATTGCCAAGCGGTTGATGGAAATATTACAGGGAGAACCCAACATGAAGGTTAGGACAATTATCAGGACCGTTGAGGCATTGTATGGAGGTTATGTGATAACTTATGGTAAAGCTTCGAGGGCTAAGCAGCGAGTGTGGAAGATGATATATGGGGACTAGGAGGATGGGTATGAGCAGCTGCCAGTACTTTTCAATGCAATCAAAGCGGTGAATCTAGGCATGCATTATGAGTACATCTCAAAATCAAATGCATGGAAGGATGGGAGGCAGATATTCTTCCGTGCTTTCTGATGCTTCCCTCGATTAATATCGAGGCCTTTAGGCCTTTGTCGTCCCATCTTCTCCATTGATGGTACGTTCTTGATTGGTAAATACCAGGGCACACTTCTTATAGCCATATCCTGTGACGCGAACAACAAGTTGGTTCCTTTGGCATTTGCTTTGGTTGAGAAGGAGAACAATGACAGTTGGGGATGGTTCTTGAGACTAGTCTGGATACATGTGGTTGGGCCTAGCATAGAGGTTGGCATCATATCTGATTGGCACTAGGGCATACTTAATGCTGTGTGAGAGCAGATAGAGGGGTATGCACCTCTGCACCATCGTTGGTGTACTCGGCACCTTGCCGAGAATCTACTCCGAAAGGATGGTGTGAAGGATAACTTTGATCTGTTCCAGGAGGCTGCTAGACAACTTGAGGACAAGTACTTTCAAAAAAAGTTAGAGCAGGTCAGAACCGCATCAAATGCAGAAGGTAGACAATGGCTCACAGGTTTGATGACGGATTTGGAGAAATGGACAAGAGCTCACGATGCCGGTGGATGGAGGTATGAGTTTAGTGCAACAACATGGCGGAGTTATTCAATAAGTTGCTATTGGGGATACGTGGTATGCCCGTGAATGCAATTGTTCAATTCACCTTCTACAAGCTTGTTGCTTGGTTCAACGATAGACACGCCCATGCATTGAAGTTGCGGAGTGATGGAGAGATATAGGTTCCGAAACCAAAGGCACACCTAGAGAAGGCAAATAAAAGGGCTGGCACACATGAGGTTACATGTTTTGACCACGCCATAGAGACTTATCAGGTTGAGCATAGGGGCGGTACAACGTCCGACGGTGAGGTCCGAGAGTCGAGGATGCATGTGGTAATCCTCCAAGATTTTCACATGCACTTGTGGTAAACCAAGGCAGTACCACTTTCTATGTTCACATTTGGTGGCAGCAGCTACGCATCACAACTTTAATATCAAGAGCAGGATACCTCACGAGTTCAGTGTCGACACGCTTGTGCACACATGGAGCCCCTGCTTCGTGCCTTTTCGGGACCCTAGAGAGTGGCCTCCATATGATGGGGCCAAAGTACATTATGGATCCAGCTTACTGTTGGAACAAGCGTGGATCATGGAAGAGGACGAGGCACAGGATGGTTATGGATCAGATATCCGGAAGAACGAGGCGTGGGAGAGGAATCCTATTTCTTACTGACCCTGAGCAGTACGAGTATGGCAAGTGTTGTAGACTGAGCCACAATTCACGCACTTGCCATTGGCAGATTAGTGAGGTGCGACTATTGGTTGTTTTCATTATTTCATATTTGTCGTATTCATTCAATTAATTATGCATGTCTCAATTTATACTTTTAATTGTGTCAATTACTTGTACATTTCTAAGTTTATGTTTCATTGTATATTGAATTTCTATTTCATTGAATTTTTTTGTAGGATGGCGTAATTCCATCTGCTCGACCCGGCGTACGAGGAGACCCACCGAGGATGTCTTATAGCGGAGGGGCAGGTAATAATCTATACGTCTTGTTCAAATTTTTGTGAGCGTACATGTGTTCGTGAAGTAATGGGAGACTATGTTTTATTCTATGCAGGAACTTCCGCTCCATCCTAGAACCCACAATGGGTTCTTGGACATGCAGTACGATAATAGGTACACTTCTTTCCTGCAAAGAGCTGGCCTAGATGTCATCTCTTTTTAGGTTCGTCGTGGGTTGCCCAAGTTCAACTCGGCGGCCATAACTGCGTTGGTTGACAGGTATTATCTTCAATCATTGCCTCCATTCATGGCCATTTGTTCATGCGCTTGCCTTTTTGACATGTAATCTTGCTTTTGTCTAAAATATAGGTGGTGGCCGAAGACTCACAACTTTCACTTGCCTTTCAGAGAGATGACAGTCATGCTCTAGGACTATCAGAAGATGCTAGGTCTGAGGATTCATGGCAACACAGTGACTGGGCAGTGCAGGTCAGAAGGTTGGAGAGCCACGAGTAGAGGTCTTCCTTGGGTGTGAGGTTGGCGAGCAAGGGGCTCACAGTTCTGGAGTTCTAATCTCCTGTCTCTAGCAAGAGTTCGCATAGTGCCCCGAGGAGACAGATGAGGAGACAATTGGGTACTACTACAGGACGTGCATCCTACACCTGTTTGCCTACATTCTCTTCCTCGACACCATGGGTGACACTACGTCGTGGATGTGGGTCCACAGCCTCACTGACCGGGACCAGGCGGGTCAGTACAGCTGGGGCTCTATAGTGTTGGGTTTTCTTTACCGGCAGCTTTGCAAGGTGTGTCGTCGGACTTCGTCCTCATCGTCACTTGGTGGATGCGTGTACCTGCTCTAGTTGTGGATGTGGGCTCGTGTATTTGTTGGCTGTCTCGAGGTTTTGGCTAGTCGTGAGTGGTTCCTAGGTCAGCCTCCACATCGGTAGCCAACGTGGGCGTACCTTTGGGACCAGGTTATGATTCCACACGTGAGATTAGAGCGGGCATAAATTGAATTCACGAACGAGCTAGACACACTCACGACGTCTAGTGTAAGTAAATTTTATTTCCCATGCTGGTTTGAAATGGTTTATTATAGTATCTAACATCTTATTGCAGGTGTCGTGGAAGCCATACGATGGAGAGGGGGCACTTCCTTTTCAGTTGAGCAACATGTGTGGGTGCGACAACAACTTCTATAGGATGAGGTGCCCTCTAATCCGTTTCTATGTTGTCAACTTCCACCTGTCAGATAGAGTTGCACGTCAATTTGGAGTGAGATAGCTTTGTGGGTGGCTCCGTTCTCGACTGGCGTTGACTTACACAAGTAAGTGTTTTGCTATTTCAATTATGTCGTGATGGTCCATTTTCATTAATTCCTATATAAGATGAAGTAATGATGACATACGTGCACTTTTAATATGGTGACATGTACATGGATTGAGATGAATGTGCGTGTATGGGCATGTCTTGTTCTCATCATTATGGCAAGTTATAGGACTATGGGTTCAACCCATGTCGTGATCTATTTTCTCTTCTTTCTTTGGAACCCACATGGTAACATTTTCCATAGTGAAGCTTACATAGGATGATACTGTTACGTATGATTTCTTCAATCACTCTGTACCTTTCTTGAGAAGCTTACATCAAATAGTCGCGTCATATAGCTTAGGCGCCATCGTTTTACAGCATCAATTTCATACCTACCAGAAACTAACATCTTATGTGACGTGCAGGTTGGATCGTCAGAAGAACATGAAGATTTTTGATTGGGAGAAGCACCACCAGTACTACATTGAACAATGGGAGCTGTTGGACGACAATGTGGATGAGAACAACGAGCCGCACACGAACCGTGAGTACAGGCGCTACCAAGCTTGGTATCAACGTGCGACACGTTGTAGGCCGAGGCTACAATGGACAGAAGATGACTACGCTGACATCGAGTCCTCCGACGATGAAGACATGGCGTACGACCAAACTACTCGTGTAGGAAGGTAGGTGGAGGCAGGACCAATCTTAGATAGAGTGGTAAGTCAATTGCCTTATTTTTCTATGTTAAGTTGCATACCAATACATTTCTACGTTTGATGTCTCTATTTTAGTTAGTGGCACCTTCGAGTCGTAGCATCCTTATAATTTAGTACAGCAGATGGAGTTGAAAAAAAGCTGGTCAGAATTAACTAGTACTTTCTGTACTAGATTAGTAGTGTCCTCATTTTTTAATGTCTACCACAATCTTACTATGAACTTTGTTGCAGGGCAATACCCTCAAATGCTCGGTTGAAGACATTGAGCGCTTTTGTCTGAGAGTCAGGGACGACGACATGCGTAGCTTCCTAGACATAAGATTCAAAATATTCTTTGAAATATATTATTAATACATTAAATTCTTTCAGTTAACATTATTTTGTATAACAAAGACATCACGTCGGCTCTGGCCGTGTGGTTTGCTTTCGTTGTGGTTCTTTGGACACCACGGCATAAGACGTGCGTTCCTTCCATGACGAGAGGAGGCTTAGGTTCGTCTAGCTAAGCACCTACAAGGTGCATAGGCATTGCGTACAAGGGGCGAGGATGAGGGGCGACAATGAGGTGGACCCGAGAGCACGAGGAGCTTGGCTGTCTCGGCTCCAGGGCGCTCCTCGACTCGGCCTACATAGCCTTGAGGCACTAGGCGGCCCGTCCACCTTACCCTTTACACTTTAGGCACCGGCGCTCTTGGTCACAAGGGTAAGGTAAGACTAGAAAGACAGTGAGGGTTTGTGGTAGATGTTATTATGTAGTATTATGGACTTTGTAGACTTTCATTATGAACTATTATGGACTGTATGGACTATTATTATCGAATATGAACTACTATGGACTATAATTTTGAATTGTGTGTGGACTATTAATATGCTCATGTATATGTTTGAGATGAATGTGGCATATATTTGTATCTTTATACATGTTGTATTGAGGTTAAATATTCATCTCAAATTTGTGTATGGATGGCATCAAAAATAGGGAAATTATGGTGAAATTTTTCTATCAAAATGCGTATTAATCGGAGGCATCAGTTTTTTCGGTTCAAAATAGTGATTAAAGTCTGAAATCAAATAGGCTTCTTAGTCATGGAATCTAGGGGAAATAGCCTTGACAGTGATTTGTCATGTCACCATCGAATAGACTTTTGAAGATCCTTGAAATAGTGGCTGAAGTCTGAAATCGAATAGGCTTTTTCGGTCATGGAATCTAGGCTCTCCAAAGTGTCCTCTGATGTAGGCTTTTAGGTGATTCTAAATATAATTTCTAGGAGCATTTACAAAGACATAATACAATGGCTAGCAAACCCTCTCGCCTATATATGTGTTCTAGGATGTATTGCTAACCAAAAAAAAACCAAACTAGTATTCGATTTTGTTGGAGTAGAAATGTCTGGAGGGTCAACTAGAGGAAAGGGTTTCAGGAGTGGGAGAGGAAAGGGGGGGACAAAGGGAACTCCCATTGTGTGGAAGGGGTCTCTTGGGCTTGATTTCTTTGAGGAACCAGTGTATTAGTTCCCCCCCCGAGAGCAAGAGTGATTTCACTAAAGAGTGCCCTCTGAAAGGTCCTAATGGCTAGAGGAGGGGTGAATAGCCTATTAAAAATTTATACAACAACACTTAACAAACCGGTTAGATAAATATGAGGCGAAGCGAGTGTTGTGCTAGCCTACTAAAATGCAAGCCACCTACCACAATTCTAGTTTCTAGTCTTTATTCACACAACGGCTATGTCACTACACTAAGTTAGTGTGATCTCAAAAGCTAACTAAAGAGCCACACTAATCAAACTAACAAGCTCTCACGACTAGCTATAGTAAAGAGCTTGACAACTAGTTCTGATAATAATGTAAAGAGAGAACAAGATAGTTATACCATCGAGTCGAGGAATAAATCAATCAATCACAAAATGAATACCAATGAATACCAATCACATCAGAATTAAATGATGAACACAATGATTTTTTACCGAGGTTCACTTGCTTCTTTGGCAAGCTACTCCTTATTAATGGCGATTCACTCACTTGGAGGTTCACGCGCTAATTGGCATCACACGCCAAACCCTCAATAGGGTGCCGCTTTAACCAACACAAGATGAGGATCACACAAGCCACGAGCAATTTACTAGAGTACCTTTTGGCTCTCCACCGAGGAAAGGTCAAGAACCCCTCACAATCACCACGATCAGAGCTGGAGACAATCAACAACCTCTGCTCAATGATCCTTGCTGCTCCAAGTCGTCTAGGTGGCGGCAACAACCAAGAGTAACAAGCGAATCCCACAGCAAAACATGAACACCAAATGCCTCTAAATGCAAACACTCAAGCAATACATTTGGATTCACTCCTAATCTCACAAAAATGATGAATCAATGATGGAGATGAGTAGGAGGGCTTTGGGTAAGCTCACAAGGTTGCTATGTCAATACAAATGGCTAAGAGAATGAGCTAGAGCCAGCCATGGGGCTTAAATAGAAGTCCCCACGAAATAGAGCCATTGTACACCTTCACAGAGCCTTTGCTTTCGGGGTGACGGCCTCGGTCAGATTGACCGACCCCCACCTTGGTCGTCCGGTCAACGGATGGCTGCCACGTCATCCCTCTCTTCAAATACTGAGCGCCTGATCCCAACGGTCAAGTGATGACTAGACGCAGCATAGTGCCACGATCGGACGCAGGACCCCAGCATCCGGTCACTTCCAGTAAGCCTCCACTCACGACCAGACGTGTCCGGTCATGCCCGACCGGACTCACCCAACATCCGGTTACTCACTGTCCTCTCTGTGCGCTGCTACGTTAGCGGGGACGGGCGTACCCTTGGTGTCCGGTCACGAAGTGACCGACATCGATCGAAGACCGACACAGCGTCTTCAATTGCTTCCATTGACCGGACGCACGGGTCTAGATTGAAACCAAGTTCCGATGCACTTTGTGAAACCTGTCTCTTTCTCTAGTCTGGTCTTGCCGGTGTGCACCGGCGGACTATCCACACTCTACGGGCGGACACTCCACTAGTGAAGTTTCTTACCCTTGCTCCCAAGTGCTAAACACAATGTGTATCACCTTTGTGCATGTGTGTTAGCATATTTTCACAAACATTTTCAAGGGTGTTAGCACTCCACTAGATACTAAATGCATATGCAATGAGTTAGAACATCTAGTGGCATTTTGATAACCGCATTTCGATACGAGTTTCACCCCTCTTAATAGTATGGCTATCGAACCTAAATGTGATCACACTCGCTAAGTGTCTTGATCACTGAAACAAAATGGCTCCTACCACTTATACCTTTGCCTTGAGCCTTTTGTTTTTCTCTTTCTTCTTTTCAAGTCCAAGCATTTGATCATCACCATGGCATCACCATCATCATGTCATGATCTTCATTTGCTTCACCACTTGGAATGTGCTACCTATCTCATGATCACTTTGATAAACTAGGTTAGCACTTAGGATTTCATCAATTCACCAAAACCAAATTAGAGCTTTCACCCTCTTAGAGGATATGATAACAAGAAGGAATATTGGCCAAAATGCATGCATGGTGATGACTGCTTAGTGCAGATGTTCACCGAGGGGATCGACGAAGGTCGTCGCTTCTTCAAATGCCCGCGAGCATGGATAATTGCTATTACATTTTGTTTGTTAAATATGTTTCTCGAATACCCTTACAACTCACAGGACATACTTATTGTAGTCTTTCAGTCTCAAGAAAAGCTGTGGGTTCACTAGGTGGGTCGATCCTCGACCAATTTATCCACATCGGCAATAGTACATCTACTACTGCGGGACCAAATCTTCAATCTACAAAGGGAAGTTAATAGCGGGTACAAGAAAGACGAAGACGACGACGACAACAATGATGCAGGTTCACAGGAGGCACTCTATAATGATCCATATTGCATCTGCCCTAATTACAAGAACAAGGGGCCTCCACCGTCACCCCCGCCACCACCACCACCAACATTGAGAGGCTACTGTAGAGAAGGTGCAACACAATTTGCTATGTGGCCACACTACTAGGACGACCCTATCTTATTCACATGGTACATCCATGTGTTTGTTTGGTTTAATTACCTAAGGCATGTTAGGTTTAGTCGAAGAAACTATGTACCCTTGTTGGGTACATGTTCTCACATGTCATTTCTTGTGCTTGTTGTTCGCTTCAAGTACCTAAGGCATGTTAGGTTTAGTTCAGGACCTCTATACCCTAGTTCGGTACATGTTCTCACATGCCATTTTATGTGTTTTGTGTGTTAAATTATATAATGCACTACTTCGTTAGGTTTTGTTTGCAGCATGTGATCATATTTCACTACGTCCGCAATATTAAACTGAATATTATGATCATAAATAATGAAAATAACTATATAATGAAAAGTCCAATACTATGACACATTAAACAACACAATAATCCTAAAAGTATGTATCGACAAACTAAATAACGCAGTACATGACCTAAGCATGTCCATACTTAAAGTGCATTACATGACAACACAATGAAAAGTTCAACAGTAGACAACATTGTTCATGAATAAACCATAGAACTAGCAAGTAATGGAGACTACTAAGTGTAACGAGACCACTTTTCCTTACTCAGGGCATCGGGATTCTCCTCCATCGCTGCTTTCGCTTGGCGTGCACGCTCAAGCTTCTTCCCTCTCTCCTCCCTGTATGCAGCAACACGTCTTCTTTCCTTCTCTTCCTTGTGCTTCTTTTTTTAGCTTCCTCTCCGCGTCTCTTCTCCATCATCTCCTTGTCCTCTGTCTCCCACCGCAATAGTTTCTACATCCATTCCTTATCTTCAGGCTTGATCTTAGTGTCGATCCACTGCTCAAAATCACAGAGCGGTGGAGGGGTTTGTAAAAATGCAATTGTTACAAAACAAAAAAATCATGCAAGATGTCATATGACACAAACATTAATTTCTCATCATCTTGTTAATGCGGCGCTGACGAAGTGTAGGCTCAAACGCAAAATTAGAACACATCCAATACCTCTGCCTATACGTGTCCTCTTCATCGGACTTGGCTACCTTGCAAGATCACCGCAAAAGCACATGGGCACTGAAACACCACTAGGCAGAGGCAATGGGTTGAAGACATTTCCGGTCATCCGGCCATAACTATAATTTAGCCATTTTCATTCTAAGAATCGAAAGCAATTAACCCATATCATAACAACGTGCGCTGAGGTTACCTTGGTTTGGTAGCTTTTTCACGCCTTGGCATCCTACGGTTGTATAATATAAATATTAAAATTGCATGAAACCCTAAGTAATGACGATTCTTAAGTTGAAAAATCCGACTAATATATACCGAATTGATTTGAAATAAAACTAGGAGGGAGCGAGGATACCTTGCTCTCGAAGATCTACGGATCAAATCAAAGTTTCTAAGGTCCAATATGCCGATTCGTGAGGTAGGACGAAGTGGGAAGAGAAAAAACCCGAAATGGAGGAGAAAGAAGAGGAAGAAGGCTCGGGCAGAAAGGTTGGGCGCTGGATTAAAACACCACCTCAGCGCCACAGATCTTGGCGCGGCCAATAACCACGGCGCCAAGCTCGACTCCAATAACCACGGCACCAAGCTAAGCGCCAAGATCTACGGCGTCAAGGTGCCTGCCAAGTCACCGCTACGTCTGCGCCGAGCTCAAGACCTTGGCGCCAAAATCTATGGCGTTGAGACATGTAAGCTCGGCGCCATCAATGATGGCGCTGAGCTAAGGGTCTAAATTTTGAAAGCATATCTCTAGAGGCATATTTGTGAATTTTTTTTTCAAAAAAAGGCTAAAAAAACAAAAAATTCAGCCACCACGCGGACCACGAGCTCATGCTCGAGATGTTCCAGGAGGTCCTCAGCGTGTGGAAGCCAATGTGAATGAGGCTGTGTTTAGTTGTAGGAAGTTGGAATTTGGGGCTACTGTAGCACGTTCGTTTTTATTTGGTAAATAGTGTTCAAACATGGATTAATTAGGCTCAAAATGTTCGTCTCGCAATTTCCCACCAAACTGTGCAATTAGTTTTTTTTCGTCTACATTTAATGCTCCATGCATGGGTCGTAAACTTCGATGTGACAGGTACTGTAGCACTTTTTGGGATTTTGGCTTGAAACTAAACACGCGCTGAGCCCTTGTTTAGTTCCACCCTAATTTCCAAAAAGTTGCTACAGTACCTGTCACATCGAATGTTTGCGCCCTGTGCATGGAGCATTAAATGTAGACGAAAAGAAAAACTAATTGCATAGTTTGGTGGAAAATTGCGAGACGAACGTTTTGAGCCTAATTAATCCATGTTTGAACACTATTTGCCAAATAAAAACGAAGGTGCTACAGTAGCCCCCAAAATCCAAATTTCGCGAACTAAACAAGGCTGAGTTGAATTATGATGATGATGGGGTGTCTCTGGCTCTCTGGGTATGGGTGGAGAAAAACTGTCAGTATCGCAGGGTTGGTTGTGCTGCCTGCCAATTGCATTGAAGCATTCCTCCGCTTGTGAGTTGTGTATCATGCATGATGTTAATGCTTGGTTCAGTTGCAATGTGTAGAGAGAGGGTGCTGGTTATGTAAGAACATGGTGTACATATTTGAAACGAAAAAAAGGATGCTCATTTGAAGGCAAGTTAAATTATGCATCATGAGCCAGGCAGCCAATCAGGGAGTCCTGATGTGAGCAACACATCAGGATGATTGCAGTATGTAATATTTGACTGTGGCTTCCCTGGTACATATGCTTTGATTGAAGTCTAAATAGATGCTGTGTGTGTATGTATGGAAGCAGCCAATTTGGGCGTGCTAATCCTAGTCTAGAATTGTTTGTTCTAGATGACGGTTACCTGTGAAATGTTGTAGCTAGATGTTGAATTGGTAGCCTATACTGTATGTATATTGAATTTGTCGGGGGTCACGGACAGTGGGCGTTTGCTGATGATGACAGGCAGCAAGAGAAGAGAAGAGAAGAGAAGACGGAGAAACTGGAGTTGTGATTTGAATTGGCAATGGTAAGCAGATGGAAGAGTCCGGTAGATAATGCCCGCCCGGACCGGGTTTGTGCTGTGTCTCTCTGTAAACAATGAGGCAGGTTTGCAACAGTCAACCATCTGGTAGTAGTACGTACGACATCTGATTATCTGAACGAGAGAGAAGACAATAGATTGGCATTGGTGGATCGTGAGCGCTGACAGCTGACAGGTGCTGTGCGGCCCTCCGGCTCCGCGTTGTTGCACACATTTGCTTGGTCAGCCTCTTTTTTTTTTTTTGAAAAGTACAGGACCTCTCCTAACGTGTTGCCGCGTACGAGCAACGCGTAGTCCCAGCAGAGTTTTTTTTTAAGAGTAAACACGGTGAGAGTGACTTTTTGTTTGATTTCATTTGCGCACGATTCCGATTCCGATTCCGAATTAGAGGAGCGCCTCTAATCTGCTCGAATTTGGATTCACTATACTCTTGTTTGCATCGCAGTGCATTGGGGCGTATTCCGACCAAAAGTTGGCTTGGTCGGTCAACACCACACGGATACGAGATCGTATTCCGACTCTGCTCTGCCGCTGGCTGTTGCAAATAAAAAGTTGCAGGCAGAGACGCAGCCCCTGAGAGAGTCCTGTGTCCTCACCAAACCAACCAGGTCCAGGCAACCACCACGAGGCGCGTCCTCCACCTCCTCGCTGCCGTTGCCGTCCACTGACTGCCAACTCAACTCGTCGCCGGCTCACCGCGCGCGGCGCCCATCCATCAATGGCGCCCGCCCGTCCCCGGCCACGGCTGCTGCTCTTCTTCTCGGCGGCCCTGCTCTTCTTCTTGCTGTTTGCGGCGCACCCGGCTGCGGCGGCGCAGGTGGGCGACGCGTGCTCCTCCTCCGGCGGCGGCTGCGGCTCCGGCATGCACTGCAGCGCCTGCGGTGCCGGCGGGGACAGCATCTGCACGCGCCAGCCCCGTGGACCCGGCCACCCACGGCACGGGCCTCCCCTTCAACAACTACTCGTGGCTCACCACCCACAACTCCTACGCGCTCGCGGCGCCGCCTCCGCCACCGGCAGCCCACTCATCACCGAGACCAACCAGGAGGACACCGTCACCGCGCAGCTCAAGGTAACAACCACCTCCTCATTCCATTTCCCTCTTCCTTCGCCGCCCTGCCTCTCCCTCTCCTCCCGTGCTGAGGTCAGGTAACCGCATCCGCCTTCCCCTCCGACGCCAGCGCCGCTGCCGCTACCAATGGAAGTTGGGGTGGTTGCTGCTTTGCTAGCCCCCACCTTCCCATGCCCACGTGTCCACCTTCCGCCGCTGTCTGCCGGTGGGCCCACCTTAGCGTCTGCTTTACTCACTACTACTACTGTCGCGCATATATATAAGAACAATAATGCACTGTCAATATATTTGCAGAGACACACACAGAACACACCGTGCCTGCCATTATCTCATCATCACCGAATTCATCAGGACTAATTTATTCAATCCAATCTCAGCATCATCTTTGATCCCTCTAGTTGAGTTTAGTTTGTACTGTTCATGACTGCCTGTCTGTCTATCTAACCTCAACCACATGATGATCCCAAATCTCATCACCACAGCACCTTGGACTCCTTGGTACAGTAACTAATTATATGATGTCGATATTGCCACACTACATAGATATCATCGCCTTTTATTGTCATTATTACAACACATCTCGTTACAAAATCTACTGAAATTTTACAGCAAAATAATTAAATAAAAAGAAAGCCTGCCTTTCTCTTCCAGAATTCAGGCTCTCCTTTTTCCCTAACAGTCAAGGAAAAATTGGACCTTTCTGCTCT